>CM032348.1:876952-2101952 GCA_019022885.1 Schlechtendalia chinensis
GTTAAAAACGTGCGCAAAAAAAAATTTAAATAGGTCGTTCGGAAAGAACAACGAGTCATCACTCGCAACGTTGTATACGTGTGTATACACCTAACCGCACGGAATCAAAGAACATCGAGAAAACAAAGTAAAATAATTGTACTCGTGACATATCGTCATTTCGCTAAATTAAAAATAATCAAATAACATTCCGAGCATTCGTCGTTGTATTCGTAATGTAAAGACGTTTCCACGTCGAACGGGAAGATACAACGAAAACACGCGTAATATACGCGTGTTAACGAATGATTGTGGCAAAAAAAATTGTTCACGTTCACGGAGAAACCGGTCGTATGAATTGGGAAAAACCGTAACGCGTTTCGGTAGCGATTTCTCGTCCGACCCCCGGAGAAAGAGCGCGTTACAAACGCTACGGGTTGAAGGGGGGGGGATGTCGCCGCCGGTTTTGAACGAACACGCGAACACGCGAGAAACGGTCGCTTTTGGGCGTATTAATAACGAACGTGTGCAAGACTTACGGTCGGACGGTCCGTACGAAGAACGCCGCGTACATCAACAACACGGATGGACCCGCAGCGGCACAGCGGTAGACGTGGTGTCCGTTATCCATCGCGCCGCCCGGTCAGGCTCCTCTACACGACGTGGCGATCATGTGTTCGCGAGACGGCCGGACGAGGCGGGAAGGGAATTCAAATTCGAAAATTGTCGAAAACCCGTCGAACGCGCGAACGTACCCGACGGTTTTCCCGGTCGCGACGTTACCGCCGTTCGTACGCGTGACGTGTCTGCGGCGCGTGCGTATTACGCGCGAGTCCCCGCCACCACGCATAATAATAGTAATAATAATAATAATAATAATAATAATAATAATAATAATAATAATAATTAATAATGATAATGATAATGATAATGATAATAACGTCGGCGTCCAATAGCGAATTGTTTCGCGTCGTTCCGCGAACATTACACCCCGCGACCACGTTGTCATTCATAACCGTTCTGTGGTGTTGTCACGCGCGAGCGTCGTGTACGACCCAGACGACGACATTATCTGTACGCGCGTGCAGGAACACGATTTGCATAATTAACGAACGGCCGTCGTCGTTAACAAGCATAACGTTTTCACGGCCGACGACGGTGTTTTGAATTTTGAAACGATGTTTAACGTACGCGCGGGACCGGGGAAAACGCGAGAAGCCAACCGGCCGCCACGGGCGAGAGCGACGCGCGCATCGTGTTATTGTTATTATTGTTATTTTTACGTGCCGAGTAATTATTATCACTCGTTAGGTACACAGGCGCGCATACGCCGACACGGTGTACCGTAAATATATACACGCGCACACCTGTCCATTAATATTATAATTGTACGCGGTGTGCGCGAAATATTAAACGTCCGCGCACAAATCCGACGGACGCGTGCTGTTCGCTCCGTAACGCCGAATGTCCACCGTAATGTTTTGACCGTCGACTTAGCTACACGTTACGTCATTACGTATCCGATTTTTAAACGATACGATTCACGAACGAGTTTGGACAAATACCCTCCACACGTTGGGGGAATCGTTTTACGCCGAGAAATCACCGCGAGCGTTTTGGTTTCGACACCGTATTGTCTGAATATACCTACGCGGACAATGTGCTAATATCGGTTCGAGTCGAGATCTAGTGATTACGTAATTCGATAACGATGCCGAGTCCGAATGATTCTTTTTCTCGTTATAAATATAAGAAGAAAATAGAAAAGAAGAAATTCACCAAGTATACATATACACGCGCTATATCGTTTACTCGGACGGGTATAATTCCGTAATTGTCGTATAATATCGTTTGACGTTTTGGAACTGTATACCGGTCCGTTGTGGTCCGTTTCGTCGTATTAAAAAAAAAAAATACAAAAATACAAAAATACAAAATACCGACTGAACGCTACCGTTTGAGTATCGACGGTGATATGTTGCAGAGCTGGAAATATACGAAAACGTATAACCGCCATAACAACAACGAATTGTAATGTCATAAATATAATCCACAGTGTCCGCCGTTGTACCAAAATTCATTTTACATGAGACACACTGTTTTTTCACTGCTAAAATCCGTTTCACGGGAATGTCCATAAATATATTTATGTACGTGGTACACGCAGAGCGATATGTTTAAATGTTATTCGATTCCGAACGCTTTTCCCTATAATCGACTCCGACAAATTGTGTCAACGTGATATATAGCTTTTGCTAAAGGTCATTCTTGAAAAATCTTGATCTCGAACACGCGCGCGTGTACGCGTGAGCACGCATTGAAGCGTACCGGATAAATGCTATTAATGGTTACTACCTGGTCACGATCCCTTTGCTACGATAAACTGTAACCGACCGGTACGGTCACGACTGACTCTCTGCAAACGTTCCAAGGTGGTGTAGGACCTTAGGTATACAATTACGACCTCGGGAAAAGGAAAACGATAACGATATTGGTCCGTTTCACCGCAGACTTTGACGCAAAAAATATGTATACTTCCAGACGTTGTGTTTGTTTCCCGTTTTCACTAACGACGTTTTTAATTTTACTTACCGACGTGTGTACGTTATTATTTAAAAACGATTTTACGCGTTTTGAAAATGTATCGAACGATAACGATTATCGTAACGTTTTTTTTAGTCGTTTTCTTCGGTTATAATATGTATTTACAAGCGATTATTTATTTATTTTTTAATTCGTCTACCAGCGTGTTGATCCATTCGTGCCACTGTCTGTCATCACGTGATAAAAAATTACTATTTACATTGTGAATATTATTGTATGCGCTCTCTTCTCCAAAACTCGCTAAAACCAATATAATCTTCATCTTTGTTAAAAATTATTTTTATGTTTCTTTTTTTTCTACCCCATCATATGCCTTCGATCCATGCTCCTGCATTTAGATAGCAATTGAAAACGCATGCAATATTCACTGTAGTCAATCAATGTATAGCAATTCATGCAATTTCTGCATATCGTCCATACGACATAATTTGCAATTCGAAATTGATCGTATTTTATCAGAAACCGCTATAATAATACGGTGTTTTCCATGTATTTCAATAATTTACACTACAACCCGTCTAGACGGTTTTTCATTGAACTCGTATTATATTTATAGTTCGTTAGAAATCCACGTTGACATCTATTATGACGTCATGAATAGTAAAAAAAAAAAAGTATTTAGGTTAATGGGAAATTTTTAAATTATCAAGAATCAAAATCATGTGTATGATAATATAAAATCGAGTATGCGGTTCTACCCAATTTATTATAAAATGTTAAAAAACCTATGTGTATGATTTTTAGTACTATTATTATTATTTAAAACTTCCATTTTTTTTTTTCTGTTTGTTTACCTAATCTACTCGTGATTTATGTGATTTGACTGAACGTCTTCACCAGAAACGGGTATACCAGATTATCAACTACAATAATATAAACGTTATCATTATGAAAAAAACTCAAAGGTGCAATAATATACGAGTATGTATTTGCCGTGATCTTGTTCGCTCAGGAAAAAATGTCTGGTGCCGTTACGCTGAACCCGTTTAATAACCCGGACACGTGCAACCGAACGTATAACGAGAAATGCGCGCGTACAAAATAGACGACAAATATTAAATACAAATCTCTCGTAACCGCCCGTTCTGCTATGGCGGTACGTAGAAAGGAAACGGATACGGGTCGTGCGGATAGGACGTTGTTTGTTTTAACCGTTACCTACTTTTGAGTCGTGCGGCCTTTCGAATTGTCACACGATATATATATATATATTTATAATGGAAAACAAGGACGAAATTGTCGTTGTGTACTTGACTATAGTGAGCGGGACATTAAAAGTATTTATGTTAATCCGTTTGTGGAACCCGTGCAGTACAAACTACAACTGGCAATAAACTACCGTGCATTGTTCGAGACTCGAGTGGTCACACGGGGAACTTTTTACATTGAAATTATAACACAGATTCTATTTTAAAAGAAAATTGTTACTTCGGTTGTTCTCAATTAAATTCCCAAAAAATTGATCAAACATTATCACCTCAACTATTTTTCTTAAAATGTATTGATTTTAGTCAGGACCAGATTCTGGGGGATATATGTGATTGAAAATTGAGATGACCGCTAAAGATGGACCCAGGGCGTCTACATTTCTAAATCCAGCTTCTGGTTTTAGTGGAAACAATTTTATCTATTATATTAACTTCATACGCAATTGACAATAATTAGAAAAAAAAAAATTCATTTTGTGGTAGGTTTATGACTGGTCAGAAATGTAACATATCAGAAGCTGTCAATGAGAAAAAATTATGTGACATTCTTCAGTAATATGTTTAGAGAATAAAAAGAATCAGTAATTTGATGGTACCCATATTGAGGAGTATTTCAAAAATTAAAATACTTAAATACAATAATTTTTTACAGAGAGCCCACCCAAAAAACGTATTTCCAATGGCATGTATAATCTTGATTAATGTTGAATATTATCACAATATATAGTTTATTTAAATGAACGTACATGTATTAAAGTATAAACAATTCAAGACATTACTAAATATTTTATAACAATATATCACACGTAAGTAAATAAAAATTATAACATAAATATTAAAATTAATTTAATTGCGTTGTTTAATTATCTTAATAGTAGAAAAGTTATAGGGCAAACAAAAATCTTCGTGCTTTAATTGGCCCTTGTGCTGGGACGGGATAGTTATCAGATTCTTCTCTGGTTTCAATCTCTTTCATTAGGGTATGAGCATGGGCCATTATCTAGTAACAAAAAACAAATATATTATGTATACAATACAATAAATATTTATACAACTTTTTTTTCATTTACTTGTAAACAAGTAGGCGATGACTCCTCCATTTCAAAGAATAAATAGCGACATCGTTCAGCAAAGTCAATAGCTCGCTCGTAATAATGTAAATCCATATAATGATAAGCCAAATATAAATATATTTTGCTTAATATTAAATTTAACTCTTCATCACTTTTATTCTTAAACGCCATTTTCATAGCCTTTTTATTTAGTTTATTGAAATTTTCACGAGTTGATGTATCACCATATTTTTCATAAAATCTAAAAAAAAGGATACTTATTGGTATATTACAAATTCTTGAAATATTTGTACAAATAAATGTTTATAACTTAATATTTCATTAAATTTACAATATACAATACCAAAAGTGGTAGGCTAGACGTTATATTTGCGATTACAAAATAAATTTTAGTTTTTGTGTTTATAAAAGTATAGTATTATGCTCTTTCTATAATATTAAAATTATGTTTGATAGATATTATATTTTTATCACCAAAATCACAAAATTGAATACAGATTTATAATATCAAACCAATTTTAAATTAAATAAATTAAATTTTTGTTTAAATCTATACAATGTAAGTATATTTATATATAATTTATTCATATGTTGATCATTGTGAACAAGTATAGTTTAACATACTTTGCAAGTTTTGTTAACGATGATCCATCTGTATCATTGTGTAAGGCTTTATAACAACAAACTAATCCTTCGTAAGTATGATCGTAACGTTCAAACATTTCTCCTAATGTAAGTAGCATACGAAAATCCTTAGGTTTTAATCCCTGTGCATGCGCTATATAAAATAAAGCAAAATTTGGCAACTTTACTGTTTCATAAATTTGACCTAATCCATACCAAGCTCTGTAGTCTCTCGGGTTTATTTCTGTAAATAAAAATTATTTTAGAATTCAAGATAATACCAATCGAAATCAGTACAAGGCTAAATCTGAAGTTATTTCAGTTGATTTCAATATAAAACAAATTTTAAATACGGTACAACTTTATAAAATTTAGAGTGTTGTTATTTTATAAATTTAAATAAATTATGACAATTTTAATATCTTAGTAGTATTAAAATTTCAAGTTTACAAATTATAAACAATAGTATTAATTTTTAATATATCCAAAATTCCTTTCATTCTTATGAAATCTTAAAAGGACTTAAGTAATCATTTTTTAATTATTGTAAAAAAACTGATATATGTTTAGTTAAAATTGTTTAGCTGTTAAAAATAATTGAACAAAATTCAAAAACGATAGTTTAAAAATACCATTTTGTTTAATTAAAAATAACAAATAATTTGAAAAAGTTTTGAACTACTCTATACTTAATATTATGTTCATCCGCACAAGATCAAATTATTGCAAAACTAATAACTTCTTCAATTCTGTTTTTTTGAAATTCATATAGATAGCTTTACTTACTTAAAGCTTGCCGATATGATATAATGGCTGCAGGATGGTTTTTTAATTCTATGTATTCATGTCCAAGTAGAGTCCAAGCAGTTACATTAAATGGATTCATTCTTACTGCATTTTTGAAATATAAAATTGCTTTGGAGTGATTAGATCTTAAGCTATACATATTCCCTAATTATCAATAACATAATGATCTATTTATACACTCATTTTATGTTAGTAAAAATACTTATTATAAGTTCTCAAATTCTGAGGTAATATAAAATACATAATATTTTTAAACACATTTATACTAGTTAAAAAAAAAAAATGTTGTAATAGGAAAAAAGTTATATTTATTTAATTTGATTTAAAACGAAGTAAACTATATTATATTCTACAAAAAATATTAAGAATCAACTATTTATTATTTAAAATCGTACCAATGACACATAGCGTTTCTTGACGGTAACGGTCGATAGATTCAACATATTTGGATAAAATTACCATTTCATCACGACTTTCACAGACATACATTAGATTTGATAGTAGATCATAATTATCTATTCTATACGGATCCAATTTTATAATATTATTAAATGATAATACTGAATTAGTAATTTCTGTACAAACATTTAAATCTGTTAGTAAAAACAATGATAGATATTGAGATTATATAATATTGAATTTATTAAATATAAATGATTTTACCATTTTTACCTCGTTTGTCATGATATGCAATAGCCAACTGGGAATGCAAATACAGCCAACTTCTAAAAGCTTCATGACCAGAATTCAAAATAACATTATAAATGTTTACTGCTTGATCAATTATTTGAAAATCAATAAACACTTGTGCAATAAAAAGTAAATGCATCCAATGATATTCATTGGTATCGGCAATTCGTGAATTCAATTCATCAAGCTAAAAAATAAAACATTACATAATAAATAATAAAGAAAAAAAATTAACTGATCATTATTAAACAATATTAAGTAACATAAAAAAATATTAGGTATATATTTTAATTAAAAGTATATGCACATTTGATTTAATAAATATACATATGATCAAGAAAATTATCAATTAATGGAACTTTTGTTGTACAATAATTAATATACTAATTAATATAATTTACCATTGATATATTCTTAATCAGTGTTGATAGCTCAATCCAAGCACCCCAATGACATGGCTGTATTCGTATTGCTCTAACCAGTAAGTCTACGGCTTCATCACATCTGTCTATTTTTTTTAACATAACAGCTGTAAGCCACAATAAATAAGGATCTTCTCTTTTAATTCGAGGCTCTTTATGATTATCAGCAGATGTATTCATTTCCGAATGAGATGTTGAGGAGGCTACACTGATTTTGATTTTTTTAGTTGTATTGTTTCGTTTGGGAACTTTATTATTTTTTTTCCCTACATTCGTTGTACTAGTCTTTTCAATTCTCTGACTACATGGACGTCTACTGTATCGTCTACTTTTAGGAGTAGAATTGTTTTCAATCTGTTGTACAGAATTTTTTCGATTGACATTGTTTTGTAAAGATATGTCTTGAAGCTGAGATTCATGTTCAGATTCTTCGTCAGAATCATCTTCATTCCCATATACATTAAGTATTAAAAGTTCATTTAACAGTTCCATAAATTTACGAATATCCAAAGGTTTATATACTTCAAATACATTAATACGCTCATAAATATTTTCATTGTGCATACATAAATACCTAGCCATATAATGCAAAAACATTGATTTGCTGTTATTTGTATGTTTTGCTATGTGTGCACAACTAAAATGGTAAAATTAAACAAATATTAATATACACATTAATCACATTTAAATATACATGGCGTTTATTAATTACCCAAAGAAAAACTCAATTATTCTACATAGTTTCACTGTATATACAAATATAATATATAATTTGTAATATAACAATTAACAAAACATAGAAATAAAATTCAAATAAATCTATTTAAAGTAATTGAGTTTTCCTATGTAGTGTAAACACCTTGTAATTTGAATAGATTTATACAATTACCTGGGATAATCTTCTAAATCGAAATATGCACGTGCTTTGGAATACACAAGATAATCTTCTAAATTAGTAAACGATGGTTCAAACTCAAAGCGCATAGAATCACTGTTTTCATTTTTATAATCGAAAAATGGAGGCACATTTCTCAGTGATATCATCAATTCTGATAAACTGAAAAAAAATATTAAATTACTAAATAGGTTTGAAACGTATTAAATATTATGAAGCTGGTTAAATGAGAATGTTTTAATTCATTTTAAAGTAAGCATAACAATTTACAATATATTTGGGAATAACAAAAATATCAACTGTTACAGTGAAATCTGTGTACGACAAACCCTTGATAAGTAAAGTTGGTCGGTTCCAAAATTTAATTTTAATTTTAATATGTCAATATGAATCATATTTAAATGCATATATGCCGTGCCGATGGATTACACATTTTTGATCTTGCTTTTTGTCATATATATGTATTTAAACAATACAATCAAAAATGTGACACGAGTCTAACTTCAATGAAAATTAAAATGAGATGTTAACATAATTTTTTGTTTAACTTGGAAGTTTTGATGCAAGTTAATTAAACCTTGAAATGTGTAAAAACAAACGATCCTACTTGTTTAAATGACAATTAGATTTTTATTTAAGTAAAAATTCAAACTTACAATTTTGTACCATTGTGCAAACATCGGTCTCTGCATTCTTGTAAAGTGAACATCACTTCAGCCTTTATGACAGTCGGATCCTTGAACAACTCGTGATAAAGAAAACTCATTGCGCGTAAGAAGTAACAGTACAATGTTACAATTAAGACGGAACACTCATTCTCGGCAAACAGCAACTAAACTTCGGTTAAGGTAAAAATATATTTCAATTACCCTGTTCGTCATTAACTCACCCATTGTAGTCTGTGATGACGGCATCGACCACAGATATCTTATAACGTCTTAACTCGTGCTGGTATCTGAAAGCGTTGAAGTTCAAATAAAACTGATATAGGTACTTTGATACTGTATAACGATTTAAAAAAATAAATATAATCAGTGACCACCGCGTTATCAATTATCCCAACAAATCATTAACGGTCGTGTTACGTCATTATATCTGCACATCGCATTGGTAAATCTGATAAGCCACGGGTGTCAGTGGTATGCGCTTGAACACATAATTGAACGAATATTCAAATAGCAATAACACGCGAAATATGGATAAGAGAGAGAGAGATAATTAAGCGAATTGCGTTGTGATATAATCTGATACTTTATATAAATATATATATATTGAAACGTTTTAAAGATTCTGTATAATTTTTTACTTTATAGTTTGTTTTGTTTTTTTTATATATAATAAGTATTACATTGTCTTACTAATTTTTGTAACCAATTTTATATGCCAATAAATTAATATCGTAAATTAAATTATTATACACAGTGGTCTTATTATGAGGGGGGAGGGTACATAGATGATTTCCACCTTCAATAGAGAATTTTTTTAAGACTACATATTTACAATTACATCGTTAATCTTGTATTTTTCTACAGTATTTATACACTTATGTATAACCCAAATTATTTCATTAAGATTACACCCTTCCTCTCACTACAATTTTTTTTATAAATACATCACTAACTATACAAGTATTGCATAGTATTAGATAATAGTACAATATGGTTATTGATTATATACTACAATTTGACATGGCTAATGAATATGGAAATTGAAATCAATCAAAGACAAATGTATATTTTTATTTGTTCATGGTAGTCAAATTGGTATTTATTATTGTAATCTTTCGCTAGTGTCTGTAAAAATAAATAAATGACATCGGTAAATAATTGTAAAAAATATTAATTATGCAATATAGGAAATTATTATATTATTATATCATTACAGTTTAAAGATGTTACAGCAAATTTGTTAATTTGTATAATATTATGTGGGTTAATTGTAATTAAAGTAATTGATACAATGTTTAATATACACTTTGAAGTTGGCTTTTAACAATAAACAGCTTAAAGTGTTAACACCTCATCACATTAGACAAGGTTTGTTTGTATTATCAAACCTATTAATACTATTATGAAACTTTTTATTTTATATGATTACCTTTATTAAGACTGATTTTATTTTTATCAATTACTTTCAAATTTATTTTTGAATGCTTTTGACACAGTTTAGAAATTACCATATTACTATATTGTAGTATTTAATAAATTTAGAAATTTAATAATTATAAAAAATAATAGTTATCATTACTCAAATTTTATTTTATTCAAGTATAGATTAACTCACAAGATTTTAAACAAATAATATCAGTCTTTGATTCTACTTGTACAGAATTTTTTTTTAATAATTTGACATTATATTACAAATGCTTATATACATTAAGTATTTGGATTATGTCCAAATAAAATAGAACAAATACATATGAAAATAATACATTTTGACATTTATATTAAGAATCAATTTTAACTCATGCAGGAAAGCACAAAATTTCTGAAAGAGATCGAATATCAGATTTTCGATTATATTGATCATCTGGAACAATAATTTCATCCTTCACAAATGTGACCATTACATGCCTAAAAATATTAAAAACAAAACAAATTAATATCAAATACATATATAAATAAATAAATAAATAAATAAATAAATAAATATATATATATATATATGTTATAATTGGAATATTTATGGAGTGAAATAAAATTAATTAAATTTGTTGAATCCAACTTTTTACTAAAATATTAAGTATATCAACTATAAATAATACATAGTATTTTTTTATATACCAAATATATGTATCAATAATAGAATATTATACAATATAAAAAGTAAGAACAAATTTTTTTTTTCTTAAAAATTGGAATTGATGATATGATAGTATATAAGTCAATGTAAATTGATAATAAAAAATAATTATGTCATATTGCAATGTTTTCAATTTTGGTACACTTGTTTTCAGTTTTGTATGATACAAGTAAAATTATGTAATTTACCTATTTTCAATAATTTCTTTGAATGCATCACTTTCTTCGTATAAATCCCTAAAGTTGTCATTTGAAACAACTACTCCATTACATTGATTTGCATAATTAAGTAGAATTCTAATAAATAAATAATAATAATAATAATAATAATAATAATAAATAAATTAGTAGATAAAATAATTATTGATATTTTCCATATTTAGCGTTGTAAATATACATAGAAAAAATAATAATGATTGTTAATTAAATTATATATACTATAAAAAAATGACGTTAGTAAATAAATTAAAGATTACCGGTCATCATAACACGTCATACGTCTATTTAACACTTTTCTACTAGGAGTGAAACAAATCTCCCCCTTTTTAAGTAATTCATTTAAGAGGATATTTGTGTCACTCCCAGGAGGTCCCTGTCGATAATGTGGAAGAAAAGCTATTATTTCTTTATGTCCTCGACGACGAAAAAAATTTATACATAAAGCAATGCCTTTTGCTGAAAATGTACCACAACCATGTCTAAAAAAAAAAAAAATGTAAATATAAATATATAATTATACTTAATAATAATAATAAATCACCAATCATTCATTATTATTGTTAAAAAAAAACATATTATAGTCATAAAATATTGGTACATTTTTTTTTTAAAATTTTTCTGTTTAGATCATTTCAAAAACAATAGTTTTTCAGTCTTTATTCTTCAATTATCTTATTCTTTAACTTTATATATGTTTTGGAGTGAAGTAATGTAGACATTTAGAAAATAAAACTTACGCATGTCCAATATTTAAACCATCAATGATAATTGGCCTTAATTTTCTATTAGAAGTTGAAGTCGCGCATGTAGTAGGTATATGTCGTTTTTGGGAAAATGTAGCAGCTTCATGATGATATTTACCAAGATTTTCTGAATAGTTGGAAATCTTTCGTTTATCAACAACAAACGAACCTAAATTGTAAGGTAAGATTTCATTTTCTACATTTTTACCTTTTAACATGTTATTATGTTTGTGTAAAGGACTATTATATGATCTTTTCTTTGAATTTGAAGCACCAACAGATATTCCAATATGTTCTTTTATCAATTTAAATTCAGTTTGTTTTTCAATAGACTGTTGATTTGATGTGTTTTCTTCTTCACTATCATCCGATATAGTAACAATTTCAATTGGCATATTTTGAACACCCTTATTACATGATACTGTTTCATTTGGAGCTCTCGATTTATTTTCATAAATAGTAATATCTGTAATATCTATAATGTTATCATTTTCAATATTTTGAACTGTTACTTTAGAGGGTACAGTAAAATTTTCATGTTTATTGTTACAAATAATAGTGTCAGTAATATCTATAATATCATCTATTTGTCCATCATTAGTGTTGGAGTTTACATATTTATTGCCATCAATAGTTACATCAGTAATATCTATAACTTCATAATTTGTATTGTTTGATAATATTACATTAGAAGAAGATGTGTTGATACTTTCAAGTTTATTATCAACTGGTGTCAGATTGTTTTCAATTTCCATCACTTTGTTAGTATAATTAATTTTTTTATTTCCTCTATTAATGACACGAGTAGGTGTTTTAGATTTTTTTTTTTTAATAATCGTGTTACTTAAACGAGCTGTAGCTGTAGTTAACTGCTTATTCTTTTGAGAACGGGTTTTTGGACTTGTCTTGAGGACTGATCCTACACTCTTAACTCGCTTTCTTGTTACTTTTCCCATGGTGTATCTGTAAAATACTTTTAATGAAATTTAATTATATTAATATTTAGGTTTAACAAATGTTTATTAGGTTAGGAACATTTTGGGTAAAATAAATATATGTAAATATTGATTTTTTAAATTAATTATATTATCTAAATAATCATAAAAATTACAGAGTTATTAAATATAAATATAGTGTAATATTATAAAAAAGAAAATAATATGAATTTGTATCATCTTTAAAAAATAAAACAAGCACTTGGCCTTTTTCATTTTAAATTATAGTTTAAAAATACTAAAGAACATAAATTGCGGGTGAGTAGTTATGTAATATAAATAAGTTATGGTTAAAAGATTGAAAAGATAGGAAAATAATTTTATAACTTGTCCATTTTTTATGCTCTATTTTACTTTTGAAACTTTAAATGTCTATAAAATTTTATATAAAAAAAATTTCTAACTAATCTGATAAATATTCAATTGGTTTTTAGATAAAAGTCTTTTATTTTTTTAATTAATTTAATTTAAATTGGCAAACATTTTTTATAATTAAAATAAGAATACGCAAATCATGAATTTTGATAAACATAAAATATTAAAAAAATTGTTGAAAAATATAGTTTTAAAACATGTTGATGTTTATAAAAAAAGTCTTGTTGGTCACAAAAAATGTAAATGAAAATTATATCATTTAGTATAGATTATAAAATGTATACTCAATGGTTATACTTACCTTAATTTTTCTCATGTATAATGAATATTATATTTACTTCAAAGAAAAGCTAATTATAGACGTTACACAAAGTAAATTAAAAATGTTTATAATAATAGTTCAATATTTAAAGAATTATAATCAATGAAAATATTACAATTTATTGTAAAATTGTCTACATAAATTATATATATATTTGTAATAAAAAACATTTTATATCTACTATTTTTCTCATATTTAATGTAAAAATTAGTATATATCTACTGTAACGTAATATTGGATACATATGTATGTGTATGCATAGATAAAAATGGGGCTGGGGTCTAATCTTTCCCCAAAATATTATCGTGTTTTAACGTGATCACATTTTATTCTTGTATGTATAATTTTAGACTGCTAACCAATTTTTTTTTAATAAATTTAAATTTAAAAATAATGTGTCCAATTATTTCAAAGAAAAACATTATTCATTTAGTAAAAATAAATAAATTTCAAGTATTTTTGAAAATTATAACAAAAAAAAAATTGGTATGGTAAAAAATCTCGTGTTGACAATTTTACTGGTTTTTTGTAATATATAAATTATAATAAAACCATAATGTAAGACTCTATTGTCATCATACACTTTGTAAATGCTCAATTACATTGGGCAAGTTTACAAGCTGCTAGTTAGCGAATTCAATAGCCGCTAGTAAACTCGCCTAGTGTAATCATGTTCATTAGCCAACTAGCAGATTGTAAACTATCTCCGAGTAAAGTTGAAAGCCGGATTACTTTACTTGTTACTCGCTGGCATGTGGGATTGTTAGCTAGTGAACTAGCCGTGTGTCATCATAGTTACTAGTGAATTAGCTGCGAGTAACTCAATGGTTCCTGGTTTCAATGTTTACAAAATGTCACTAGCTAGTTGGCTACTAAGCGAGTGGAAAGTTTTATGTGTCATCATCACTATCACACTAGCCAACTAGCAACTTGTATGGTCGTTCAATGTAATCAAGTCTTTAGAGAACTAAATTTCTTCGCTAAAACTATATATCCAAACGATTAACTGTACGATTGTGATACAGACAACTAGTATTGTTAAACAAGTTAAATAAATTCATAAATATAGTAAGTCACTTTGATTTAGTATTTAATAGATTTAAATAATTATTGAAACTAATATTTCTTTATTTAGACTTTTCCTAAAATACTATAATTGCTTCCGAACAATATAAATGATATTTTCTCATTGTTGCTTTAATTATTTATAGATTTACTATATTCCTTTTGGTAAATTAGGAATATAGAAAAAGAATTGTTGTACTATAGGCATAGAAAAAATATATAGTAGATATAAAATGTAATTAAAAAATAATAGATAATTAAAAAATTTAAACCAAATAAATTTATAAGTTAAATATTAGTTTTTCTGGTAGTTCTGAAAAGAACTGATAATGGTCCTTAAAAGGACCCTTTTAAAATAAATGTTAATATAGTATTAGTGTTGTAAAACAGGTACTTAATAATGTTTGAAATCATTGATTAGTATTAAAAAACAGGAAAAATAAATAAAAACAAGAGAATAATGGCTAAAAATTGAATACAATTTTGTATTTTTAATACCTAGTTGGTACAATTATTTTAAAGATGAATAAAACAGTTTCAATACTAGGAAATTTCTTTAAAAATATATATATTTTAAACCTTCAATAATTTGATAAATGGAAGAGATGTATTAAACATCAGTTTTTAGAGTTTATATATAAAATACATAAATTTTATTTTTTACAAATTATTTGTTCATATAACAATTTTAGGAAAAATAGATGGTAGCCACCATTGTGTTACAGATGCACATAAAAAAAAGAATGTTAAAAAATATTATGCTTAGATATGAGTATAGTAACTATAACTAATAGGCAAAATGAAAAATTATGTTTTTTTTTTATTTATGAATAGGCAGTAAGATTATACTAGAATCATGAATCTTCTGAATAGAAAGAGTAGGTAGTATTGTTTAATCAAGTAGTATAATAATATTAAAATAGTTAATAATAGGACAATATTACAGAATTGAAAAAGAATAACTGATCAACTAAAAAACTTACCAAAAAAAAAACCAAGTGAAATACTGGAATTAGTAAGTGAAGAATAAGTACGAATTTAATTAAATACGGGCAAATCCGATTTGTACAAAATCCTTGTTGGTGAACACGAAAACAAAAAAGTTATATCTAAAAATAAACGGAAATGAGACAGAATATAATCATTCAATAAAAAAATAAAAGTAATTGCAATTTTCCATACACTCGTATAATCACATTTTAACCATCAAATCTCGGCCAACGGTAACTAGGCTACTTCGAAGTATGGAATAAGATAGACGGTTATCATTTGTCAATATTCACTATGTTGATAGCATAGAGTATATGTTTACAAAAAAATAAAGGACAATTATTATCGAAAATAATATCTAATATTCATGGCAGAAAAAATGAAACACCATTTACGAGATACCACTAAACGTATACTACCTTCAACCGTAGCTCTGATCTGTTCAGACATTTTTTTTTTTTGGTTCCTCTAATATAATTATTTAAAGTGAATTGTAAATATCTAATATTCAGATAATATACGCATTACAAACTAATTTTTGAATAGTAACATGTTACCTATCTACATAATGTCGATAAAATGAAAAACAAATATTGTTGAAGTATTTAAACACAACTACTTAGAATTGCAACTATCGACAAAAACCTAGTGAGATACAATACTACCGTATAATTGACTACATTTTAAATTATTGTTTTAGTTATAAATACTTAAAATATAAATAAAAAATAAAATTAGAATATAAATTATCGAAGGTGCATTCTTGTATTCAGAAGTTTCTGTCGGTAGCGGCAGCTGTTCTGGCCGATGGTGGGTCGCGTCTGGGAGTGATATTTTCCGGCGTGGAGGAGAAACGACGGTCAACGATGATCGGAACAATGGCGTGGTTGTTGTCATCGGTGTGGTTCAATGGTCGTGAAAACCTCCCCCCCCCAATCACTGACGACCTTATTAGCGTGATAATGACTTTCCCGTAACCGACTACCGGCGCTTCACCGACCGACGCGTATCAGAAGCTGCCTGTTACGGCAAGGCCGCTTCACCGTTATCAGTAGAAGTTCTTCCGACCAGTGTGCCGCCGCAGATACCGCTGCCGCCGCACTGGTGACCGAATCGTCGACCGACCGACGGACGGGCTTACGAACAGCCGCGGCGGTGGGCGCACGTTTGCTGGTTGAGTCGGCGCGCTGGCCGGGTGGGACAATCCGCGGATCCCGTGCCGATTGGTGGGGCGGGACGGGGGATCGAACGGTAGCGCGTGTGCGCCTGACAGAGAACGAGCTACGACGGGAATTATCAATTGTCGCCTGTCCTTGTCTAATGTAATTCAATGGTGGACAAAACCTCCCGACGGAGGCCGCGCGTAATTTGTAAATATTATAATATCAAAACATGAAAAAATAAAAAAACATCATCGTATATACGTATGTCTTTACTCGTGTGTGCGTGTATATACAGAAGTGTACAAATATTTCGTGGTATATAAATTTGTAAAGTTTTTTCGTTCGTTTGTGTGTGTGTGTGTGTGTGTGCGCGCGGTGTGTGCCGGCTGTGCGCTCCAGAGGTACCTTTTATAATAATAATAATAATAACAATACTTAGATAAAATTCTAAGGGTCAACGAAAACGGTATTCCAATATCATTATATCGTCAGTCAATCGATTCGTTCGTGTGTTGTAAATAATAATAAGATATCCATAGACAATTTTGCTGAACGGTTTTCCATCGATTCCACTGGTTCTTCGTTCACCATCCGCCGACTATCGAATACAAGTGAGTTGATCAAACACCGACGTACACGTATTGGGATGGATATACGCTTCTAAACCTTCTCGTTCATTAGTTTAGTGACTCCGTCATTCCAAACCCTTCGTCTTATGTGTATTCTATGCTCTGCTTATTTTGTACATGCTTTACAACAGTTTTATGTTGATATATTCTCTTAATCCAATTATTGTTTTCTTCACATATTATCATAATATCACTCACATAACTATATTGTATTAAAACATAGTACCATCTGTATATTGGTAATATTTATAAATCATAAGTATTCAATCTCAATGTTATTAATTATTATTTTTTATGTCATGGTGTTTTCCCAAAATAATTTATGAAATTGGTACAACATTCTTGTGTAAACCATCTTGGCCCATTCTTTTACAATTTTTACATTTTAATATTACTAATTCTATCTTGACTTGTAGTCACTAGTAACTCGATATAATATAATTGTACATATAAAATTAATTATAAAAAAAGTTTTTAGTAAAGTTAAATTAAGTATATTTTTTTGTTAAATTGCAAAGTAAAATAATTTTTATTTCTAAAATGCATTAGATAATCCTTAATAACTTTCAAATTAAATTTTATATTATGCTGATCTTTATGGATTTGATAATTTGAAAAATACTAGTTACTAATCAGGAATAAATTTTGAGACATTTGTTATGGCATTTATATATAATTATTTTTTATACTGGAAAGTAAAAAATCGCAGTGATCCTCTTTTCTATATATCGAGAATACATAGGTATTTCATAATTAAAATAATCATAATTACTAATTATATAAGGTACATTCATATACGTATATTTTGAATTGTGTAATTTAAATGTTATTTATACAATTTGTATAGATTTCAAGTAAAGCAAATGTCTTTATTTTTATTACGTCTGTGTATACTTTTTTTATATAGAAGAAGTGCTCAGACGATCTCAATATGTATTTCATTTTGGTAGAAAATCTTATTGAGTTGGTATTTTAATTGACAGGATTTTTATGATTTTCCTATCAGTTTCTTGAAACTTAATTCAAATCAATACACAAATTGCTGACATATAAATTTGGATTAGGACGATAATTGCAAATTTTAAGAGCTGAAAATATAATACAAGCTTAGACATCAATAATATTCTGTCAATATTTGTCATATTCATTAATTGTAATAAGCTACTCATTTTTCGAATACAATAATTTATCATTGCTTTTAAATTCAAAATAATAATATAAATCTAAAATCTCTGTTTAAATTTGTGCCGATATCCACAGTACTTTGTGGCTTTCTACCTTTTTTTATTTTAATTAAATCCATATTTTTGATTATGTGATAGATTATTAAAATTGTTACGATTATGTTCAGGCTATAATAATAGTATAAATAATGTAAATATTAAAAAGGAAGGCTTATATTTTTAATATAATAATATGGTAAATATGGTACACAATGTGAGTAAATGAAAAAAAAATTGTATAATATATGCAATATAAGTAATATAATAATATATATGATAATACCTATATTATATTTTATTGTATACAAAATATATAACAAGAATAATATAATGAATAGTAAAGATAGATTACAGATACAAGGTTAGAGAGATTCATTTAATTTTGTTTGCATTGTGAATTTATTGTGTCACAATAGCCTAAAATCAGATTCTCTAGACAATGCGGAAATTTCACATATAACTAATGCTATAGATTATAATTTTTTTTTTTTGATAACTGTTGGAATTTATAATATGTACATAATCTGTTTTGTTCGAGATTATACCTATACTATTTTCATTGATATTATTATTAGAATTTACCATTCTATCATTTAGAAATGGTAAATTTTGCTTTAATTTTTCTAATATTCTAACTAATATATAATTACAACTTAAAAGTACCTAATTATTAAACATTTTAAGTAAATACATTATTTTTACTGGTATAATTTATAGCTAATGTAGACCAGATAATTTGTTTTCAGTTGAATTCATTTAAAATTATAATTTGTCTTAATAATTATTATTTAAAAAAAATCATGTATATCATCTGAATACTATAGCTTTTTTTATAATTCTTATAATCTAAGCTAATGTTGGAATAGAGAATTCAAGAAAAATATTTGAAAAATGTAAAACAATTAATTAACTGGGTTAAATAAGGATTTATTTGTATATATATTAACACCATTAAAGGTATTGAAATTCAATTTATATATGTTAAATCTAATTATAAATATCTATTTTTCATGTATCATTTATGATACAATAGGTACTGAACGGCATTTATTATTTGATGTTATTAATATTATTCATTTTTATTTAACTTAATTTTTTGTTTGTGTAGTTGTGCAGTATTTAAGCATGAAAATGTTAGGTGTCTAAAGAAAATTATCAATAGTTCATATATGTGTTACATGCCATTTGATTATATGTATCTATGGTATTATATATTTGTCATTTATTCGAATCTGCTGATAATATATTATTTTAAGACAATATGTTGTTTTTATATATTCCAGAATACATTAAATAATTTTTTTCCTATAAAATTACCTTCATTGTTTTGTTTTTAGAGATCTTAAATTTGAGTAGCTTTTCATATTTATAAATGATATTAAAAAATTCCAATAAATCATTATACCATGATATGTCATATTAGCTAAAGGTACCTATAATAATTACGTATTATATATAATGTATATAGTATATTTTTGTTGACATATAAAATGAATGTATTCCAAAAAATGTTATGTTTATAAATATATTATGTTGTAAATATTTGATTGTAAACTCAGTAGGTAGCTTACAAATCAAGTTGTGGTAGATATTACATCAATGTTTAATGTCATTGATTATAGGATAATCGTTTAATAAAATTATAACTTATGATTTTCAGTAATATATCATAGTTATTAGATATATATTTATTTAACATATCTATAAGTAGAATTTAAAAATACTTTACTAAATACTTTAGTCCTACTTATGCATTAATGTGTTAATTATATGTTATATTTTGAATTTTAGATTTTTTACATTTTCAAATGAAGTGGTTAGGCGCAGGGAATGTACCTGTCTCCAGCACAAATAACACAGTGTTGAATAACAGCGGTAATCATTTACAAGTAAGTAATATTATGAAAATATATAACATATAAATCATAATTATCTGTTTTATAAATTGTTCCCATTCAATAAATCATTTGACTAAAAGTTGTAGAATTTTAAATAAATATAATATTTGTATAAATACATAATATCATATTTAATAAATAACTGTTAAAAATTATTGATGTATCTAATATTATATCATTATAGGAGCATCAACAACAATTAAATGAAAATGAACCTAATGGAGACAATGTTTTACGACAGACAGTACAAGAAGAACCAATTGTTAATTATGTATTTGATTGTGCATCAGGTGAATCACAAGAATATGGATTGCAGTCTGCTCCGTTAGCATCCAAACTCCCACAACCTAGGTGGCCAGGATCTTCTGAAGACTGTTTTTTAGAGCAAGTTAGTTATTTTATAGTTATTCTCATTAATTTTACTTATTTCATAACAACTATAATGGATTAAGGAGGTTATGAGGTTTGATTGACTATTATTTATGTTTAAGATGCAGGAGAAATGGAAATATTTCTCTGCGAAAATGTCTCAACCTCCACCTCAGATATCTGAAGTACCCAATGTACAATATCAATTACAACCAATATTAGTTAAAGTGAGAATTGAATAGAAAAATGTTGCTTTATATGTTATATATATAGATATATTTTTTTTATTTTTATTTTTTTATTGGAGAGGTTTTGTTTTTTTTTGTCATAACATTTACATATAGATAAATTAATATTTTTTGATGTGTATAAATTGGAACATTAATTTTATTGAATTTCAAAAACTATTTTGAGTAAAGTAAATTATGCAGTTTTTACATTTTTTAAAAAATTTAAATAGTAATACACAAAAGTTAAGCTTTGAGAAAATTTAAAATTTAATAAAAATGTAAAAAGTCTAATTATAAATTACAGTTCAATTACAATTTAAGTTTCTAGAATTTTCTTTATTTGAATAATATAATAATTTATACATTTATAAATAAGTTTGGTTGTATTTTAGACATTAGAAAAAACGTTTTTTTAAAACAAAGTAACTTGTAATTTTCTAAACAAATTATTTGACAGATTTTTAGAAATCATATTAGGCATGATGTTCTTCATCTTATAAAACATTGTTACCAATTGTTTTCAAATCATAAAGTACACAGTGTAAATATATGTAATATGTATTAATACATATTACATTTGTATTAGTTCAATTGATTAAATTAATTACATTTGATATCTTACTTATTTAATTGTATTGTGTACTTAATATTTTTATTGTGTGTAGTTCGTTAGCAGTATATTTAGTGTTTACTAGTAGAGTTTCTATATTTTATAATTAATTGGGTAAAATAGGTGAATTTTTTATTTTAGTATGATATAATGTAAATGAAAATAAATGTGTGTAATTTTATAATATGAAAAAAAAGGTACATTTATCAATGAATAGACATGAAGTATGGAATCTTGACATGGAAATACATAGAATTCAAAGTGTATTCATTTAAAACATAATGTCTGGAGTAGATGGTAGTACATTATTTTATTTTGCTAATTTTTTCTTCTTCTAAATTATAATTAAGTACACAAATTTTACTTGAGGTAGAATAGTGTAAAAATTTTAATTAACTTACATCAATAGTTACTAAAGAAATGTTGGTTTAGTGGAGTATTACACATATTTAAGTTGTGCACGAATAAACTATTTAAGAGATACTATTTTTTATTTTTGTTATATATTATGACAGTTTTTTAGTAGTTGAACGAAAAAATATAATATATATTATAATTAAAGATATTGTTTTGTATTATTGTAAATATTAGTGTGGACTTTATATTTTATTTATTAGTATCAACATTATCATTTTTTAAATTTTAGTCTGGAGAAGGAGGTGCAGAACAGTATGTTTATGGAGCACCCCCAGGATTACATCCGTATCAGCAGCACATGGCAGATCTAGCAAGTTCATCAATGGCACATAATTCAGCACATGCGATTATGTCAACACAACAGCAACACACTATGGACTTACACATGCGAAATGGGAGAAGTAAGTATTTTAAAATTTTTATTATATATTTAAAACATCTTATAAATATCCAGAAATAACACTTTTTTAATGAATAATAGTCGTGTAATGTTTTGCTTACCTATTTGAATATTGAGATTTAAAATCTAAATTTCGGATTGTTTTTATAGTGTGACCTATATTATTTCATAGTTTGTATTTGTAATTTAGTCAATAGTATTTATTATTTTGTTTGATAGTTGGGAAATAGAGGTGTTTTGTGTATATTTGAGTTAAATTACCGTATGTATCAAAGAACAACAGTAATTATATTTTAGGACTTCACATCTTAACCAATGCAAGAATTTGAATTAAATTATGCCAATGTATTCTAGAGTTTAGTTAAAACTATATATGGTCTTTATTAGTTTAAATTTATAGTTTGTTCAAATTTCAAGCTAACATATTGTTTGTTTTAAATTTCTAAACATAAAGCATTTTTTATAGCATCACAATTTTGTTGTTTAATCATATTTCTTAATGGATTTGAAGAATGCATTGTATTATGACAATTTATTGATTATGATGCAATATAAATAAATAAACTAAAAAACAATTATGCATTCTGCATAATCAACACAAACTAAATAATTCATATTGTTGATATTATTTTGAAATTTTGAACAACATATTTTGCCAATAATATATACTTGAAATATTATACACGATTATATCCAGTAATATCATATGTGTCCCATACTATATATGCCACTGATTAATTGTAATTATGAATAAAGAATGGGCTACACTCTTAGACATTTGACTAGAATGACCACAAAAGCACAGATTTCTTTTAATTTATCTCTACCATATAGGTGTGTGTGTATGTGTTAATTCAACATAATATTTGTTATTATCAGACACGCGGAGATTATGAGTGTCAATAATATATATTTGGAGAGTAACTGTTTCGTGAATGACGTCATCGCATTATTATTTACGGTTACCATGGTTGCAAAACGACGTGTAATTTGTTCGTGAATATTTGATAAAAAAAAAAACGTTCAATTTGTTTTCCCGCACAGTATGGTGTTAACCGAAATACGGAAAATGAAACAGTCCCGGGAAATCAATCTCGAGGAATTACGCGGAAACGCCGCCGAATTTTTTCGAGTTGACTCGTGTTATTTATAAAACGATCCGTTTGACGTGTTTTCGAAAACGACGTCCGCGTTCAGTGCGTGTTGGCGGCGACGGACGACGTCGTTTTCTCGTGGTTCTGTTCACACCGGCGGGTCGTCTCATCTGCCGTCTTCCCAAACCCCACCGCCCCTTTGTCGCGGAGCGCGCTCGCGTGTGTGTGTGTCGTCCTACCTGTTGTGCCTGCGCTTGAGTGTGTACGAACGACGGCGGACGACCGAACGGTCGCGGATACGGGTCGGAGTACGTTTTGAAAAACGCGATCGTAATCTCGTCGCGTGTAATAAATACGTAACGTGTGTCGTCCGATGACGGCAGACCGTTTTTCGGTGCGTGGTGCAGACGCGCGAGTGAGAAATTCAAAAACAGCCGAGATCAGATCGTGTGTTTGGAGGAATAAATGTTCTGGCGGTGCCGGCGTGCCGAGCGCTAGTTGTACCCGCGCCGGGTCGTCGGTGGGTGGCAGGGTACCGGCGGGCGGCAGTCGCCGCAGCCGCAGCCGTAGCCCGCAGCCAGTGTGTGTCCGTGTTCGCGTGCGAAATGTTTGTCGTGCCGGCACGTCCGTCGACCGTGTGATTTCGCTGCCAATAGTGTTTTATTATTGTCGTCGTTGTTGTTATTCGCCGTTATCGTCGATTGGCCGGACCGCATGTTTTCATTCATCGTCGATCATAACCGTCCGTCTGCGGTGTTGAACAGCGTTTAAGAACTATTCCTCTCGTCCGTGATAGAGAAGTGTGTGTTCGCGGTGGCCGGTTTGCCACGAGCGCGTGCATGGTTCTTGTTCGTGTCGAATAAGACGGCAACGACCAACATAGAAAAAAAAAAAACCCCCCCTTTACACACTCGGTCGTATCGCGCTTGTGGAAACTCGTCGTATCGTTCTGACGTAAGAGAGTCCGAATCATGAAGGACATGGGCACGGACATGGTGAGTGAAGGAACATGGTATTCAATAGGCTTAATATGTGTTGTACGCCGTACCGTATCGTCGCGTGTGTGCGGCGTGCACGCGTTCGCTTCGCCCGCCCGCGCCGCCGTCCAGTAGTGTGCTGGTCGTCTCCGCTTTTGTTCTCGAGCGCGCGCACGCCGTACCGCGCCGCGCCACACCACACCACACCACGCCGCGCCACAAACCCGCGCGCTCTGCGTCGAGTGAGTGAGAGGGACCGATTTTCAAGGTTAGAAAACGGCGTTGCGGCGAAATTCGCACTCGCGTTGTCCGCTGCCACCACAAGGTTTTCGAACCAGAAACGCGTGTGTGTTACGGATATTATTATTTATTATTCGCCGTCTTGAGACGACCACCACGTCGATTTCCGTTCTCGTGCACGATGTTATTTAATATGTGATAAATGTCTGAGACGCGTTTGTACATATTATCGCGTTCACGTTAGATCGGCACTTAAATACATTTGTAACGTGTCTAAACGTTTACGGTATGCGTGCGTGTGTGACGAGTGAACGAGTACATACACACAAATCTGTATTCACGTACATACAAGGTTTTTTGAGGTTATAATTTTATCGTTCGTCGTGGTGTGTGCCATGGCGGTACACGGACCACCCGATATTATGTATAACAGTTTTGTTGCCATGTGTCTTGTTGCGATCTTTTGTTCGTTTCGTTTTTGTGCATGCGTACACATACTGTCGTCGCAGATGGGTGTTGTTCTCGCGATGATCGGCTTTTTCCTCACTCGTGAATAGACCGTTACAGCTGATCAGCACACGGCATCCCCTCGATTGTAGGTATTTCGTTTTCTCTCTCTTTCGTCTGTTGTGGACAACGTGTCGAACGTTTCCGACGTGTGTGGCCCACGTTTTCGTCGATACACCGCTGCGGTGTTGTTGGAAGCTATTTTGAAAATCGATCGATTTCGGTTTGGGATATTATTTTTTTTTTTTTCCGATGGTTATAAAATTATTTTGTTATTAGTATTATGTGTTATTTATTACCTGTTTATCGCTACGCGAATACGACAGCAATGCCAATTTGTATTGGATCAATGTCAAAAGTACTCCTTTCCCTTTCGATTTGGTCTTATGGTCTTGCGTGGACTCGTACACGTCGTGTTTGTTTTGCGATTATCCCGTGGTATTTAATAGTTCTTAAACGTGAGATCCTAAACAACACCGTTGTGATACCAATGGCATCTATTTAAATTTCATAAACATTAACACTGGATTTGAATTAAATGTACCGCTACGTGTTTAAATCGGGTTTCATTCGGGTCTCTGTCTGGTTTTGAGCATTTCTAGTTCGATTTATTAAAACAATGTGTGCGAGTCGTGTGACTAGAATGTTAGGTATCCAATCGGTTAAACAAAGTACCTACCGATCATGTGTTTTTCTTATTTTTGCTACGTTCAAATTTGGTGTATCTTAAATGCATATTTATAAAAAAAATATGTTTTTAAATTGCACACATTTATATTGTTGTTGGAGCATACATTATTATAAATTTTTTATATATTTTTAATTTCCAAATTATTTCTCACAACCACGTTTGTTAGTTTCTACATGTATGGATATAATAATTATTATGACATGAAACGTTACATTATTCATATTTATAGGTAAGTTTGTGAGAAGGTTGTGATACAACCTAAATAATGTGTTTGTTGACATATAGTTTAGGAAACCTTGATAATTCTTAAAAATACATTTTATTATATTGAATTTGCGTGTGCAATACATACATACAAGTCTTAAATATATATTTTTACTTCGATACCCATGTATGGGTATATACTTAAAAACAACAACAATAATACATGTCTATGTTTGAGTGAATACTTCTAAATGTATTGATTATTTACTAATTTTTATTTTAAATAAAGACTCAATGATATTATTAATTTGTTTATCGGACATTTGGTAAATTATCACGGGCCTTGTTAGTTCAAAATTATTTGATTAGTCATAATTTTTAGTAAATAATTATTAATTAATTAGTTAGTTAACGATCAGTGTTATTTTATCGGCCGTTTTGTACGATGTTTTGAACATGCGCGCCATTAGCGGATAACGATATTTAATATAAGAGAATCGATCGAGTGGGTCTGTGGTCGTCCTCGCCTGCTATTGTACTCGCTTGCAAGCACTAGGATATTTTTGAAGTGCGTGCACGTAATCCTCAGTGTGGTTATTTCTACACCCCATTCCCGCGGGCGTACGATTATCATTAACAGTATAACCCCGAATGTTTTGAGCGTGTGGTGGTGGTGGTGGGGGGCGACTGCCGGGTGACGATAGCGACATGCAACACGTGGGTGTCGGTTTGCCGCCGGAGTTTGTAGAAACCTTACACTGTTTCGCGGCGCGGGGGGGGGGTACGCCTGATCAATAAATCGTGGTATCCATTATCTAACCGTAGCGTTTTTGGTCATCGCCTCGCGTGTTTATATTAAAAAAAAAAAAAAAAATTTCAGGTAATTTCGTTCCGGCGTTCGGATCGTCGTTTATTGTTCACAAATATGTAAACAATCTGTCACGGAAACGTAAACGTTGTTATAAATTGTTCATACATATATTATCACCAAGTTATATATTATGTCGGCCACCTCGTGTTCATAATGTAATAAAAAAAAAAAACGCGTTTCTCCGAACGTCCTTACTCTTACCACTGAACGGCGAAAAAATCGAACGCCTATTACTTTAGACATAAGGTGACAACGTATTTTGACTTCCCCTACCTCGGAGATGAAAATGATCGAAACGAATTTATTTCGATATTGACATTTTTTTCACATACAATAAAATGTAGTTTAGACTCTAGGTTAGTGGTTTTCAATCTTATTTTATTCGTGTCGCCCTTATCCACGAGAATCCGACACTTTCGTGTATTATCTTACCATCAAACTATGCAGTAATGCGTTGAGTTTATGTTTTAAAATTTAAATCTTAGATGACTTAAGAATTAGACCTAAGAAAAATAATTATGTGGTGCAAATGACGAAAAATTAATGCGAAATTTAACCCTGTTGGTTTTTACAAAGTTGGGTAATTCTTAGGACGGTGATGGAAAGAGCGAATCTCCTATTGTATTCGATTCTACTGTTGTTCTTGTAAATCTTATGGGGTTTTTTCGTCTTGATATTCGCTAAGTTCACGCTCACATACCCAGCCAGGACGTTTAAAATTGGAGGAGCACTTCAACAACCTTCATCGATAGCCGGGAGATATATGCATTATTGAGAGTCGCCCAAAACCTGTAGAGTGAGATTTAAGCTAGAGTGTTCTATCGTTCTTCGGTTCCACAGCTTTCTATTGTACCTCACAATCATCTGTTTGCATCATTGAAGTAAAGGGGTTCCGAGTAGTTACTGTTCTACGCTTAAATTTTGGGAATAGCGTTTCAAAGACATTGGTGTGGACCGAGATTATTAATATCTTTTTCCGAGGGCAGTGGTGATTACACGACAACAGCAGAGATAATAAGATTTTATTTGAAAATATTAAAAATATCCTCTTTTTTGTTTCTTTTCCCCTAGGATTTCGCGTCACCCTGGTTGAGTACTGCTCTAGGTAATTAAAAATGGTCAATAGATAATGAATTATATATTTATTTATTTTTTGTTCATATGTATTGCATATAATATTAAAAATTATTATCACCAAAAATATACGTGTCACTTATGAATGTTTAAATAATGTTAATTTAGATAACTTGGAGAAGAAAATGTATTTTTTAATATTTTATGTCTGGTTATGTTCTTTTTGATAATGACGAATTGTAATGTTTATTGCTCGTGTGACTAGGAGACCCAAGTTCAACATTAATGGGATGTAAACCAGAATGAAAAAAAATCTTTATTTATTGCAAGTATATTTACTTTTTTGCATACTCAATAGTTTTTAATTTTACATTATTATGTAATATTTTTTCCTTCACAACCAAAACTCTGATAGCTCTTTTTAAATAATGCATTAATAAAATCGTTTTTGAAACAACCAGTTTGACTTTATTTGCAGAAGTTGTAAATGGTGAATTGTTAGCATATTTATTGTCAAATAGATATTCAGTTAACATTTCAATACAAAAGGAGCACACAATTTTTTTACAATATTTCTAATGATATATCTTCATACACAATTGAAGTTATCTTTAATTTACTCTTCTAGATTGAATGTTATTTAGTTGATCCAAAAATGAATGAACATCATTTTCATCATAATTTAAAGTAGTTGCCCATATACATTTCATACATCTTTCTCTCAGAATGAAATTATATAATTTCAAAATCACAGTTATGTGCAATTTATTGTCATACAGGAATAACATTGGCCCGTTTTTGTTACTGAGTCAACAGTATTGTTATCTATCTCGTGTCTATTATATAGTTGTCATGTGCCTACTATAAATAAAAATTCTGAAACATAGATCAAAAACATATTTTATCATCATTATGACATTATTTATAGATATTGTATTGTTTTTGGAATGATTTTGAAGAAATATTATTTTAAACTTCTTTGTTCGTTACACAATGTGACCACCCTTTATTTTCATATACTGTTTTTGGAAGGTTTCGTCTTATTAATAGTGTACAATTCGGTTACTGTTGATGGATTGTATGTATGGCTGCTATTAACTAAAATATATTTTTTTTCTGAGTCTATATATATATATATATATATATATATATATATATATGTGTGTAGCCCATTGTAGTAATGAGTAAATATATAAATTATACATTCACACTCCTATTTAGTAATATGTAGTCATATATAATATACCTAATGAATTACCACGAAAATGTAAAACCTACCTGTTTCCGAGGCTTATCGATTTCGTTTAGTGATTATTTGATTTTTTTTTAAAATTTCATATTTTGAGTATAAGTGTGCCTACACTATATGAAATATAGTAGATTAATAATTATTATTAATTATTATACTTAGGTGTAATTACTATATTTTATAATTGTAAATCGCGCTATTGGTCTTTTTTTTCATAAATATTTAATGTTTTGTAAAGTGGTGTGTAGTGCATAGAAATGTACAGGGAACTTATAAATGTATTTCCCTGCTCCCTCATACATAGGTACTCTAACAATATATTTAGCAGATAAGACAAAACAACTAATGTGTAATTATGTAGGTACTCAGTATTATCGGTTTTTGTTAATTTTATTATAATACTATTTTATAATTACGCTTTTGTTTTTAATACACATGCATTTTATAATTTCCTATCTTCGACAGGATGTAATGTATTTATGTGTTTTACCCCTCTTTTTTGTACCCGTATTTACTAACACGTGTTAAACAGATACACTACCATATGATCTTACTTTGTATTATTTAAACAACCAAAATTGTTTGAAGAGCATGGTAGTATTAGTGTAAAACACCCCTTATTTGTTATGGTCGTCATACTCATGCAAAACGGTGTGTCATATTTATGTATCTTATTATCAGTATATAGTTTTGTTATAATTCGTATACAATTTTTTTATTATCAGATTATTTATAATTGATCGTTATCATTTATTATATTTTACTGTAGCACATTGTTGAACCAACCTATTTTAAAATTGAAATATTAAAGTAATTTCTCACTCAAGTAAAATATTTCAGTATGATCTCATTTTGATATGTAATAGGTGTACATTTTTACTCATTTATTAATTATAGGACAGTATATTGTACAATTAATTTGTTATGTTACACATTTAAAAGACTATAAAAACAAATGCAGGCACCCTTCTGAAATCGATATATCTCTGTAATTAAATAATCTTGCAAATAGGGAAAGCTATTTTATCCAAAATATATTTACCTTACTTTTTGTTTTTTAAATTAATTAAAATTTTAAATTGACTAATTATTGAAAAGTTATTAAATTGTTGATGGTAATTATGTAATTATAGTATTTTTCCATTGAGATTAATTGAAATTAATTGCAATATGTTATCACAAATAAAATTTTCATTTGATTTAGTTTTTTATTCTTAAGAAATCAATGTTTTGACTTATATTGAACTGTTCTATGTGTTATCTAAATTTTTCCAAGTACATTACCTATATGTATAAGCAAACCATAAAATGAGGTTATCAAATCAATTGTTAATTCTAATTTGATTTATATCTATAAAAAAATATTATTGTATTAAATAATATGTTATAATATTACTAATTTGTGTACAAAATAAAACACGTAGATGTGAATATAAGGATGTATTATATGTTATTAAGGATGTAATATATTTTAAATATGTTAGAATTTAAATATTGAGGTACTTATTTTTATTTGTTTTTCGTACATTTATAATCGCCTATGATTTAAAAAATATTTAAGTTACGGATTGGTTTACCAAATAAAATATGCGGATAACATTAATATGAGGAGATTATAATAGATATTTAAGTGATTACTGTTTATACATATTTAAAATATACTTAAACCTGAGTAGTATAATTTTTTGGTTTTTCATATATTTATAATCGCCTATGATTTTAAAAATATTAAAGTTACGGATTGGTTTACCAAATAAAACATGCGGATAACATTAATATGAGGAGATTATAATAGGTATTTAAGTGATTACTGTTTATACATATTTAAACCTGAGTACTATACTTTTTTGGTTTTTCATATATTTATAATTGCCTATGATTTTAAAAATATTAAAGTTACGAATTTGTTTACCAATTTTTAAAACTCTAGTTTAATATACACCTAGAGTAGTTTAAAACGACTAAATACAGAACTACTTGTTTTTAATTTTTTTCTGTAGTTATATAAGTATTATAGAGTACTATTGTACTTTTGATGCATCGAGGAATTTTATAAGTTTACTGTAATATTATGCAAGTTGTTATCTATATTGTGTTCAATATAAATGAATTCGTTTTATGAAACATGGTCCATTTGTGTTTTTATGTTATGATCTAATCTAGGTTCCAATTAATCATTAATGGTATATAATACGAAAACAATATTAATACGGACTAATATAATACGCTAATGTATTGTAAGTCATTATGTATTTCATAATTTAGTTACTCATGAAAACAAAAACACATTTATACATACATCCACAACTACAGTTTCTTACGTAGAGAACATATTTGTTCGTTTTACACTTGTGTATGCTTAGACAGTGTTTAATTTAGCGACTGAACCGAGTACGAATGTAAATTGTACGATCCCACACGCCTGACGAACATCTATAATATCTATACAGGCGTTAAAACTAAAAACCACCGAAGAAAACAAGGTTTCTCACACTATTGGCATATTATCTTTCATCACGAGGAACTTAATATAATCAACGTTCAACAAATTGTCTTCGCGCAGATCGTCTCGCCCATGTTCGTTGCTGAACCCGTTCGTTATTCCATAAGCCGCCGCGTAACGTAGTAATCGTATCGGCGGGGCTTCCCTGCTACGACGTAATTCGCTGCGCGAGCGACGCGACAACAGCCGACCGGCGGCTGAGTCGGCGGCGGCGGTGGTGCGTGCAGTCGACGACGGCGACGACGACGACGACAAGGGGTCCGACCGAGTAATGTGGGGTGCGATCGTGTGTGTTTGTGAAAGGGCACATAACGTAGAGTAAAGCCGCCAGCCCTACCGCGTGCTTCATTTTAGAATTTCTTCGAGAAGAAACGTCGTCTAACTCACAGCCCCCCTCGTCCGTTACTGTCCGTCGTAGTTTGCGTCCACACCGAAATATTTATCATCGGTTTCGTTCGAATTCCCCGGCCCCTCCCGTTTCATTAGCTCGGACGGCGCGCGCGGTACGCGTTCGTTACGGAATCGGCGAAGAACGAAAAAATAAAAGTAAAAGAAAAAACTCGCTTGCACGACGCGATGTTGTTTTGTCTCGTTTCGTGTAGGAGCCGCCGCGGAGCGCGTGTGTGTTTGTTTTTTCGTGCGTGCGTGTGCAACGGTGGTGGAAACCTTGGCGCGGACGTTGTCCTCTCTATCATCAAGGTCACCTTAGTTCTTCCAGAAGCGCCCCCTCCCCCCCTCACCCACCCATCGGTCATGGAAATCAGCCGGTCGTCGCCGACGTTTTCTCCGTACGAGCGCACGTAAATAATACGTACTCGCACGCACGCACGCACGCACGCAATCACCTACGCACGTTTTACGTCGTCGTGTGTTCCTCGGGGCCGGCGCTGCACGGCGTCGTAGAGCAACGGACGCGACGGATTGTTCGTTTTGTGTCGGGTCGGCGGCACACCGGTCCCTGTGAAGATTTTCCCAACCATAACCGGTTGGTTCGTCGCCGTTATTATTATTATCATCGTCATCGCGTAATTGTGTTATTTCGGTCGATTTGTGCGAATTGGCCGGCGGCGGTGCCTTGTTGTTGTTGTTGTTGTTGTTGTTGTCGTCGTCCGACACGCGGCTTGACACACGACGCTAACGTTTCAAACATCGGTGTCGCTGTTGACCACGGCCCATGTTTTTTTTCTTTCTAACGATCATGAAATTTGATCATTGGCGTTTACGACGGGGACGTGCAAATACCGTTTCGGCGTGAAATCATTCTGCCGGGAATATCATGTTGTGCAGTCGACTCGCGTCCCTCGTCTCCCCTATGTGTCCACAATTCGCGTACAATTCACGTCGGAACGTCGTGAGCGTGGAAAAATCTAAAGACTGACGGTATCGGTAAATTAAAACGTAAACGAACTTCGACGTAAAAAAATGACGTAGCGAGACCGAAGACAAGTTTTTTTTTTTACTAAACGGCAGTTTTAAAATCCATATAATCGTGTGCAACGATTCGTTTTTTAAATATTTCTTGACGACATTTTTCTCGTTCATGTAGCTGTTGTCTGTCGACTCCCGTTCTGTTAATGTACGTGTATTGTAACGATTAATGTTGTTGAAATGTTTGTTTACTACCTACCGTAAACGTGTGTTTGTTCACAATATTGACGAAATATATCGCGTTTGAGTAAATGCACATTTTTTGTTATTGTGTAGGTACTTTCTTACACAACATTGTATTTAATTAATGAAAATGAAAATCGATACTCAAATAATAACAATGTTTTGTCAAAAAACTATCGTACCTACGCATATTATCGACGTGTAAAATATCAGTTATCAATACGTATTATCGGTTATTAAACCATATCCTATTAAAAATAACACACGATTTATATTATTACTATGATTTGTTTTTTTTTTTTGTAGATTGCGTCATCGACTAAAAAATTATGGGGCGTCGAAGAAGGTAAAGAAGATGGACCGAAAGGAATACTCAATTTGAACGACCATCATCACCAGATGTGGAGAGATTCTACGTGGAGTTCTAATAGTAAGTTTTTAAGCATTTTCGAATTGAATAATAATAACCCGTTCAATAATTCGTCAAAGAAATATGTTGGTCTTCATTGACTTCAACAGTGGAATTAATAGTTCTTGTGTCATTAGCAATACTTTTGTGAAATAATATTGTTTTCTATAACTATTATTATACTGTCATGCGATTTTAAAGGTGCATAGGTTGCAAATTATAGTATAACACGAATTTAATTTCTGATACATATAAATAAATGAATAGGGGCGGCAGCCTTGGGCCTTGGGCACCCAAAAGGTCGCATTTTATTGATTCATGTTTATTTTTTTTTATTATTATAAAAATCCTTTTCCAAAACAAGCGAGTTTTGGTAATGCGCCTTTTAACTTAATTAGATCTTTATACATTTTTCATAATAACGTTATGGAATTTTGAATTTTAGAAAACATTAAAATATATATAATAATATATATAATCTATGTTTAGAAAACATATTTGTATATTATGTGTATAATAATAATAATTATTAATTAGTGTAGGAAACTTAAAAATATTAATTTCGTCATAATAATGAAGTGTGTATTTGTTGACTCGAAAGCGCGAAAAAATTATAACTAGTATACGTTTAAAACTAGTTACAATAAAAATAATTTGAATATAAATATATTTCAGTTCTATTCCTATTACTGTTATTTCACGAATTATTTATTGCCTGTGCGTGGATTCTTATTATTAATTATTATATTATACAATTTGTATTTGCATTCTCCATGGAGTATATGAATTATACATTAGTCCACCAATTATATTTCGAATATGTATTATATGAGTATATGGCAATTTAGTTACATAGATGGCGTGTGTAACACACACACATATATATATATATATATGTATAACAAAGTTCAATGGCATGGATTAGTACCTGTGCAGTATAATAAGAAAAAAAAATCGTCCTCAGGTTAATAATTTTCATTTTCATTATTAGATAAGTTTTTACAGTGTGTAGTCAAATAACAAAACCGGTTTCGATTCATATTTTAAATCTTAAAAACACTCGATAATACAATCGTGTATTCTGTTGTACCAGCAAGGGAAATATATTCTAAGATTCAAGTCGCAAATTGTAATCGGAAAAAAAATATGCGTAAAAATAGTTTTTTTGATTTTATATAACACACTATAAATGATGTGTTTAAACTAAATTACAGTGTTCATATACGAATTATTTGCGTAACCTTGAATAAATATGTAATGAGCTCATTTTGCACTTATGATATACCAATCGTTTATAAATGCATAAATATTTAAAAAAAAGTATTTGGAAAATTGTTTTTAAACCAGTTTTTTTTAACATTCAGTAAAATTAATTTTTTCATAGTTTCACTCGTTTTTATTTTCGACGATTGTTATAATAATTACTATTATGTGTATAATGTTTGTATATTTAAATTTCACCGGCGTTGGTCCTTCGTCTTATTTTATTAGCGCAAACAAATGAGATATTATAATTCATTTGTATTCGAAAAACGGAATTGCATGGAACTGCATTGGTTTACTTCATCTCCTTTCTACTCTAAAAACATTTACACTGATTTTGTGTGGAAAATTGTATGGAAAAATTCGTTTTGATAAATCCAATGAAATCCACACATTCAATTTTCAAACGGATTGATTGATGATAGTAGAGGGTTAAATTAACTAACAGCAATTTACTGCCACAAAATGTTCCCAGATTATAAGATTAACCAGATGTGGTGAAATACATCGTAGTAAAACCAAAACATTCTTCCCTTCATCAGGATCTAAAATAAAATGGTTTAAAAATAAATGATATAAATAAACCCATAACACATCTAAGTTCCATGTCCATATACCAGTATGTGTGTGTATATATATATATAAATAAAATTTATTTATTTATTAATAGTTCAATGATAGGTTTTGTAAATAATAGAGATATTATTTTCTATTTTTACTTTGTTATATATTTTATTCCAATTCATTAAGAATATATTAAGATTTCTACAATATTATAAAAATAATAGTCATCTAATTAATTTATTACTTATATTTAGATTATTTTATACATTTTTTACCTATTATTAGATTTGGAAAATTTATTATTTTTGTCAATGTTTATATAATTGATTAAACATATAATGTTGACTTTTAAATTTTAATATATTAATAGATTACAACACATAGTTCATAGTTGACATGTGTTATTTATATGGATACTTGAATGTACATATATTGTATATAATTTAATAATTACATTTACTTTTAATATTTCATCATATCTCTTTATCACAGTAAAAAGAGATTGCAAAACTATTATTGTATACTATTATCAGACTTAGGTAGTATTCTGAATACAGTATTCCGAATACTTTTTACAGCTCAAATGTACTTTAAATAGTACCTACATGATATTTTATATTATTTTTGTTAAATTCATATTAACTTTAATATCTGTTTTTTTTGATGAAATAAACAATTTTAAAGTATCTGTTATGTTTGTTAATGTTATTATTATTATTATTATTATTTTATTATAATACATATTATAATTAATAGTATAGGATCATATATTATATTATAATATTACTAAATATTGTAAGACAAAAATTGTTTTGAATATTGAGAATGTAAAGTAGAATATAATAGACTATAAGTCACTGAGAGTATAAAATGCTATTAAGTTTTACAAAAAATAATAACGTGTAACTTTATTCTAAAAAATAATAATTTCAAAAAGAAGTATAAGTAGCAAATAGCAGCAGTAAGTATTTAAAACGGTAAACGTATATATAATAATTTTATCAATAATCTTGCTATATTTGGTGTTTCATCCCAGCCTTATTCAAATAATAAAGTATATTTGATTTCACTGTGTTATTATAATTGTGTTATATTTTATAATTAATTGGTATTATTAATTTACTTCTATTTATTGTGTTAATTCCATTAAATAATAATATTTATTAATCATAACTTTATTTGATATTCGTATTAATGAAAACTAGTAAAAAAGAGTATTTTAAAAGTATTTGATATATTTCTTGTGAAGTATTCAGAATACTTAGGGAATACTATTGTCATAAAGTATTCGAATACATATTTTGAATACTTTTTCAAAGTATTCGGAATATGTATTCCAAATACTTTTAAAAAGTATTTTCCCCAAGTCTGTTTATTATATAATATTAACTGTGGGCAAATGTTTTAAAAAAACAAAACTAACCAAATAAATAACTAATGTTTAATTAATTATTATTAATTTTTATTTTTTAGCAAGGAGAGGTGCTGGTTTTCCAGTGGGTAATGATTCAGGCAATATATTATCTCCAAGATCATCAGAGGCTGGTATTGGCATGAAGATGGTGGAATATGTTTTAGCCAGTACACCGAATAAAATGGAACCATTAGAGCCTAGAATGAGAAATTTGGTTATTGTATGTATAGTTTATGTGTTGATTATTTAAATTATTAAGTTCATTAATGTGTAATATTCTTTTTAGAATGATGGTGAAACCATAAAAAAAGAAAAAGACAAACCCCCAGGTTCTCCTTATGATTCTGTAAATAGTAACAAAAAAGAAATGGAAAATGGTAATTGTTCAAATGTTGGACAACAAAATGGAATGGTAGTTGTACAAAATGGCCTGGACGAAGATAAATACATCAAGTTAGTCTTATTTTGGTCCATTTTGGTCAAATTTTAATGTCAACAATTTTTTTATGATTTTTATTTTATTTTGATATTTATCCAATGTATCTTGATCATTTTTATGTTAAAAGAATTAGATATATCTTAATACATATTTTTACCTTTTTAAATTTAAATATTTATTTTTATTATATTTTTGTTATTGTGTAACTTATAATTTTATTTTTGATTATTTTCTAAAATACCATGTCAGATCAATATTTTATTTTAATTAAGTGATATGTGCTTTTAACTTAAATACCGTACGTTCTATTAACCGCCTCAGGATAGGCCACACATTCATCGCCCATCAACATCTAATGAAAAATAAAAAAAACTGTATGTACCTGCTGCGGGACTCCATTCATCGTTAAACACATCTTTATGGAATGCCAGATGTTCGAAAAGGAAAGACCAAAGTCGAGTGTCCCCAGCCACAACTTGGAAATCCCCTGGACATGATCAACATTTGCAAGACTGTTTAAAAAAAAAAAATTAATGTTTACACTAGTATAATTCTGTATAAATATTTGTGAATGTAAATATCTGTAAATGTTAAAAATTTGTGTCTAATGGTCATAGAAGCCACAGATTTTATTTTATTTAAAAAAACAATATGTACTCTATTAAAATATAATATATATATTTTTTTATTATTATTCATTATTGACTAAGATAATAATTGAATTATCATTTAATTGTATTTGTTTATAATTTATAATCGTACACTGCTATAAAGTAATTATATATTATATATTATAAATTTACCAATTCATTATTTTGTAAATTTTATGTTATACTATAGTTGAAGTGAGAATAGGAGTGCACTGTACACAAAAACTGATTATTTCCCCTCAAAACTCTCTATTGGGTTGCATCATAATATTTTTATGTTTGACGTAATCTTAATCTATTTGTGAATGCAGTTTATAATATATTATATTTAACTGAAGCAGTCTAATTCTATGTTATACTTGACTAAAGTTGTTAGGTAGTTATGGTGGAATTTTCTATTTAATATATCATATTTGGACTTCACATGTCATGAAAGCTTTTTTTACATGGTTTGAGCGGAAGTTTCAGTATCAAACCTTACAAAGTGTAGTGAATGAGTTTCATTATATTGGCCACTGTCTGTATGTTATTTTGATAATATCCAACAAGAATTATTTTATCTTGTTTTTAAGATGAGTAATTTCTATTAATTAATTTCTTACTGCAATTAATAATTTATATTCTTTAACTATATCATGAAAACTTTCAAAATATCCGTGGCTGTCCCTTATGGTTTTACATATTGAATTAGATATAAAATACAGTTTTTAGTATTTGTAGGTCACATACTATAGTTTTTAAAACATGATTTTTTTTGTTATTTAGCATAGTAATCAAGAATATTGATATGTGTAAAATATATAATAGATGATTTAATTATTCTAAAATTATATTAAGTGAATAAGTATGTAATTATGTTAATTTCATTTTATTATCAATAGTACAGTTTCAATATTAAATTATAATAATCTTTATTTCTATTTTCAACATGTTACTTTTAAGGTTGTTAATTAATTTAAGGGGAAAAAATATTAAATTAATAGTAAAAACCAAAATGTTACTATATTCTTCATTAAATATATATATAATTAAATAAATTGTTAGTTTTATTATATTGGCTTAATTTAGTTTTAATTAGCTTGATATATTGTTATAACTGAATTCATTAGGTATTATTTTATAGCACAACATGAATTAGATAGAAATAAAATTATTCATTATTATTTTATTATTTAACTGCTAATAATTTAAGTATAGTTAGGATTAAGCTAAATGTATATATTTATATATGTATTATCAATTTTAGACAGTAAGTTTTTAATTCGTATCTTATATTTTTAATATTTTAATATAATTTAATATTGCCATTGACTATTAAATATTAGGTAAATTTAAAATAGTTGATATTATTTTTAGTAATTGTATTATTACAGCTATTTACATTTTGTTATGTTTATAATTTTTAAAACAAACTAGTTAATGTATTTAATATCGAATTGTTTTCTAAATATTTTGTATGGGAGAATATATAAACCCTTTTGTTTATGTTCATGTCTTACATTCATAAATTTAACATAGCAAAAACTTATGATAAATTTTAATCTTTACATATAATATAATTTAATAGTGGTGTGAAAGTTTTTATTAAATTAACTTTATATAGTATTATTTAATAAACAAAATTATTAATTTTTGTTTTGTTATTTTATTTTGTATAAGGTATATGCAATTGATTTATTATTGTTTTTATATTTCTTCTTATGTATATTAAGAGGTAATTTAAGCAATTATAAAATGTAAATTTAAAAGCATTGTTTTATCTTCTACTTTTTTTTTAATATTTAAATTTTTTATTAGCATTTATTATAAACAATTGAACAATTTTTCTTATTTTGAAATTAAAGTTAATAACTAATGTTAGATCAAAGATAACATTGCTATATTACAATTTGATATAATTAACTAAGTTTATTATTACTTGTAATGTAATTATGACTTGCAGGGAAGTTTTAGTTCCTAAAATATTCAATTATTCTATGTTCCAGCAAACAGAGAAATTGATTCCATATTTAAAGGTCCTCATTAATATGATATGAATAAACATTTATTTTTATGTCTAATATTTATATGATTTGTTTTTTTGTTTTTTTTTTTGTATTTTTGGTTCTTAAATTGTTTTATTTATTATTATAAATTAAACATTGTATTTTATATTTACTTAATATGTATGTATATTTATAAGCCTATAAAATCTAAAACAGTTTAAATTAAAGCATTTTTATTAATACCTATATTATATATATATTTGTGAATGTATGTAAAAAAATAAAAATCATTCACTGTAAAACATATTTTTATAGTGTTGACAACATTTATAAAACTTGAAAACTTTTTGATATTTATTTTATAATATTTTTCAGCCGTCAAGCATCACCCAGTGAAGAAGAAATTAACAAAAATGCAATGAATGCAGTATCGGGCAATCATGTGGCCAATACTGGTGCCAACAATGTAGTGGTAATTGATGGACTACATGGCGCCTTACACCAAGGGCAACTAATGAACCATCATCATCATGGAATGACTATGCCTTTACACCAACAATTTCAAGTCCAAGGCGATCCGCAACAAATGGACCTTAATTCATACCATGCAAACAATGCTCAACAACAACAGGGCGCTATCGACTCGCAGGGAAATGTTATGACTCCATTTGATATACAGGTACATGTCTCATATTATATTATTAAATGTTGGTGTTACATAGTTTATAAATGTTAATTTAATTGGCCTTGATAATATATGATATATAAATGAAAATTAAATTTTAAAAAACTTAATTATATATATATATATATAAACTAGGTGATCCGGCAGACATCCTACCTATAGGTGTATGATAATAAAGATTAATAATATACAAAATAAGATTATAATAAATATATTATAAATAATATATATTTGACATTATACAATTTTATTTCAATACAAAATTTTAAGTACATCCGACATTAACAAATAGAAATGTTGATGAAATATTTTTTTTTTAATCATCTTAATGCTAGTTCATGAACAATATTTCTTGTTCGTCTATCAGGTACATAAATATAAAGGTTTGATGGTTTTCCAACATGCAACATCTAATTGTTCATGTGAAAAACATGGATGTTCAAGATCCAATCCGCATGTGACCATTAGATGTCCTTGTGACTTATTTATAGTGATCGCAAATGTCAAACGTATTGGAAATTGTAAGCATTTAAACCGAATTGGTGTATCGTTGGATATCTTTGGAATGCATGGCAATAAAACATTGTCTCATCGGAACTTTCCATTAAATATTGTCGCTTCAAAGAAATTTCCTATAATCTTTTTAATAACTAATCTCTTTCCATTGTAAAGTTTCTGTTTCAAAGAAAAATTATGGGTGAACTAATATTCATATGTAAATTATGTAGTGGAAATCATGGTAAATCGAGTAAATTTAAGAATTCAGTGTGATAATTTACATTTCATTTTCATCTGTCATTGTATTGATTGATTTAAACAAAATTAATTCGCCAGGCAATGTTTCTTGTATTGTAAAGTTGATTTTGTCATCATGAACATTTTCAGCTGTCAAAATCGTTTGTTCACAGAGCCATTCAAGGTTACTATAATTGTCGTGTATATTTGGAAATACACTTTCTATTAATGCATTTTTCGAGTAGACAATGTTGCAAACATTTTCAGGCAATTTAATTAATTATGTATTTTCATGACACTTCATTTTTCCATTATCAATATCCAGCAATTGTTTTGATTATACTTCAGCGGATAACTCATGTAACACTCATGTTTTTTGTGAGTTGCAATATTTGAACATTTTGCCATATGTCAATAAAATTAAAGCACCACCAAAAAATCTGTTTTTACGATTCAAATCTTTTAGAGTTCAATTTAATACTTCCAGTGAATGTTTATGGGTCATTGTACATTTATCTCAGATAATAATGTGACATTTTTACAGTACTTTAGCCATTCCTGAGTGTTTTTTAATATTACATGCGGCATTTTCATTGATCTGTATATTTAATGGTAGATTTAGAGCTGAATGTGCTGTTCATCCACCATCCAACAAAGTTGCAGTGAATGTGGTGAAATTGTTGTGAACGCATTACTTTTTTTTTTTTGCTGAAAGAACGCAACGTGGCCATATACTCCCACATAATGGTGCACTTAAATTCACCTTATAAAGAAAAAAAAGTAACACCATAAATCCAGGCATACTAACATACCAAAAACATAATTTGTTAATAATTTTAGTATGGTGTTATGTAGCTAGTCTGAGCAATGCTATAACTACCTTCTTAACTATATAAATATGTTGTATAAATATGATTGCAATCTGTTAAGCCGTTCAAATGTTACAAGAACACTAACAGAATATACTCAAGAATTGTGCATATAAAGGTATATAAAACAATGCCAATGAATATTAAGAAATAAATTTAAAAATTTAGAATTGTTGTATAAAATGAACTTATTGATTACCAGTTTCGAGTAAAAGTATAAAGTCAGGTATAAAGTAAATATAAATATAACAACAAAATTAAAAAATTAAAATGGACAAGAATACTTAGAATAAATTATGATTATTACAATAAAAATACGTAGTTAAACTAAAGAATAAAAATAAAAGCAATGAAATTGTGTATAATTTGAATTAAATTTTAAATGGATAATTATGATATGTTATTCATGTTATTTAATATATATTGATATAAAAAATTATTTAAAAAATTTGATTGTATGTTTAAAATATTATTAAATTTATTATTTTTAACTTCTTTATAAATATGTAATTCTTCCAAAATTGAATTTATATAAATATTATTTTGTATGTTTAACATTTTTAAGTCATTATTTATATTAAATATGTAATAATACAACTATAAATATTGCTTGCTTTATTCAATAATAATAATACTTCCAGTTAAGTTATTAAAATATGAGTAAATATTATAAAGTATAGGAAATTTTAAATGTAGTTTTATTTTATTGAGATCGATTAATCATTAATTTGCAAATGCAGTATCTGTTATGTAAGCAGTAGTTGTCAGTAGTAATTAAATAATGTGTATATATTCTAACAAATCTCAAATTAGTGATTCACAATAATATTTTAAAACGACTTAGCAGTATGTAAGAATAGAAATTTGATACAATTTCAATGAATCAAATTTGTTTATATTTAGTATGTATTTATTTGTAATTAAATACAAAAAAATATTTTTAACAGTATTTATTACTATATATACATTTATGTAAACAATTGTATTTTCTCCCTCGATTATATATTTTTTTGAACCCAACTATAATTATTCATCGGATGATTATTTTTAAAAATGCCAATTGTTATTTACTGTTAGATTTGTGGAACGTTTTAGCATTTAAAAATTATTTTTCTCGATAAACATGTGCCAAGTGTTCAATTTCGCGCCAATAAGCACATTTTCAATACGCACATAAATATGTCAGCCATCACACTTGCTGTTGCCAGGATAGTAGTAAATATTTTGTCATTGAAAGTAGATTGCAAGACGAAAAATACAGGGATATGTATTGTGTAATTTTTATTGACAAAAATAGTTGTCAGATAATTTAAAATTAAAAAAAAAATCAATACATAATATATATATGTATATATATATAATATATATTATATATATCAGAAAATTGGGAAGTTTACTGTTAAGCAATTTCAATGCAAGTCTGTTCGGCTTTTTGAGAATAGATTCAAGACGAGCTTAGTTCTGGTCAATAACAACCTTTAGAAATATACTTTTTTTGTACTAACCCAAGGGAATTTTCTACCGAGATGATTTCATTTTATTTTCATTGTTAACTGGGTTCATTATACAAAGTATATTCTACCACCCTTTTCCCTATGTGAGTTCATAGCTTTTGGCGGGAGCCGGTAAAATCCTAGTAAAATAAAAAAAATAATATTTGTTAAGTGCTGGTTTATCAATTTATAAATAAAATACTTGAAAAGTGATAAATTATTTACATTTGTTAATACTATTTCCATAGATATATGATATTATTATTAACTATAAAATGTTTTAAACTATGCACTTTTGACAAAATGTGTTTGCCTATTGATTAGCTTTTGTTTTTGGTAATTATTTATTTGGTTATTTGGATTAACATTTCTATTCGATTGTATCTCGTGAATTATTATTGTCTTTTTATCTGGAATTGCATAACGCACTATTATTTCGTTAATCCGAAATAGATTTAAAGTAATATTGTATTTATCTTTTTATGAAGTTAATTGTTTTGAAACAATTTATTTTCTTTGTCTTTAATTTTGTAATTGAATCAATGAAATTTGTCATCGCTTAAACTTATTATTGTATATAATAGATAAATTATTAGGTCGTTGTAAGTCATTTGTTCTGAAATAATGATTTCAACAATTCAATCGGATACTTTATTTGACGCGTGGTTGTAAATCAAAAATCGATTTAGATTTGATACGACACTTCGATCTGATGCCGTTGCTGTGGAAATAATTAATATTTCATTTGTGTTGTATATATGTTGATAAATGTGATTTAAATTTACGCAGCTTTATAAGATATAGTAGTATTTTGATACATTCCGGTATTTAGTTAACGTACAGGAACTTCCTTTCGGCGCGACATTCAAATTATAATCGTGATTTATTTTGTCGGCTTGATGCGTTTAATTTGTGTTCATGTGATCGCGAAACTAAATGAAATGAACGCCCAACTATAATATACTGTTATAAATTATTGCTGTATCAATAATTTAATAAGTTGTAAATTTTTGCATTTTCGATGTTTACTTGTGAATTTTCGAAACTGTACTTAAAAATCAATTAATTGTTATTTCGGTTTTTGGTGTATAATATATCGTTTGTGTGTACATATGTGTTGCTATATTAAATCGACCAATGGTCTTTGCGCAAGTGTTTTTCGTTCACACGGGGAGGATGCTCTAAATTGAAATTGCCGCGAGCGTGATAGGGGATAGTCCACACAAAAAAATGGCGATGGATATTGATCTCAATTCTCTGTTAGAACGGATGAAATTACAGGTCACATAGTTGATGCTTTTTATATATTTTCTCATGCCCCCCTAACTTAACCCCTCCCCCCTCTTGTCAAACACAAGAAAACACTAATGAAGTTCATTTACTATGTTTTTATAGTACGCGTATTATGTATACGTACAGTGGTTTTTTTTTCGGTTTAAGAAGGTATTTTTCTTGTGATTTAGAGTTATCAAAAAAACAATTTTCAAACCAATTTTGCGTATTCACATTTAATCGTGTTTATAAATGTTGATTATACTTGTTTGTTGTTTTAATACGATCGTCATATCATTTTCGGATATAATTTAATTGATCTTGTAGTGTTTTTAAGTACTAATGACTTGGAATTACAAAATTATTCATAATGTATATTTATTACTTCGCTAAATACACTTTGAAAATCTTTACTCGTAAATTATTTTTATGAGCATTTAACATTTTAAAATCGATATATATATATATATCGCGTAAATAGCGAGCTTTGTTCGGAATCTTTTTCGATTAAATGTTTTATCATTATTTCGAACGATGTGACACTGGTGTAATACTAATTAGAAAAGTGAGGCATAGAAGTATGTCTCATCATGCGCCAAGTATATGAGAACGTTTTACGATTTTGAGATTTTGAAGAATACTTATAAAATTAGATTTTTAATTATTACGGTCGCATACGTTCTGTACATAATGTAGTTATTCTTGTATGAAATAAGCGAGAGAGCGGAACAATGAGTTTCGTTTTAAATAATGTATGTCAAATACTTTAATTATCTGTACATTTATAGCGAATTACAATTATCATTCATATTAAGAAAATGTTAATGGTGTTGTTCACTATATTAATTTGTCAAATTTATTCATTCGTATTATAATTATTTAACAAAACCACGAGCATAAATATTATTTTCATTACACTGCTTTTACGGTTTTTATTACTATTATTAATGCTGTTGGTTGCTGACTACCACTACTCCATCATCAGCTTAATGGATTTAACATTATTAGCTCTCTTAGGTATAAAAGTATAATATACATTATTAAAAACAATCATTTTTTTATACGTGATGTATGATATGGATTATAGTCATTATTTACAACTGTGTATAATGCAATAATATTAATAAATCGAAGACATTTTTTATCAAAGGGAGCGTTTTTTTTTTTTTTGGATAGAAATGTAATTAACGTGTTCCTCCTCATTAGCCGATATCTGTAGGTTATGTGTTTTGTTTACGTTTCTATCAACGTTTGTAACACATTCAACTTTTCTCTATATATATATAATACACGTCTGTCTTCATTTTTCTTTGTTGTTTCCCTTCACCTACAAGGTTTTCGCTTAAAGTCGTTAGTCACACAAAACGTCCTATAATAACATTTATGTAAATATTAAGTTGTTATACTATTATATTTAAATCTTTAAAATTATTTTTCTTTGAACTCGTTAGTTGTCCGAATATATATGTTTTTTTTTTTTTTTTTGGAATACGTTTATTTTTTTACTCGTGTAGTACAACACGCGTATGCCGTAACGGACTAATGATGCGTTCTTTCCGTCCATCACGCGCGATCAATTTTAATCCGAAGAAAAGACAAATATTTCATTCGCGCGTACGTCGTATCATAGTTTCCGATAAAACGATCGAACTGCGTATAAGATTTATATAGTTAATCACTAAATGTATTATAACAACAACAACAACAACATACGTTTATATATAATTAATAACGGGTACGAACGGCGACGTCATCGTTTTAAAGTTTTCCAACTTTAATTGTGACATTAAATCGTACGGTAGCTTGCGAGAGAACTTCGAACGAATCACGTCCGTGACGGCGTGGGGCGGACCGGACGGCCCCGCGCGTGTGTCGTCGGCCGGGAGAATTATCGTGTTTAGCGGTTTTCGAAAACTTTATTCGTAATTGAATTTTCCGAGCGTTCGGGTGTATGTGTACACATTATATACGCGTGATCGCGTGAGAGGCGGTGTAAGTCCCGTCGCCGCGCGTGTCTGTTAATCCGTCCGTCGACGACGACGACGGCAGACGGTACCCCGGCGTGGCGCGGGTGGGGGGTGTTCGGTGCCAATTAATTAGACGACGATTCATTCGATTGTGGTTGCGGTGCGCGCGTAGGCATATCGTCATATATTATACGGTCATCTCGGAGAAGACGTGATCGCGCACGTCATAAATATAACCCGTCGTGTATTATTATTGTACGTTTCCCTCGCGAACCTTGGCCGCCGCCGCCGCCGCGTCAGGTGTGCCTTCCCCTCCGTGGCGGGGTGGTGGGAGGCAGAGACCGCTGCCCGGCGGTTGATATAATATCTAACGCGGAATCCGGCGACGACGACGACGGGGTTTATTAATAGAAGAGCGTCGTATTGACGATGTACGCACGTATATACGACGACGTAGTCGTCGTTGTTGGCACGCACGGACGGGGTGCGAACATCGCCGTCGCCGCCGCCGCCACACCTTGACTATTACTACTACTGCTACTACTACTACTACTACTACTACTACTACTACTACTACAGCGTTAGTACTGCTGCGACCACGACTTCCCTTCGGGGTTCGGCGTGTATCGGAATAGAGTCGCGTATTGTCTGTTGTCGGCCGTCCGCCAGTTTTTTTCCGTCGCGCGCGGCACTACACCTTTCTGCGTCGTTAAAAAAAAAAAAAAATTGTAAAAAAACGTTACTAATAATAACCGGCGACCGGAGGGGAAAACGCGGTTAGTGTCGTATGTGTGTGTGCGCGCGCGTACGTGGAAAAGCGAACAAAAACCGCGCGGCGGCGAGAGAACGGGGGAATCGGACAAATCTTCGAGATTATTAGACGTTACTGCTGCTTTGACGCCGCCGGTTGGCGTCGATCAATCAACGTCGACCTAAATACCGATAATAATAAAAAAAAAAAATGGCGAGGTAGGGGCGAGTTTTTATCGTGTATCAGATCCGATTTCCAACGGCTTATACCAGAACGCTCTTCTTCCCTCGCCGCCGTCCGCGTTCTTTTTCTTTTTTATTTTCCCGTACGACTGCATATGATATAAACCGGTGATATCCGGCGAATTCAAATTCGAATCCGCGTCCGTGCGCCGCCACGCACGGATCCTCTAATCCCGGTAGGATTTCCGCGCGAAATTGCACTCGCCGCGACACGAGCCGCGCAACGAGTGCCGCCTGCGTACCACGCGACACACGACGAATATGTTCGTCTTGTTATCCGTCCGTGTTATTACGTTTATTTTCTGTTGTAATTAACGGTCGGTACATTGTCTTATTTCGCAATGTCGTTGGAAAATGCATAATATTCTTTAAAAAAAAATAAATATAATAATAATCACTTAACGCTCGTGATTTATAAAACAGACGTACGGAATGTTATTTCATACACAAACTTATTGCAGGAAGGTAATAATTTTCATTTCCGTCTATATACTGTTTGCTGTCTGCCGCCGTAGTTTTTAAATATATATGTATACTCCGACTTCGTTTGGGTTTTGTAATTAATGGATTTTTTTTTTAATAATCGTGATGTAGTTTTCTTTATATTGTTACGTTTTCCCCTTCCCCTTTCACCGTTCTCGCACACTGTTGTGCACTGCGTATTTAAAGTATCGGTCGAAAATCATTTTTTTGTTCTTTTTCTTACAGTCATCGGTTTTTGTTTTCTCGGAAATTCAATACTGTGTGTGTTATTTAGAAAATACAAGACGGGTGTGTTTTGTCTGTCGCTCGTTCGCAATAGGCGATTAAAAATAATATGTTGTTAGGACAGTGTTCCTAGTTGACAGAGAGATTCCTGTTATTTTCAAATCCATCATAATGCTAAAAATATATAGAAAAGTAATGTACGTAATGTGTACTACGTATTACGCACATCCGAATATAATAACGTTATTATAACCTTTCATTTCTTTTTATGTCGTTCTGTATTAGGTAAAACTGTTCTGGATTTTTTTTCTTTATTTTTCTTACTAAATCTACCTATTAAATTGACGTTTTTCCTGAAACCAACGTAAGTATTATTATAACTTTTTAGCTGGCTTTAGTTTGGAAACTATATGTATATAATTCGAGTTATTCCTATTATTGCGTGTACTTTATGCTTTTTGTATCCTACGTAATATTATACCTTTAAGAGAGAAATTTGTTATCTGGAAAACGGCCCGGGTAGTACTTTGACGAAAATGATTGGATTTAACGTTTTCGGCTGCGAGCAAGCGATTTAGCCGTAGATTCTCGGAAGTGAGTGAAAACCGTAAACCTTAGCGGGGTTCCTGATTTGGGAGAATTCAATTTGGAAATTATGATTAAACGTCAATTGTCTGTATACATGCAATTTTAGTCGCGATTGGAGCAAGGGCTCCTCCCGGTCGTTGTTATTTATATGTGATCCCGTGAATACACACGCGCGCGTTTTTGGTGTGATTAATTGGAACTCGTTGTTTTAGTGATTAAATGCGGGAAAACGATTACGGTTGTCCGTCGTCCGCGTGTTATGTTTGAAAACGAATTTCCCGACATTTCTCAAACGTTCCTCGAAAATTTCGGATGCTAAAGGGGTGGTAACGTTCGGACGTGTACCGTGGTAACTCCGCGAAACGTCCCTCCGCCGTCGACCGCTGTTGCGTTTGACGGGCGCCGCGGTATCCGTCAATAGTTTTCGTCGTTGGCGTGTGACGGCCGTTTATTATTTTGCGTCGGTCTGCGGTGCACGCGCGCGTGTGTTCCGCCGTGTATGGCCGGGCAAGGAGGGGACTGGCGTACGCTCGTTACCGCGGTATGCAGTTGGTATTATAATAACATATACCCGGTATATACCGTACCGGCAACTAATATTATTTTTCATCGCACGCCGAATATTCATAAACGTCGACGTTACAGTTTACAATTTACGACGAGACACAGTGTAATTAATAACATCAGTTATTTGCGGGTCCGTTCAAAAAAACCGAAGATTTTTACGTATGCTTTCGACGTATCTTAAGGTATGTTTCTCTAAAATGCGATCATATATATTTTTTCTTAATCCGTATCATTTTATTAATTTGATGACAACTCGTAATCGTTCCCAGTTTTTCTGTATAGCGCACGAGTTATTAACGTACGCATATATCTTAATGACTAATGATGGTAATACAGTATATTATATATTTATATTACTGTATTACATATTCGGGAAGTGTAAAATTAAAATCGGTACTTAATAAAAACCACGATTATATATATATATACACACGATTTTCGCGGTTTGGCCGTTTCCCAACGAGTTGTCATCGTTTATGATTTGGACCATTTCACTTTTCAAACGACAATAAAACCACCCGTTCTTTACCTACTTAGATTACGTTTTATGAACTCGATTTGTCTTTTATTTTCTTCTAATAATTTCCTGCGGATCACGTTCCATTTAATAATTCGTTCTCACCGCGCATTAATTATTAGTCATGCCCTACGAGGGTGGTTCTGCATGACGGCTCCCGCTCAGGTGTCTATTTGCGTCCTTGGAGCGAATCGCTTTCAAGTGTGTCATAACACAAACGACTTTTTTGTATTACCGTGCACATGTTAGTATACGCATTAATCGCGACTGGACGTCGAATGAACAGAATCGTCATTGATTTTCGTTTGAAGTTTATGTACGTGATAACTGGCTACCTGAATGTTAAATGATAATAATAAGTTATTATCATTAATAACGGCACGTTTTGTGCGCGTACAGTACAATACGAATACTGCAATTCGACGGGGATATTTAAAACTATCGTTTTCCTCGTTATATACGAGACAAAACGTTTTTATTCTCTAATAATAATTTAAGGCTTATCCTCTTTTATCCGATATACGGAAAAGGGTCTGAAGTGAACGACACGGAGCTCATTAATAACGGCGGGCTCCGAGTGTTGTCTCGTTCAGACTCCGGTAGTTTGGCAAAAACTCCTCTGCTTCCCCTCGTTCATCTCGTTTCTTCGAATCGTGTGTTTTGTACGTTATATATATATATATATGTGCGCGCGCGTATACTTCCGCACAGTAATTACGATGCTCGTTCATAAACAAAACTCGCTGAAGCTTATAGAAAATGATGAATTTGACGTGTTGCATATTATTAGACACGGCGACTGATTTATGTGGTAATCGACATTTTATTCGTATTATTTTATGCCTTACTCTCGTGTCTTCAGATATTATCAGTTTAGTGAAATTTCATTCACCTTGGATTTCTTCTTTTGAATACATATGTATATACACGTTTTATTTTCGTCGTCCGTAACCGAAAATAGAATCTGTGAACAGAATGCCACTGTCAATTATGTTTAACGGTTTACAACTGCAAAACCGCCGATTGCTTGACACACGGATTCGATCGTTAGCCAATTTTTAAATTGTTTTCCACCGCATCGTCCGTAAAAATTTCGATTTCATGCTTTCAGCATAAGATTTCGATAAATATCCGTTGTAATTTTTCGATAACGTGTCGAATGTGTTATTATTGTATGTTTACGGACCGAAAGCAATGTAGAACGTTAATGTGAATAATAGTTCGAGAGTAAATAGTATTTGATATTTGTTTTCTATTTAAAGTAGAACCGCGCGTTAGATGTAATTAAAATTGTCTGGTCTTTCACGGTTCAGCGTCCAACGCAAACGATGATGAGTTGAGTAGTTTTATATATATATAAGTGAAACGTCAAAGTATAGCGTATCGGAGAGGACGTTATTTTCGAGCATTCGGTGCATTCACGTGCCAAAAAAAAATGTACTCTTATAGTTCCCCGAAAGAAAGAAAAAAAGAAAAAGAAAACCGTATAGCTATGTATTATAATATACGATATGTAAAATAACGAAATCACCCTTAATATTTTTTGGCTGGTAATTTCGTTGCGAGTCAAATCGTGACGGCGATTGTCGTCATCGTGTATAATAAACGTCCGTGTTCGCGTTGCGGCAGTAGCGATAGAAGCGTACCAACAACAGCGGACGAGACGAGAAGCCGTCGGGGGTTATTTTTTTTTTTTTTTTTTTTTTTACGAGGATCCCGAGTGACCCACTAGAGGATTGAAAATTTCCCTCGACCCGTTATGTTTATTGGCCGCTGGCGACCGCCGCCGACCGGTTTTATGTCACGGAGAGACGACGAGATCGCCGGCCGTTCGTATATATGCGTACGAGAATTGCAAAACGTTTGATTCTTTTTTTTTTTATTTGCAAACTATCGTCTTGGGAATATCGCGCGCGCGAGCACGCAAAAAGTGTTATCGTCTCGTCCGCCCTCAAACAATATGCGTCGATCTCTCCGGAGCGGATAGGTTATCGTTAAACGTGTAAAACAAAGTAGAAAAAAAAACCCTCAGCGCGCGGTGTGGTGGACTATTCCAAAACTCAACATTTCTTTTTTTTTTATTTAAGCATGCAATTCAAGAATTAGGTTAAACTTAACTAACGGAAATTAATAAAATAACGACAAGGACAGTCAGAAAAGACAAGTCGATTATAATGAAAGAAAATCTTGGATTAGTGAAACATCAGTGATAGATTTGATGAGGTAGATTTCGGAGGATTGGAAAATGAATAGAAAGGAGATTCGATAGAGGATTGATGAAAAAGGTTAGCGAGCCGTAGTCGCTTAGATTGAGAAATGCAATGGTGGAAAAACAGACGAGAAGAATCACATATCTGGATGGAACAATAAAGAGAATCGTTTAAAGAAAGAGTGGCACCGGGACAGACGATTCCGACCTGAACGGAGACGAGAGAATGGAACGATTGTTTTGCGAGAAATAGAAAGACTATACGAAACCAAAGCGAAGTGGAAGAAATAGAACGCTAATGAACTCGAAAAAGTAATTATTGTTGTATATATTTTTCAAATATCGAAATGAATGATAATAATAATCGTTTTTGTGGTCAGGCACCAGACTTAATAAACCATGTATAAATATAGAATAACTAGAAAATGAGGCCGAGGGAGGCGCATAGTTCATCAACGGTTTTTGATAGTTAATAAAAGAACGCCGATTGGAAACGTTTCGCGACGAATATCGTCGTTGTGTGTATATGTTGTTATGCGAGCTGTTCAATATTTTCCACGTGCAAAATGACATTTCATTCGACATGTCCACGAGTCTCGAAAATACGAAATATCGTTTTCGACATTTCGGTGCACGGGTGTCGTCCCACCCCTGCGCCCGACACGCGCGGTGTCGATTTTTGGGATTCTCTCTCTCTCGAGTATTGCGGAGCGCGCGCGTGTGCGGCCCGCGCGCAGTTAGGCACGCGCGTCAACGACCCACGTCGGCCGTGGAAGAACGCGACTGCCGAGAGAACAAGTGTACACCGGCGGAGGTTGTCGACCCGCGGCACGCACCGTGTTTCGGTCGGGCGACCGTGACGCGGCGATCTTTTCGGCGGCGGGTGTAATTGCAGCGTTTTCGGACTGCACGCGCGCGCTCGCGTATTATTTCGCGCCGGGGGCTTGAGAGTGTGCTGAACCATATTATTTTTGAGCGGCGAGAAACCGCGACATTATGTACACGTACGTGTGTGTAGTTCAAAAATAGTCGACGAACGCCGAAAACTATAACTTCGCGCGATGTGTAGTCGGCGGCGACGGCGGCTCCTGGCTTGGACGACGGGCATTCCCTGCTAAAAACTGTGGGCAAAGGAAAAATTATAATCGCATTTTTAAATTCAATCGTTCGTTCACATATGATTAAACGATTCACGCCGAGCATTATTTTCGGCCGTACAAGATTCGCGCGATCGTTGCTAAATTATTAGCCGTTTCGGTGTTTTTTTTTCTCCGATACGAAGAGAGGACTTCAATGATTTCATGTATAAAGTCGCTCTCCTTCCATCAGCGATCACGAGCCGCCGTTGTATATATATATATATAGAAAATTGACATTTCACGTTGTAAAATAAAAACGTGCTGTTCTTATCGACACGGTGTGTAAAATACCCTATGCATTATTATCAGCTCTCCGTGCCGGAGCTCATTGTTACGCGTTTTTGTTCGGCTGCGTATAGAAGGCAATATATACATATATATACGTGTATGCACTTGGTAAAAAAAAAAAAAAAATAATAGTATTGTTGATACGAAAGAGTTTTTTTTTTGTCGCTTCGATTTGCACCATCGCCGTCTCTCTACATCCACCAGGCGAGCGTGAGAAATTGCCAGTTTCGATTGCGCGATCGCTCGCGGTGAAAACTCGCGGTTAGCAGCGAGTGTTGTTCCGATCGGATTCGCCGATTTTCTCGATCTGGTAGTTTTTTCTACGCTTTCGAAACTATTATTTATTATTATTATTATTATTATTATTTTTATTTTTATTTGCCTATACTGAAATTGACGGTGAATAATTTTCTTCGGAAAAAAAATTGTTTATCACTTTTTGTCATTGTTTTTTAAAAAAAAATTTTCAATACTACATTAATATCAACGAAATCCTTCAAATATGTCTTTATATTGACATTTTTATTTCGTTTTAGATTCTTAGGTCGAATGTGTGTAATACCGAGCAAGTTCTCGAATCCTAAATTTCGTTTTATGCATATTATTTCGTTGTCGTTCTTAAATCGATTTTCATTTATATCGAAGTGCGGAAACTGTATTATGTAGTTGGTGATTAAAATTTCTAAAACGAAAGAAATTTCTTTTTGTACCCGAAACGAATTTACATTTTTTATTTCCAATCAAACATTAAAATAATCTACTTCTCTGTTAACTAACAACAATGCGTCCCATTTACAAATTCGACGAGGTGTCGTTTGTATACTTTCCAAGAGATAAAAAAAAATTGTATTATTCTTTTGCAGTTTTATTATCTTATGGCCTATTGTAATACCATAGCTCCAAGTAAGTAAATCCAATTATCAACTGCTTTCTAAATAAAACTTTTTTTTTAAAAAAGTGTACTTTTTATAGATATTTATTTACAATTATACCTCCGAGAGCTAAAGTTTTACCGTACATACAACTTAAATAAAAGCTTTTTGAAAGCGTGTCTATAAGTAGATTATTTAGTACATTGTGAGTAGTTTAATCTTAAACTACACAATATTGTTTATGCGTCATAAATAATGTAATTCTATTTATGTATAATATTCAGTTATTTAATTAATGAATTAATATTGAACGACTATGTATGAAAAAAAAAACGAATGAACTAATTAGACGAAAGTCTGAAATTCTGTATAGGTATGCGCATTTATTAACGGACTTCAAATTACGTATATATTAATTATTTAGTTTTTTCTTTTTCTTTAAAGTCATATTATTCATTCGTATATTATTCCAATGTTTTGTTGTCGAATGTTCAACGTGTCCGATAAAAAAAAAAAAAATTGTATTTATTTTCTGGTATGTTTTAATAATAACAACTGGCCGTTCATTAATTATGGACGTTATTTGTCCTTTTTACAGTATGTGCACACAGTTGGTTGGGTTGTCGTGTATCGAGCGTAATAAACTTGAATGAACTTGTGCACTTGTTGTCACGTCATTTCAACGAGGGTATAACAAGGGTGTCGGCGGACAAATTAAAAGTGAAAATAAAAATCTTTAAGGGTTTGCTGCGTGGATTGAAATAAATAATAGTTGAAGCCAGACAATACTGCAACTTTTTTTTTTTTTAAGAATCCCGACAAGTTTTTTGTAGGAATATCACACTGCACATTTATATTGCATTAAATATTTTGATTTCATGTTTATTAAAGGAAATTTTTTTAATACATCACATTTGTCATTACGAGAAATTATTATTTCTAAGATTAAGACACACCAGAGAAATTATAAACACGAAACTTCTAACCATTTTTACATTTAATTTCCGAAATTCATCACACGCAATTTGTCATCTCGGTTTCGTCGTACCAGTTTCATAAACACTCGTTCGCTAAATTATCAAAACTGCTCATTCGGTAAAATCTTGTAAAATCTATCCGGAATACTTATTTGCACAACAACACTAGTAATATCATATACAAACGTGCATAAAACGTGTCGGACGTACCCAATAACGACGTTTTTTTAATAATTCTGTTTTGACGAGCCAGAATGAAATCACGCCGCGTCCGTCGTCTTCAGACGACTGATCGTCGATATTAGTATAAAACGTGTATATACATATTGTGTTAATTATAATCGTTCCGTTATATAGTCTCCAATCGTTACAGAGTTTCTGTTGACGTACGAACGCGCAAAACTGGTTTCCGAAACGAATCGCACGTTTTACACACATTTCTCTGCCATGTGGTGCCCGTCTGAAAATGTCGACGGGAACGCGAGATTTTCTCGGAACCGCCGTCTCGCATCACATTTTATTTGTGCCGGGCACGAAAAATAACACGTTAAATTATCGCGCACGCGCGTTGCACATTCCGTTAACCACCGTTCCGTTCTGTGCGGATTGCTACACGGATCGAGCGCGGCGCGCGTATACGTATATATATGTATATATGTGTGTGTGTGTACGTGCAAGAGAATATTAACCGTTAGATGTGATCGTGCGAACATGTTCCACGAGTCGCGCGCGCGCGCTCGTGTTCCGACGGCCGCGATGATTTTTTTTTTTTTTTCCCCCATTGTTTTCTTATCGACTACGCGTGTATCGGAAAATAAATACGTGACAAAAGAGCGCTTTTTCTCGTTTATTTTTCCCGTTGAAAACGATGGGTTAAATCAAATATACGGCGTATATGTACACGCGACGAGGGAAATTGTGTTTTCTTTCTTTTTATTATTATTATTATTATTGTTTGGTTTTGTTTGATCTATTTCCGCGGGGATATTTTAAACCTCGGGAAGAAACGGTATGGTGTTTTTTTTTCTCGTTTTAAAATCCTATATGTTACGCGTGTTGTGTAATACGAAAAATGTTTTTGAAAGACGTGTTTACGCTACCGAATGATGGTTATATGCAGTGTGCTATGAAGTCGTGTGAAACATTTTAGTTGTGCGTGTTGTCGTGTGTTGTACGATTCTCGGGAACGACATTCCTTTGTAGAACGGATTGTCTAATATATTTTGAAACATTGTCGAATTGTGCGTTGCTGTTTACGTGTATTACACGTCTAATTACTTTTGCGCTCTATTGTTGTGCGGAGTGGAAAGGGGAAAACGGTCATTTCGCGGACGACGTTTTTTTACTCGGCGTGCAATTAATTGGTCGTTTTTAGCTTGTAGTATATCACGTTCTTTGTTCGAATCGTTTTTATTGTTATAATGGTTTATATTTATCTCACGAGCTCGATAAACCATTGCGCGTTTATCATTACGACGAGGTCCATATAATTTTCACGATTTCAAAGCCTGTGCGTCGATTGTATTCAATAAAAATATCTTTTGATCGGTAAACGGTTTGCGGACGTATTGTTTTCCGCCTCTCCGCTCTCGTCCCTCCCGCCGCCACGCCGCACGATGTGAAGTTCCTCTTTATGCACGCAAATGTCTGAAAACGAAGAATTCGACGATAACAACGATATTAATTGTATACGCCTTGACTAGCCGTCTCCCAATAGTTCCGCCGAAATACAGTCACGGAGTCTGACGTACAATCTAACAACAATTCGCTCACGCGCAGTTTTCTATTACTCGCCATAACTGACGACGTTATGCGATTCATACGAGAATTTTTTTTTTTTTTCATCGTCATCATATATTCTCGACTCGGCCATAAATTCACACCGTTAATTAACGCGTGTGCGCGCGCGTTTTGACTTTTGTTCGCTCACGCATGACGTATATAAATCGGCGGCTCCGTACGTGGTTTCCCGGTTAAGGGGTTTTCGCGGACTCCTGCGCGATAGTAGTTTTATACGTCTCGACTGAACGAACACGGTCCTATGGCGGCGTTTTGAAAATATGTATTTTTCATTGGTGTGCGTGCTGAATGAACCCGTTTTTGAAAAAGTGAAATATCGTCCGCAAACGTGTTTTACTCGTGGACGTGTATACACTCGCCAAGTGCGTTGAGAAATGCGTGAAGGTGACCAGATTTTAACGTCGCGTTAACATATTTTCCGGTGTGCTAAAATCACCGTGTAACAACGGCGGAAAATTGTGCGTACCCACCGCTAACCTGTCCTGTCCGCGATTCGTTGTTTCGAGCGTAGTCGTTGTATGAAACTATGTATACGTGCCGCGCAGAAAACCGCATCACGCGTTTGTTCGTGACGACGGGATCCATACAACGGATGAGCCGTCAACGTGTGTTGTTTCGTTGTGCCGTTCGGCGATCGGAGAGGCGAGAATAAAACGATCAAAAAGCGTCGGCAGCAATTCGTACGTGCTTACGTAACGTGCGGCGCGGCGCAGGCGGCAAACACAATGACGGGGTGTCCCCCATAACAATTCACGTCAAACGTCGCGCGTATATCATCGTCATATACGTGTATATATATATTGATTATTTAAAGAAATTGATGTCTGCTGCCCGATCTACATATACATTTATTATACCACACGTAGAATTTCGATTCGATGTCTCGGAACGATTATCGAAAAAACGAACGACGGCCACGCGGCGAAATTGTTCTTCTTTTTATCCGCGGTTTTTCTCTCGCTCAAAATTTTCCATCTCGTGATTTATTTTATTGGAAAGGCACAAATTCTTCTCTCGCGCGTATTGTTTTTGTCTGCGATGTGATGATTGTGCATCGTCGTCGTCATCGTTGTTCCGGGACCGTAGCGTGCTCTGAATGCTTTTCGCACCGGTGACTATATTCGGGAAACGATATTTGCTGCTTCCAACAACCGTTGACCTCAAGCAATCTGGGGCCGGGGGGAAACGAAACCGCCGATCGGGCTATTTTTTCTTGTTTTTTTTTGTTAAACGTCCTACGTTGACGTCGGAGTTTGATGTTATTCGTTTGCACGTGTGTCTGAATATTACGTTATGTATCGTTATTGTTCACGTTGTTTGTGCGCGAAGTTTTTTATTTTTTTTTTTGTATTTCCATAGTGTATATGCAATATAGTGTGTATACATTAATTTTGAAATGACGTCTTGAAAATAGGTTCCATGAAAATTTCACCGGAATCGTCGTTTTGTTTATTTATTTGTTTACGCGAGACGACGACAGAGAATTACGAATACACGGCTTTCGCAGTATATTTTGTTATACGAACTGTTTGTATTTCGAATTCTCGCGAGTATAAATTATTTTTATTCTAAACTATAACCGTATCGGATCGTGTATAGTTTAATACGTATTATTATTGTTTATTATGTACTTGCACGCGCGAAGCTTTGGACGTATTTTGATATTTTATGGAAAAAAAAAAAATACTGACGTTTTTTTTACAACCCCTGTTGTTTTGTCGGAAACTAAATTTCCTTTATGGCCGTAGTCTTATTCCTTCAATTGACCATTCCCCAGACAGAGCTCGTGTATCACTCGAAAAATGTAATAAAAGTCATTTTTTTGGAGTTATAAAACTTATTTATTGTGATCGCGTTGTTTATCAAAACGATTTTGTCACGTACGCATTAGAAAATAGTTTTTGACGTTGACGACCAATCTTACGACTTTAAAAACCGTAAAATTTGTATATATAGGTACACTATAAAATACGTGTACATAAAAATCGCGGGATAAAATTAATTTTAAAAAAAGTTCATTGGTCCGACACGAACCTAACCTAATTAACCCTAACCCAAGAGTTTAAATGATTAAATCGGCCAATATAACTTTTACGCAAAACGGCGGCGTGAGGGTGAAATCTCAAATTTTTATGGCTTGGTCGTTAAACGGGTCTTTTTCCCCTCACGCCCGCCCCTCTTGAAGTCTGCTTATTAAGACCGGCTCTGGACGTTTCTTTTGTGTATTCAAGATGTTTTTACGATGGCTTTTAAAAATATAATATACACCGTTCGCGTGTACACTAGATTTTAATTTGATTATGTCGCGAGGTAAAAACTCTCGGCGGTCTAATAAATCTCGCGGGGGAAGATTTAAGCGATTTCGTTTGAAAAAAATTCAAATTAAAACAAATTGCCGATATATAATAAGCGTGTATATCGTTTGTAACGACTTGGTAATTAGTAGAAACGAATGCGTAATTCATTTGTACGTTACGCGCGCCACGTTTATGTCTATCCGCGAGAAGACTCCGCGCTACGGTCGTGGGCGAACGACTCGCGTTATTCTCGATGACGTTCTGAGATACCGTCGTGTGCGTCGCGGATAGAATTGTCGTCGGTTTTATCGTCATCATTCGTTTCCGTTGCCCTGTCCGTTACACGTAACCTCTATCCTTCCGCGCTAACCCGGCGAACAATTTGAAAAATGGTTTTTATCGAACAAAACCGGCCGGCGCGCGACGATGTAAATATCGAGTTTTCGTTTCCCGTCACGTCGACACGTGGCGTATTGTCATTAGTATTATTATTATTATTATTATTATTATTATTTTTTGTCGGCGTACATTGCACGTGTAAACGCGCGTGTTTTAGTCGCCCGTTAATTGTGAATAAACCCGATTTTAATTGTTGAAACGCGCCGTCGGCGGCGAACGAATGCGTACACGGTCAATGGAGCAGTGAGTGGCGTGTTTTGTTATTTTTCACACATATTTGCATATTATTTATTTACGCTTGGCATGAATTCCGTCGGTAGTGTCTGTACACTGTATACGTATAATATTTTAATTCGGCTGTCATGTCCGAACGCGCGGCGGTGCGTTCGTTGACGGTCTCCGTCGTTTGAACGCGACGCAAACGAAACGCAGAAATTGTAGACAAAAATATTACGAATCGACGTCGTTTGTCGTCGCTCGCGCTCACGTTTTCGTCCGTTCACTTCTCTTTGATTCGCGTGTGCGATTGGGCTTTGCAAATTTCACTCCCGAAACGCAATATTATACACACGATAATAATAATAATAATATTCACTGGACGTACACGTTTTTTTGTTCTCTTTTGCGAGTGTGAGTATTTTTTTTTTATTCTTTTTACAGAACTCAAACAATTTGAAAATTGTTCGTAATTTTCTATGCGTATACCGGAACTCTGTTAAAACATATATGCGCCTACCACCGGCTGTTTTAACCCGATTTTCGACGTGACGTTTACTCAATAAGCCTTCACATATCGCTGGAGCGATTCGTTTGAATCTGCATAGAATCGAGTTGAAAAGTATTAAACGAAAATTCTGAAAACGCCTAGTCCCCCTACTACGTTCTCGAGCGCAAATTTTGTTTTTTTGTTTTTTTGTTGTTTGCGATTTTCGCGAAAAACGGTTCGCGGGATTTATATAGCGCGCGCGACCGAACTGCGTGACGAGAGAGAATCACATAGCCGGTCACGATTGGACGTCCGCCCGTCCGCCCTCCGCGGCGGCGTCGTGCGCACGCGTTCGCCGGCTCTTGTTCCCACCTCGCGCGAACGTCGCCGTTCGCCGTTCGCACGCACCGCACGCACGTCAGTATTTGTGCGGTCGTCTTTGTCGGCGGAGTTTTTTTTTTTTTTTTTTGCTTGTCTACCGATACGCGCGGCGCACCAAGAACGTCTGTTTGACTTTCGGTCGTCCCGTTCGAAATATTCCTGTCCGTCCGGCGTTCGTTCGATTTTTTTTTTTCGCGACATCGTCCGAAGGAAAAATCGTTTTTTTCCCTACTCGCCGCGAGTGTTGTTTGTACGAACGCGATTATACGCGATTAATAATGGCAATCGCGACCGGCGTCCGACGGTGGTGTGCTTAGCGGTGCGGAAGAGGGCGCCGTTTGACGCAGACCGCCGTCGTCCGCGTACCAACCCGTCGTCGTCGTCGTCATGGTGGTGTTGGAAAACCCGACGCCGGACCCTCTGGCCACCGGCGTCGGTCTGGTGCAAGACGCGGCCGCCACCACGCCGTTAACCGTGGACACGACCGGTGCCGTGGCGCCGCAACACCATCAGATGTCCGGCGGTTGTCTGTCCGCCACGTATCCGATACCGACGACCGCGGCCGCCGGCCACAGGCATCAGTTGAAAATGGTACCCAAACGGTTCATCAACATGCACCAGTGGTTTAACCCGATCGGCGTCAAGCAGATCAAAGAAGCCATGGTACGTGTTTCGTGTGTCGGCGGGGTCGTTTTGGTTTTTTTCATTTTTTTTTTTTGAAAATCGTCCGTTTTCGACCCGTTCTTATTCTTATCGCGGTCGTCTTCCGTTCGTCGTCCCGACAAAACGGTTTCTCTAGTCCATTAGCCATCGTCTTCCCCTCTCGCGCTCCGTTTATAACACCACCACCATCACCGATACGGATGAATAATGTACGGTGTCGTCGTCGTCGTCGTCGTTTTCTCACGCGTCCCGACGGACCCGACGTATCACGTTTTTAGCGGCTTCTCGCATGTTCATACGTATAAGACTAAAACGGTTTTGTTATTGTGAACGTGTGACGGTTGTCGTCGTAGACTGCTGCAGCAGCTTACCACTGCGTTCTTGTTCCGAGCAAAAAGCGCGCGATTTTTTTAAGCTCGCCCACAAACGTGGCTGGCAAAAATGGGGATTTTTCTCTAATGAGAAATAATAATACGCGAATGTCCGTAGAGAAAGACCCGACAATAAAATATTTCGGCATTTAATGTATATATATATATATATTATATTTAGTGTGTAACGTTTTATTCTTTTGTTGAAATCTCGACTTTATCCATAAATCTGTATTTTATTTTTACGAATATGACATTCGTACCTTATAAATGTGTCGCGTGTATACGAACTACGTGATTTTAATGTTTTATAATTTTGTGCGAAAAATAACTTTTTTTTTTTTTGTAACTTTAATTCGAGACGAAAAACGTTGAAAAGTCGTAGACCTCTGAAGGAGGAGGAGGACGAGGATACAGGTCGTTGAGTTTTCAAGGTTCGTTCCGGATCTGTTATACACGCGAGTAGAAAACGCCGCGCCGCCGTTACTCGTGCGAAACCGATACACCAAGTAGACCGTGTACAGATTGATTTTTATTTGTTTGCGCGCGAATAGCCCTAATAACATTATATATTTTTTAAAGACGTTTGATGGACACTACGACGGGGGAAAAAAGACCACTCGACGTTAACAATAATGGTTTTTTTTTTGCGACCAGATCGTGACGGACCCCACAAGGCGTTCTTTTTTAAAAATATTTTATACTTTCCCGAGCTAACCGAAATAATCTAGGGTAGTCACACATATTACGTAGTGGTTTAAATCTTTATTTAAAAAGCTCCTTTTTCCCACGTTATTAAAACTCCGCTTTCTCGAATAAAACTCATTTTTTCCCTACGACAAAGAGTAATTTTTAATTTCATTTATATTTACACCGGCAAAAAAATAAAACCCGAGGAGGTGATTATGTATGTATGAAGTTAATTAAAAAAATAAAATCACTCGTCACTGTCGTCGTTTAATACCGTACTTAAAGTTTAATGAAAACGCATGTATTGTTTGTTGTGCGTGGTGTGTGCTGCTCCTCTGGCGCGTTTCACGAGATTTAATCAGTAAGATTTAATTTTCATGTGTATATAGGTAGGTGGTGGGGTATCTTCGTTCGAATTCGTCGGCAAGGAAACCTAATACGGATTTGAATTCAAGTGTATTAACTTCGATGAAATAAAGTCGTCGATGATTTATCGGACGTTTAAAAATGATTGTACCGAAGAAGCCGTTGTAATTGCGCCGACGTTGAATGCGATTGCACGTACGTCGATGGTCGGGTGCCGATTACGATTACGGGGCCATCTTACGATAGAACAACACGTTCCCCAAGGACGTGGTTTTCGAACAATCGGTTCATTGTAATCGATATGAAAAGAAAAATCGTTGAAATCGGGGACACGTCGTGATTGTTCGAAAATCGCACTCTGTACATGATGAATAGTGTATTTGTTGTGTTTTCGTGTCCGAGCTCGTCGTTTTTATTTGCTTGTGTACAGACGTAACGTCCGGGAAACTGCGCGCGCACCTCTGCCGTACCAAGCGCACAAATGTTGCTTTCGATATGCGCCTAAACAAATGTGTGTAGACTTTTAAGGTTTTTCGATGTTTGTATTTGATAATTTTACGATTCTCGTTTCCGTCAATGCGTTTACGCGTTTGACACAACTTAGTCGTTTACATAAATTCGGTATTGTTGTTTTATCGGTTTCTGTTGTTGCTTTATTGTTACGCTTGCAGCAAGATTGTCGATGTTTTTCTTCTTACGTAAACGATTTTGTACCAAACGAAAATACGCCTCTGGTGGTTTATTTTCGGAAAATCGTTTACGTCGTTTAATTATGCCCGTAGATTTTCCCATTTCTTCTTAACCACCTATAAATATTTCAATAATAATATTCCTTTTTACTTCCGTCTTCGCGTGCTCACGATATCGTTGTGTACAATAAATGAAATTCCTTCTTTTGCGGCAGAACGCACTTGTCGCGAGCAAATGGGGGTCGAGGGAACGGATGAGCCCAGAAATTGATGATTTAACAATATTTTCATGCCGAATTACGTTAATCCTCGTCGGCATCGACCCAAACCCGCGTGTCATAACGAATTGTCTGTATAGTTCGAATATATCTGTATATATTATCGGCGTGTCTTAATATTTCTCGTTGTTATACACGTTCTAATGTTTTTATTTATTAAATTTTCTAAAATTACAAATACTACGAAGGGGTTTAATTTTTTTTATGAAGTCTGATGTTCTCGATCGTATAGTGTTTGTACTGCATCTGCAAGTCTTCAATATTTTTAATTTGTATGTGAACCGTGTATACACTATTATATATTATACAGGTACTTATACCGTTTTATTACTGCGCGAAAGAAATAATATGCGTACGTTTGCAATAAACTTTCAACAGTATTCGCTATTTATCGTGTCGAAAATCGTGTAGTAATAAATCGCACGAGATGCCAGTGATGGAGGGGAGAGTTGTTGCAATGAACACGCATTAACATTTAACGCGATAAAATCGTAATTATAAAACGAATAAGAAAAAAAAATGATTTTTATATTTATTCTTTTGCTCTTAATGTTATGATTTAACATGTTCTGTAATGTCACTATTCGGAATATCTACGTAAAAACGGCTTTTGATATTATGATTATATTTTTTTTTTTTATTTAAATAAAAAATATGAAATGAAAAATGGTTTTCACGTCCAGAAAGTTAAGGTATTTAGCTTGTAATATTATTAAATGCCATACGTTTTTCAACCGCAATTTAATGAAATTAACTTTCTTCAAAGGCTCTGAACAAAAAGTATGGAATGAAAAACGCCCCTCATCTCACCTTTTCGTCCGGTACTAGAACAATAGCGATTAATTTTGAAACTTCCTATGTGAAGGGAGGTGGATATCATCATACAATCATTAGTTATAACATTTCTTAGTTTATTGGATCATTAATTTTGGAAAACTTCTGCACGGGAGATTTGCTAATCGTAAAACAGTTTTGGTAACTTTTCTAATTCGTGCTTTATTTTTTTAGTCTGTTAAAGATTTAAGTAATTTTTCTGATTGGTGGTGGAAAAAATAGATTAATGCGAGTGGGCTAGAAACAAAATTATTACTATCATTATTATTAGTTTGATAGGTGGTAAAAAAAAGTTTTCATCCAAACACTTAAAACTCTTGGCACTCGAAGGTTTTAATTAATTTAAAAAAAAGTCGTTTAAAACAAATTATGAAAGAATAAAAGAAATACAATCGTGTCAATTGTATTTTGTTTTTTAATTCATTTATAATGAGATTTTTTATTACTTGAAAAAACAATAGAAATGGGGAGTGTATGATTTGGCGGAAAGTAAACAGTAGTTTTTTTGTATTCAATAAAACGTGGGCGTTTTCCATTTTCTATAAAAAGATAATTGAATGAAAGCTTGATGTTTTTAGGAATCTTTTTTTTTTGTCAATTAGGAATCATTTTTTCCATCATCTATACTTAAAAGGTTCTCGAATTTTATTCCTTTTTTATGTTTTTTTTCCCCCAGTTTTCGACATATATACTCCGGTATACATAAAACTTATCGAACCGTATGTCGATCAACAGACAATGGTACTATAATATTTTCACGCAAAATAGATTTCTTTTCAGTGCGAATCTCGTAAATGCGATGATGTATACAGAATTTAGTTTTGTCCAAATTTGTCATTATTTATGGACATAAAAATATTAGGAGTACCTGCTGCAGTAAAGCGTTTTCTATTCTCGAAATTATTTTTTTACAATGTGAGCTCGGGAAGTATATAGAAAAAGAAAATAATAATAATAATAATAATGTCAATTAAAAATTGTAAATATATATTTCAAATTATTTGTGCGTGCGCTTATTGTTGTACCTCTGGTAAACGGATTTTTTTTGTACATTTATTGTTTACGTTTCAAATATTAATATAAAAAATAAATAATAAAAAAATTGCAACGACCTTAAATATGATACGATTATTATGTATATTCATTTTCGATGAAAATGTTTATTTTTTTGCCATTCTGACAATTTGATTAAATAAAGTGACGCATCGCGTGTTTTTTTCGTTAGTCCCATCGTTTACAATTTTCGATTACCGATAATATTCTTTGTCATTACCATCGTGTCATTACGGTATTTCTAATTCACATTTAAACCGCCCTCCCATATTCTTAACCTTTTAGAAAACTATATTTATTTTATCGCTTAAAAAAAAAATATATATATATATATTTATTATGTTTCAATTGTTATCATCGTAATAACATAGGACATTTACCGATCTTCATTTAATACATTATACACTTTTAACGTATTGTATGAATTTGTGATAAGTAGTGCGAGTTAAACGTCTTCTATATTGTTTTACATTGTATATAATTATCTTAAAGAAACTTCAGCAGTTACAGCGCATACCACAAAAACATCAGTGACCCGTTCTATAATCTAATTAAACACGGCTTATCAACGCTTGAGTCTCGAAAACATTAATTGCTTTTAATTGATCTTATTACTTATTATCTTATTACTAATCGTTCGTTTCACACTGGTTATGATATAGCTAACGTATATTTATGACGATTTATTTCTCGTTAATAATTTTGGCCGTGATCCTCTTGATTTTATATATTATGACCTGTGATAACATTATTATTTAGTATACGTATACTCACTCGTTTTAATCGGTCAAAATAAAACGATTTTTTTTTACGATGTTGGATATATAATACGCATTATTTGTATGTATATAATAAGCGATTATTGTTCAGATAATTTATTAAAGAATTAGGGATTCTCAATCGAGGGTTTTTTTGTCGTGACGGTCACGACAAACAAAATACACGTGTAACTTTTCAATGTAGGTAATGACGAATATTAAGTCGCGTATAACAACATTTATATAATGTGTTTATATCTAGCAAAAGAAGGGGAACCTTTGGTAGAATCGATCGCCTTAACTTTAACCTTATTTTAACGCATAGTGAAAAAGCCTTTCGACCATTATTTTAGTACGAATAGTAGGCGTGTTCTATATTTTTAACTTTTCTGTTGCTTGAAACGTATAATTATATTGTAAGTTTGCATAATGTAAAGTTCCGTATAAGATACCGGAGAGTATATTAAATTAACGATATACACAAAATCGCAGGGTGTGGAAATTAAATTGAATTAAATAACAAAACTTATTCCCATTCGTTTAAGACGTTCTGTAGAATATTTTGTTATCATGTAGTGGAAATTAGCGAGATTAATGTTATGAAAAACGAAAAAACAAAAACAAGCAAATTATGCGTTTTATCTTTTAAAAGTAACGAAAGTAGTTTCTTGATATTTTTTGAATTTACTACATGTGAGTTATATAGTGATTATTATGTTTGTAAAAAATTAATGAGCTGAATAAGCTTAATATTGTTGATCATTGATTTAATAATTATCTTCCCCTGAGAAACAGCCTATGTTTGTGTTGGACACAGATTATTGTGTTTCGTTATTAAATAATCGATCGCTTCAATGTAGATATTTCACGTTTGTTCAAATTAGTTGTATTCACACAGGCGGAAAAAATCACTTTAACATAGTACTATTGTAGTGCGTTTGACAAGGACCAAAGAGTTTCGCGTAACATTACACATACATACACGTGATGCGTAATCGTCGGTTATACGTTGTCCGTTTATAAATCGACTAAATTTAGGGGCAATTGAAATTTTTATTTTTAACTTGAAATTATCGTATTGCTTGGCATTATATACCTCTACTGCTATGCTGAATAATGTATACTAATATAATTTTTTATTTTATTTTTCAGGTGAGTGATTCATTAAAAGTAACGCGTGTACTATTTTAACGTACCTACATTGTCGTGAGTTATTAATAATAATGATATTTTTTTTGACATATTATTATTTTATGGTTTGCTCGTTTTAAGTAAAAATTAATTTACTCCAACGCGATGTTTGAAACTAATTAAAATTACTTACCGAACTACCAATCTGTGAAGGGTCGACAATTATTATTATGTGTGTGGGCGTGCGTGTGTTGTTATTATATCCCTTCTATTACTCATCCCGCGGAAAAATGTAATTAAATTCTCAGCAGTGAGATACCACAGTGGTAGTAGCAATTCCAGTGAAAAGTGGTCGCCCTGAACAGTAATTTGATTTGTGTGCTGTGAATCGTACTTGGTCGACGTATTAAATTCAGATCAGTAAGGGATTTGATGTCCGGTCATTTAATGATTAAATTTTTTTGTTTTTGAAATTGTTCCGCAAGAAACTTGTCATATGTCTTATGAAATATGCGGTTAATGTGTGTCATGTTAATGTGGTGTCCTTGTGCGTGCGGGTGTTCGAATCTATTTCACGCGATAATATAATCGAATGTCAATGACAAATTACGATCGATAAACTATTCAGTTTCACGTTATTGTTGATTAGTTGTAGCTTGTAAGTTTTGAAAAACAAATAATTAAGGCTTCAAGATAAATATGAGATCTTCGATTACGACCACTTGATGTTCATATTGCTTTTGATATTTGCCAATACTTTTTCTGCATTAATACGTAAAGGTGTGTTGTCGGTCGTGATACTTCTAGCACTGAAGTCGAAAAAAAAAATCCACCAAGTATCTTTTAAAAGGTTAATACTACCGGATTTTCGTCGGATTACGACGTTCATTCTGTGCAACTTTGAGCTAAAGCACTTATCTATAAATGTATATATAATATACATATAATATATAATGTGTATATATACATACATACCATACATGCATACAAACATACATACAAACATACATACATACATGCATACAAACATACATACATACATACATACATACATACATACATACATACATACAAACATCTCGAGGCTAGCTTATAATCGCATTAAGGATGCCGTCGATTATTTTATAAATCATCTTTAAAATTTCGAAATTCCCTTTGGTCGTCGGGTTTAAGTAGTGTACGCATTTTGTTTTATGTGAATCTAATCGTTCAATGTTCATCAAAAACAAAACATAACACGTTAATCAAAATAATTTTGCAGCAAAACAGTATTTTGATGATAATCTTCCCGACGAGGCGGTACATATATCGACGTTACTAACATAGGGTAGTAGTAGTGGCGGTGGTGGATAAGAGAATAATAGGATTATTTTTACAATCTATTTCTGTACGTACTGTACACCACTCACGTATGTTTCATCCTATCATATGTCGTCTATGTCATTGTTTTTTTTTTTTTTTTTTTTTTTGTCAAACGGGACGACCGAATATGCTCTGTGACCCGGTTTTTATCGCGTTATTTGTGCTTTTGTTTCTACTCCGTCCTCAAATCGAAATAATAACATCGTGTTACTGAATTGTCGAGTTAACATCCAACCTACAACCACCAAACGCGTGGTTAAATAGCTTTGGCGCAGGAAATTAAAGTATGTATTTTCGTCACACACAACGACAATAATAATAACGATCGTTTTAGGCGGTACGAAGTGTAATCGAAAAGCGATAACGACCGACAATTGCGGTCTATAAATATTTGAATGCTAATGCGACGGTGTGCTATCTATCGTTTTCGGAAGCGGAAGAAGCACGAATATCTTTCGCCACGATAATGATGATAACACGCGCCGAGGGGGATTAAATTATTCGTGGCAAGATGGTAAACGTCGTCGTCTCGCCATATGACCGTCTGTTAGAGGTGGGATAGGGTTGGTGAACGATCGGATGAATATTTTAATACGTACTTCTATTACTACACTCGCTCTGCGTGTTGGCGGAACACTGCTGCCGGATATAGATAAACCGTTTTCGCTCACCGTTATGATGTATAGTATATCGTCACGGCGATATAACGGACTGCACAGAGAGACAGGAACTTTTTTTTTTTGTGCAGTAAATATATATAAAACCATATATATATGGTTTTATATTATTTATGTTTGATAGTCGGCCAAACAAAAAGGAAGTCGAAATATCATTGCGCGATATATGATGGAACGTGTTTTGGCTGTGCGCGTATGTTACGTTCTCTCAACCGTGTTTTCTTTTTTTTCGATACGCGTAAAATGCGCTGCAGTTGTCGCTGATTTTTTTCTTCTGTTCCAAATTCAGCGTTTAATTCTTATATCGTTAATATTCGTCACCTCCCGTTAGTCCTTCGGCGTGCAATTACGATTACAATTGCAATTGTGTTTAATTGCGCTCACGAAAATTTGTTAAAAAATTAAATCGTTTATTGTCAACGACGAACGGGCTACTGCAGCTGTAGTAGTGCACGCATGTATAGTACACGAATTTATATTATGTATTTAATGATAGTAAATAACAGTACAAAAATAAATGTGAATACGACGGTCACGTGCTATAAGATTTAACAACATAACCCGTAACAGCAGCGGTAGTGATGAATGTGCACCATCACCACTGCTTGCTGCTATTTCTTCTTTTTTTTAGATTTAGGAATTTAACTGTTTTCCTTTTTCTCTCGCATTACCCAAATTATATTGTTATAAATTATAGCCGGTCATATCGTCGTCCTCAAACGGTGAAAAATACGAAACTCTATGTATATATTTTGCAATTATAATTTTTCTCTTATATGCAATTCGAGGAATAATTACTATATTTTATTTCTGTAAAACGGGACATTGGCTTAAAATATTCTTTTTCGAGTATAAATTTATAAAGTCAGCCGGCAATTATTATGAATAATAATTATCCCACTGGTGCTGTGCGATTATTGAAATGAATGTTGTTAAATTTATGGTTCTTAATAATGCATTTTTTAATTTTTTTATTATTAATTTAATTGAAAATATGTACCACTCGTGTTAATTCAATTGGATTTAAATCATGAATCTAATAATTCGAATAATTTTCAAATCCGTGATCATTCAAGTGTCTGTTTTCAACGAAATCGTCGTACTCTATACCATACTGTACTATATAATGATTCAATTCGTTGTTATTGAAATCCTTCAAAGAATATTGATAATTATTGTTAAGATATTTGTAAATTAAAATTCACAATGTTTTAGTAGAAATTATAGTAAATAATCATAAACATTTTTTCCCTCGAACTGAATGATAAATTTAATTTAGCGATTTATATCTGTATAGTATATATGCGGTAACTAGTAATTTACAAAGTTTTTTGTGGTTAATTTTTTTCTTTCATTGTCAAAGAACAAACCAGTTCAATGTACGCTCGGTGAATTATATTATATAGTTGCCGTTTGATTGAAATGTTGTGAACTCGGTTCGGTCATTGTAATATTTGCAGGCTAACCGATGTTGCTGTTGAAAACGTTTTATAACTTGAATTTACTGCAGACTGCGTAACAAAAGGAAATGATTTTTTTTCATATCATATATATTAGTCTTCCTCGATCATTATAAATGTTCCAGTCATGAACATTACCGGGTAATTGTCGGCTGGTGGCAGGTCTTAATTAATCTAACACAAAACAAGATATAAATACAGATATATGAAGAGCGAGAGAGAGAGAGAGAGAGAGAGAGAGAGAGAGAGAGAGAAGAAAAAATAGCAAGATCCGTTATTTTTTATATGTTATTTAGAACCGGTTTTGCGTGAGATTCATCGTGAACTGGACGGCCACTGAACTCTATTTATGTTTACGACGTTGCCGGAAATATATTTGTTCTATTTTTCGTGTAGACTTCGTTTTAGCATTGTTTGAATATTTACAATTTTTATTGTTTTTCAAATATTGCCCTAAGTAAAATTCATATCATTCAAACGTATATTTGTATTTAATTAATGAGAAATGACAAAATAAAAAAATCGGCTCTGATGATCTATTATTTGGATTATATTTTTTATGTTTTATTTCGAGAAAAAGTATACGTACGATTGTGTATAATAGTAGTTAATTTAACCAGACGATTCGGAATATTAACCGTCCATAGATATGCTGTTAAACTAAAGTAAACTAAGAGTGTTTTTTATTTATTTCTTTGGTATAGTTTAGAAATCAATAACGTCTTTTTGAAGTATAAACGCAATTTCCTTCTCATCTTGTCGGACACAATCGAAACTAAGAGAAAACCTTTTTTTTTTAGTAAGTAATCGATATCCTGGCCGATGCTAGAAATGTACATTTTTTTATCTTTTCCTCGCTTTGGTATGGTCGAATTTAGATTTTTTGGACAACAAACTGTTTAATTTTGAAAAAATTCCACTAAGCTGTAGTTATATTTTAATCAAGTACTGCACGTCAACGGCAGAAAAGTAAAATGAATAATGAACAAACTTAAATTCGAACCTTATAAATTATAATATATGTATATTATCAAGCTAATTAAAATAGTAAAAGCAAATTATATAATATTTTCAATCATATACTTTGTACATTGTATGCTATATTATAAGCAAGTGTTAAATGTTAACCTTGAAATTGCTTATAATGTATTAAGCGTTTTACTAAATAAACCTCGTTTCACATAAAAATGATACAAATATTTCACTTTTATCAGACAGGATGTATTAAATATATTTAGCGATAATAGTTTCCCATTTCAAGTCATTATCGTGGATAAGTTTCATGGTTTAAGCTGATATACATTTTGTTATGTCATCTATTTTAAAAATAATATTATTTTTCGTATTGTGATTCGATTTTTAAAATGTTTTTATTATTATTAGACTTTCAATATTATCCGCGTGTGTTGTAAAATTATGCCTTTCAGCATTTATAATATGAGATATCATTATGAAGAACGTTCAGACACGGTTCAGTTTAAAATAATAAAACGATAAAATTATGTAGTCAATTTGAAAATCGAGACTAACCAATTATGTATTTTTCTATACAGTAGTGTGTTTATTATACGGTTTTTTCTCTATGGCAATAATTTATAATAATTTATGATTAGGATGTGGTAATAAAAATTTCAAAAACTCTTTGTGTATTTATAATTACCGTATTATTAATTTTTTGCATTAGATTATTTATCTTTAATGTCTTATTAAACATATTATAATTCATTATAACGAATAATGTACAATATAAATTATTATACGGTATAGAACGAGAATTGGCTTAGCTCTATATCGTATATATGTTGCTGGAGAGACTTCTTTTTCTCAATCTCTCTCTCTCTCTTTATATATATATATATATATATATATAAACTAGCTGATCCGACAGACATCCTACCTGTAAGTGTACGATAATAAAGATAAATAATATACAAAATTTTAAGTACATCAGACATTAACAAATAGAAATGTTGATGAAATATTTTTTTTAATCATCTAAATGCTAGTTCATGAACAATATTTCTTGTTCGTCTATCAGGTACATAAATATAAAGGTTTGATGGTTTTCCAACATGCAACATCTAATTGTTCATGTGAAAAATATGGATGTTCAAGATCCAATCCGCATATGACCATTAGATGTCATTGTGACTTATTTATAGTCATCGCAAATGTCAAACGTATTGGAAATTGTAAGCATTTGAACCGAATTGTTGCATTGGTGGATATCTTTGGAATGCGTGGCAATAAAACATTGTTTCCTCTGAACTTTCCATTTAGTATTGTCGCTTTAAAGACATTTCCTATAATCTTTTTAATAACTAATCTCTTTCCATTGTAAAGTCTTTGTTTCGAAGAAAAATTATGGGTGAACTAATATTCATATGTAAATTATGTAGTGGAAATCCTAGTAAATCGAGTAAATTTAAGAATTCAGTGGGATAATTTACATTTAATTTTCATCTGTCACTGTGTCGATTGATTTAAACTAAATTAATTCACCAGGCAATGTCTCTTGTATTGTAAAGTTGATTTTGTCATAATGGACATTTTCAGCTGTTAAAATCGCTCGTTCACAGAGCCATTTAAGGTTACTATAATTGTCTTATATATTTGGAAATACACTTTCTATTAATGCATTTTTCGAGTAGACAATATTGCAAACATTTTCAGGCAATTTAATTAATTATGTATTTTCGTGACACTTCATTTTTTTTTTTTTATCATGATTTTTCATCAATATCCAGCATTTGTTTGGATTATACTTCAGCGGATAACTCATGTAACACTCATGTTTTTTGTGAGTTGCAATATATGAATATTTTGCCACAAAACAGTTGATTTTAAACATGCGTTGATTTCATCCGTATATGTTAAACGTGGAATAATCAGTAATATTTGTCTGAAATCACTTGTCAATAAAATTGAAGCACCGAAAAAAACCCTTGTCGTTACGATTTAAATCTTTTAGAGTTCGATTTAATGCTTCCGGCGAATGTTTATTAGTCATTGTACATTTATCTCGGATAATAATGTGATATTTTTGCAGTACTTTGGCTATTCCTAAGTACTAAGTTTTTGACGAGCATTCATCGTTTATTATGGATGTGTATTATATTATTAATATATTATTGATTAATATTTATATTATTAATTAATATATATATATATATTGATTAATACAATATGTAGTTATTCAAATCGTCAAAATAATAACATAATAGGAATTATTATTATTATACTTGATAATAAGCCCCTCTCTCCGATAGTCGGGCTATATTCTGCGACGTATATTGTTGTTGTTTTGTTGATTAACATGTATTGTATATGTTGTGCATGTGACGCGTTTTCCTTTATTATCATAACTAGAAAATCGCGTGTCTCCGTATAAATTGCACCGGATAGTGAATAATATTTTTTTTATCATGTAATACGTTTTTATAATATGAATATAATATTATATATTCTGAAATTCAATTAATATAGTATACAATTTTGATACTTTATTTTCTGTGCAATTTTTGTTTGATGTCCGCCCTCCTCCCCTCCCTCTTAGCCATTTAATATTTCGAAACTCGCGATGGCATAATGACGTTTTAATCATAATTCGGAAACCAAAAGCTGCCGGCTGTGGTGCGGGAACGTCGTTTTGTTTGCGCTTGTTTTAAGGGCGTAATGCCAAAAAGCCCGTAGCTTTCTTCCTGCACGGGGCGCGCGCGTATGGAGTACTACGGCGGTAGTAGCTGCGGTGCTTTTCGAAAACAATTTAGATACACCGCAGCGGGTACATGAGGGCAGTAGTCGTCGTTCGGTATTGTTAACGTTATTTTTTCCGGTACAATGCCGAAGACGACTTCGATATCTCGTTCGGTCTATAATCTCCTCGTGTGTATATATATATTTGTATCCTATATCTGCAATTGTAGACGGGAAATTCTTGCGTTTAAAAAAAAACTCTTCACCAAACGTGTATCAGTGGATAGCTTATACGGGTTTTGGGCGTAGGTTTATACGTTAAAATAAAAAATAATAAAAATATATCGATTTTGTTTGCGAAATACGTTTTGCTAATAAGTTACCACGATGGTAATGTACGTTTTATGTTTAATGTTTTTTACGTACCTTCGTAAAACCTAACCCCATTATAAGTTTATCCATACTTACGTATTATATATAATATGGTCACGCTAATAAATTCGTTGTCAGAATTTGATTGATAATCTTTTTTATGAAAATATTTATTATTGTTGAAGAAAAGAAATGCTAGTTCAATAATTTTTCTATTGAATTAATCTATATTAATTATACTTAATTATAATTAGTCTGAATTTTTGGAGCAAATACTTATAGGTGGTTATTATTATTATTATTATTATTTTTAAACAATATTTCCTAGTTTTTTTGCTTAAGTTTTTTCTCTCCATTTTGAATATTAAATTATCGACATAAACATTTGTGGCTTTTCGTTGCAAATACATATTATTCTTGTTGATTTTAATCGAAACTTTATGACTCCATTACGTTTAAAGATGTTGCATAGAAATAACGATGAATAGTGAGTATGTGTGTGTGTGTGTGTGTGTGTTGTATATATATAATAACAATACGATATTATATTCGGGTTTACATATTATAATATATAAAATATATTATCGACCCTAGTAAATATGGTAGTAAATTTTTCCATAAATTGAATTAGAAACTTTTCCGGCTAACCCCGTAAGTTTAATTAGGTTAGTGTTTAAAAGTAAAATTCAATTAGTTAATGTAAACGATTATTTCATTCTATTTTAAACCCCTTTCGCATTAAGGATGTGATATTGTACTTTTATTTTTAAATACAAGTTCGGTTTATCCAAATTTGAATACTGCTCATTACATATTTGTGTACATAAAAGAAAAATGTACATTAGCATACACATTACGCCCATTTATGGAGATAACTCATGTCGTTATCGTCGGGAGAAGCGTATTTTCATAAAAAAATACCATGTTCTTTTATAACAGTAATAAAATAAGACATTCAACGTTTCTGGTTACATACGCCACGCATGTCGAGTAAGTATAGGCGATTTTAATTTTTGATACCGTTTTTCCTTTACAAGAAATCGATACATTGTATACGTAGTGTATACACACGTGTTATCATTGGTAAACTTCTCAAATAGGTTGTGCAGATGCAGTGGAGTACAAACTTCTGAAATCCTCACATCTCTGTAATACTTGGAAACAAATTTTCGTTTTCTTTTGTTATTCACGACGCGTTACGATTTACTGTGACGCGAAACAATGTTATGTACACTCGTCTCGATAAAAAAAATCACCTAGACAGCTGTAAAAATCTTTTTTTCTTTTTTTTTGCATTTTTAAATTAAATATATACAAACATTTAACTATATATGTGTATATCATTGTAGGGGAATTATGATAAAAACTCTCCGCGTACAACTCGTCCGTACGTTTTTCTTCTTTCCACCATCGGAGAATTTTAAATGCGTCTCGCGCGCGTAATGAATGTTCGGGCACGTCTTCCCGGCGCGCGCGTAAGTCCTTGAGTGCTAAAATGGAATCCGAAATAACGGCCACGATGCCTTCCTATATTATAATATGAATATCATTATTTTGCCCGTCGTGTCGTTTTCGTACAATAAGTGTACCCTGCGTTTATTTTAGTTTTTATATTTTTACGCCCTGTGCTCCGATGTCGTTTCGCCGGTGGCGCGCGAGGCGCTATGCAGCGTAGTCGGAACGCGTCGTCACATACACATCTCATCGTTGTAATTCTGTCGCCACACTTGCTACGCGCGCGTTTTACGTTTGTTGACCGAATGAAATACATATACATTCTTGTACATTTGTCATATACGAGGGGCGAATGATGAGTAATGCATAACCGTGAATTTCTCGAGAGTGGAGAGAAATAATTGAAGTTTGATTGAAAAAGACGAATGTAAATTTTCTTTAGCTACAAATGAATACTTATTTTTTATTATAGTCACCATTTACGTATATATTTTTCTCCCAACGAATTGCAATTTTTTTCGTGCCGTCACTGAAATATGTAATTAGTTTTTAATCCAAAACTTCACTGCTCCCTTGACTTCTTCATCCGATGGGTATTTTTGAGGCTTTTTCTTAAGCTTTCGGAAGAAATGGACGTCATAGGGTGCTAAATCTGGTGAATACAGCGGATATTGGACGACCTCAAACTTCTTCAACTGTTTGAGAGCGGTGCTGGTTACGTGTGATGTGTGAGATCGGTCGTCACCGTGCTGCAACAAAATGGTCTCCGTTGATCCGCGAATGCGACACATCTATCTCCTTAATTTTATCAGTCTCGATGTATCATCAGGCAGAATTTACAGTTAATCCCTTTTTCCAGGTTATCTAATAATGATCACGCGTATATATTTTCGATAAATTTAACATTTCTTATTAGTTTATATTTTATTGTATATTATTGTACGCACGCGGTTCTAGCACAGACCGCTAAATCGCATTTGTGATAATTTGACCAGTAGTAACTTTTATATATATTGTATTCGAATTAAATTTGGTATACACATATAATGTATATGCACATTAACTCCGTTCGACGGCGCAGCGTTATTGTGTGCGGTATATTATTTCTTTTGGCTTCATTCCATTTTTTGGTCTGTATATGTGTACACAAAATGTAAATGTTTCACACGGGAAATTTGTTCGGCATTTAACTCATTCGATGAAATTAAACGAATAGTCACAAATATTGGAAATAGGTATACATACCGACCACCACCGCCATTATTATACTACTATTAGTATTACTACTACTACTACTACTACTACTACTACTACTACTAATACTATTTCTACTGTTTGGCCTAGGTGAAAATATATTCTCGCGCGCAGTTAAAAAATATGTGTAACACTTTCTCTGTGCGTGTATAGTGTGTTTGTGCATAATCTTGTTGTTTAACATGCTTCTATTATATATTGCTATATGCGGGCAATCAAGAAAGACGATTTAATTATGCTGTCATAGAAAGATCTATAAGTTTATTTAATAAAATACCGGTTAAAAAATTATAGAAATCAGAGCGTGGAATTTCGTAATTCGTGTCAGGTGAAAATGAATTGGAAATATGTCTCGTGCGTTGTACCTATATCGTTATGTTGTTTCGAACATATTATGAAATAATAGTATTTTTTCCCTTAATTTTTTACATTAAAACAAATTGTTTTTTTCTTCAAATAATTTTTTGTATAAACAAATATTTAAGTTACTATTGCTGCATGTTCATGAGCGCAGAAAATTAACAAATAACTGAAAGTTTTAGAAATCCGAAACTGTTTCAAATATTCTTAAACAAATTTTAAATGAATTCATAATTTTTCTTGTGGTTTTTTTCTTTGAATATTTTATTTGCGTATGTAAGGTATATAATGTATAAAAGTATTTGTAATACTGTTACTCATAAGGGCCACGAAGTTGAAAAGAAATATTTCAAAGTAATTATAAGAACTGAAAAACAACGTTGACCAAGCAAAAACAAAGGCCATTCTTTCCATATATCTGCTATTTTCGTATTCACAAAAATGTGCACAATACCCGTGTATATAATTATTTTTAACTTAAATCTCTCAGTGTAGCCTAATAACATTCACGTAAAAATTCCTCAGGTTAAAGATATTAAAGAAAACAAAATGTTTTCTTTCCATATTTTAATATTTGGAAATTATGCGTGGAATAATATTTATAAAATGTGTAGTACTCATCAACAATTTCGTGTAATTATTGAAGTACTAGTATGTTGTACAACGAATTAATTTCAGTTTAAATGTCATGAGCAAATCTTATTTTTAATCTAATAAAAAACGTTGCGCACATTTGAAATTATTTTCTGAAATATTTCAAATCGCAACTTTATATTCTTACCAAATATCTTTTGTTATTTAAATATTCTCATATTATTATTAAATTCGATAGAACTATTTTTCGCTTGCAGTAGATACTGGTTTTCATATTTATTTCGATATTACTCTTCTGTACTGAATATTCGCAGGTTTGTTACAGATATTAAAGTTTTTCAACTCCATTAAAAAAATAAAAAAATAAAAAAATGTTTATGAAATAAAATAAAAACTAAACTTTTTAATATGCAATTTATTTTTGCCAGTAAACGCTTTAAACGGAGTACTCTTTAAGCCGAAATACTTAACTAGTATACATTGTACATTACGACGAGATATGGTCTAGAGAAATTTGTTCGTTTCTGAGCGCGTGAGTACGTGACTTCATGCAGTCATGTCCGGCGTGTTACTATAACATATAAACGGGGGATAGTATATTTACGGTCAGTCAGTATATAAATCTTCCATCTTCAATATTGTCGAAAACGACAAGCACACTTTTGGTCTTTTTATTATATCGTAATAATTCGGTTTGAAAATATTTACAGATATATATTATCTTTTAAATAATTGCATTTAATATGCATTAATTTGTAAATATTAGTAAAAATAACTATAAATCACAAAATACAAACACGAGTAGAATTATTATGAATAAACATTAACTTCGTGCAAGTATAAAATGGTCATGTATTATTATAATTATAAGTATTATTTGTTTCTTTCACTCGAAAACAATATGCATGCCGTTAAATAACTTATAAGTGGTATAGATACGCTCAAAATTCTTAAATTAATAGTTTGTAGAATAGAAAGATTATGTAACAGATTCATTGAATAGATTTCACAGTGGATTATTTGTCTTATGTGTGTGTGTGTGTGTGTATATATATATATATATATAGATTCAAAAAAGTGAAGCCATTATTTCGCAAGATATACGCGCACATTTACGGATAAGGAAAACAATAATTATTATTTGTTTCACGTACAATCTAACGCACAGTTTTTCTTGCTTTGAATTTATAATTTTGTACTAAAACATGTCTAGAAAGTATATGTATATAAAAAACTATATTAAATTTTTCATTATCTGATCGCTCTTGCTGGCATATCATCAAGTGTTCGAAAATAAGTCTAAAAGAAAGTGCATTGTTTTGTTCGATGTATATAATGATGCAATATGCACGTTTCGGGATTAGATGATTGCAAACCAATGGCTGTATTAAAATTATGCAGTCTGAAATTAATTTTTGACTTAAAAATGTATATAAACAATAGGATAATAAATGTATAATTTTTTAACAAATACGAGTATATCGTCGGACTTCTATTAGTCAAAGTTTGATTTTCTAACAGAATACTGTCGTTCTAAGAATGATAAAACAATGAAATAAAAAGAATTCTCCCCAAGATTTTATAGTTATTTAACTAAATTATTATTATATTTCTTTTTAAAAATTATTTTTTTTTTTTGTAGATTTCTTTGAAATATGCTTTAATCATAATCCATGTTGCTATTAAAAATATTAAATTTTTCACACACACACTCACGTGTGTGTGTGTGTGTGTGTGTGTGTGTGTATATATATATATATATATATTTATGAATTTATAATTATGTCTATATTTCATTAAATGTTTTCGAACAATATATTATTTAATCATCATTAAAATGGAGTTTATCATCAATATATACACATTAAAAAAGAGCTATTTTTCGTTACTTTTAAAAGTAATTTATATAAGTTAGTTTACGGTACATTCTTATTCGAATTAAGGCACTATATAAATAACCGATTGATTTATTTTCAAGTTCCTACTTGAAGAATGTCCCTTGTCTTTTTGTACACATAAAGCCACGACGAAACATTAAATCGCTTTTATATACTCCCGCGGACAAATTGTAAAACGTCGCCTACGCGACCTGTAACAGCTGCAATTTCTCATTACGATTTAACACCATCGTGATACGGTGTCGTACGTACGTACTCGAATGTGCGAAAAGAACTGTACGATAGTTTTCAATATCTTTTTTGGAGCTTACGCAGAGACAACGAGAAAAATGCCTCGACAGAATAGGCGTTTGGTGGAGTGTTGTGTGTTCTCGAGTAAACATTACTGTGGTAGTACTACCGTTGTTGCTATTGCTGCTGCTGCTGCTGCTGCTGGCTGCTGTTCGGATGACTTGACTGCGGCAGCCAAGATTAATGGTTGCGCGGGGCTAAAGGTCCATCGAGGGATTTACAGACGCTAAACGTTTGACAGGCGGATACATTTTTCATGTCTATTCGGATAGTGTAGTTCGAATGGCAGAAATAAAATCGCAAACTGGGCAAAAATAAAAAAAAACTGCATAGAAACAAAGTTGTAAAGAACAAAAAACAAATCACCACTTCAGCATAAAACTACTACTACTACTTTAACGGACGCTCGTGCAGAGGGTAAGAGAGATAGAATGAACGAGTGCCAGCCAATTATCGAATAAACCCGGTGGCGGAAAACTTTCGTTCATTGTCTATTTTTACTCGACGCGATCCGTCGGTAGAGTGGAAAATATACCGTTAAATCGATTTTGATTTCGTCGAAAGTGTATATTGTTATTATTGCGTATTAGCGGGTGGACGGACCGACCTTGTCGTTGAGTCTATTTACTTCTCGAGAAACACGCGTCGTGTAACGGTATAAAACGGAGCAAACGATTTCCCGTCATTAATAGCGTTCGACGCGCGCACTTTTGTAGTATATTTAAAGGTATTCCGCAATATAATACAATATATGTGTATGATTGATGTTTTAACGTAAATTCATTCGCCGGCCTAGACTACGAGTCTTTTACCTGTCGAGACTTTGATGTGTGTTGGGTAGAACTTAAAAGTTTCTTTGAGCTCCGCGAAATACCTAATTTTATCAACAAACAGTTAATTACTTTAGTATAAACGCACGTTGATAATATAGTGCACATTGTGTCAATTAGTGGCATAGTACTCGACGTCCATGCTTTTATCATGCTTTTACACTATATATATTTATAGGTTATTTAAACGTGGTTTAATGTAATAGTGCTATTTTATATAGATGTACGTCACTTAAAAATCAAAACACATTTTTTATTTACAAAAATCAGTATTCGAAAATGTGAGCATACCGCAATATACTTGTTTCTCTTCCTCATGTGTGTAAAGTCTCATTTTGTCGTTCGTCATGTGTTGATTTCTTGTCGAATTTTCTTTCTATACGTATACCATACGGCTTTATTGTCGATAAATAAATAAACCATAGTTATGTATCGTTATTTTCGTCACGTGATATTTTTCTTTAATTTCATTCAGTTATTAGAAATAAATATACGTTTGTGTAATTTCTTCTAGAATATTTGTTTGTTTGTTTTTTCTCAATATAATACCAAATGATTGAAAAATCAAAATACTTCTGTTGTCGAGGAAAAACGGGTTTTTTTTTTTAAGTGTACCTTTAATCAAATTATTGACACGTAGATGAGAACATAATTATCAATTAATCAATGTTGAAGTATCTTCAGTATGAATGGATGAGTTCTTTATTCAGACATTCGTGCCATAACTAATTTTGTACCGAGGTATTGGAGTGTTTAATTGTATGTATTCCCTGAATGAAATAATATTAACAATTTATTCGCGCGGCTTACGTATTGTATAGTACACATTTCACGTCTTTTAATATTTGAATTAGGTAACTCTTTGAATACGCGCACAGTTATGTATATAGTGTATACGTTTATATACGTACAGTAATCGCGATTTATATATGCACGAAAGATTAAATACGAAGTTTCTTTACTTGGAAACAATAATTTTAAATTCTCTTTCCGGCTGTCAATTCGTTTTGGTAAAGCTGTATTTACTCTCTTTAACCTTTTGAAATGGCGTTTTCAAAAGATATTATTTTGTTTTGTATGTGCGTGGCGCAGAATATATGTAGGTAATAAAAAGGACTCGGAATTCTAATAGGGATTCGTTCAATCTGACTTATGAACCGACACCCTCGTATGACGTTCACGTATATTACACAAGAAACGTATAGTATAAATATGTACATATATTTTCTTACGTCGTACATACATACATACATACATACATATATACATACATACATGTCTATTTGGCATATAATATGAATAAAATTTAATAGAATCCAATAATCTCATAGCTGGAGTTAAAAATAAAAATAAACGTTTGCGGTGACTGAATAAAAATCATCGTCGTCGTATACGTTTGCGGCGGCCGTCGCGAGTTTATTGTGTAAACCATAACAACTTTATTGGAAATTCGGTCCGTCTGTATATTATATTATTGCGATATTATATAGAGGACGTAATGTGTTATTTGGACGAACTAATAATATAAAATATATTTAATAATATTATATTTTTATATTAGAAAGAAATCGTATTAATTACTGATATCGGTGTTTTATTACATAATTGTAATTAAAAGCGTTGTTATTATTACTATCGTGGGGATTATATATGAAAATTTTATAGTAGCGTGACATTTTTTTCACGTATATATAGATGGAAATTAAAACTTCTGTTCTCTAATCTTATCCCACGTACGACTAGTTTCTTAAACACTAACCCGGATAAAAGATTTTGACATACACGTATATATAGAAATTTTATCCATCTGTCGTATTAAAGGATCCCAGGAATATATATATACCATTCGACTTTTGGTCTAAAAGTAATTTTCCACTTCTACTTTCCCATCCGACGTGAAACGTTTCCAGCGTGTGCATCTTTGGTGTTCGCGCACACCCGCTTTAAAATGCCCTTTAACGTCATCGTAATTTTAAACTCGAGACTAAACAAATCATTGGTATATGTATATATATACTCAAAACTACTTAAGCATTAAAATACATGAGCAGTTTCGAGAGAAAAAATCTTATTAATTATTAGAAATTTTTGTTTAGACCCTTTTCAAACTTTTGAAATTATATGTTGCAAAGGGCATAGTATTTTTATTTGATCTAGTTCCTAAATTTCTTACTATTTATTCTGCGATTATTAATTAATAACGAAAAAAACAACTTTCAAAAACCATTATCTGCTTTAGTAAATATAGTTACTCGAAAAAATATTTTAAGATAATCTTAACCTTTCGAGACGATTATAAATGCTTTTCATATATATTTATTTTCTATACATTTTTATAATATTCACAAAAAAAAAAAAAGAGAAAAAACAATGCGAGTTTTTCTTTGTTCATACATACGCGTAACGTTTTCGCTATAAATACAAATTCATTTATGGAAACTTAGCTGTATTGAAATAATCATAATAAAAAAATATAATTGCACGATTAATACATAAAAATACATTTTCATGCGTTATTCAAATATTCTTTAATTGATTAATACACAGCAACTGAAATATGTATTCGCGAATAGTCATTTATTCTACTCGAATTTCGAACTCCTGACGTACAAATTTTATACAACACTAAGCCAACTGCGAGCGAATTTATTAGGCTTCAACTGTTTATGGCGCTGTCTCGAATATGTTCTTAATTCTACCTTGAAAAAGTGTTAATACAAAATAACTCGCAAATACAATTAAATAAAATTTACTATTTACAAAGCTTTCTTTTATAGTTAAAAGTGGCTTTGTATACAACTATATTAATTAATTATATTATATAATAGTCAACATTTTCAAGTAATAACTTTTTAAGTTTTATCTACTGTCAAACTTTCCATTTCACTTCGTTTTAATCATCTAAGTAATTTACTCTATTAGGTGTGCTTTATTATCATTATAATCGATAGTAATTTATTTTACTGGTGCAGATTTCATATATTAACCAAAAATAATTATATAAAAAGAAAAATGCATTTTTATTGTTATTGTGAGATGTCATTATGTGCATATATATATATAAATATATATATATAATATATATGAAAAAAATGCTTTTTGGTATGTGAAGAAAATATCCTCGTTACGTCATTATAAAATGGCATAGATATTTTTAATAACAACCCTACATTGCAGTATGTACGAGATACGGAGAGATAAAATATATATACTTTTTTTTATTATTGGGGGAATCGACCTTCTATACCGTATTCATATTGTGTATAGTGGTATTATGGTATTATAGTGAGTGCACAGTGGTCGGAATAAAAAAAATTAAAAAACGAATGTAATTGACTGACTGGTGGTGGTGGTCAAATTTTTATTTCTCCCTCTAAGTATAGATGCTTGCCTTGGTCGATAGAAAAAGTAACCAATATTAATGATTATATAAATATACGAGTATATATATATATATATTGGTGCGAAACCCTCAAATTGTCTACCAACACGAGAATCGTTAATATCTGTAATGGGCTCACAGCACGAATGGCTCACCGTCGCCCAACCCTCTCGGTCGTTTTTGTATATACCAAAAGCAGTCTAATAATACGAAAAACACCCTCTTCCCGCAACCATCACTATGCCGTTCCCGGCCGTTGTGTCCGACTTTGTAAGCTCCTCCAATCGACTTTACGCCCCGCGTGTGTTTTCGCACCGTTCCTACTATAAATGAGCTAAACCATAAACCACAAGAATGAAATTTCGAAATTCCTCTCATTTTTATCATCCGACGTCAATATAGCTAGTATATCTTGTACAGGTAGACGTGTGTAATCTAAATGTCATCAGTATTGCCGTGTTAGAAAAACAAAAACTATATCAACTTTTAATTTTTAAATGGCAGTCGATGCAAGATTGTTACTCAGTCACTTTTCTCACTGTTTTTTGTTTTTTACCAAATGTGGTGATGCCCATCGATTAAAATCTAAACGTTACGTACTTCATACACATGAAGACCTTTTATTAGAAATATTTAAATCCGGTGGGTAAACGTCCCTTCTGAATCCAGATAGTTACAACTGCTACCTAATATATATTGAGTATAAATGTATTATTATAATAACGATACGGGTATTACCGTTTCCACTGAGCTACGGCAAAAGCTCCTCCCCTGCTGTGACCGAATATTTAAATAGTAATTTATTCACAAACGGAATATTGAAAATTGTAAATTTATATTTGTTTAAGGTATTTCAGGAATGGAGATATAATTTCGAAAATGGTTTATAAATGTTCTTTCTCAAATGTTTTAATAGTGGATAAAAAAAGGAAACACCTAAATAAAATTTGTTTCAAATCTCCACAGATAACCGTTGGCTTACGATAAAATATTTATATTAAATATAATTGCCGGCGTCTCAGTTATGCAATTTCAGTACACGCGTGCGCTCCGGCCGGCACGAGAACCGCTTGATAAATGATAAATACACGTACAATGTATAGAGGACGAGACTGGGAAAAATGAGTTCTCTCCGGCTGTCCTTATTCCCTTTTCTTCTATCAGCTGAGTCTTGCTCGCCTATATATATATATATGTATATTGGTGGATCGAGCGAGGTGGGTACCAAATTTTTCATCGTTTACATTATTTTGTTATGTATATATGTGTGTGTAATTTGACGGGTTCGTGCGCAATCATTTCTTCTCCTCTCACAACTTCGGATATACCCAGAACGAGGATTTGCCGGTTTGTAAATTGCTCTCGGTTTGCATAGTCGACGCACGCGCACATGTATTTAATCGTGCGCGATACGTCATGTATATAATATCCGCGGCTCTCTCGCGCGCGTGCGTGTGTGTTTAATAGCATAATGTGTACGTCAGATACGTGTGCTCAGGCAATTATAAATAAAATGCAGACACACAGATGTGCACGTCGTATTATACCAAATTCGCTCGGCATACTACCATTACCATCACCCGTCCAACGCGATTTAAATCGATATTTTCCACTATCGTTCGCTTTCTGTTCAGTAGAAACCGCGCATTGTACTACGCGTGAACACCCACATAGCAATATATACACTATAACGAGCCATGTGATCTCCCGTTTTTTGTTATTATTCATTACGCGAAACGCCCGTGTCGTATTCGAACGTCTTAAACATGTATTATGCGTGTCTGTGCGTACAAGATGCGTATAAAATAAAAATAAAAAATACCCTTAAACGACGGGTATACAATAAACGATAATTAACTTTGGTATCAAGTTGTTATTTTCTTACGGATTTATGCGAGATTATATACAAGGACAATGTATGTATTAGTATCTTATTTCGGATACATTTCTCTTGAACGTTAAATCTTAACATTCGACTTGTAACTACGTTCATTATAACGTATATGCACTCCACTCACCCGAATTATCGGATTTATCGAAAAGTATTATCCGTTCTTATATTTGGCTTATCGGCGGTAAATGTCATTCTGAACAGTCAAACCTTTTTATACGTTCAATCAATTGTTATTAACTGTGTGTGTATTGACATGCAAACATAAATAAAGGGCGTAGTTTCACTAAGTTAAAAACCTTGAAGGGCGTGGTCTCTCGCATTGACTGACACACATTTCACATTTCAAACTACCAAGGGAACGGTAGGTAGTCTTACTTAATCAAACCCTTTTCATTATCTTTCGAGGAATTCACCAGGTAATTCGGACCAAGTGAGGGATTTAACTCGCGTAACTGGACGGCAGTGCGGTGTCTGATTTTACGCGCTTCGGACTCCTTGATTACAACTGTTTTTAGTCCCCAAAGTAAAATGTTATTTGATTAATTATCTCGCGGCTGCCGAAGGGTATTCGTGTAGCCAGTAGGTGTTGTGGAAAATTATTTCTTTAGAAATTAATTTACCGAAAAATGTTCTACAACTTTATTGTTGTGTTCAATATACAAGGATTTTTAATTTTTATATGTCCCAAAGAATGCAAATACTATTACTGTATAGAGAACTGTACAAAGAACTTTCTACTTTTACGGAGTATTGTAGCTTTGGATTTAAAGCGGTTGAGTTTGTTATTTCTTATTGTGTTTGTTAATACCAATAACCCAGCCGTTCCCTAGTCGTTTGCATAATAAATGATCATTTTGAAAGCGAAAAGTAAAGCAAAATAATAATAATAATATGAAAACGAAAACTATTGAATGTCACGAGGAGTATGCGTCTTGTGAATACAAAATGATACGGTCGTCGTATATATAGTGCTTTTGGTACGTTCAAGTTCCCCCTTCCTTTTCCCTTTTTGTTTTGTTTATGCATTACTCATAAGCTGTCCTGTTGATTGATCGTTTACTAATGTAGATGTTTTGTTTTTGTTTCAGGTGAGTGGGTTATTACAAATGTTTATGTAAATACGTCAACCGTGAGTGAGTACATAAAATTTTCAAAGAAAAAAATGAAACGATTACATGAATGGAGAGTGGTGTGGCTGGAGAGTATACTCCACTATGTTATGTTCATTTTGCAAAGAGCTGTTAGTCTTTTGAACCTTTTCAGTTGGACTTTTGTTCCTATTATTTATTTAATTTAAAAAAAAAATATATATATATATATATATGCCTACAATATATTATGTCATTATACGTGTATATATTTTTATTTTTATCATAAAGCTGATATAAAAATGTACATATTTGACGGTACATTATATATTTATTTTATATATACATACACACACATATACATAAAAAATGTATATATATATATAAAATTGCCATGCCGCTCGTAGAGATGTATCTATAGGAAATCCATTAAAAGGGTATTTTCGTACACATATATAATTATATATAGTGCGTATAACAGGAATAGACAAATGTAAAGCAAGTTAAAATGAATGCCGTGTTCGAAGAAAGAGAGAGAGTGAGTGAGAGGCGGAGGGGATAAGGACGGAACTATACCGTTATATACGTGTCATGTAGCACGCATATACGTAAAATTTAACGCCGCGTAAACATTATTTTCGGTTATTTAAACATTTTGAAAGTCCGGCCTAATGAATATTTTGAAACGTGAAAAAAGTTGTTTAATTTGTGTTTTTTTTTTTGTACGTATATGAGAATTTTTTTACGATCGTATTTTATATAGCCAAAACGTTGGAAATGATCGTAAATGGATCGTTGAAAATTAGCGAAGGGCGGCAAGATTGTTTTTCTACCTGTTACCGCACACTCGTCTATATTTAGAAAATTGTAAATGGAACTGCAATTCAATCGAACGAATGATAATTGCAATAATGTTGAAGGTCAATGCGATGTATTTTAAAAGAGCGTTTCAAATATTTACAGTACTCGATATATAAGAAGACTTTCAAAGAACAATAATATCATATTTCTTCTGTTATTTACCAAGTAACCATTATTGTTACGTGTGTTCGCGGTGTATGTAACGTATGGCTATAAAATGTTAGGTTTAAAGTATTTCTAGTTTACGAGAGACGGTGGTGAGAGTCGGAAAAACGAGACGATCGAATTGTGATATTATTTCGAGGTTACGAGTGCTATTTTAATACAAAAATAAGGAAATCGTAAAATTTCGATTACATTTATTGTTACCGGTTTGACCTATATATATATAATGTGTACAAACGAAATATTTTTTCATGTTTATTGTTTTTTTATTTATTTTATTTTTCCGTCTCGGAAAACAACATACCGCCAATAAGTTTTGCCGATATGTGTTTTGGGGAGAGAAAAAACGGACATGAAACTTATGTAACGAAAAAATAGAAAAGAAGTCTTTGGGTCCGTTTCGTATGCAAATTAAATATACACATACAGAACATATTCGAAATTGAATGAACACGAACCCTTATAACGGATGTTCAATCAAACCAATGTTATATTATAGTTAGATAAATTGTTTTTCCGTGCAATATTATTAACATACATTTGTTTTATCTTTATTAAAGTAAAAGTCATAAAGAAAAAATACTTTTCAATACTTTATCGTTTAAAAAAAAAAAAAATAATAATAATAGGTTTTATCTTCAAAAATTCTAATGGTATGCGCGTATTTATCGCAAGAAACATAAATGTTTGTTTTAAAATAACGAGAACTGAATACGCGTGTTCTGTGTTATATTATATACATAATATTATTATATTCAATACCCATATATATACGAGTATTTTACTTCTGTAGAATAAAACTAAGGCATAAGCAAATAACTTTTTTTTATCTTATTAGTTTGTTTCTTGGCCTCGTATATTTCATCTTGAATAATATTATTAATTACCGGCGTTTCATTTATTTTCAAACTTTAATATATTATTTTATTTGCGAAACGTATAAATCCTGCGTAGTGTGATGTTTTAAATTGAATAATTTAAATTTTTATTAACGCATCGCGAATATTCGGTTAAAATGAAACAAAAGGCAGTGTTTCTTTTGTATCTGTCGATTAAATTAAAATTTGTTAACGCGTAATACATACACTTGCTTTTTTCTATTTATTAATTTTTAAATAATAAATACAATTTGAATAATTCATATATTATAAGCCGTAAATAGTATACATTTGTAAATTGTGTCTGGATATTCGAATGACGTATATAAAATATTACACGCATAAAATACATATATATATTTGATATGAGATAAATTAATCTGTGCTCGTACAGAGGGAAAACATATTTAACTGCAGTAAAATAAAAAAGACGTTGACGAGCGTAAGATAAAAAAAAAATGAATACTTAAATATTTATTTGTCGTTTGCCGCGACTGCGGGTAGACAAATGGCTTTTGATCTTGTTTGTCAAAGGAATATATATTACGAATGAAAAATTACATGGGAAAAATAGATAGTATATATTTCGTCCAGAACTAAAGGAAAACGTATCCAAAAAAATATCGTTTCTGATATATCCAATTCGCATACATCATACACGCACCTCTGACCTACTTTAAATGTACGGCGTTCCTCTATCCTCCCCGGCCCATATATAAAAGCACTCGATTTAACTACATTTTTATAAGCTTAAAGATTTTTTTTTTTTTGTGTATCGAACGCAGCACTTCTGTTTCTGTTATACGCGTTAGTTCCCGTCACAATTGAGTTGCCTACCGTGGTGAAGAATACATATTTGAGAATGTTACGTATTTGTGTGTACAGATAGCTTGAAATATTAAAAACTACGATCAATAATAATAATAATAATAGTATTTAAAAACAGGTACAATAAATTATTTTAATTTGTAAACTATGTTATTGAAATTTAATATATATATATATAACATTTTTTTAAATGATAGACAATACATTTGGCAGTTGGTTGAAACATATAGACTTTTAGCTGTTATTAGGGCGAGGGGAGAATTAAGGTTTTAGATTTTTGGATCGCTTATAAAGGTCAAGCGAACAATGTAATGTTGACAGAATTAATCATTTGCTTGTATTTGTTATGTTTTTTTTTTTGCATATTTTCACCATTGGTACCAATGGTTCCCCTTCCCGTCGGAATGTCGTTCGGGGTGCCTTTGACGCGGATTTCCATTAGTCACTTTTCTATTTGAGAATTGGCTCATTTGTCATTAAAACACGCCATGTCGCTGTTGAGTAATGAAAATGATGTACTGAATTGTAATCATAATTGATTAATACGCGAAAATACCTTTTTTGGACGGCTGTAGTGGCGGTTGGTGGTATTGATGGCGCGGAGGAGTTGTTTGGCGGCAAATGTCGGAAGTGCGTGTTTGACGTTTACAGGAGAGAAAAAACTATATGCGAAATATTGAAAATTAAAATTGTATAAGACCCCGCCCGTACGCGTCCGTCCGTCAAACTTTTAGCCTATGATAATACATCAGTATAAAAGAAAATTAGTTAAATAACTTTTGTTTTGTAAATTTGCGCGTTTATTTACGTTCGCTTAAATATTTTGAAATTGCTTTCATATTTTCAATTGTTTATACAAATCATCAAATGTTGATATTTATGTTGTAGCGTGTATTTTTGTAAGTTTTGTCAAGGTGATTTAATTTTTTTATATTAATATAGAACGTGGTTATTTGTTTAGCGCGTACATTATTAAAACAAATCGTCCGATATTTAAACGATACACGTCGCGTATAAACAGAAAGCCACACACACGTTCGCGCGTTAGGTGACGAATTGTATTTGACCAGTTTTTCCAAACGAGTAAAAAAAAAGTTATATATATATTTATATATCATAATTATTATTTTTTTTTGCCTCGGTAATCAATCATAATCCAATATTTTTTTAGTTCCACAAATGTTGACGATAAAAAAAAACCATCAAAGTTTTTCGCGTTGACAGCTACAGTTGTTTTTTCATTTTTTCAAATTAATCGGTTTTGGACGGGGTTGTTTGGTAACACAAATTTTTTATTTTTCGTTAATAAGCAATTTATGTGCGAGAAAGGTTTAATTTTTTTTTCTTAGTGAATTAATGACGGAAATATAACGTAATTCCTTTGCAAATATTTTGAGTGGAGGACATCTGTGCTTTAATAGGATTAAAAAAAAAATTAATATTTTATTTTTTTATTATTTATAGGCATACAAAATATTTCATTCGTACTCGGCATTTCCCGAAATTTATGTAAAAATTATAGGAGAATTCATTTAGATTCTTCTAGTCACATTATGTTATATTTTATTACGTATAATTGTGTATACCTCTACAATTACACAGATTCATTAAATAATAATTATGATTAAAAAAAAATATATATATATACACTATTTTAGATTTAATACCATTTTTTTAGTTATTATTATATACAAATGATGCTTTTATTTTCGTTTAAAATGTTTGATGATTTTAACGCTTTATACTATTTAGAGCGAAGAATACAATTAAGGGTAGAGTATAATTTAATAGGTAGTAGGGGGACGGCTGCTTATATGCAGTTTAATGATTTCTTGACGTTTATTAAATAATCATAGTTCTTATTCAATTTCATACGGGACCTTTTTTTTTTATTTTTTTTTTCGTGTCGCGTACCGACTGAAATCGCGAAGTGATAAAATAAATGTAATTTACGTTTTATATTGGGAGGGTTTGTTGTGTGCTGCAGCGTGCAATAAAATGTGTTGAGCCATGCCCAGATTTTTATTTTCATTATTTTTTTTATTATTCGAGTAATTCAACATTTCTGAGTTCACACACACACATATAATATGCAGTCATAATGAAAATAGAAAAAGGAAATCAGCGCTATGGTGAGAGGGAGAGTGGACAAGATCATAACTTCAGAAAAGTTCATTAGCTCCTCGCTTTGTTCTCTGCGATTGTCGTGCGTTTACGCATCAAACCGACGGATTTTCAGGCGGTCGGGTCGGATCAATGAGATAAATTGTACGCGCGTATCCTTTCTCGAATATGTAATAATACACACAGTTTGAATAAATATCAAATAAAAATTAAACGACAGTAAACGTGCGGTTTAAAGCATTTTGGTAGACCCGCCGGAAAATCACTCGTTGTGCCGGTCGGGGGGATAAACAAATGCAAAAAAAAAAAAATTAAGTCGCTGTTTTCGTTCAGTATTGTCGACGTTCATATGAACACGATATATCGTGTAAACAGCGACTACAATACGATACGATTATATACGGAACACGTGCCGTTGTGTATGTAATAGTATTGAAAACGAATTCGACTAATTGAAAGAAAAATAATAGCGATAGGCTTTTTACCGTTATCGGTAAAACGCGTATAAATATCGCACACGGCGGTCTATTCGTGCATGTTCGGATTTAGATAGTCCTTGACTGCCCGTTAAAATTAAATACCGGCGAGAGACGAATTAAGTAGGATTATTCAAAATTGAAAAATAAAATAAAATATATAGGTAGTAGGTAGGTAGGTAGGTGCATATATTAAACCGGTGTGTATATAATGTGTATTTAGTAGTGGGTATAAAGTTTTACAAAATTAACTTTAGCTCTTATATCACGAGGAGAACTGACAGGACTCATTTGAATTATATAATTAGTCCGTAGGTATAAACTGCAAGTTTCTGTTATTGTATATTTTTTTAATTTATTTTAACCGTAATATAATTGAAAAAGCACCGGAGTAAGAGTTTATTTCGAAATGATATATATATATATATGTGTGTGTGTGTGTGTGTGTGTGTGTGTGTGTAGTTATAGATATAGTAACGAGAGTGAAAAATATATACCGTTTATAAAGTTTTTAATTTTACACCTAACCTTACGCCGGCCACGCGTGTGCGATAACAATATATTATCTACATCAACGCGAAATCATCGTGCCGGGTATTTTTAACGCATTTTAGTAGACCCACCTAAAAATCGATTTTCTTTACGGTGGGGGGATTAACAAATGCTACATTAAACACGCGCGTCGCCTCGTCGTCCGCGCTGCTGTACACTCGGCGGCGGGTTCGTGTCCGGAAAATCGCACGGCCCGTAGAGACAACGAAGGCGATCCGTATATCTATCGTCGGACTTAAAAACGACGCACAACGCTCCCCCGCGTGCGTTAGCGCGTTTCCGTAGGTTTTTCGAAAAACAAAAAAATCCCTATGTGTTTAATATAGAATAAACGCCAATATATATATATATGCGCGCACGTTATGAGTGTTATTACGTTTTTTTCGTCTTTTCAATTTACGCGAAAGGGGTTTCCGCAAAGGCCACGGTCTGTAAAGTCATCGTACCCGCGCGACGGTCGGCACGGTCGTCCGTCGTCGTCCACCATTGTTAAAAAATGTCAGCGTAAGGCATTTAAATGTCACGTCGTCGTCGTCGTCGTCGTTTTGATTTACTATCATTTATATCAATATATAAACCATACTCCGCCACGAGGTGCGCCTGTATACGTGCATACACGTGTGTGTATTATGGTGTATAACATTATACGCCAATTTTAGACACTATATAGTTGTCCGCCCCGTGTGGACAATTGGCGGAAAGCGGACTTCTCCCGAGACAACGCGCCTGCGCATCATGCTCGTCGTTTGTGATAAGCCGAATCGGCGTTTTAAAATTAATTGCTCCGATCCGTCGACTCTCTTAAGTGCGGCAATATATTTCAACGTGTGTACGTATTATTTATTGTACGTCTTTATTTGTTGTTGAACATCTAGAAGAAGAAAAAAAATCATGCTAGTCAGTACATACAAAACGTGTACAATAAATCCCGTACGGTACCCAACGCGCGTATAATGGTTTATATTTTTTTGTTACACGATTATTGACGTAATAAATGTATTGGAATTGTTTAGTAGACGTGCGAATAACAAAGCTTTGAAACTAAATCGAAACGAACACAGTATTAACAAAATATATTTATCGTCGTTGTTCGTATGTTTTTGTTTTGTATTTTTTTATAACGTTTATCGAGGGTTTTTCTTTTTTCGAGAAAAACGTTGTACACATTTGTTGTTATTTTCGATTATATTGTTGTGCCTTGCGAATTCTGACACAACGATTGTCGTCGTGTACATATCATTTTAACGAGCCATTCAATATGATTTAACTCCCATCGTGCGGAGAGAGCTTATGTATTTAAATCATATATATATATATGCATTTGTAAAGACTGGGAGTCGTTCCAAATCCCTGTTTTGACTACAAACATCATAAACAATAATGCTGAATGGTGGTGAATACCATATGGGTATAATTTGTAAGTTCTGTAGCGTTTATATTCCAATGATACATATTATATATTTAATATCGCGTGGGGTAGATAGGGTATAAAATATAGGAGTTTGTACGCGTATTCAAAATGCCGAAATATCAAATTAATTAACTCGATTCCGATTTCCCATTTAGGTAAATACACGTTTTACTTACGAATCGGCCGGTATACAGTTAAATTATTATGTGTAACAAACGTGTATAACATATTTTATTTGAGCGAAATACTTTATTTTGAATTTTAAACATCGTAGTCTATATTTTATTACGTAAACTCGTGTTAGAATATTAACACTTTTGATACCATATTTATATATATATATTTCCCTGTCCGTACGTGCCTGCGCTTATTATCTTATTAATAAATAACAAGTGACGTGGCGGCAGTATTTGGTTATATACGTTGTATATTGAAACGTATCTCGGACGAATCTAATTTTAAAGGATCTTTGCTCACGCACGCACGCACGCGCGCTCGCCCGCACACACACACACACACAAAACTATCGTTCTGAAAGAAAAAAAACGTCCTCCTTTGCGATGTCATAAATACATGACTACGTACAATATGATATTACGCACTATGAAATTCCATTATGTGTGTACCATTTAACAAGGACGGTTGATTAGTTTGCGTCTCAAACACGTAGAAAAAAAATACAACACGACACTAAAGTAGTTTTACATTTTCCTCTCTCAAAACTCAATTTTATACCGTTTTCACACAAAAGCTACATATATATATATATATAGAGGAAACAAGTACATCGCATTTCGATATTTTTTTTTAACTTAATTTAACTAACATTTAAAACGACAATTCAATTCTCTTATAATTTCGTACGTCACCCGTGATGACCCGGTCTTGCGTGTACTGTAAGCGTATATATTATTATCAAGACTATACAAGAGAAATATTCATCATGTCCAAACTGTTTTAAATAATTTTTTGTTTCAACTTATCAATCGTTGTGTCTCCTTATACTTATACTTGGGGGGAAGCAATTAAATATACTAAATATTTTACTTTCCATTCGTTGTGCGATATGCGAAGTGTGTGGTAGTGCATCTTCCTGTTGGCGTAGGGTGAAAAAATTTCGCTCTGTTGAAACGCTTACCACGCAAACCACCGATGGTTCTCGTAGATAATGTAATCCCAATACATGTATATGCACAAAACCTTTGGCTAACCGCATGTTTATACGTACACGTATAAACTTCGGAGGATGCGATACCAGCTGGCAATCTTAAAATGTGCATAACTTTAGTGTGTAATCTATGTGGGCGGGTTGCAGGAATGGCGTGCAGTATATGTTATGTTATAACGTGGTTTAGAGAGACACATATACAGAGCTTAAAATTGAAATTCGAATTAATTGACAAACTTTGGTTGCCGATCGTGCCTGCGTATCGTACCGTAATACGTACGCACTATTACAAAACATTATTTTGTACGTAAACATATCATACGGCATTCAAAAAACGTCCTATTTCTACGGTTGTTTTTTTACGGTAATCCCTGAACTGAATATTTTAAGTTTTTATATGCCGAGCGCTATGATTTTATGAGTAAAATTCGAAAACAGTCGACCATCTCGCGCAGCGCGGGGACGAGTCATCGTATCATATCGTTATTGTATTACTGTCGTCGTGGTCCTTTGTGATACGTCTGTAATTCGATATCTCTATGAACAGTGTAGCCAGCCGGCCCCATCAATTTCAAAGGCGTATTGACAATTCTATGCACAATGATTAATTACGGTGCACGAGCAGATAAACCTTTGGACCATTGTTATAATATGTCTTATTATTATTCGACCGAGGAGAGAGGATTCTTGCCCGGAATTGGCGACGAAAGCGGAAAAGGAAGCGAGGAGGAAAGAAGCACACCGTCTGTTCGAGTGTTTCCCTCCGTCTGTCGCCCCCACCTAACCACCCACGCGCACACAAACATCGTACACTACGAAAAGTCACGAAGGGTGGGAACGGAATTTATTCCGATCCAACGAATTCTAATGGATTCCGAGGACGACCGTATGCAAATGAAGAGTCAACATCGAGACCGTGCTGCGCGTGACGACCGTGTATGCATATACACATTTCGAACGGTTTTCGATTTTTAACCTATTTTTCATTATTTATCATTGTACCACCCCACTCGCCCGTTCCGGCGAGAATTGCAAACGGAAACAATGCGGCCGTCACGCCGTTGTTATTCTTTGTCATTGTTGCTATCGACGTTTTCAGCAAATGCTGCGAAATTGAAACCGGCAGCCTTTCAATAAGATACGCGACTCCCATTCCAACGAAACCTACCCGTTTTTTATCGTCATCGTCGTCGTCCGTCTTTAATTTTAATACAGTTGAATAGATCTTTATTTTATTTCGAATTCCATACGATTATGATGAGAAGCAGAAAATTAAACGTACAACAACGTGTCTTTTTTTTTTTTAACCGCATATATAGCAAATAAACATTATATGTATACGGATAACCGTTATACATTTTTACGGGGTGCTCGTTATAACCCGGTTTACAATGTCAAAAGATAACGCTATTTATGTATAGATACGGGCGGAAAGAAAAATGAAAACTTTTAAAATGAATTTGTTTACTCTTGATATAACAACAGCAAAAAAAAAAATAATAATAATAATAAAGACGATCGAATATTTTAAATTACTCTAGAGCTTTTAATAGATTTTTTTTAAAAGAATAAAGTCGAAAAAAATTGCATTTTAATTACGTATTCGTATAAAGTATCTCCATCTTCGTAAGAGGAGCGGCGTGTAATAGAAAAGACGCGCATGAGAAAATTGAATTACTATAGTCGTCCGATTACAAGACGATTCGCGTAAAACCTTTTTAAACCGCTCCCATAGAATATAATATCGAACAAAATGAAAATTGTCTCGAAAACATTCCGTCGTCGTGAAAGGAAAAGATCCATAAATTTTTCGCCACTTTCGAGTGTGGAAAATCGCGTTTCGGTCGTTAGTCTTATACGTCCGACTATAAGTATTAGCAATTTATTTGACGTGTACGAAAAAAAAAAAAACCCTCCCGCGGCGTAGTAAAAAGGTACGAATCAGCGGCGGTGGTATATCGTCATCGTCGTTCTCTTCTCTTCTTCAATGTCTCGTTAATGTGTTCTCTTATTTCCTTTTACGACGGCCAGTCCTCCCCTGTTCACCACGGTGGAAAATGAATCGTCTTTCGATTTGCATATTTCTTAAGTTTGTTTCGCCGCGTTTTCCCTCTTGTGTGTCCTCTTTTTCTTTAACCACCGTTACCCACCCACCACCGGCGGTATTGTCGTCATCGTCTGTTCCGCACGACCTTATATACACGAAATCGATCCCGATTTCTTTTTCAGCCCATCGGCGACAACGGTAACTGTAGTGTATATATTTATATATTGTATACACGTGTTTTTGACAAACCGAAAAAACGTAAAAAACAACGCGGACACGCATAGTACACATATATATATATATCGGCGAGATTTGTCTCGATGATTTTTCCGCGTATATATCGTATAGTATCTGTCGGACACAAAGACGAATCGCGCGGGGTTAACGAACCATTCACCACGTCATCATCCGTTCGATTCGGAACACTGCTTTGAGCGTAAAAAAATAAAAATAATAACGAATACGCACACGTTTATGCGTGCGTGTGATCTGTTAACGATGGCAACGGCAGCACACCTCGTCGATTTCGTTCTGTATTTTAATCACTATTTTAGCTCACATGAACAATCGAAACCTTTTTGCAAACTCGTCGTCGTCGTTTACTGTTTAATATTATAGTGTTTGTTTAGGTTTTTTCCCTTTCCTCTCCTTTTTTTTTGCCACTGTCTCCACTCGTTTACCATATACCGGACTAACTTCTCTCACGAAGTTATTATTCTGTCCAGTTTTCGATCAATTTGACCACGTATTCAATTCGTTTGTGTTTATTTTTTATTTACCACGTTAAAACATTTTGTTTTTTTACCCGGTCGAATTTGTTTTCAAATTTATATTACCACGCCTATACAAACGGGAGTCGTGTATCATAGTGTGCACGCATCATCAATCTTTGTTCTTCGTCATACCCGTGTATACATATATATATATATATATATAATATTGGTCATATCACGCGGTACGCGTACACGCATGCTCGTACACGAGAGTATTATAATTAATCCGCAAACATTTCATCCCTGAATTTTCTGGTCGAATTATTATTATTATTATTATATAATGTAATTCCATTTGCCTCTCTACATGACGTCCGCACAGAGTAACCCTCGTCGTGCGCATTTGCTATTATTATTATTATTATTATTATTATTAGTTACGGAGACCGAACTCGATTCACTTAAAAATTAATAATTTTTTTTATTAGCTGCCAAAATTGATCTGTTCGGTATACAGTTAATCTGTAGTCAATCAGAATTTTTCAACGTTAAAAAACTCTAAATTATTTTTCCCAGTGTCGCGAATAATTTATCTATTATTGTTCATGAAAGTCCTCGAAAAAGATTTTAGCTGCAGCGAGACGAAAAAGGCCATCGCGTGAAACGAATTTGTGACTAGGTCTGTGTCATGAGCCATCGTCGCAGTGAAAAACACCGCGCCGTTCTTCTAATAGAACTTCCTAATGATAATATACGTACAATATATATGTTACAATATAGATACTTGCCCGTGCGGCACGGTGAGATTTGTGCGATGGAGTGTGTTGTTTCGTCGTCGTACGAGGATGAGGAAGAGGGCGTCCGAACTGTATAATAGATGGATAGATTGCTAATCAATAACATTCGGTACTGTGTAGTGTTGTACAGCAGCACGGTCGAGAGGAGGATACGAGGCGCGGCGATTCTGCTCGGCAAGTTAATTACCGTTCGCTAAATGTCTACTTCGGTCATCGTTCACAATATATTATGTATTACTTTGATCAATATGTGCCCGCTGTCCACACATTACGTACGTTCAACGGCGTCTAGTTGTCCGTATTTCCGTGCGACTAAATGTGTGGCGGTGATGGCTTTGAATTTTCGTGTTCAGAGAAAAGAGAGCCGTGTTTTTTCTACGCTGCGAATTACATTGATTTCAATAAAAACTTTTCTCTCCGTTTTAGCAAAATATATGTCTAGTTTTTTTTCGCTTCGGAAAATTTGACGGTACAGTCTGCAAAAACAGAATTCCAGAATGGGTATAATACCGTAATCTCCATGCCTCTGGCGACTTCGTGCTCACCATCTGATATATACGTACGCGAAATCGAACTGCCGAAGGTTATATATATTTTTATCACAACCCTTTTTGAGTTCGACGGTTTTCAATGATTTTTTTTTTTTTAATATCGCTTACTACGTAAGTCTAATATTTACATATATCTTTTTGAATGAAACTTATTTTAATATTTTTCTTCTTTCTCAATGTAATATATACGCAAGACGCTTAAAAAGCATTCGAGTATTTTTATATTTTTTTTTTTAAAGCGACTTTATATATGTATATACATATAAGCTTTTTCCTTATTAAAATTTCGATACTTCCTACTAAAAAAAAATCCAATATTATCGAATCCATTATTATAATTATAATTATAATTAATGTGATTATAATCTGTAGCCACCGTGTGTGTATTTTTCCCTCGACATCTTCAAAGTTTGTACTTGAAACAGGTTATAATTAATCAAAACTTTGTTCGGTGTTGTTGTTTTTGTGGGTTTCTATCTGTCGATGTTTATATACGAAATATTTAATATCGAAATTTTACTCAAGAATGTTGTGTACGAACGTTACCAGGTATTTATACAATTTGATAGTTTTTGTTCAGAAATTTAATGTTTAATATCTTTTATAGAAAATATTTGATGTATACATGTATGTCTTTATAATTGTAATTGCTTCAAATGAAGTATATATTTTCTAGATGAGTAATACTCATGTAATATTTCTTGATATTTAATCGATATCGAATTAAAGAGAGCGTGTAGTATAGCCAATATTGTTTTCATCAAAACTTAAGCAAGAAATATAGTACAATTATATCGTTTGTACACATTACCCGCAATTTTATTATTAACTCTTCGGCTCTACTGTTTCAAGTTTGTTGTAACAAGTTGAAATGGACCATTGCCAATTTAATCGCGAACGTCAAAATACTTTATATAAGTTCTAAAAGCGTCATTTCAAACACTGTTTAATAAATATTAATCTAAAACGAGTTATTTCTCGTAGTTTTAATTCTTTTGTTACAAAAGTCAGTACAAGTATTTCTCGTACTTTTTGATGTCGTTGTTAGTTAAATTACCAACGATCAAGTTACAACCGACAGTTTTTCAATATCGAATCAGTGCTATATCGTCATAATGACTTTTGATATTTTATTTTCAATCAAATGTATATACACTCGTCAAAAAACCTAACCCAACCTACCTACATTTTTGTAATGTCAAATAGTCACAGGTCTGCATATAGAGCTAAACGTATTCGTATTTATTTGATGATCGGTCTACAGTCAGTGAGCGACAGTGTGCTCGAATAAGTTTCAAAAGAATGAACATTTCCGAAATTTTACTCTCGTCGAATAGTGATGATTGAACTTTACTCTGCATCAACGTGATTTGTTTGTCGTATGCATCTGTATATTTTTAATCTCGGCCCACTACTCTGCGGACGAACAAAAGACGCCGCGTATGAAAAACGCGTATATTTCCGCGTCGTTCGTTTCGTACGAACGTGAAAATTAGCGTTTCCATTTATGTCGTCTTATCCTTCGGTGAGAGATCATCTTCCAACTCGGCGGGGATCGTATGAATGACGCGAATACGTACTCGTCGAATTTTTTTCGACAATATTAATTAATAGCCGTGTTCGTGTCGGTAGTATAAACATATTTTATAATACGTTCGTGAAACTATGGAAATGAGAGGGTGTGCGTGTGTACATAATACAGTAGTCGGACGACAACGAATACGAATAACACGCGTATATAATAAATAAACGAATGTTGTTTTTCGAAACGCTCTCGTCCGACGGTCCTGTTATGTAGGTTATCGCGATGTTATTACATTCGTGTGCGTGGAGACAGACGCGTACGAAATATATTACTATGTATATATGAAATTTAGACGAAGGTTTTTTTTCCCGGGAAGAAAAAATATGGCGCAGGGTTCGGTTGAAAAATACCGGTTGGTATGTTTTTTTACCGGTAAAATATTTAAAATAAGTAAGGGGCAATGTAAAATCGAAATCACGGGAATGTCGCAACGTATTAACAATATGTATTTAATAAATACAACGTACACAGTATTCGAGTAAATATGGCGAGCACTTAAAAACAATAACGTTTTCATGGGTACTCGCGCGATAAAAAAAAAAAAAAAAAAAATACGCGTTTCAATAAGAAACCGTTGTGTATTATTATAAGACGTGTTTGCAGCGTTCGATAACGCCGACGATATTATTATTTACATACCTCCGTCGGGTACGACGTTATTCTGACGGGGCGGATCGTCGTGCCGACTTTTGGATATTGTCGACATTGCCCCCGTCAACGTAAAATGTGTGTAATTCGCGGGAGGGAACGTGCCCGCGTGTTTATACGGATATAAATATACGGTACGAGTATAATAATATGGCCGACAGCAAACGAGCATTACAGCGTAGTAGGTAGTGGTCGCAGTGTGTATGGTCGGTAAAACGATCAATTGCTCTATATGTATTGTGTTCGAGGGCGAAATTCCGGTATCGCGAGAACGTCGTGGCGGAACACGAAATTGCTTCGCCGAATACCTTCGATATCGTCCCGCGAAAATGCCGGTGTCGTTGTCCGTTCTCACGCATAGCTCACCGTATTTTTCTTTCTTGTTTTTTTTTATTTAAATTTATTTCGACACGCTTTACGTAGCTTTAACACCCGTGTCGAATTCCCTGTGAACCACTTTGCACGGGTATTTAACGTCTAGCAGCAAGTCCTCGTTCCGGTGGCGGCACGTGTTTGACGCGTATAGGCGGTTTTTTTTTCCCCCCCGGAATATTCGTTTTCACTTTTGTACCGGCGGCGCAGGACGTGTAAAGCCCAACAATAAAATGACTCTCGAAGCGAAACAATATTATGTGTACGTACATATCTAAATGTGCGTACCGTGTACCGCGTTCGGGATTTGGATGAAACACGCCGACGCGGATTTTATTCTGAATAATAATAACAAATTAGTCGTCAAAAAATATTATCGCACACGTGGTACGTCGAAGGCTGTGTGGTATATATACATATATATATATTTATTTATATTATCGGTGTGTTTATTTGTTTGATTTTTTATTATTTTTTATTTTTATTTGGCCGAATGTTTCCCGAAATAAAATGCTGCGCATAGTACTGCGTGCGCGCCCGGTTAAACCTTTACACAGCGCACCGATAATAAAATATCACGCGAAAATGAAAATAATAATAACAACAACAACGTTTTGACGCGGGCCCTTGATGTGTACGCTATAAGTTCCACGCTGTATATAGTATTGTGTAATATTTCAATAATACTTAAAAACTTACAAAAACTCTCCCCGACTCGCGCTATACGCGTTATGTACTTTGGACGCTTGTCAATATTGTTAAAACTTTTAAATTTTACATTGTTATTTCACCTCGTTCGATGTTTTTCTTTTCATTTGTACATATATAGATTTGCTTTTTCGACGCGTATACGTATATTATCGCGTTCTCGATCGAACGCAATCGCGTTTTAAACCAAGAAACGTAGTTCGTGAACTATATTTAATGTTCTGTATAATACGTTTATAATGTATAACGCGAACCCGCGGCGTTGTAGGTATTATTACCGTTTTTTATATCCCGTTTTGCAATTTGTATAAACGGCCGTGAAAACACGATTACGTTACACCGAGAAATATTCACAGCGATTCGACGTGTACTTTAAATGGCTCTCGCAATCTTTATTTGAATATATCAACAACAAAAAAATTTTCGCTTCTTTCTTTCGTTCTCGTAATACGATTGAATTTTCGTTCACAATTTCTGAGCGGTATTTGAAGTACTGCACGTATTACATATTTGTTTCAAAATTAAAACAAAAATGATATTACTTTTTCTGCCTCCGTAACAACAATACGTTCGAGTATTTCATTTATTTACGAGTTCGCTCGCAAGGTAGTATATAGTTGTATTATGCATTATGAAGACAATGTTATATTGTTTTTGGAATTTTAGTAATGTTTTTTTTTACCGTTGTAACACGGAGGCACATCGTATGCAGTGTATGTAATTTGTGAAAATTGCAAACTTTTGTTTGCAAAATAAAAACGTCCATTTCGCGTATTAAAAACGAGTATATTATGTAGAGAAATATTCGTATTATATAAATATATACGTGTGTGTGTGTGTGACGTCAACGGTATTAATATAAGCTGACTAGACAAAAAGAAATAATTAATAATAAGCGTTATTACACTAAATGTACTATGTGTTTGTTCGTCGTCTCCTGTTGGCGACGTTATTCGCCGTTCTTTATTTTCTCCTCGGGTTTTCTCGTTGATCTTTCGTTACTGTTTCAGATTATGCATACACATATATTTACATTTAGTTTTTTCATTGATTTGTATATCGAGGGATCGGCCGCGGTCGAGTGAGTAAAAAAAACCATACGTTTCGGCGCACGAGGTCTGCGGTTCGAACCCGAGGGTAGCCAACAAGATTCTGGCGCGAGCCGGTCATAATTACCCCGTCCATCTTCTAATGTGTGAAGGGTATAATCTCTGAGCATATCAGTGTTTGGGTGAAAAGGGGCATGTGAAACCCGTGTGTTGACTTGACATGATCGATTTGTATAGCGAAAGAAAAAACCATATTACAGCAATAAACTCGCGAGCAGTAAAAATTTGTTGAAAAATTTTTGTACTCCGCTGCCCCTCCCACGTGACAGAACGCGTGCGTCGCGCCGCCGCCGTCGTCGTTTCTTTACTCATTCGTTTTTTTCATTTAGCAGCTGTTCCGTAATCATCAGGCGCAACAGGCGGCGGCGGCCGCAGCCGCCGCAGCGAATCCGGCCGCAGCGGCCGCAGTTGCTGCCCAACAGCTGCAGCTCATCCAACAACAGCAACAACAGCAGTTCCACCTGCAGCAACAGCAACAATTGGCCGCCGCCGCGGCCGGGCTGGCTGCCGCGGCGTCAGCGCCGACCGCCACGCCGGTCGCCGCGGCCGCGGCCGCGGCCTCGTTCGCACCGCCCGGCACGACGGCCACGACGCCGTACCTCATCAACCCGCAGGAACCATACGTGATCGCCGGTAAGTGCCCGTTGCACGTCTCTGTCGTCATCACCATCACCACCATCATCACCACGAACGGCGGTGGCGTCAGACCATTTATTTTCTGTGGCCGACCCCCCCCCCCCCTCATACACGCGTTTCAATATTTCTCGATTTCTTCTTTTCTTCGCGAGATGATACGTCCGTTGTCATTTAAATGACAGAACATAACGGTTTACCGCGGTGAACACGTTTTGATATCTAATTGTTTTCGGCACTCGCATGTTCCCCCCCCCCCCCCGGATTTCGTACTGCACCGTCGCGGATGTTCCGCTTGAACGACGTTTTTCTTGGATACGTAGCCTGACGTTTAAACAATACGGTACAGATCGACGCGTATATAATATCAACGCAAGGCAAACAATCCGTCCGGACGGGGTCGAAATTAAAATTTTATCGTTGTGTTGTGGACGACGGCTAATGTGCCGATATAAGTAGAGATTATTGCCGACCGAATAATGGTTTTCGCTGTGGGCGTGAGTGGTAGACGTCTCGGCGAAAGCGTTTTGTGCGGTCAGACCGAAGGGACGTCGTGATATGAGTTTGGGAGTAGAATTGTTGGACGTGATTGGGGGAAAGAAAGTATGACGCGACCCGACTCGGACGAGGCTTTTGGAATCGGTGGCTTGGTTCTTACGAGGACCGCTGTCGGGGGGGTGTTGCGCCTTGAAGCCGAAGTACTCGCAAACGAATCGGGCAAAAAATGCGAGTTTCGTACGCGTAATCACCGGGGGCTGAAACGGAAGCGAGAGTCCGATGAGCGGACCTGTCGCATCACGGGGAATCGCGTTTGATGATTCGATCATTAATAAAAAAAAAACCCGTTTCGAGAAAACGTTGAAAACGAGAGTTGCGTGCGTACGAACGGGGTGGGGGTGGTACACCCGCCGCCGGTGTCGTTGTTACGCGTGTGTGCTGCCGGTCGTTGTTGTGGTTATTGTTGTGGTTATTGTTATTGTTATTGTTATTACACATTGTATTTTTACTGTATGTCACCCGAATCTCGACACAATTTATGACGCCGTGTGTGTGTGCGCGCGCGCGTGCGCGTTTGTTGTCTGAATGAAGGCTTTATGGGCTCAGGTCCGACCGTGATGCCGCAATACTACGGCGTGCCGTGGGGCATGTACCCGGCGGGCAGCATCATCCAGCCGGCGGGCGCGGGCGGACAGCCGAGCGCCGCGGCCAACGGCACCAACACGGCCCAGCAACAGCGCAGGCCGATGAGCCCGTCGCAGGCTGACGGCACGCAGTACCAGGTCATACCGGCGTACTACGACCAGAACGGCTCGCTGGTGATGACCCGCAACGGCGGACAGCTCAGGCTCGTCTCGCCCGCCTCGGTCATCGTCAACGCCCAGCAAGGTAACGTTGCGATACGTTTTATTATTATTTTATTTTCGTTTTTCGGTTTTATTCTTTCTTTCTTTTATTCACTCCCGACGGTTTTCGTGACCCCCCCTCCCGCCCCCCATTCACAAGGTTCACGTGTTATATTTGTTTTTTTTATTCTCGTAACACACGTATGTGGTTTGGGGCTCGGTGGTGGTCCGCTGCATGGTTTTCTCTTCGGTGCCGTCTGCCGATTTACTACAGCGCGCCGCCGCCGCCGCCGCCGAGTTCTCTTTATACGCGAACAAAATAATAAAAAAAAAACGAAATTTACGCGATTTCGAAATGTGCGCTTAACGAAAACCGGTAATTCTCGACGTAAGACTTGTCGTCGTCTTAGTCTTTGCGACATCGAGAAAAATGATAAATAACGTCGCAGGAATTTGGTCGTGTTTACGTTATAACGTTACGTTTCCGCGCCGATGTATACGACGAGAACCGTATTGCCTGCCGTCGACGATGTGATTATTTATGTGATCACAATACGTCTGATGATGTAAAAAGCGATCTACAATCTATCATTACTCGATAATTGTATCGTCTTCATAAACATCGTTAAAACTCGACGTGACTTGACCCGCGCTACGATTATTATATAGGATATTTTTTTTTTTTTGCAAAATCCAAATTTTATAGATTTTCCATATATATTTAAAGAAGTTTATGTCAATTTTTTTCAGCAAAAGGCAGTCTAGTCGCCTTAATCATTTTGCTGGCTGTATATATATATATATACTCTCGTACTAATGAAAGAGATTTGAATTTTCATAAACTTCAACAAATTGTAGAAAATTAACGACTAGTCTTTAATACGATTTTTGAATATTTGTTTTGGTTTTTTTGTTAGATTCATAAAACGGCTATTTTGGATTTTACAAAAAAAAAAAAATGGTGGTTTAAATCTGTTTACTTTTAGTTGTAAAAGAATAAAAACCTAAAAATATTGAATGTGTATACATAAAATATAATTTCATATTATAGTCGTATAACGGGATATGTATATAGGAAAACAGGAACTTTTACTGGTAGATTTTATCGGTAAATCTTTCCGACAAGCCTCAAAGTAGACTAAAAAGAAATCGTCCAAGAAAGGTGTTGTAATATTCATCTATAAAAGAAAAATACATGTAAATATATATGTCGTCAACTCGTTAACCTATTGGTATACTCACTGAACTTTACGGATTGTAAATAAACGCTTTTGATTTTTTTTGTTTTTTAACCGAACTTATCGGTGTTGGATCACACCGTTAGCCGTTTTATGTATTACGTAACAGTCGTACGAATATATATATATATAACGCTTATATTATTATTATTATTGAAAATAAAAAAATTAAAAAACTCCCCCGGGACTCTTCGTGCGCGCGTGAGATTGGTATTTTTTGATCGCGGGGTGTTTTTTTCAAACAGGACTCCAACCCACACAGCCTCAGCAGGCGGTCGGTTCGGCGGCCAACAACTATTCGACCAACTTGACCTCACTGACATCCAGCCTTTCGTCGCTGGGGGTCAGCGCAGGTACGTTTTTTGACGTTTGTTGTTGTTGTTGTTGTTGTTGTTGTTGTTGTTGTTGTTGTTGCTGCTGCTGCATGCGAATGTATAGTACACACCTTGCGCGGGACTCGCGACCGTTTCGCGCGACGGACAAAACGCGTTTTTTAGTCGTTTGTCGTAATATCCCCACCAAATGTTTTCTTTTCATAGCGGCCGCCATTGTATTTGTGTTATGACGTTTTGTAGTGGTTTTCGCTGCACGCTTCCTATATTTGTGCGTGTCCACTTTGCAGGCTACTAGTATTTATGCGTGTGTATGTGCGCGCGCGGGGGTGCGGCAAAATACCCTCCCTAGTTTTGAAGACGTTTAAAAAAAGAACAGTTTTAGTTATAAACTTTTTTTTTATACATATTTATTGTGTAATACGATGTAAAATGTTGATTTATTTAATTTAAAAAAAATTAAAAAAATTCCGTCAAGTGGGTGGCCCGTCATTATCATCCGATACATTGCTCCGAGCGATAAACGAGAAGTTACGCATAACTTTTTCAACGTTCAAAAATTTTTCCGTATGAATCGCAGCCTCCGGGTTCCTGATGCGACCTGATAATAAACCTCGGATTTCGCATAAACCCCCAGAGAGAAAAATCGTGTCGAATCCGGAGGGCGCGCGCGGGGGCCAATGGACATCGCGTCTCTTTATTTGGATATCAAACGCCCGGGAAACGTTTCTCTCGGCGCTTGCGTTGGGTGTGACGCTCGTGCCGCGTGAGCCCGCCGTCTCCGTCGAAACCGAACATCGATTCCGTCAAACGTCTCTCCAAGAGCTGACGCGAAAAAAATCCTGAAACACGTGATGCTGCCATGACACACATATCGCTCGGTACCGACGGCGACTGCTCGGTTTCCCACTCGAAAATAGAAAGGTCCTTCTGTATCGAACCATTTTTTTTTTTATTTATTCACACTGCCCCGGTAACGTGGCATGGTCGTGACGCGTCACCGGAGAAAAATAATTCGGTAATGTTTTTTTCATTCGTGCCGCGGTAAGGTACGTAACTGTGGAAACGTCTTGTCGCGACTTCGACTTCCCTAACCGTGCGTAGACACGGTTCCCCCGCGTTTCTAAAGGATTTCGACAACTGCACGTTGTTGTCGCGCTAAAACCAGCGAGAGGACGACCGTTTCGGCGGTTTTGCGATTTTCAAATCGACTTTTTTTTAATTAAGTTCGCCGCTAGCGTTGAAAATAACGTGACGGTCTGTGAAAAAATCGTATATCGTTCCTCTCGCGGACGGGGTAATCCGTTCCGGTAATCTTCACTTGTTGTTCGATGGACTTAACGATCGATTTGCGAAATTTCCTATTCGATTTCAAACTGCGACGCGATGGATTTATCGGCCGTCCCGTAACGAGTACGTCAAATCGATTGTCACTTGACGTGTACGGTTTTTTTTTACGTACACACGACTGTTACCACGCACGCTTGACCTTTCGCCCTTTTTTTTCGACTCCGCTATACATAAATATACTTGAACATTTAAACCGCGTCCGCCGCCGATTACAAAAAACAAAAAAACACACGCTTTTATTCGACGGAAAGTTTTCTTTCGCTTAACCCGTCCTATAAACTCCTTTCGGTCCCTATTGCCGCTTTTTTTCTTTTTTCATTCGTTATATAACATATTTTTGTTTCGTACACAGCTGTGTAACGGTCTCGTGTGTACAGGAATCGCATCATTCATACTACAATCGATCGTTGATCGTGTTTCGATGTATACTAACTATAGTCCGTTCGCGCGTTCGTCGTATTATTACGGTTTTACTGGATTTTGTTAATCGCGGTGCTGTCGACGAATGACGACCAATATAACCGGTGGAACGGGGACGTACTGATTATTATTATTAATCTCGTCGTCCTACGATACTACGGGTTTTTTCGAGTTCGGATCGACCGGTCCGTCCCCGTGTCTTGCTAAATGGTTTGTTAACACCACGGATCGAGAAAAAAGAAAAGCAGCGACGTCCGTCTACTAAATACCTTCGGGGCCGACCGGACGGGTGTTAATTAAAAACGGAAATGTCGGTGACGACGCGGGCGCGCTTACGTTGCGCTGCGCAATTTATCGTCGTCGTCGTCGTCGTCGCTATCTTAACGTTTTTTTACGGCGGGTACGCACGGAGATGAGATGAGATGATCGTGTGCATTTGATAGCGGCAAAAATCAAATGCATTTTTTTTTTTTTTTGGTTATCCGTCGTGCGCGGAACAACAGTGTTTAGTGTGTTCGCGCGTTGTGAATCACGTTACAGTGAACGTCGCGACTTCGGGGGACGGTGTGTGTGTGGCGATCCGCACGTGTTCGATTTCTCGATTTGACGACCGTAACGCGCGGTGTTTTGCAGACGAATCCGAGCGATCGTCACGTGGTTTTTCATTGTTTTAATTCGAACGTTTAAAGATGAACGGCTATTGACGACGATGCACGTCTCTCTGGAACGCCGACAAATATTCAACCGGGTTGTTATTATTAGCGTGTTCGACAAATGAAAAAATGGATTTTCTTCGTCTGAAGAACGCCGCTTGACTCGTGATCGCGCGTACGACACGTCCGAAGTAGGACGAGCACGTGAACGAAGTAAAAAAAAAAAAAATCGTTCTCGTCCAAGCAAACGACACCCGCGATTCGCTTTTGTCCCGGACTGTGTTGTGTGTGTCTCGTTTGTCGTTTACTCCCCCTGGCCCCCGTTCTGGTTTATTTTCTCGTTAATTATTATTATTATTTGTTTTCACCGCGCCGCCTTAAACGTTTTATAAACTAAACGACGTTATCATTCGCGTTTTTCGTTTTGTTTTTTTGTTGTCAACAGCAGGATGTCACGACGTGAACGTCAATCTGGGCCTCGGTTCCGGCAATGCCGGCAGACGCGATTCCTTTGACCGTAACACGTCCGCTTTCTCGCCGTCCATGGACTACGCCCGTCACAAGTGGCCGCAGTACGGAACGCTTGGTACGTGTGTCGTCGATAAAAAAACCGCCAAAAACCCCGTCGTTATTATAATTAACGTCTGGTCCGTTTTGCTTGTTCCTCGCAGCGTCGCAAAGTCCGCTGGGTCTCGCCTCGGGATCTCTGACTCCTCCGCCGGCCATGGGATCCGCGTCCAATTTACAGTTGGGCCTCATGGGCTCGGCGGCCGCGGCCGCGGCGGCGGCGGCGGCGGCCAACAACGCCAACCGAGGCCTGATGAACGCCGCGCCGGGCGCCGAGGCCATGTCCAAGTTCAGGGCCAGCGGTACGTGACGGCACGGCCAACCGTCGTGTGTTCGTCGCGCGTTTAATAACGACGATAACGACGTGTGTTTGTTTTTTCGGTTCAGATTACGCCATGAGCGGTTTGGCCGCCAACGGGACCATGTTCGGCGCGGCGGCCGCGGCCAACCCGAACGGCTCGAGTTCGTTGTTCAACAAAATGGGCGGTGTACGCGGCAGCGCGTCTTCGCTGGGCGGTTCTTCCATCACGTTGGACTCGAAACCGTCGGGCCGCAGCAGGCTCCTGGAAGACTTCAGGTAGGTTACCTTCCCAATCGAACGTTAACGTTGCGTGTACGCTCGGTCAATCGTAATCGATCCGATTCTCCTGCACTGTGGCAGGAACAATCGTTACCCCAGTCTACAACTACGCGACCTGACCAATCACATCGTCGAGTTCTCCCAGGACCAGCACGGCTCCAGGTTCATACAGCAGAAGCTGGAGAGAGCGTCCACGCCGGAAAAGCAGTTGGTGTTCTCCGAGATATTGGCCGCCGCCTACAGCCTGATGACGGACGTGTTCGGCAACTACGTCATTCAGAAGTTCTTCGAGTTCGGCACGCCCGAACAGAAGTCCACGCTGGCGCAGAAAGTATGCCGTTTTCGTTTTCTTTTGTTCGCTCGCTTAGCTGTGTCGGGTTGGGTTTAGCGACCGGTCTAACGTTGAAATCTCCGCTGTGCTCTCCCTCGTTAGGTACGCGGACACGTGTTGCCGTTGGCGCTGCAGATGTACGGCTGCAGGGTCATCCAGAAAGCGCTGGAGAGCGTGGGCGGCGAACAGCAGGTGGAAATCGTACGGGAACTGGACGGCCACGTCCTCAAATGCGTCAAAGACCAGAACGGCAACCATGTGGTCCAAAAGTGTATCGAGTGTGTCGACCCGCACGCCCTGCAGTTCATCATCAACGCTTTCCAAGGACAAGTAAGGGCGTCGATAGTAGGCGAGACAAAAACCTATGAACAAACCTATGTGGCGCGTGAACCGCATAATTCGCGTTATGACGTGCGTCCGATTGCCCCATCAGGTTTTGACGCTGTCCACACACCCGTACGGATGCCGGGTCATTCAGCGCATACTCGAACACTGTACGTCCGAACAGACCGCGCCGATACTCGACGAAATGCACCAGCACGTCGAACAGTTGATCCAAGACCAGTACGGGAACTACGTGATTCAACACGTGTTGGGTACGTATCGTGTTTGGAATCGATCCCCGGGGGGGGGGGATCTAAACCTTGTTGTCGTGCACGCCGGCGAATAATCGATACGTAACTTTTAATGATCTCGCACAGAACACGGTAAACAAGAGGACAAATCCAAATTGATATGTTCGGTGCGCGGTAAAGTGTTGACGCTGTCGCAACACAAGTTCGCGTCGAACGTCGTGGAGAAATGCGTGACGCACGCCACGCGCAGCGAACGATCGATGCTGATTGAAGAGGTTTGCGGTTTCAATGACAAGTGAGTAGCAGAGCGTTTTCTCCTTTTATTTTGTTGTTGTTTTACTGATGGATTTTTATCGTGGTTCGTCCGTCTATAGCGCGTTGCACGTAATGATGAAGGATCAGTACGCCAACTATGTGGTGCAGAAGATGTTGGACGTGTGCGAGTCGTCGCAGCGCAAGGTGCTCATGCACAAGATCCGTCCGCACTTCGCGTCCCTGCGCAAGTACACGTACGGCAAGCACATCATCTCGAAACTGGAAAAATATTTCATGAAGAGTAACCAACAGTCGGTGCCCGTGTCTGAATTGGGACCGATCGGCCCGCCCACGAACGGAGTGCTTTAGACGACGATTGAATGCTTTCCACTACGCTACACCCTTTTTTTTTTCCCCATCATTGTAATCCACTTAGTTAGTATTTTGAATCCAAAATTAAGTTTTGATTATTATTTTTTTTTTTTTTTCTAAATAATTATTATTCAAAGTTAGTGGGTTTAACTTGAAAAAAAAAAAAAACGTGTTAGTATCCGAAATTTAGTTAGAGATTATATGTGGCTTTGGATAATGATTTTTTTTTTAGAAATAAAAAACATAATTACTAGTTAGCTTATTAGTGTGGGGCTTTAATATATATATATATATATAATATTAATAATAATACACTTTGAATACTGTATCGCAAAGACGACAATTTTTTTTTTTTTTTTTTTTAACAATTTCTAATACGGTGACGTTTACAAGGTATGTATATTAAAAAGAAAAATTAGCACCCTAGTTACGATAATGATTATATGCGACCAGAGCGAATTCCTTATACAGTGTTGGCATATTATATTTCGCTTTCTACTTTTTCTCTTTTTATAGTGTACAAAAAAAGAAATTTATAATAATATTTTGGGTGGTTTCTTTTTTTTTTTAAATACAATAATTTTTTTTTTTTTTTACTTAACCAAATGATTGTGTATAATATTTTGTATAATTTTTTTTTTTTTTTTATATAGGTTTCCATTTTAATTTTTACACAGGGTTTAAATTAGATTCGAATAGTGAAGTTTTTCGTTTTCTCCTGTAATATAGAAATAGTAATAATATCAATAAAACCCCTAACCTTGTTCGCGTTCTCTATATAAATACATATATACATATGCATATATACACAAATATACACATATAATTGGAATATAAAATTTTTTTTTTAAATATACGCTGTACAAAGAAATTACATAATGTACACAATTGCTATGTCGAGTGTTCTTTATATATATATACATATGTGTGTTATACATAAATGTATAAAATTGCATATATATGTATATATATGTGTGTGTTTACTTTGTACATTAAAAACAAAACAAAAAAATCCAAAAGCTTAATCGTACCAGTTATTTTAATTTTTTTATTATATTATTATTATTATTATTCTATCCGTAATTGAATATTTCGTAATGAATATATGTATATAAATTGTGCAAAAAATATCCTTTCGTCCGTAATAATTTTTTTGTTTTTTTTTTAATTTAATTTAATTTTCTTGATGTTATGAAAACTCGAAAAATATTTGATTATAGACGCATAAGTTAGATACTTTATGTTCCTGAAGATAATAATACATATGTACATAATGAAGAAAGAAATATGAACATAATTTTTTTTTTTTTTTTTTTTGTTCTCAAGTGATAAATTTAAACGTTTTGTTTTTGTTTTCTTGTTTTTCTTCTTTCCAATTTATGTATGAACCATTTAAAAACATAACACACGTTTTATATTATACTTGTCAAGACGTATATCCGTCATATATGTATGCATACACCGGGCTGGAAAAATCGATCGTTTTTTCCCTAATAATTTACGTTACGTACATGTTTGTGTTGGTATTATATATAGGAGTAAACAAAATCATCTGGAAAAAAAAACAAAACAAAATGCAAAAATATAATAAAAAGACTGCTAATTTTTAGTGTATTTGTGTAATTAAAATTTTTTTTCTAATCTAACGAACGTGTAACTATGAACATAAAAATTGTACATTTCACTCGGACGAAAACGTTGCTTATCAATAATATTATATATTTATTAATTTTTTTCCAGTGCCTATATCGAGTTAGTTATTAAACGAACAAACACACACACACACACACACACACACTCCCGTTTGTTCGTCTCGTCTTCTCGTGTATAATTTTCCATTTTCAAAAGATATCGCAGTTTTATACATTTATATATATATATATATATATGCATATATTTTTCGGTTTTTTTCTTTTTCATAATTTTCTATTATAACAGTGGTGATGTTTTTTTTTTCTTTTTTTTTTTTGATTATACGCAATCATTATGTTTTCAAAATACATGAGTTTCTTTTAAATAATAAACGTGCTTTTGCAAATAAAAATAAATTATTAAATCACATACACACACACATTTATCATTTTTTTTTATATACAAATATATATATTACTTAAACAAATATAACCACTTATGCAATTTATATATATTATTAACTCGAGTACAAAAACGTAAATCTTTTGTTTCATAATGTTACGGTCACGTGTCTCGTTTATGTAATAATATTTTTTATCGGTCGTAGTAATATTTTATACGCGCGGCTCCGTGTTCTGTTGTGTGCGGAACCGCCTGCCGTCTTGTGCACTACTAGTATGTTAAAAACAAATAAACAAAATTGTTTCTTTGAAAACGATTGAAATATATAAAACTTATATAATATATATATATACGTATATTGTTTTCCCATTTTCTCTAAATCGACGTGTTTAATTGATATTTCTCTTATTAATAATAATTCGGATTAGCTATAATAAAAAAATAATAATATTATTATTATATCTCTTTTTAATCCCCTGGTGTAATATCTACACGGTACACTAGTGTTTAGTACTAATAATAATTATATTTGATATTTATATGTATTTTTTTTTTTTTTTTTTTAGATTTATTTTTAATTATAATTTTTCGTTTATTATTATGATATAATTTTTCTTTTTTTTCTAAACATATGTTATAATGATAATTAATAAAATAATGGTTAGATTATCGCGCACGGTCCGCCCCGCGGACATGATATAATATTTTACGTTCGGTATTCCAACGATTTACAAAACTTATTTTTAATTCAGTTAAGTAGAAGTGTACACGCGTATACATAAAACCATATATTATATATATATATATACACGTACAGCCTGTTTTTAGTCCGTCATCGACAATTTTTGTATTTTGTGTTCTATGTGTTTTTTTTTTCTTTTTTTTTTGCCCTGTCTTTTATTTTTAAATCTATAATTTTTCCTGTGTAAATTTGTATGGGGTTGTTCTATTTAACAATATTAAAAATAAAAATATATATTTATATATATATAAATATATATAAATATTCGGCAGTGTAAAGTAAAAAAAAAAAAAAAAAATTATATATTTCATATAGCAAGACTGATGTGTAAAGGTTTATTATTGATATATTTCGACAGTGTAAAATTTGTTCATTATTATTTCCATTATATAATGTTTATAAATAATATATGAAAATAATGTTAAAAAGTTATTGAGTTTTGTTAGTCCGTATTTTAATCATTTTTTTTTTTTTTTTTTTTTTTTTTTTTGTCGGTTCTTGTGTTTATTAAACAACGATCGGTGTACGCGTTTCTTTCGATTTCATTGATTTTCGTTTAAATTATTTATTATTATTCTAATTAATTTTTTTTTCATTTTTTTTTTTTTTGTCAATTAAAAACTACACTTTTTTTTTTTTTTAAACGCCACCTCACTGTGCACAGGTGGTTTTTAAAAAATTAATATATTCACGTAATATGTTTTTGAATTAGACCCTATTCGATTTACTTAGGAAACATGTCGTAGCGATTATATTGATTGTAATAACATTATCGATGTGTAAACGAAACATATTAAATAATACAAATAATTCTTAGTATATATATTATCCACTTACACGTAATATATAAATACTATATATAAATAAACATATATATATATATGTTTATAAATATTTATACTATTAATGCCTGTATATTCAAATGTAAACACGATAAAACATTTTTTTTTTTTTTAAAAAAATATGCATTAATTTTTATTATTATTTTTAAATAAAAAAAAATTTTTTTTTTTGTATATCGGTATAGTGTAACATTTGAACGTTTTGTAGTTATCGTGTTGATTTGAGATTAAAAACGTGATGCCACGGCGCATGACGAAAATAATAATTAAAATAAACACCCTAAATAAAAATTATAATATTTGTTATATTATATTATTATATGAATTAAAAAAAAAAAAAAAAAAAATTTAGTAATATTATATAAATTATAGTTCTCCGTGTAATTTGATTGTAATTGATGTAATGTTTAGCATTTTGTGTAATAATGTACTATGTAAAGGTATATAAAAATAAAATTTAAAAAAAATAATAAAAATCCTTTGTTGTTGTGTGTTTTGTCGCCAGACATCGTACGTATTTTTCAAAACAAATCGGCAGAGGCTCGCCGTCCGTCGTTCATTGATCGACAAAAAAAAACAGAAAAGCCGCCCCGTACGAATAAAACGTATATGGAAGGTTACTTGGGGGAAAAAAAAACCGGAAAAGTCACGTTTTTCGCCCCCGGAGTCCGGTTACTCTCTCGACTCGATGCGGTCGCGTTTCGCCGCACGAAAGACACGGCGGCACTACGCCCCGTCGGTATGAATGAATTTGTGGGGCACCGACGGTCGTCGATTTGGGAAAAAATGTTTTCTTCCTTGTACGCGCATCGAAAATATCGATTTTTATCTTTAGAAACTTTTCTCGCAAACAACGGCGTTCGGCATGTGACGCGTTCTGCCCGGCCCCGTTGTGGGGTCGAACTATGAAAAATCCTTTCCGACCCGAGCCGACGACGCGTTGACAGTCCGCGGTCAGTCGGGTTTCTCGTTTCCACGCTATACACATAGGACGTTTCGAACCTCCTACCGCGTACGAAATGACAACTCAACGGCAGAATCGAAATTGTGGAAAGTTTTCCCGTTTCTACTAGCGCGGCCTGAACGAACGTTTTTCCAGCCAAACGGCATGTCGACATCTAGTTGCTTGTTGCCTGGAACCTGCGACTTTCGATGTTATCAAAATGTTTTTGTAAACTGGGCATAATCTTACGGGCTTGAAGTTTTATTTTTATATCGCCGACCGCTCCCCCGACGCTTTGTCATTCTCGGTCACGTCACCGCGCCGGAGTACGTAGAAGAGGCTCGCGACACGAGAGGTCCCACGCCGCGTGGCGGTGGAGAACGTTTTTGCCCGCCGAATTCGGTTTTCAACCGGGACGTTCGGACGGCCGAGGGAACACGAACGGTCAGGTCGGACGGACGTACGTAAGTCGCGGACGTCGGAAGTCATGGGGATTTATTTTTCCGCGCGGTGCGGTCGGACGTTGCGCGCGTGTGTCGCCGTCGGACGGTAACAACGATGACGATCGACACGCGCGCGTTTCACAACACGGAAGGAAATCGACGGGACAAAACACGGGGACGTGTCGATTTTGTCTCTAACCCGGACGTTTTAAACGGCTCTGTCGTGAAGACGAACGCTGGCCGACTCGACCGGAAACCTAACCCAACCGCGTCACGGACCCGTCGAACTCACACCGGCACGTCGTTCGGCCGCCCGACGATCCGGCAACGATGACCTAACGCGCAAATTACTCTTCCAGCCTTTGCGTCTGTTCTAGATAACTGTCCCCCCCCCACCATGCCATCCTTTTGTACACACACACACACACATATTACACAATCTCCACGATAATTGTACAATAATCTCGGTGAAAGTAGACCCGACCGTGGTGAATTCGATTGGCAACAACGCGTGCTACACGCATGTTATAGTCGAGCAAAACGAAACCGGGTCGGATCGGATCGTGCGGATATCGGTTCGAGACCGACGACCGTGGTACGCGACCATTGTGCTACCGTGTTGTGACGTAACGGTCGACGTGGACTTCCGTCCGTCAGCGCGTCGCGCGAACAAACAGCAACCCGGCCAAACCGTAGTCGAACGCGTTTCGAGTTGGGTTTTGTAAAAACGAAAACGAAAACGGAAACCCGAACCGCGGACGTGAATGAAATTCGGAAATGAAGTACGACGACGACGATGCCGGTGTTTCGTGACGCGACGCGCCAGAGCGATTCTCGGCCGCGGTCGAGATTTGTCGGCGCACCCAGAAAAACGTTTCGCGCTCGTGAGTGGAACGGCTATGGTCAGTGGCGGCGCTAGAGGGGGGCAAGCGCCCTACACAAATTTGGTTTTGCACCACCTTTGCCTGTTGAAGAACAAACAAAAATTTAATTTTCAAGTATAATAATGTTTCGCTGTTCAAATAATACACCACAGAATACACTACTATTTCATTTGATTTCGAAATCGATTGTATTTTATCGGAAAACGCTAATAATACAGTATCTTCCGTGTATTCCAACAATTTATATTACACCCGTATAGACGGGTTTTCACTAATTCGCCATGATCTTGCCCCCCCCTAGAAAAAATGTCTGGTTATGGTACACGTTTTCTCGTGTCGCCGGTTAATACCGTGCGAACGAGCGTTACCAGCCGGATTCGGGACGTCACGGTAACGTACCCCCGGATGTCCGCGATCACGTCGGAACGTTTGTTGGTGGAAAGCGTGCGGCGCAATATCCGTCCGGTCGTTTCGGCGTGCGAACGCGTCGCAGATTTGTGCAAATCGTTGTCGATTGCCGCCAGTAAGGCCGGTCTCGCGATCACGGAACTATGTACCGCTTGATCCTTAGGCCGGCCGTTCCGAAAAAGCCGTTGACCATCTCTTGAACGGCACCGGTCCCGCGAACCATTTTATCTTTCTTGTGTCGCGAGCGTTGATTGATTTTTCGTCGTAATTGTTCGTCGCGGTCGGAACGGAAAGAAAATCACAAAATTTCATCGCGCAAAGTCAGTGTACGGCCTGCGGACGAAAATCCAACGCGGTCGGGATCGAGTCGCAGGTCGCGGAGCCAGACGCACGCGATCGCGTGACAAAATCGGACGGTTGCGAACGTGAGGGCGCCGCCAATTATCAATGTCGATCAATGACCGATTTATTAGTATCGTTTTATAATTTTGACCCTTATCCGTGATACTATGGAAAGACAATTTAAAATGAAGTTGTAGCTATGGGATTTTTCGGTTTTAACGTTTTTGATAACCGATAAAGATAAATACCTCTTTTTATCAGAGCACCTATAATTGTTTTCATACGTGTATTGCAGTTTAATTGTTGAACGATACGCGAACCTTAAAAATTGATGGGTAACACATAATATAATATGTCTACAGTATGGATCTTAAATATCTCGAACATCTCCGTAGAGGACAATGGATTGTTCAAATAGCGGCCGCGACCGCCACGCGATTCGACATTTGATAAAGATGTAAAGACAGACTTTATTGTTTTATTTCGGTGTATCGCAAACGATTTCCAAGAGAACGTTTTGGAAAATATTTCATTACTCGATGCGACAAAACGAGGATTGAAGTTGTTTTGATTAAGATGGAAGTTCTGCCCCGGGTCGGATTCGTACGGGATCTCAGTACGTATAAAGGTTAGGTATATAAGTAAAGTACCTCGAGCGCCTCACCCTAACAGAAGGTATTAGAAGCTTCGGCTTCGGCCGTTAACCCGTGCGAATTTACGATTTACGTTTTTTCTCCACGAGGAAATAAGAAGTGGTGTATTCGTTTTTTTGCTCGCGGTCACCGTTCGGCGTTTGAATACATCACGTACGCGGGGACGGGAGAGAATCTCTCAAAACACGTGATTTCCCATTCGTACGCGTTCGGCGTCGACGATTTTTTGTTTTTTTTGTAATAATTATCGTTGAACGCGTACGATTAACAATTATTTGAGTTGACCGTGATTACTCAATACACGCGGCGATTCGTTATTATGAACAACGAACTCGGTATTGTTCATCGCGCATTACAACAACACAAATAATGCGCTTATTGACGGCAACTCGCACAGAGTTCTATTGGGTTTGAGTTGAATATAAACGTATTATTGAATAAGCTGTAAAGAGTGGATTACACGTACAATTACAATTTTTATCGTTCAAAATCCAAACACAGACGCCGAAGTTTGGACGGATTAACATTGTTTAAGTCGTAATGATTATCTAGTACACGCGTTCTAAAAAGTCAGATACGACAGATTTTCGCGTTTTGAAATTAAATCCGCCGAAGACATCGTATTATTTAATATTAAAAACAAAAAACAGATTTAACGCGTTTATTAAACGTGTAATTATAATAATATTTCACCTTCGGAAAGCCCGTCTCTAAACGCACGTAATATCCGAACGTCGTGCGGTTTTTCATTGCGTAACTGTTAGTACGGACGTACACCCCCGTATTCTCTTCACATCTTCCTACTCAGCGTTCCGCCGTTGATAAAACATAAATATTTACATACAATCGTCACGAGACACGCGCGTTTTCGACGGTCTTTTACGTACGCGAATTGCAAAATACGGCTTTGTGTTTCGCGACAAACGAATAAATTCGCCGGCTGTTTGTCCAATTTAAAATTTAAATACCATTTAATTAGTCGGTTTATTATTATTTGTAGCGCCCGAAATTTCAAACGATTAATATTCATGAAATAAACACGGATTTCGCCTGATGATTCGCTTCGACGTTTACGCAACGATCGTCGACAGTTATTTAATTTCCACCGTGCCCGTGCAGAACACAACGGTGTGTATCGCGTATTTCACTCGACTCGGCGAGTCCGCCCAAACCGGTCTGTTCATAACAGTACGTCGTGTACTGCGTCGCGTTTAACGTCCGAGAACGACCATTGACATTTGACGTGGGCGTTATCGTTATCTCGACAATAATACGCGATTAATCGCGTGTGCCGGACGATGAAAACGCAATACGCGCCACGTCCGGACCCGACCGGGGTTATTTTTTTTATATTTTTTTTTCGATGCAAACAAACGGCAAATCGCCATTTACGACATAACGCAAATACAACGGAGGACTTGTGCGGAGGAGGTCGCGAACGTCGATCGGCGAAGGGATTGCGTGTTGTCAGACCCGGCTCGAGCGTTTAAACACACCTAGGCGAAATTAACACTTGCCGCCCCTCAAACACGTTTACGAATACAAATAGTTTCTTTTAAGCGTAAATGACGGGGGAGGGGGGTTTCTAGTAGTTCGATTATCGTTGGAACATAAAATCAAAGAGCACGTCGTACAAGTTCAACGGTGTCATTTGATAGAAATGTCGTGGCAAAATAATTTTTTAGATTCGTATTTTTTTTTATTACACAATATAATATGTAATAATTTTCGTACAATACCAAACGCTGGAATGCCGTCCTAGGCGTGTGCCTATGTTGCCCGTCCTCCCTCGAGCCGGGCCTGCGTGCTGTGTACGTACGCTGTGCGCGCACCCGAATCGAGAGTGCTGGAGAATCGAAACGAATGATTTCCGATCGTTGACCGCAGTGGCCGTGATCGGGAATCTGTTGTTCCGGGCGGGATATAGTTTTTTTTTATAATCACGTTACCGCCGTTATCACTCGTCTAATTTTTCAAAGCGTCTGTTATTATAAAATACGTAAATGGTTTTCACTAATAGCTAATAAACAAACAACAATAATTCAATTATTTTTAAAATCTTTAAACGTAAATCCCGTTTTTGTCTTGGTTGCCGTGTTCAAAATGTCAATAATTTCGTCGGGATTTAATTTGCCGTCATTGCCAACCCGTTCAACCGTTCCTGTTAATTTCGACATATAAGAATTCATTTTCATGCAAATTACAATACTAACAACAGTTAAGTATTCATTGTTTTTATCACCTCTCCCACGGTGCTTCTGAGATATGGCACGAAAAAATATGCTCTGGGAGGAGGTAGGGGAAATTTATCCCCATTTATTCCGCCTCCTCACCCCCAATAATTACGCCACTGGTCGACCGACGACATTTCGTACGTGTTCGTTCCATTGTACAAAACAAAAAACGTGGAACGACGTGTTCGAAATCATCGCAACGGCAATCATCACCATCAATTATGGTGTGGCGTGTATAATTGAAGCACCAAGAGACCAAGAGTCTCGTGTGACCGAGTCAGTGAGACGCGAACGTTTCCAACGACCCATACGATCAAAATTGTCTACACGGAGTTAAAAAAAAAAAATCACATCGCAAACGATAAGTGTCGTAGCTGTATAATGAATGATAATACTCGTCGAGCATTGTCGTTTATAATTTTAGACTCGCGGTCAAAATTCTAATCGACGTTTTAAAATATCATTTGTGAAAAACGCGTTTATCGGTCTAAAATACGAACGCGCGTTCCCACACGTTCAACAATGCTAATGCCTAACATAAGATAAAAAAAAAATATATATATATATAACGGACAAACGTATTATATAGTAAAAATAAAAACAATTATAGTGTTCAGCATTTGGAAAACGTTTTCTAAACGTTTCCGGATATTATCTTAACAGTTTGTCCGCGAGAATTCGTAAACACAATTTGAACTCCAATCAACATACGTTCGGGGTTACTTTCTTTTTTGCACATTTAGCATTATATTTATTTCCGAACTCTCGTAACGTCTGTGTTGTTGCGTTGTTTGGCACGGCGTGTTGCGGAATCGTCTCGTGGAATTCGTAGGTCACGACGATCACATACAGTGCATACCGAGTTACTCCGGCGTCCGTTTCGGCCAAAAAAAATAAACCGGTGAACAACCGGCGCAAACACGTCGAGCATTTAGGATTGTTGTCCGTGTCACAACGGGAACGGCTGCAAAACGCAACCGATTATAAAGACGCGTGTCGCGAGTTTCTCGTCGAGCGCCACATTTCGTTCGGGCCGAAATCACAACGGTGCAGCACGTGCTACACGTACTTCAGTCGGTATCGTGTTTCGCGAACAACGCCGAACCAATTGTTTTTTTTTCTTTCTTTTTTTTTCCGAAGTGACGGAAATTTTCGACTCGTCGACGTTCAAGCACGGATTCTAATCGACGGACACGTTTCCCTCCTCGGTCGGATCAAACGACAAAAAGTTAACAAATTTACTCGGGCTTCGGTCTTCGAACTTCGAGTCGCTGTTTTTACGCCCGTAATAAAGGTTAATTAAAACCGAACCTAACTAAACTATCGATATTCTGTAAATAATCTTTGTTGTTATATATTTATTTTTGTATTGTACCCATATTCTAGCCCATATATGGGCATAAACTTATTTTACTACGTAAAAATAGCTGGTCCCGACCATATACATATATAAGGAGAGTCGAAACACAAATGATTTGACAGTTCTCAGCCTTCTCTCGCTGTGCTTCGACGGTGTTCCAAGACCCACCCAGGGCAGACTTGGTCAGTTTTCAGCACAACGAGGAACCATTTTTATAATCGTTTCGCTAATAATAAATGTCATATATCTTTCGCGTACACATTGTTTATTTTTTTTCTCTTTTGATATTTCCTGTAAATCTCGTCTCGTAGTGATCGTTGATATTACGCGCGTAGGGAAATCTAATAGTCGGATATTCTTCTGGCGAAGGTCGTCAGTGGGCAGTGTGGTATGAACATCGCTGGGAAACTAGAAGTTCGTTTAGCTTCCCACGTCTTAACAGTTAACGTTCATGTCGTCCGGGTAGTAAATTCAATTTTTCTATCAGTCATTTACACGGTCCTTCGGTCGTCTGGTAGTGATTTACTTGTTATCAGACAGTCCCCGAGCAGCTGATGTCCGGTGCCATTAAATGCCCTGTGGACGGTCGAGTCATAACGCCGACTCAATGGCGGGAAAACGTTCGAGGTGTGTGTGCCGAACGTTTTTGATCGGGACGAGAACCCGGACTCGCCGTGAGCGTTCTCGAAACCAAAAAAAAACCAAAAACATTCGAGCGCGAGCGACGTTTTCGTAACCGACCGTATCCGCGATTCGGTCCGATCCAGATATTGTTTATCGATCGGGCGGCGCACGCGACCGTCGTCCAACGTACATCCGGATTGTCGGTGCGCGCCGAGTGACCGTGCTTCAGGTTAGGTTCGTTTCTTTTTGGTTCGTGCCAAACGTCGCGTACGCGTCTGTGTCGGTTACGGCCACTAGGCGCCGCCGCCGGTACGTCGACACCAGTAATTACGTTTCACGGATTATTTTAGTGTGACGACGCGAAACGGCGCCGTGCACGTCGCCCGGCCCACGTAACGCGTAATCTTAAACGTCTGCGGGATCCCGACCTCGGCGGCGCACGCCCGTTCGTCACGGGCGAGTGTAATTTAGGGAAAAAAAAACCGCACGATCACATAAACAACAATGGCGCGTGCGGCGACCAAACCGGCGTCTCGGCGTTTGGACCGAAGCGGCCGGTCGTGCGTCACCGAATTCGCATCGCGCTCGATTATAATTATTAGCATCTCGCCGGTGGACGTCGATCGTGTAACGCGAGTACCAATAACGCGGCACGCGGACGGCGACAAATTCACGTGCACGGTATTGTTGTTACGCGCAGTAACGGATTTTCAAACATTTTCTGGGAGGTCCAAAAAAAAAAAAATAGTACATCAAATCAATATAAAAAAAATATCGTAGTATTTTTGGTACTGAAATATCGATCATTACAGAGTGTCTGGGGGGAGGGGGTCCAATACCCCTAGACCCCCTCTCCCCCCCGTAAATCCGCCACTGGTTACGTGTATGTACAAACGAAGCGGGATTGCAAAGTATACGATACGCACGTTTCCGAAACAGGCGTTATTATAATTATCGTTTCCGTGTGACTCGAAGAGTATCGGTACGTGTAAGCAAAGGCGCCCACATTGGGACAACTCTCCCCTAGCTTTTTTACAAGTTAAAAAAAAAAATCATTTCAATATGATGAATAAGAAGAACTCAATTTAGAAGACAAAGTCGTTGATGAATTTCGGGAAAGATGAATGAAAATTGCAATTTGTATTCGATTAGTTATAAATAATTGTAGACTTATAGTAAGTGTGATATGTAAAATGGTTATTTAATACATTTTCAATTTGGTTATGATAATATTATTCTTGAAAATACACATTACACGTTGATAATAGTGTTTTTGATTTTTAATACAAATTAAGACTGCCCCCCCCTCCTGAATTTTTACCTGCGTCCGCCCTTGAGTGTAAGCGTATACGATTATTAATTCTAACACGAGGACTTAGAAATGACGTGACCGTTTCCTGAGGATTTTAATTAACCGCCTTGTAGACGTGAAGCTTTCATTTCGGGGGGAATGCCCCGACGTCACCTTAATATCGCCCAAATACGAGTAGAAACAAATTTTTTAAAAATCGCGTTGGATTTGGAAACGATTATGTGCACATACTTAACAAACCGTGACAAATTAATGTCAAATGCTTGTTTATCGGGACGTTTGCGAGTTTTCAACACGATTTTGAAATGACGTATCCACGAGGTTATGCGGACACGATCAATAATAGCTGTAGACTTGTACTTGGACGTACAAAAACAATATCGCGCAATAATTGGATTTTAATGAATTATAGTAATGCATATATTATATTGCGCGAGGTATTAGAGGACAAGCGAATGTGTCCATCCGTGCTGTCATGTCGTTTTCTAATAACGTTCACCTTCACTTGAATCTGTGGAAAAAAATAAAAAAACACTTTTGATGAGACGCATAATGCGATACATCACGTATTATAATCTTTTGAACGTACGTTTCGTATCTTATTGATCGATTTCTTTTCTTTTTCTTTTTTGTTGATATTTTATAAACATGAATATCACAATAAAACGTCATGCAAACGTCTGGCTGATTGATCGTCGTTTATCTTTGAGGAACAGGGTCGAAAAACCGTGCGAAACCGAATTTCGAGATGACAAAAATCGATTTTCAGTCACTAGTACCGAAATTCCGACACGTCACGATCGCGACGATTGGATTGACCGCGCGGGTCAGCCGACACGCAGGACATTACAAGTTCAAACGCGTGTAAGAAATGCATTTGTCCAACGCGCGAGCGCAATATGTTCGCGGCGTTGCACTTCACGCCTGTACGCGTCACCATTAACCCGCGAGTCACAACACGGCTTTGCAGTCGGAACCGGCGCTGCACATCACGTCGAAAAGGGACAAAACAAGGAATGCGTTTACGTTCCCGTGATAACGTTGTTCCGTAAACGTCGAATTTCATTTCGTAGTCTAGACCATCCGCGATTTGTCATATTCGCCCGGGCACACGGATCAATCGTTCCGAAACGAAACCCTCCGAATGTTTTTCAACGCCGTCCGTCCCCGTTCGACATCGTCATCGCCGGACTTGGTGTTCGCGCATACGTTTACGACCATACGTTTATGACCAAAATTCACTAACCTAATTAACGTGGCGACCGGCAAAGCCGCGACGTCAGAACACGAAAACGAAACAAACAAAAAAAAACGGTCGCGCGAGCCGTTGACGGCCGTCGGGATAACTCTCCGGCGCCACTCCGTGAGCACACGTACCTATAATTATTATCACGTTGCGAAACGCGCAGACGTTGTGATTACTATTATTGTGTATTCAAAAACGAAATAATCCCTCACTCGTTGTGTATGTTATCGCTTTTCTGTTTTTCTGTTTTTTTTGCGTAACATTCGATAGAATCAATTTAGCGACCTAATACGTACACGCAATATGTATACACGTACACACTGACCGTCCGTACGCAATACGATATAACGAATCGTTTCGAAATGTAAGATAAACCGTTTTACAAAAAAAAACAAGACTCGAAAAGATTTAACATGGTTTTGATTTCGTTAAACATCCGTTGAGCATGGAGGATCGAAACGCAACAGCACGATATTTAGTCGGAATTATTATAACATCGTAATTGATTATATTTTATTTTATTATCGTTCGTTCGCCCACCGAAATAATCGACCTCGTCCGTCCGATAATATATACATATATATTTCATCATAGCCATGTGGTACTGTTTAATGTTTTATCGAAAAAACACTTTTTCAAACAAAAAAAACCACACATATATACAGTATTTATGGAACCCAAGCAAAATGTAGGTAATTACAACGTCTGACGATTAAGTAATGAGACCGATTGCAAAAACACACGTATGTTTAAAAATTAATGTACATCGATATAATAATCCCCTTCAAAATATTCTCCTTGGACGGCGCTTTTTCCAGTTTTCGTAACACTTCTGGAAGTGCTTTAACTGCCAGCCCTTGGAGTACTCTCGTCACGGACGTTTGGATATCAGTTACCGACTCGGCTTGCTTGACTCGGGGAAACCGAAAAGAAAGTCACACGAAAACATATCAGGGGAATACGGGGGCTGAGGCAATATCGGAATGTTTTTTGAGGTCAACAATTGCGTCACACTGAAGGCACGATGACATGGCGCATTGTCATGGTGAAGGATCCATGTGTTTGCGATGTCTGGGCGAACTCTAACGATTCTTTTTCGCAACCGTTCGAGTACTTCAAGGTAGTGTTGTTGATTTACGGTCTGTCCAGGTGACATGAACTCCTCGTGCACCGTTCCTTTGCTGTCCAAGAAGCAAATCATCATCGTTTTGACTTGTGATTTGTTCGTCTTTTTTAAATTCCTTATACCACCCGAAAAAAAACCCGAGCACGACTCACGGCTGCATGACCTTCGCAGACTCGCCGAGTTTCGCACAACACTTGATCGCGTACCGTCACCCGACATTACATCGCTTCCATTTCCGTGACACGCACCGATAGAACCAACTGGAACTACACGGACACAGCTAGAGAACTAACGATCGTACAAGAGTCGCAAGCACATCTGTCAATAGAGGAATGATAAGAGATAAACCGACCAAAATTTCAGGTACGCTGTATCACATGCGTAGCAAAAAAAAAACAGACTCGTTATTTAATTGTCAGACCCCGTATTACAGATACGCAGTTGTTAATTGTGGGGGGGAGGGACGCAGGGGGACGGAGCCGCTCTTCGTTTTTTAAATATATAACAGCGTACCCTTTTATTTTATTCATCAAGGAACGCCAGGGAACGCAGTGTTCGTCTCTGTTTTTATTTCATATTTTTCTTTAAATATCAATTTAAAAATAAAAATTACAAAAATGAATGTAGGTGTCATTAAATCTATAAGTCCTATATTGTGATTTAGTAAATTTGACGGTTTATTTCAATTTTATATTTTATGGTCCCTCGCTTCCCCCTCCCTCCCTCAACTGTTGCAGATATGTCATCATTCGTCGTGTGCTCAATGCGCGGTTCACGATGACACATGACTATCGTATACGTATGAGCAATCCGGATGTCCCGTAACGAGCTATATTCCGAGATTTCAATGACTGTTCAAAAAAAAAAAAAAATTATCATCAACGTTTCCTACGTGTGATTTCATTTTATTTCCATGCCCGGTATCATGCACATAAATACGGTTTCTCTTTGGCAGCCGTTTTGTCCGACAACACCGCAACGTTTTATCGTCGTATTCGGTCGATTCGGACCGTTCCCGGTGCTTTCGACGATTTCTCCGCTACGGGTTGTGTTGGCTTTGATTTCAAATCGATTCGCGCAGATTCCCGACTGCTTTCGCGTCGTCTGTTCGTTTAAATCCTACACGCTTGGAACGCGTCCGGACGTTTTGTATGAATGTTGACGACAAACGTCGCACGTAAAACATTGTTACGATTGCCACCGTATGACCGTTCGTGTGTAGCAAAATAAATCGCATGGGTTAGAACCAAACAATGATTGTTATTTCATGATAATACGTAACACAAAATATAAATATTCCCGATCCACGGCGATAGCTTATCATGCTATAAATCATTCGTCTGACACGTGCGCCGAATGAATAATTAATTATTTCCTATCGACTTTCGACAGTAAAATATTATTTTACCAACTGTACGGACGGTAAATATTTCGTCATTTAAACGATTTTGACAATTTGAAATAACGATCGATTTTTATTTTTGAACTTGAAAACAATTACAACACAAAGACGACGCCGTACCGATTATTTCTAAAAATACATATACATATATATATATATATATTGTTGTATTGATTTTTTATACTAACATCATTAGTTATAGTTATTCTAGTCGTATGACAGAAGGTATATATGTAGCACAATCCTTAAAAAAAAAAAAAAAAAAAAAACAATCAACCTCAAGTCGATCACGCAGTGTGAACTAGTGTTTCCCAACTTCTTTTACTCACGGTACCTTTGCAGAACATTTTGCGGAACCCCCGTTTCTTTCTCCATAATCATAGTAACGCAGACATATATTTTGTGTACTTAAATGAGTGGGCATTCTGAAACTTTTGGCATAAAAAAAACCAGCAAGGACGGGTTTTAAAGTTGTATTATGTTAATAACTATTATAATATTATCAATGCACATATCAGAGCTTAGTTTTTTTACAATTATTTATTATTATTTTATCATTACTATTTAATGTCAATCTCTCATTATCTCAAAGATAAATTTAACGAGAATATTGGAATCTTTTCATAGTTTTCTTCATTATTGTTCTTAAATCAAGAGTTATTTCTGAAAGTTGGATTCGTAAGTCCTTTACTTCGTTCTTCGTTTTTGTATATGCTGAAAAACCAGTTTCGCACAAATAGGAAGTAGCAAACGACGATAAAATGGTAACAGCCTACACAGACAATTTTTTTTTTTTTGTTATCACTTTCGATGAAAATCCGGAACTCCTAAATTTCAAGTGACTCGAACTTGATTTTCAAATCGTAAGAATATTTTATTTCAAGCAGACCGTCGTGTTCAATGGACGATAACACTTTTGGCATTTCGGATCGTAGTTCAAATGGAAAATGTTATTTATCTATTTATTTTTTCCCAGATTCCTCACCGGACCCTGGGGTTCCGCGGAACACCGGACGGGGAAACACTGGTGTAGACATTAACGATTTATAATTGATATAATACATTCGCTGTCACATCAAATTCGATAACGTCTAAAAAATCGTGTGGTTTTTTTTTTTATTACTGCAGATGTAACGTGCTTCCAAATAACAAATACCGTACTTATACGCGATTTAAGTTTTTTTTTTTTGTTTCATCGTCAACGATTGATACGAGACTCGGCGCTCGTCATACATTACGCAGGTCACGTGACGTCCGGCGGCGTACCGAATTGTTATCGATCGATTTACTCGAATCGCGAACCGCCGCCGTTATTGGCATATCGTTTCGCTTACAATAAGCGGTATAAGCTTACGTAAACTCGGTTATTAAAAATACTCGCACCGGATGTCCTTAGATTCGATTGGAAAAACGTCGAATTAATATTTAAAATTAGAACCGTTCTGTGTTTACGTATATAGAAAACGCGCGCGCAAGATAATAATTCTATCAAACGCGTTTTTTTTTTTGGAAAAAAAATAATAATTTATATACTCTCCGATTGTGTACAATTTTTTGGATTTTTGTTTGTTTTTTTTTGCCTCGGAGCAAAGCGTAAATATCCGTCGAAAACGTTCGCGAGTTCGCACATTCACGTGGACTATAAATAGAACCAATCGATTTGATACGCGTTAATTAATCCGTTAGTCACGTCGTGACGTCCGAAACGGATAGCTTTTGGTTTAAGGCCCATTCACACTTGTCAGACACGTACCGACACAGACACCGTACCGTACCGTTCCGCGGTAAAATATTCTAATATGTGTTTAAATACAGGTAATTCACGAATTTGAACGTACCGGATCCGACAGCGTCCGTTCGACATTCCGCGCGAGAATGTTTTGTCGGAACGGCCCGTGTCTGAACAGGTCGCGGAACACGTCTGACCGATCAGTGTGAATGAACGACAGACAAATTTTATCCGTCTGCGCCGTCATTCGCCGGCACACCCATTCGGTAAACGCCGTCATATTTTCTTACTATTTATTTAAATTAAATTAATATTTCCATGGACTTGGAGTTATTGATTGAACTCGTCAGAGGACGAGAATGCCTAGACGAGAATTCAGGCAGTATAGTCACAACATTCGACAAGGTAACTACGCTCTGAGGACGGACTCTGAAATGAGTCCGAAACGTCAGCCCAAAAATATACACGTGGTTAAATCTGAAAACATTGGCAAAAAAAAAAAAAATATTCTATTTCCGTTAAGGAAGTACGGACTGAACGGACTATTTGACAGAAGACTTAATCGAAACAGGTTAAGGTACACATAAAATACAAACGTGTCGGTAAATCGTTATTATTGCTAATTTCGGTATAAGTTTATAATAGCATTTAACTTAAAGTTTGCGAAATGCATCTCCGCGCTCAGCAGTCTTTTGGATTGACCGGAAAAAAATCACTACAACGTCCAACCACTACTAATAACCTTACCGTAGGTAATTATGTGTGTCGTCCAAACGGTTATTATGACGCGGTTTTACCCGGCCAATTTAACGAAATTTAAATACTAATAGAAATGCATTAATTTTTCGGCTAAAATCATTATCGTTAAGTATTACCTGAGATTGAAGTTTTGAAATTGTTCTTCTCATCACATTAAACACGTTATAAATGTTTTGTGGACGGCTCTGAGCAGCTCGTTCGAGTTTCGTTTTTTTCTCTCTCTCTCTCTCGTCTTGGCTGCACCACTTTTCGATTTTTTCATTTTTAGTTTTAGTTTTTACGCTTTTTACGCGCAAAAAGCTCTCAAACGGCCCAAACAACAAACGTGGAAACCACCACGGATATACACTTCGAATTAAGGTTAATAATTTACACACTGCCTTTAATGATAACCATTACCGTGTTAATTGAAAAAGCACATAACCGCGGTAAGTTATAAACACGATTTAAGACCTTATAATTCGTACTTTTGATAAAGTTTAACTGATATTATTTTATTTTACATCCGCCGTTTTGCCATGAGGTTTGTTACTACTCTACGTCATATAATCTGAGGTTATTACTATAAATCAGTTTAGAACGTTGATTAAACAATACAATGTATTTATTAAAAATAGGTTAAGGCGGCAACATCTACTGCCGATAAAACGTGATATTTTCGGTATTGATAATTTTAGATTCCGGGTGAAGCCAAGTATGTACATTGATTTCGTCGCGATTTTTTTTTAAAAATATTTTGTCTGCGAACACTTTTTCGTGCTCCCCTTCTGCACGCGTTACTTTCCAGTAGCATATCGTACAATCATATCTAGTTGATACTTCATTCGAAACGTATCTTTTCCCGGCAGCTCCGTTTGAACGCAAGGGAAAATTACGGGAAATGTTCGTAAAATTGAAGAATCCGTTTTTCGAATAAGACGATTTACCGACAGTCACGCTAAAATGAAAATGAAAACGGTGTAATTTCGTTTTTGTCGCCTACATTATAAACGCAACGCCTATAGTAGTACATCCGAATATTTAACCGATTTGATTCGGACTTGCATCGAAAGTCGAATATATATATATATATATATGCAGTGGCGCAACCAAGGGAGGGGTTCCCGGGTCCAGACTTCTAAAGTGAAAAATCGGGAAGGCGATTCTAGTTATTGTCTAATTTTATTTTACGGTGATGACGTCGATAATTTTGATCGTGTAAAATCAAGAGTTTTATTGTGGATTCGCTATCTAGACGATAGTAACCATTCAATTAAAAGCCATCGACGTCTTAAATAAATGCAATCCAGATTTTTCCCCAAAACGTTTTTAAGCTATTGCAAATATTGCAAAACACTCCCTGTCACAACTTGCGAAGCTGAAAGGTCATTTTCTACAGTCAAACGCGTCAAGACTTATTTAAGAAACTCTACATCAGACACAAGATCGAATGGACTAGCTGCTCTCGATATCCACTACGATATACATGTACGATCCGAAGAAATAATAAATCGTTTAGCGACTTCAATGCGTCGTTTGGACTTTATTTTATAAATTAATATGTTTTACGTTTTGTTATTCTATACGTTAACACAAAAAAACTAAGCACGATCAGGCTTGGCAAAATAAATGGGCATCATCAGCAACAAATTTTGCTGAGTGGTATAGATATGTAACTCCGACGATCCCTTCTCAGATATGGTTCCTTAATTTACCTTTATCCAGACATCAAATCGTACAATTTTCCCGTCTCCGATTTGGACATAACTTATTACCAGCGCATGCTTTCGCGTTATCCTTGAACCACTCCCCTTGTTGCACACATCACGATGACGAAGTTAAGTGTGATTTCAACCACATCACGTGGGACTGCCCGGCTCTCGTTTCTCCACGCAAGAAATTATCTCAAGCTCTTGGCCATATATCTCCAATAGATTTTCATAACATTCTCAACTCCCATTCCACCCAAGTAATTCTAACAATTCTAAAATTTATAAAGGCTTCTGGATATTCAATTTAATTTTATCCTAACGGTAATTTACTATCGGTTGCTTTATATTATATTAGTTTAGTCACATATTTTTATTGTAGATAGTTTTTTTTTTCTCATCATTTATATATAGTATCTTATTTATTGTATTTAGTTCATCTTAAGTAATTGTTGAGCTGTAATAACTGTCGTTGAAAGCTAATAAAAAAATGTGTTTCGACTTTGTTGAAATTAGATTTAGGTTCTAAACATAGCTGAGATTTAGGTTCAAAGCTAGTATAAAAATTAATTTTTTTTTATGATAAAGCCATACGAAAAAATGATTAACGCATACGAGTCCGCGTTAAGTGAGACATTTTATGTCTTATGTGTGAACATATTTTTTCAAATTCAAATTAAAATTTGTTCAAAACCGAAACAATGGTTGCCATGGAAACAAACCATAAGGGAGATTTAGGTTTTTTTTTCTGTAACGCTTTTTCGTGACAGTCCCCAGTGGGTATCTTAATTTAGGTAACGCTTTTCGTGGACACTTTTTGGTGGACACTTTTTCGTGACGGTTTTTTGTTATAATGTGCCAAAGTAAAGACATAAAATGTTAAAAAAAAAAAAAAAAAAATGAAAATTATTATTAACATGATTATTTATGATTACGTTTTTTGGTATTATAATTTTGGACCTCCCTCCCCCCCAGGGGTTTTTTCCGGTTGCGCTACTGTATATACGTGTGTGTGAGTATATTTTAAGAATCGACGGTGGGGGAAGACCTCCGCGTTAGCAAAACCGTCGGAACCGACCGAACGTGACGTCCGTCGAACCGTGTATGGTCGGCCAACGTCGCCGGGCCGCCAATATCCCATCGCCACCGTCGGCCGCGGTACCCGAACGGGTCGACTGGACCGCAAGCGCGTTCCAGCTCGTGACCGTAACGTGACATCGGTTTTCCCGCGACCGGTCGGCCGGCGGCGCCATGTGGCTTTGACGGCGCGTGCGCTTTGCCGACCCCGTTGTCGGCGACGACGCAACAGCGGCCCGCCGGTAACGGTTAGAGGTGGACGACGGACGCCCGTTTACAATGGCCGTGTCCGATTCGAACAAACGGGCGCGGCGGGCGTCGCGTCGCGAAAGACGCCACCGATCCGGGAGCCCGTTCGTTTGGCCGCATTGTCGCGCCGTTGTCCGCGATTAGTGACGCGAAACACCGCGTGGCCCGTGCCGAGACTAATTCACGGATAACGACCGCGGCGTCGGCTAATTGCGCGCGGCCGCCGACGGTTACGTCAACCGGTACCGCCGCGTACTACACGGCACACCACCGGTTTACGTGGTCCGCGGTCGTCTTTGTTTTTTTGGTTTTCCGACGGAAATCGTCGAAAGAACCCTTTTTCGGCCGATTCGCCAGGCCCCGGATCTCACGAAGTTCGCGCTACCACGCCGCGGTTCGGTGCGGTCGTCTCGCTGACGAAACGCGGTCGGACGGGTTAGAACGCACAACGATTAACGAGCGTGGACGCGTTCAGTCACGTCGAAAACCGACGACGAATCGATCGATTTTCAAACGAGGTCTCCTGTCGCGTCGGCTGCCGCGAGAATCTCGGAAAACAGTATAACGCCGTTCGATCGTCGATCTAGAACAATTGAAAACTTTTTTGCGTGCTGCGGAGAAAAAAAATCGACCGTTTACCGCAACGAAAGAAAAAACAACTACAAATCGTTGTGCAAGATTTAACGCAAACCGCTGGTCACGTCGACCAGAAATCAAAAACCTATTGGGTTTTTTATCAGATCACAGCCATTTAGACCAGAGGACGTGGCATATACGTTTAACGTGCGTAACGAAAAAAAAAATCCAAATAAGGATCCTTGATAAGAAAACAAAAACCAACACAGCAGAGCACACGCCGTGACTAATGTTCTCTCATTTATACGTTTTACATTAGGTATTGTTGAAAACAATGATTGTTCTATGGAGTTCATCAGATATAATTCTGTGCGAGAATAAATTTGCTACATCATATGTTCTCGAAGTTCCTCCGCCGAAACGATTCGTCGCCCGTTCGGGCACGCCGTGTAAATATAACGGTCACGCTCGCTTTGAGTGTTCGGAACGACGTAACGGATCATGAAATAATGAATAAAAATATCTTGTGTTGATAATCGTGAGGTCCGGTAGCAGTTCCAAAAATGCACGGCAGAATTTTATTCCAAAAATACGTACGACAACTGACCGACGTCCGGTTTGAGTGACGAATTAAATGAAATGTACGTCAGTAGACGGACAATAGGTTATGATTTCTGTAATTGCGGTTCGACGGCCGTCTGCATCGGCGAACGATTGAAAAACGCGAATACAAAACAGCAAGAGACAGCGAATCCGATGACTTTACACGATACGTGGTTTACGTAGACGCGTTAAATGTCTAAACCGTAACGGTAATTAACAATAAATTGGAAATTGAAAAATTATAAGTCTCTTATAAAAAAAAAAAAATATATATATGTGTATATTATAAAACAATAATACGTATAAAAAAGTAATACAAATTATACAAATATATAATTTATGATAACAAAAAAAAAAAATAAATCATGAAAATGAAAACCGTATAAAAATGCCCAGTGGGTCAATGAGTCGGTGAGTAGGTCACAGCGTGCGACTTTAAATCGCAAGGACGGTCGCGGCTTTCGATAGGCACGCGTACACAATATGTGTGCCTACGACGACGACGACGACGACGCACCTTTTACATTTAACAGGTGCGCGTAAAAAAGCGATCGACGACATGACATAACGATACTACAAACGGCCACGGCTTTCTTCGTTTAAGTTTACGGCGGATGACGGAACGGATCACACCGCGAACGGCGCGATTATACCGCGAGATTTCGCATTGCATTCCAATGTCGATTGAACGTGTTTTTGTGTTTTCCGGACGGCCAGAACGCATCGAGAACACGCGGTTCGAATCGTTTACATCTGAACGACGCGTAACGACGAATATTTTATGCGAGAAGCGATGGCACGCGCGGCGAAAGACGATCTCGGACGACGCGAGGTCGGGCGAGCCCACCCGTCGACTCGCCGAGCATTCCAGTTGGGTGTCGCGCGATGAGTCGACCGCACTGTCGTTCGAGAATACGAGTCGCTTGTGTATTTGTTTTGTTGGCCGCAAAACTATTCGACTTGTAGTTGAGAGCTTGCAATAATTAGACGTCTTGTCAACGGTGTTGACGTGCTTGTGTAGTGTTTGATACAGACATTTGCAAGACCTGTCGTTTAAGAGCGTCTGGGAAACCAGGAAATGAAAACGAAAATATACACGAATTGCTGTATCTAGGAACTTAATAGTCCCCCGGGGGCTTTTTCAACGCCGACGCTTAATTCTTGAAACGTATCACGTTTACGAGAAATCGTCCGCGCCGAAAAGTAAACATCGCGTTCGGACGGACTTGAATTAAATACAGCTACCATTATATGTGACTTGAAGTCAATACGTTAGGTTTGAAAAAAATTACACTACGATCGAGTAAAAAGTTAATTTTAAAACGTTTGTACGTTAAGCGTCTTGATTTTAACTTTTAACTGGTTAAAGTCTAAACTTGGCGAAATCTACGCACTGAGATTTGACATTGGAACAGAGTGAAAACTGGAAAAGACTGCGAAAATATATCGAAGACAGCGCAGGCCCTAAATGGATTGTGGTAGCCATGGAAGAAAAAGATATTACTTACTCGACGGTTCTCTCGATGATAAATTTTAATAAATTAATTTCACGTGTCGATTTCTTTTTCCTTTTTTTTTTTTTGTACGGTAAATATTAACAAGACTTTTGGTAGTGTAAACGACAATTTCAGCGCGTATATTCACACCGTGGTCGAACGGACAATCGATACGTACACTATACGTTAAAAAGTGTTTCCGAAACCGTTTTAAAAAATTTGAAATTGATTTTCCACGCTACTCGTGTGAGTACAATTTGTTATTGAAAATCGTCATTTAAACAAAGCACATTCATTGTCATCACGACTAAAAAAAAAAAAAATTAATAACCCTATTTTAGTTGTGAATTAAGTTTTTTTAACTCGACTCTGCGTGCATAAAAACTACTTTAAAATTCACTTTGCCACTTAAACAATAACGTTTTCTTGAATACGGTCCTAATGTCATTAATTGTATACCTAGTATTTAAAATTAAACACTTTGCTTTGCTTATACAGAGTAAACGCATCGTTAAAAACGGAAAAACATTTTTCTCACCCTTCCCCTCCTCTCTCCTTGGAACACGTCAAACACCGCCACTGCCGAACAGTACATTATAATGTTATTTTATACATAAATAAAAAATATACAAGAATAAAATACTACTACGTTTAGTTAAAGAAAAATGCACGTTATTTGATTTATTACTATTATAATTTACATTGTAACAATAAACGGAAATGAAAAATAGTAGATTATCAAAAAAAAAAAAAAGATTATCAACTCCTACACAATATATATATATATATATACATATATTTATTGTACGTAAACAAGTATTAATTGTTGTTTTTCGCTTTTTTACACCTTGTGTAGGATAGATAAATTCAGTTTCGTGATGTTAAGATAAAGACATACGTATACTATAATGTGTATATAAGAAAATATATCCCAAGGATCACAATCAATGTCCTTCTGTTTGAAATACGTGTACAAGTTCAATGCGCTATAATATCAATCTAAGATCTATATACTATCTTCTGACTATAATACTAATTACTGTGAATCGTTATTTTGCCGCGTTACGGGCTTGAGAAACTAAGAGATAAAATTAATTACAGGACATGATGTTGATTTAACCCTATATATATATATATGATCGCAGAAAGTTACGGTTTCGTATTCACTGAAACAAATCCTATACTACATTTTTTTACACGAGAACAATATTCGTTACGATATCTTGAAAGTTAAGTCCACATTGTTTTATATCTGTTTATAAATTGCGGCAATCTCAATAAGTCGACGAAAAAATCTTTGCGTACTTACAGTTATTACTTATGTTTTATTTATTTATTCATTTTTTTTTTTTTTTTGGTTCATTTTTTACAACAATTTACGATTTGTAGAGAAAAAGCGTAGTATAGTAGTCATGATATAACGGCCCTCGTTGAAGACAAGAACTCGAACAATGCGCATCAATCACTGCGATTTCATCAATCACAATTAATTCGTTAGGAAATTAAAGCACGTTTCCTTTGTGTAGGCTCTCCTCCCCCGCCCCTCCCCCTCCATATGTCGGTTCGTTTCGCTGTGATATTATAGCGGTTTTTAGTGATCGTCTGTATATATGTATGCCGACAACAATAATAAAATAAATGGGCTTCGGTTACGCATCCCGACTGGTCAACGATAAATTATCATTTCATCAGTACACCAGATGATATTAAACGTTTCGTTAACGGCTTCAATAAGGTTTTAAAAAATGAAAAAAAAAATCACTTTCACACACGCGCATTTTTTCGACCCACGAATCGTTACGGTCTTGTTTTGAAAATAATATCTCGTCGCCAAACGAATACACCATTATTTCACTGTTACCACTGTACTGATAATGCACGCGAAAGACGGATTCGTTTAAGATGTTTGACGAAATATCAAGAAACGGCGTATCATCAGTGTCAGTTCGAATTTGTGTTTCGCAAGACTACTTATTTTACATATACAATGGCATCAATAAAAAAAAATTCATTATAATTATGTACAAAAAGATTTACGATGTTTAATCGTAAAACATAAAGTGAGGATTCGCTGGAATCTCATCCAAGGACTTTGAGGACATGAATTTATATTTAAAAAAAAAAAAAAACTAAAACAGCTGAATATTAAAATTTAACTTCATTTAAAAGTGAACAGCACTACATAAAATGTATATCCATAAGACCTTCAAAAATGCGAACACATAAAGCATTATGAGCAATATGCGTTTTAATTTCTTAATAAATGCCCTTGATGTATACATGACGTGTATGTACGGTGCACGCGTCTCATAACAATTTCGACAAACTTACGTTCCCAAAATAAAATGTGTCTGAAATTGTATTAAACTTCGCTCGTTGCATTGTTCGCTATACATTGTTCGCTTGTCAATACAAACCTAATAAGTAATAAGCATACATTATGTTACGTAAACAACGTATTTTAAACGAGAAAACTAAATTCGATAATAAATCGTAACGATCGCGTACGATAGACTTGCTAATTATTTTCAACGAACGTATACATTTCACAAGTCGTTATAAACGTAAATTTCCAGCAAACGTTTTGAACGTTCTACGACCATAATTCCGAATATTTATTAAGATCGTGCATTTGTATTACTCGACCAAGACCGCGAAAAATTGAACCATTGAACCATTGAATTCCAGAAACATGTTTTGCTTCTCGATTTCAATGAAATAATTGTGTTACGATAAATTATATTATTACAATTGGTAATCGTATTTACGTGATATACATATGTGTGTGTGTGTGTACTTTTAAAAACGGAAAATATATCTTATCAAGACTAATAAAAAATAAAACATTTAAAAATAGAAAACGACGACAATATTACAATGCCGATAGCGAAATGTTTAGATTGAGTCCGTACAGGATATTCAACTCGAAACGTATCGAGCCGTTAAAAATACTGCAGATGTCATACATGTCAGATTAAAAAATATAGACTATAATATTATCGAAAATATGACGACTGTGTGTAAATGTAAAAATAATAAAATAAATAAAACGTATACGGAAAAAACAAATAAAACAGATTATCTAAGGTCGTCGTCATTATAACGTATATGCGGAATAAAAATAAGACGAAAAAAACCAAGTCCCGGGGGATTCCTACGACGCGTGTTTGTTCCGTTTGGAAATGCACACACGAATGGAAACAACGACGTGTGGCGGGTCGCTGCGCTTAATAATATTATACGCGACGAATTATATTTGAGCGTTCGGAATTCGAAAAGAGACATTTTTGAAAAAATTGACGGTACTATTCGTGACGACCGAGAAATCGCGCACCTGTCGTAATATTTACCCGACGGAAACTCGGACATTTTGTGGAACCGCCAAATTTTTTTCTCCGTGATCATAGTAACACGTATATTTTTTATGTTCAAACGAGTGGGCCATTCCGACACTTTCGGCATAAAAACGAATGTCGTCAATGTAATATTTAAAGACAACTACGACAACAACGAGGACGGTTTTTAAAGTTGTATTTCGTTGATAACTATTACAATATTATTAACGCACATATCAGAGCTCAGTTTTTTTGCAATTATTTGTTATTATCAAAGATAGATTTAATGAGAATATTGGAATCTGTCCATAGTTTTTTTCATTATTGTTCTTAAATCTGGAGTTATTCCTGAAAGTTGGATTCGTAAATCCGGAGCAGCATTCAGTCGTTTTCGTGTATGTTGAAAAACCAGTTTCGCACAAGTAGGAAGCTGCAAATGACGATAAGATGGAAAACGGCCTTCACAGATAGTTTTTTGTAATCACTTTCCATGAAAATCCAGAACTTCTCAATTTCAAGTGACTCGAACTTGACTTTCAAATCGGAAAAAGATTTTATTTCAAGCAGACTGTCGTGTTCAATGGACGATAACACTTTTGGCATTTCGAATCGTAGTTCAAATCGAAAATGTTCTTTAACTAATAATTTTTTCCCAAATTCCTCACGGAACCCTTGGCGCTGGCTCACTGAACCTTTGGGTTCCGCGGAACACCAGTTGGGAGACACTACTATATCGCATACGCGCGTATTGTATTTTTCGAAAACGTGCAAACGCACGTTTCGACGTCGACGTTTCACGGCGGATGAAAAGTTGGAAACGTTTTAATGTTCGCTGGAAAATCCTGTTCGAATGCAATAATAATATACGTGACTTTATATACACTTTGTTTACCACAGTGGCGTGATTTGGTCAACGTTTTCGATGTTGCACACTCGGCGACAATTTACAGTTTAGTACCCTGCGTGCGAAACGTTCACTAGTTTCCTCGCTCAAAACGCGTGTTCTAAATTTTTTTTGAACGATTCTGTTGTTCTTTCAGGAGATAGAAAAAAAATTGATATTAAACCTGAGAAAACACGATTTGTCAAAAATTATGTGTCCGCAATAACATTTTCAAAATAATATTGTATTGCTCAACGCTAAAAATTTCTGATTGCACTGCGTGTTTAAACGTCCAAAACACATTTTTCGAAAAGAAAAATAATTGCAAAAAATACTATTTGTCGACAAATAAGTAGAACGGTAAAAAGAAATTCTAAAATTTCAATTGTCGCCAGTCGCTTGAGTATATAGATTCGAAATTGAGTTTGACGGCCATATAATTATTGTAACGTAGAACGATATATAAACCGAAAAAAACCATACGAGAATTTCAGATTTTTTCGGTGTAAAAGAGCGACAATTTTTTTTCCATTACTCTAATCCGGATCGATTCGAACGGCTCGAACTGTAGTCGTCGGACTGCAGTTTACGACCGATTGTCCCACGTACGACAATAATAATAAGTCTTCAGATGAGTTTTAGTCGACCAGAAGGACGCTGCTGTTTCGCCGAGATATTTCTGGGTGTTGCAACAACAGTCCAAGAACGTTTCGTGTGGCCTCACACGCACACACACACACACACACACGCACACACACACACACACACACACACACACACACACACGATTATGCACGCATGCACCGGCTTGCAGTCTGGTCGGCTGTCGGGTCATCGGACTCTGGCGAACGCGTGAATTCTGCCGCGGCCGAGTGTTATGAAGCCGCCGCCGCCGACCGTACTTGGTCCGAAAAACTATTTAAAAAAATCTATACATAACGACTTTGAACACTATTATTATTATTATTGTTTTTGTTTGAACTTCAAAACCTTCATCGTTCGTACGTAATAACGTGTCCGTCCAACAACAAACTAGTCGAAAAGCGAATTCTCGTCGTTTACCAAATTAATTTACAATTAATTCGTTTGTATAATTGCACTGAACGAACTTAACGTGTTACATACGTAATCATAATAATGATAATATACGTTTATTATAAAACTGAGTTGATATTTTTTTTTCCAATTCAACTTGAAACTCGCCCAATTAGTCGAAAATGTTTTTTTTTTTTGTTAATCGTCGACTTTTAACCGCGAGTCATCAATTCGACTTGCCAGCCGTACTCGACGTTTTCTCGAGCGGTTAAGGGTGACTAAGACGAAGGAGAAGGGGTAATTTTTTACAAAATATTGAACATTCCGAATGTTTCAGAATCCGTACCGAAAACAAGACGAAAACAAACAAATTGATATTACGTAACGTACAACGTTTAAATAGTGAAATAAAACGCGCGTCGACGTTGTCCACGACCGCGTTCGCGATAAAATACCAAAGACAACCAATAAAAATTGTTACGATTACCGACGATCTGTATTAGTGTTACACGTGCCGGCGCGTGCGACGCACGACTGGCCGTCATTTAAACGTTATCATTTTGTTGTTGACGAATCGTCCGGTTTTTTCCGTGCCGACTCGATTGGTTTTGTTGCGTTTTGTTTTGTCGGGGAACGTTCCGACGGAACTGACCGCACGTCGCACGGAGACGACGTGGTTACGCGAACCCGGAGCGTGCAAGTTAGTACTTGAACTTCGACGGCAACAGTCGGGTCCGTCGAAGACGACAGCGGGCGGTTAGGTTTGGCGCTCGGTTTCTCGTCGCGTTCCGCGGTATATAACCTCCAAAACGTGCGTCCGGCAACCGCGATAAGAGCGATAACGGACGACAAACGCCGACATTTTATTGGCAGCCGCGGCGGAGCGGACCGCGGCGCGGCGCGCCATCTGCTCGGACGATCGCCGCCAGGGCGCGCGCGACCGCTCGCCGCGGCTGTCCGGTGCAACGACACGGGTTTCGGGGTCTCGGGACCGCCGCGCGCAGACAGACAACCGGCGTCCACGCGCCCGTCGCAACGTCCGCGCCGCAACGATCGCTCTCCGTCGTCATCCGCGTCCAGACGACGACGACCGTCCCCGGCGCAAGAACGCGGACGCCCGCCGAACCCGTTCCGGTTCGACACTCCGCGCCGTTCGCACCGTTACAGACATGCTCGCCGCGCTCGTCTCCGCGTTCTGGATTGCCGGTAAGTGGATTGCGTTCGCACGTTTGTTCGCGTTTCAGATTTTGTTTTTGCAAACCAGTCCGTCTCGAACGTTTTTTCTTATCCGCGTCTGAAGGCTCGCCGACCCGTCGACTGCGACGGGGGACACGAAGGTGTCTCTAACGGGTTGACGGTCCCGATCGTCGCCGTGTGCGCGTGGGGATTTCCGACGTATTATTCGTTTGTGTCGTTAAACGCAAACGTCGTTTTGTTACGACGATAGTTCCGATTATCGAAACGAATTCCATAAGCCGAGCGAAGGCGGCGGCGGCGGCGGATTAATCTGCAAAAAAAAAAAATTCCTTCGGCGCGTTTATAATCTTTCGCTCTTCCGTCCGTGCCGCGGCGCTTGTTTTATTTTTCCCACCCGTTTTCTTGACGCGCCGCCATTTTTGCGTCGAGTTCGCCGCGAAAACCGTATCGATGATAAACGCGCGAACGTGGAACCCTATTTGTTGGACGCGTACGACGCTGACGGACACGGTTTCGACACGAGACGTCCGCGGTACCGTACCCGGCCGTCGGCAGGTGCGCGCGACGCGGTGTTTTATACGCGATTTCGCAACAAACAGCGTCGGCCGCGTTCATAAAAAAACTCGTCGTCGGTTACCTTTTAACGGCGGAGAGGGGGGGGGGGGTTTGTTTTTTTGGTTTTTTTTTCGCGTCGGACGAGAAAGAGAGAGAAAGAGAAATCGCACGGAGTTCGCCCGATTCGTTCGATCGGCGGCGGCCGGTCACGACGGGATCGACGAATTCGTTGGAAAAATAAACGTTTGGAATTATTGATTTTCGTTATGCGTTACATTTATACTCCCGCCGACACGTAAATACTTCAGTGAAACGATAATCGTCATTGCAATACGTCCAGTTGGGTTAGGTCGAATTCATTCGTACGATCGAATAACGTTACAGTTCCGAAACGGATTCGACGGATTAAATAGCAAATTTGTCGAACATACGTATGTATATACACTGTATATACTGTATATACGAGTACGGAAATATTTATGGAAACGTATTTGGAAATCGACGAAATCTAAAACGACGCCGAGTACTATGTATAGAGTAGTGAGGACCATGAACATCGCCATACGGACGCACGAGAAATTTATGTCCGACGTTTTTAAGACCGCGTGCTCGAGAAATTCACGCGGATATTTTTTTATATCACTAATTGTTTACACGGTTTTTAATTGTTCTGCGTGGGAGTGGCGGACGGGGGAGAATCGTCTGGCGTATTAACACAACTGACGGGACTATGAAGGCTACTATGACCGTACACGACGCAACAGTGTGGTTTAATTTTTTTTTATAAACAAATATATTCGACGTCTAAAGAATAGCGTCTCCAGAACGTGTATGGTAATTCCTTACGAAAAATATTTCAATGATTTTTTTTTTTTTTTTTGCTTTTCTACGCACGATATGATCGATACGTCTGTCGCGCAAAAATATAAATAAAACACAATGTTATTTATCGGATTCCGGAATCGGCTACGATTTGTGTAAAGAACAATGTTCGGCATGCGCGACCGGAACGCCGTATGAGATTATACCACAAATACAAGCGTTTAGGACTTTTTCATTTTTCTTGTTTTCGTTGTTGATTTAAATACGAATTCGCACACCTTTGAAAACGTTTGAAATTCCCGTTGGGATCGTACAACATTTTTTACGGTTTTATTCGATTCGTTCGTTCGGCGTCAAACGTTTGACGTGTTGACATAGTTATATAAATATTACGTGTTGTTTTTTTTCGCATGTATACACTACACGCACACACACACACACACGCGCGCGAGCGTATTTATTTGATTTGCATAACAAACGTCGATAAAATCTTAAACATTTAGTTATGACCTGCGAGATTTTACGTCTGGAAAAAAAAAAAAGAAACGAACACAATAAATATATGACTTATGGGACGCATGCACGTGATAAGTCGAATAGAAATACAATGTACGACGGGCGTCTTTATATTATGTTCAGACCGCCCGGCGGTGTACAAATCCGTTCTTTAGGTTTCGTAGGTACCTATTTATAGACCGTAAGTATCGTTCGTAAATGGGATACAAGTCTATCGCTTTATACGTGCATATATTATTATATTTACAAAAAAAAAAAAAAAAACATTGTATTTAAATAAATTGATGCTCAACCTTAACCCACTAACGACGGATGCAGTCAAATGTGCGCACGCAGCGGCTCACTGAAAATTCTTAAATTTTCTTCAAAGAAAAAAAAAATGTTACGACTACAAAACAAATCGTATGTATTATATTCGTACCGTATCCGTGAGTGACTGATAACGACGAAATCTGATCGGTTTTTGATTTTGGGTTCAGATTTATATGCACTCGATTGTTAAAAATAAAAAAAAAACTATGAAATATATACGCGCCAAAAATCTTTTGAATAAACACGAACATACCTAAAGTTTCTTATGAATAAAAAAAAAAAAAATTTAAAATAATCTCATGCAGACAATGATGTATACGGTTTACTACAAAAACCTATAAATTAATTATTACTATTACAGTATTCGTCTTGTCTCCAATGTGTTTGGGCGAGACACTACTTTTTTATGTTTTGCTGTTACATTTTTTCTCGAACTTCGTCGACAAATATTTACCGAAAATCGCCAAAATATGCGCTAAAATAATTAACGAGATTTTACTTAAACATCGTAAAATATATGCTTCAGGGATTAAAAAAAGAAAATGCCCAAATCTGTGAAAATAGATAACGCATTTGAAACAATTGTATTTAAATTTCAGAACGCGGTTTAGCGTTTTATGCTTATCTAACAAACAGCACCAGAAACAATATGCAAATGCATACGAATCCGAGCCCTAGTTATATAAGTCGAAATGCGTGATAAAAAAATATATACGTATATATATATACGCAATCAAATCGGATCGAGCACATTCAATTGTAAAAGTATGAAATATTTTTGTTTTAAAGTATTTAAAAAAATACTTCTCTAATAGTGTTAAGAAAAATAATGCGTTCAGATATTCTTTACAAAGTATTCGAACAATGTTTCAAATACCGAAATATAAGTTTGAAAATTAAATCGTTCGAATTGTCTCCCAAACCAATATTTATCATACATTACGATAAGAGTTGTTTGTGTTCGGCGCGGAGTAAAATTCTGCTTACGGGATAGACGGATTCGCACAACTGTTAACGTATTATTTAATTTTTGAAGAGCCGTTAGCGATATTTAGGCTAATAAAATAATGACGACGACGACGACGTTTTTCTATCAGTTAACGTTTTGAACAAGTCGTTTTGTGCGAGTGACAATAATAGCACGTCTATGAAACGGGCGGAAAAGAATAAAATTGCACTTAAAAATGTTTTCACTCGAATACGGTTACGACACCGTTGTAGGTGATACAAAAATGCATGGTATTTTGTATTTCATGTTACGTCATAATACTATGTGCGTTCTATCGGCGCGAACGTTTCGTGACCGTGCACACACGTTGTCTGTCTATACAGAAAGGTGTAGGCCGCAGTATTATTATCATTATCGATTGGAACGTGTACGATCGGCACGGGGAAAAGGTCTCGGTTTACCTCTTGTACGACACGCTGCACACTCAGATCACGAAATAATGAAATATATACATACGATCGATTTTTCCCGACGTCTGCAGCGTTTAATGATAATAACAATATTAACGTATAATACGCGACGGTCAGCTGTAACGTAATAGAACGCACGGGGACGTATATAATACGCGTGTTGAGAGAGAGAGAGAGAGAGAGAGAGAGAGAGAGACGTATTGGCACGAGGACAACGTATAATATATACACCCGATCGACGACCGCCAATTTTTTCTCTCATTTTTTTTTTTTTCATTTTCCATTTCTCGACTCGCGCTAGTTTTCGCTCCGTTTTGTTAGACGAACGTGCCGATTACAAAGTCCCTCCGCGTAGGTCACATGCGAATAACCAGCGTGCCGGACCGTAGCGCCGGGCGACCGGTTGAATTTCCGGCAGGTGTTTCACACGCGTTCGTCCGAGTTGTATCATACATTATTTTCCGTCTGTTACCGAGCATATCGCGGCGTGCAAGCTTCGGGGTTTGGTTCAGACGTACGTATTCATTATAACGCGATAAACACGGACATGAATACGCGTGAAATTCCGTCGCCGGCGCGGACGTGTTGTATAATAATCGCCGGCGCGTGTGAGAGGTTAACGAGTGTTTTACGACGATTTGGTTTTTTAATTTAATTTTTTTTAAATGTATTTACGATTTCTTCCGCCCGATCTCGCCGCGAACAGATAAATGTTTCAAATACGTTTCAGAGACCTACAGCGCAAAACGTGTTTTTTTATCCTTCGCCGCGATTTCAATAACTTGTGCAACTATGCAAAACAATCGATATGGTAAACGCGATAATATTTCTGACGTTATACAACGAAATTCACGCGTTACCCATAAATTCTTCACCAAAGAAATTCACTAAAGTCTAAAAACTATGACACGCATATATACCGTTGCGCATATTACGATATAGTCATATCTGGAAACCGCGTTAAAAACGTAAAAAAATGTATATCATTGCAAATTTTAACTGCACAATGTCGTAATGTATATATATATACGTATATAGATGTGTATGATTCGTGAAAGTGCATACGAACAGATTTAACCGTATTATATATCATTTATAGACACATTTTCTTTTGCGCAGAATAATAATTGTTAATTAACCATTTATTACACTCGTACACTGTATTTAACCGGTGAAACCATCCAAGGTTTCGTTTACATGTGTATCTGAAAACAGTAAAAGGTATATATATATATATATAGGAACCTGTGTATCAGGAATCATGATGTATTCAGTTGGATTACATTCATAAGTATATTATAACAGCGTTTATTTTTAAATTAAATCGTAACAATTACTAAAACAAAGACATTATATAGTAAAAATATAAATGCATTAAACGCACACACATTTCGTTTTACACATCAACTCATCGTTACCGTATAAATAATGAGATATAATTTAATCGAACTCTTTTAATTACTCTAAAACATCTAAATAATTAACCACCGCTCACTGATAATATTTATCGACCGTTATTATTATTATTCTAATTGTATAATAATAATAATAATAATAATAATTCGAATCGATTCTTATTTAATACAAAATATTATTTTAAGTTGTGGTTGTTCAATGACATTACACTGGTAATACGCATTTAATACAAACAACCTCGTAATAGGATTTTTTTTCCAAACACTAAACATCGACTTGAATTATACGAAAACCCTATAATTACATTGTATGTTTTTTTTTTTGTATTCAAATACAATTTTAATAACAATTGTTTACTTGAATATGCCTTACATTGATCGGAAGGAGTATTGTGTAATCTTTAAGTATTTATATACATTTTACTAAATCGTAGTGTTTTATAGGTAGACACCTAAAAATCGTTTAAGTAGACGTTTCGTATATATATTATAGTAAACGTAACGTATCGTGTCACTTTCATTTCTTTTTACTCAATCTTTACGTTTAGAATGGCAAGTTTCCATGTGAATGTTGCCAATGTTATGGCTATTTCATTCTAAAAAAAACAAATCTAATACAAATGTACGTTGTAAAAAATAACGTTAGTGTATTGTTTTATTATTTGCTGCGAGTAAATTTAAGAAGTTGTAGGTTACCTATATTATAATTAATTAAAAAAGAAAAACATGTCAAAAACTGGTGTGTATATGTATTGCCTACATTTTACGCCTGCTTTCTTCAATTAAATAATATGAGAGTACATTATAATTATAATATTTTTGATAAAGTGACTATGACGATTTCAATGAAAACATGACAAAATTAACATCATCACATGTTCGTTTTTTTTTTTATCACAATAACTGTATATTTTTGTATGTAACTTATTGTATAAATAATTATTTTGTACTATTGCAGCTATATCGAACAAAACATAATATATTATTATACATAAAAAAAAAAATAAAATATGTCAACATCATTCCAAAAACTCGTATATATTTATCGGGGAATATTAAAATTCCTTTGATTTTGGCAAAAATTAGAGTACGAATGATTTATATTTGCAAATAAAATTTGTATTGGCGTGAATACACGCATATAACATGATAATAGGTGACATTGACTGAATGGACAAATCCGTGAAATCTGAAAAACAGTTTTCGTAATTAAAATCAATTTTATATATATATGTATATATCTTTTCAGACAACTCAAAACGATATTACAATTCTAGGTCACACCTAGAAAAATCCTCTGCAGTTTATATTTTTATCGAATACGTATGACAGTGAATGATAATTGTTATTAGTTCATAAAAAAGTCGTTCCAACACGCGTTTCATGTAATATACTTAAAATAGTTTACAACAATTATTTGTCCGTATACATGTGTGTATCCTAATCAATCATAATAAGTACACCTACCTAATAATTGTTGTTGGACGTATTTAATTATTACGGTTAAATAATCACATTAAACATTAAACGTTTATAAAAACAAATTCAACATGAAAATACGTAGTTAAATCAATAATAAAAAATAAAAAATGAAGTGATCATTATATATGTATTGTTAGATTGATAATTAGTAGATACTACAAATTATTTTGACTTTAATAAGCATACAATCAAAGCCTGCCCTATATATATATATATATCTACTGTATGGTCTAACCTGAAATCTAAATAACATTCCTATCTAGACGGTCGATATTTACGAAGAAAGAATATTGAATCGTTAATAGTAATATACTACTCGTTTATTATATTTGGAAATTATTTTTTTTTTTAATATATAAGAGTCAATAATTAAAAACCCGTTATTGGAATTAGCAAAATGTTCATTTGTTGATTGTTCAATAGCATACATTTATAATACGAGCGCATATCTTTGTCGGGGTTTAGGATAATTTAATATAGACGAAAAATTCTTTATATTTAATTTAAGTAATATAAAATTTAATATGATATATATATATATCGGTTTGATCTAATAATGTTATTAATTTTTTTAATTTCTCGAAAACATCAATTGTTATATCTAGTTCTATAATGCGTATAATTGTTAAAAATGAAAACCAATAATTTATTTACACGTTTAATATGAAATACGGTCGCTGTTCGCTGTCACGAGGTCACTGCTGCCGGAGATGGCTCACAACTTTCACGTTATATATAGTGTTATTATCGTTTTATTTATCACTCGTGTGTGATAAATAATTTTGTAAGAAATAGCCAGTTTTAACTGTATGCCATGCTGCACTTTGCACATCCATACTTTCTTGGCACACAAATTTCAATGAAATTATAATTGCTGTGTCTCTAGTCGGTCATTTTAAACTATGACGCTAAACAAATAGATTCGTAAAAAATTATACAAACACAAATTGTTCATAAAAAGACAAAAAATAAAAACTGTTTTATAATAAATCATAATAGTAGAGAATTTCTACGATCCAACAGAACAACAAAAATACGATATACACGAATTATTCTTTGGAACGGGTGAAATGTGAATGTACACACGAGTATATAATATTTCCGACTGGTTTAGGTTAAACGTTTTAAAGTTTAAGTTGACTTCAACGTTTGAAATGTATTATTCAATACGTCGTAAGTTAAATATACACCGCAAATGAAACGCGGTAATCTAATAATAATGAGCGTTTCCATTTATTCGGACGACTTCTCTGTTCAGTGCCGGATTTAGAAATGTGGAGGCCCTGGGCCTCAGCATCTTTAGCGGTGGCCCCGTTCTCAATTGCACACAATATCTGATGTCGGTACGTTACAAGTGCATTTATAATGTTATCTGTTATATTATAATTTACTTTGGAATGATATTTTACTCGAAGGTAAGGTTGAAAAAATTTAATTAAAAAAGATTATGCTCCAATTATATTAAATAACATTTGATTCAGTTTTAAATTACAACGAACACGTACGTACCGAATACCGACCCGAGTAGCGATTCGATGTGTGTACGTCTTTGGTCCGTTCCGAAAGACGAGACTCGCGTAGCAAACCCTCGGTTGCATAACGGGAACGGACGTTTCGTCGAGACTCTAATAATAAGTTTATGTGTAAATATATGCTCCAGGGCTTGTCCTCGTCCACTCTTCTCGTCGACCGGCGAATGGGATCATTAAATCTTCGGGATATACATATATACGTACGTGCGTGACCGTGAAAACCGGAACACGACAACCGCGCTTGAGGGGATCGAAAGCGGATATTTTCCGCCTTCGTCTCGCGCACACGAAACGTGGCGATACGGATACGTTTACGTACTTCCAACGTAAGCCGATCGATCGATCTAAACGAGTCGACTTACCCTTTTTTTTTTTTTTCATCGTTTTTTCGGTCCCGACAACATCAAAAATCGAAATATCAACAATTTTTTTTTAATTTTTAATCCGTTCGAAATGGATTTACGGGGAGGAAAATCGAAAACGCGGGAAAGTCGATCTCGAGCGGACTTCGCGACGAATTCAAAACCGTTTTCAGATTTCTCGTCGCGCCACTGCCGGAGATCGACCGGCGCTTCCGATCCCCTTGACGAAAACCCGGAGCCGTACACCACGTCCACGTCCTACGAAAATACCCGTTTCCAGGCGGACAACACACAATGGGTTGCGCAACGCGTATCCAATGAAGAAACCTATCACGATATTGGACTCCTATTGTTCGTCGAACGTTTTAGATTTTCGTCCGACGTAATAACGCGCACGCACACACACGGACTTCACACGTTCCAACGCGTATCGTGTACAACGTTATTATTACTGGTAGTGGACTGTAGTCGCGTGTACGACGCACGAACGCGCGACGGACGACCTCTAATTTTTATTGCGATCAATTGAAAATGTGCCTACACAGGCCGCGCCGCGTACGTTGTATGGCAGCGACGGCTCTAGAGGCCTTGTTGCGCTCCGGCTCGCCGGGTGTCTTGTTTTCGTGTGATCTTCGTCCGTCGGACGGTTTTATCGCGAAAAATCGTACGGTATGGAGGACAGTAGTTAGCCGGGCGCGCGAGAACGAAACACGAAAATGTATTACACGACGTATACTCACAGCACACTCCGCACGTACACGCACACTCGGTGTTTTTTTAATTGCGCGAGTTAATCGACGACTTCGCCTTCTGGCTTTCGAGACAGAGTGTCTCGGTCCCGCGAACGTTGTCCGTGAAATTTAATTTTAATAAGCTGTTTACGACCGAACGATGAGGACACGTTGTTCTAACGCTGCGAAACCAATGGCGTTTCGAAAAATGTTTGAGCTACAACACGCAATCGTATCCGTCGCCAAACAATACATCGCTGTTAATCGACAATGAAAATAACCTATAGAATAGAATATATATTTTTTTTTGTGGTGGTCGTGGTGTATTTTCCACGGCAAAAACGAAATAATGTTTGATTCCGCGTGCGCTCGTTTGTCTTTCGTGCAGAACCATTGACGACTAACCCCGTTGTCTGCCTTTGGATAGCGTTAGTATAGAAATTCGGCAGTCGTCCAGTCTCTGGTTGAACGGATTTACCGACAGGTAAACATTGAACGCAAAAACATGTTTTCGGTGTTTTGTAAACATTTCCCGTCGAACGTTCAGAAAAGAATCGTTAGGTTAAAAACAACGTGTATTACGTTTTCTATATGGACGGAATCGATAACCAACGATTTAAATCCAAAATGCGTTCAATAAACACAATTATCGTGCGCCCAATAAGAATGAACACTTTACGCTCGTTCCCGTAACGGTGTTTCGTAACACGACGATAACCCGCCGCCAGTCGGCCGTTATCAGACGTACGAGTACGCGCGCGGATACGACCGTCCGTTGTAATTAGCGTACAGTTATTATAGTTTAAACGACACAAACTCGTCGATTTCGACCGGATTCGTTCGAAACGTGATTGTGTTTGTTTCGTACCTGTCCGCGTGTCATACCGTCGACGATTTGTTCCGGACCGGCATATTCATACACCGCGTATCTGGATGTTGCGTATCAGCCGCTATAAACCACAATCGTTTATAAAACGTCCCGTGCGAGTGATTTCGCTCTGTTCTACAGTAGACTATCGGTCGTCGATCTTTTCGCGCGCAATAACAACCAGCGGTGGTATTAACCGCGGGGACTGTAACCGCCCTACCCCCCCGAAAACCGTTGCTAAACAGTCGAATAATGTTATTGATATCGAACGCGTACGAGCAACAACTCTGCATGTATGTTGTCGGCTATTATGATAAATCGAACAGAATGAGTTTTCGGATGATAATAAATTGTTGTTCCTCTTTGACCCGGTTTGGATTAAATGTGAAATCGGTCGGCGCGGCGCCCGGCCCGACAACCGTTTTCGGTACATTTTCCACATAACGCACAACAATTCGATTCGTCGTGTTTTGTTTAACGTTGTTTATGATCGTCAAAGTTATAACGTGTTTCGCTCAACTTTACTCACTCGGCTCGATTGCAATTTTGTTTACTTTCATTTATTAGTGACGATTTCCGACTCGTTGTAAATCAACGGTTGATTTCGGCCGGCGGAGAGGAAAGAAAAAATTCATAAACTCGCTTATACGATCGGACTCGTTTGTTCACTACGCCGACGTACGTGTCGTCCGATCCGGAAGGCACAAAAGAGGTTTTCCAATTACGCGACACTTGGGCGGCGAGCGTTCGTCACGGCGGTCGGTTACATTGTTTTCTGTTGCCGAAGTGTCGGGGGAACTCGCGTACCGATAACGAACACCGGAGTCCGTTAACGCGTCCAATTCGCTGTTGTCTCGTCGCCGTCGCCCTTGGCCCGAACGTCGCCATTGTCCCGCTTAACCGACAGCACATGACTCTGCACGTTTTCCTCTCCTCCGGCGTTCACGGACCGTCGTACGTCCCGTACGTTTGTCACGCGTAAGACGACACGGGGGGGGCGTTGTCGAATCCGAATCGTATACGGCGCCGTTCTTTGCCGCGTGTATCCTCGTACTCTGCGTCCGAAACGAATCCGCTCCGGACGTTCGACGTGAAATTTAAAAACAAATAAAAAACCTAACCCGACCGCGCGCGAACGTTAAGATTAACCGTAAATTCTTTCGCTCTTGTTCACAGGTCTGGCATGCGGATCGCCGAGCCATTCGGACGAACACGAACAATCGTTTGGTTACGATTCCGGAGAGCTCGGTAAGAGGGTTTTACTGCTAGTCGGACGGTGAGTGGTGGAGGGGGGGGAGAGAAGCGTACAATCAGGTATTTTGACGCCCCGGGCAATTTTTTGAAAGGCGCCCTTAAACAAATTCTCTATAATGATTATAAAATCGTATAATCTATAAAAAAAAATTAAATAACAGAATATTCTGTCATGGATAATTTAGTCATTTAGATATATTATCGTCGATTTGAATAAATGTTACACTAAAATTTATAAAATATTCGTATATTAAAAGCGCCCCGGACAACCGCCCGGTTCTCCCGTATCTCGGGCCGGCACTGCGTACAATGGCCACGGCCAACGGCGTTCGATTCGTACGCGCAATAGTTTCTAAAAAACGAAAACCGAACGTGGCACGGGAAAAAGAATCCGCGAGAAATATCCGCGTTGTCGGTTTGTGCCCGTAAAACTCCTGACGCCGATCGCGGGCGGGTTCGCCCTCTCAACACCTTGACACGACCGCCACTGTTTCGCCGTCCTGAAGCCGTAGGCCGAATTCAAGTGACGCCGCCGTCGTGTACAAACGCGCCCGACTTTTGTTCGTTCGACACGAAACGACGGACGGGGTGTCTCGTGAATCCGTCGCCGTGTCGATCGCGACAACGTTCGCCTCCTTCTCTCGCTCGCGGACTCACGGGCGCAACAGTCGTTTCGATCACGGGCTGACCGTGACGCGAGAAAACGTGGCCGAAACCCATCCCGGCCGTACGCTTCTCAACCGCGCGTGTCGGACGGCGATTTTTCTCGTTTTCGTAGCGGTGAACGTACCGTGAAATTCGCCAGTTCTCTCGAGACGGTTTGCAGCCGAGCGCAAACGCGATCTAACGGGACGATAATCATTGTTGGACATTGCGCAAAGGCCACGGTGGGCTAAACGCGTGGAAAATATTTATAGGATTTTCTTTTTTTTTCGTTAACGCACATTTGTTCGAACAGAATTTTCAACCTGTTATTCCACGCACGGTTAAGACAAATAACAACAAATATGATTAGAATTCGGTGGCGCCACCGAGGGGATGGTTCTTGAATGTCTCTGAAGTGGGCAATCGCGTAGGGTAATTTTAATTTTAGGCAACAGACGAACATAAAATAATAATACGTAAAAAATAAATAAACAAATAAATTGTTGTTAATCATAACAATAACATGCAAAAACAATACGCCTAGAGTATTCGGACAAATGTTTAGAAAAGTAACAACCAGTTTCGACTGTAAGCCATCAACAGGTTACCATGAATAATAATGACGACGATTTACATACGAAACTAGTTGTTATTTTTCTAAACATTTATCCGAATGCTCTAGGTATGTTTTATTTTTATTTCATATTTATTAACAGATAAACGTCGATTAGATTTGTCGTAATCGATTTCGTGGTTTCTTTTGTTTTATAGTTTTCGATATATATATATTAATTTTAATAACAAAAAGTAAAAATTCACAAATCGGGTTTTCATATTATTCCAGGACCCCCTCCCTCGTTGAAAAAATCATGGGTTCGTTGCTGATATGTATAAGTACGCGAACTGCAAAAAATAATATAAATATATCCAGTGGTTATGATTATGTTCTGGGGTAAAAATCTATGTCTTTTTTTATTATAAATACTACTGTTTACGGTAAAATTTTTATAATGTAACAAACACGTATAATATTAGCAAATTAATTTAATTATTTTACAAAGGCCTTGGTGGGGGGGGGGAGAGATCTATCCCCATCGCAACTACGGCACCGTACGTACAAATATCGTTGAAATGATGGTTCGTGACGGTTTCGAAAACGATCGGATTTTCCGCCAACGCAACAATTGTACGGTTTTCAGATCCGTCGCACTGGGCCACCGAGTACAAAACGTGTTCCGGAAAATACCAATCGCCGATCGACATCGAAGAGAACCTCGTGACGAAGGTCAACCTGCCGCTGTTGCACTTTCACAACATCGACGTGCTGCCGAAGACGACGACCATAACGAACAACGGACACACGGGTAACACGCCGCGCACGCATATCGTTTACGTTAAAAACCGTTGTGCGGCCCCTCGCGCCAGGACAGATCTAACGGATCTAAAAAAAAAAAAAAATCATAGGACGCGCGGTGATCACGATCGCGATTCACGGTTTTTTGTGATAACAACGCGTTTCCACGACTGCGTTTTAGCTTTTTTCTAGCCGACACCGCCAAAGTCGGTTTCGATCGAGTCACTTAACGCGCGGCGTCCGTTTTACACGGTACGCAGGAGGGTTCGGTCGATTTTTAAATATTTGCGATAACAGTATTGATTGGGTAATTGCAATTGTACAACCTAAAAAGAAACACGTATCTCTATAGATCTGATGGTGTGTTGCGTCACTACGTACTAATAATTATATGGCGAACCTTTTGTTGGAATTTCGACAATTATGATTCCACAGAATACACGAACAATGGGCAAACCAGTCATTCTTGATTTTTCCTCAAGGTAAACCAAGTGTTTTTCGAAATAATTTACTCGATTCGGCTATTAAAATACACATAGTTCTTCCACCGGGCACACAGAAAATTATATTTTCAATTATATATAGAAACGTTGTGTTATGTGATCGCAGTCCGTATGGGCAAACACTATTTTCGCCTCAGAAAATACAGATTGGACAGATAAAAGCGCTGAAAATCAAATCGTTTAATTATATACGTACATTTTTAATTTTTTTCAATAAAAAATTAAAGAAATCATCTATACGGCGTATATGAAATTAGTAGGTTTTAACAACAAAATACGTAATACGTTTAAACAATACGGAGAAAATGAACGAGGAAGTAATTATTTCAAATTGCGAATCATTACAATACATGAAAAAAATTAAATACAATGTAATAATTAACCGCAGTTTCCTTTATTTATTTTTACTTTTTATTAATACTATGTACATTTCATTTCATATTTTTATCCTTCGTTATATATATATATAAAGGATAACTGTAATATAAAAAAGGATTGCAGTGGCCAGTATAAAAATTGCGCGACTTCCATGATTTTTTTAAATGTAAATATACGTGTAACACATCATATACACCTTATTAGACCATCAAGGTCTAAATGTTACTGGAATATATTAAACAAATAATGCAGTGAACAAAAATCATATAAATATACCCGTCATTGTAAAACATGTTGCGTAATATAATGTACAATTAACGTGCTTAAAACGAACGGACGATTATTATAGGTTTAGGCATGTTACGGACACCAATACATATATTATAAGCAAATCGACAAATGAACGTATACAGCGTTTTGTACTGTTTAATACCGCGATCATTATAGAATTCCTTGAACCGTATTATTATTAATTTTTAAATACTAGTATTTTTATTTGAGTGTGGACCAATGTTTCTCAAATTGTGGGTCACAAAGGCCCATCGGTGGGTCCCCGGGTCAATTTTTGGTGGGTCGTGAGTTTTTTTTTTTGAGTATATAGATTCTAAGAAATGTATGTTTTTTAAACTTCTTTTATCCTAAAGCCATGTGGATCGCAATAAATTTTGGGAGAAGAATTTGGGTCATGGCCCTAAAAAGATCGAGAACCACTGGTTTAGACCGTAATAATATGCAGTATATATACATTAGATTCGAAAACAGAAAATGGTCTAATACCATATATATACATATATACAATGCCGGATTTAGAAATTTGTAAGTCCTGGGCCCATCTTTGGTCCCACTTTTCAATTACATATATCTGATGTTAGTATGTTACAAGTGCATTTGATGCATAATATATCTGTTATTTACTGTATACTATATTATAATTTACTGAACCATATTTTATTCAAAAGTAAGGTTGAAAAAATTTAATTACATTTAATAATTAACTAAAATTAAAATTGCTCCAATTACACTAAATGATATTTAATTTATATTAAAATCACAATGAACATACTGTACTTAGATAATGTAAATGATTATAATTATATCAGTACTCTTCTAGATTTTGTCATCATACATATAACTATATACCAGTGATGTTTTGATTAGAATATTATGATTTTAACCCATATTAAAAAACAATAATTGTTGTTGTAATACGTTTTAAATTGGGATGTAAAAAATATATTACACGAGGCTTTCGTTTTGTGAGCCCCGAATAAAACAATCCTGTTCTGTATATATATATATATAACAAAATTATTTTCTCCGAGACACGACAACAAAGTGTGTGTAGCAGCTGGACAACACGACGTGTTTTTTCTCTGTGCTATGTTCACCTGTGCAGTAGTCAAGTTCTATTGACCTTGCACGTTATACAGTATCTGTAGAGCCCATCTGAACATTCCATTCGCCCCGTCCAGCAGCAACTCGACAAAACCCATAAAAAATGCATTATGGACGAATATATTTCATAACATTTAATAAATATGCTATTACCATTGTTTACATTATCTTTTTATATTTTTTTTCGTCCGATGCACATAGTTATCATTTCTCTGAGACGTATATTCTTGGCTTTCGCCAAATCGTGTTCTTTCACATAATATTCCAGTTGCTGACTGTTCTTCTGTTAAAACGGAAATATCATATGATTGGCTATAATAATGATATAAATAATGACAATATTTACCTTAAACAGATCCGCAGCGTTATACTCTTCGATCTGTTTTTTCAATTCGAACAATCTCTTTTCGTTTTGTACGACCGAATCGAAATTGTTACTGTACATTTCTGATAATATTTTTTTCATACTCGTAACTAGAAAAAAGAATATTACATTCGATTGATTCAACAATGCGCACCGCGCGTTCAATCATCGAAGACAATTAATTTATGAAACACACATGTGTGTATATATATATATGGTACTTTTTTTTCAAACATTTAACAATATTTAATGATTATGCATATATTTTTAAACACTTTTAGATAAATCGTATTCAAAAATATATCTTTAAAATTTGTATTCTATATCTATTCTGTGTTATGTATCTAGAAAATGTTGGTACTGAAATGTGTATATAAATTAAAATTAAAGATATTGTATTTTTTTTTTTTTTATAATATTTACCTAATTTTTTGTTCGGTTTAGTTGATTCCACTTCAAATTCTTTTTCGTTTTCCAATGCAACAATATCCTTTAATAACGAAACGAGAATTTAATGTATTATTTCATAATTTATTCGTTCTAATGACATAATAGAATAATTTAAATTACCTTCTTAGCATCGACTATAGAATTTTCTACTTTTTCAATCGAGTCTAAAAACCATATTTTAAAAAATATTCATTAGATCAACATCAGCATATAACTTTTTAACTTGTTACTAGGTACAATGTCATAATAGCGCAGCAATAATATTAAACTTAAATTCTCACTCACTATTTATATACGGAATTAATTCGTCAATCTTGATCGACTTATGCAGTATAGTTTCTGATAATTTGTTGTATTCATTTAACTTGTTTATTTGTTCTTCAGCAATACGAAGTTTTGATTTCAATTCTAACAAGTATTTTTTTTTCTGAACAATGCCTTGCATCATGTGAAAAATTATCTGTACATAGAAAATCGGAAAAATATTACAAATCTCATGTTAAATGTATTATTTTCAATTTCGTACTCGAAATACCAATTCTCGATTTTCAAAAAATTAATTGAATATTATCTGTTTCAATATTTAAATCTATACACAAATTGGAACTAAACTGATATATACCATCCGATTTATATATATTTATATATATATATCGGTTCATAAAAATTAAAAATTTGAAGCGTTTAATAAAATAAGAGTTAACCTAACATTGATTTTAATTATACGAACGTACAGTTTTATTCTGATCGAATATCTCTTCCACCCGTTGCCGTTGTTTCTTCCGATCGTTGTCGTCTTTTTGTCGTTCGGCCATATTTTAATAACGTTTTGTTGAGATTAAATACAACGTAACAGAACGCACGATTACCATAACGGAAATTTCGTTTAGTCATGTTCAGTTATTTTTACGCGTCATAAGCCATAGACGCTTTATTTCCTTCTGGGATTAATCGTTTACCAAGGATAATGTATCGATGAGCTGCCGTACCTAACCTCTTTGACGAAAAAAATCGGCCGTTTTCTCGTCTTTGAAGTTCGACGTTGTGCGGGCAAAGGAAGTCGGCCGTCCGGAAGCGTACCCGCAACTGATATCCGTTATTGTTTTTTTATCGCACGAATCATACAAATATTCGATTGTTTCGTTTCCGCCGTAATCGATATTCTACGGCGCTCGTCATTAAAACGACCGATAGACTGTAAATAGTAATGTTTTCTCTGGAAAACCCGCACCAAAAATATTATTGCATTTGACTTGGACCGACTTCAGTGGTTGAACGGAACCGCGTAACGTCGCGAAGTCGACGCAAATCGAACGTGTAAACTTATTTTCGGCTTGGTGTCGCACGGCCGAATGATCCGATTCCGTTCGAGTGGAAATGCGGTTGCTTTTGGTCGATGTCGGCAACTCGACCGTTGTCGACCGAAATCTCCCGGTACAGTTGACGTAAAATAATAATCTCCTTACCGACGTACCAAATATTTCTAAGACAAATGTTATACGAAAACCGCGTCAGGTGTAGGACACTTATATTTCGACTACAGTTGCAAATATCGACTAACTCGCCGGCTTCGTGCGTACAATAAACGTACAGCATACTTAAAGATCGTCCGGAACGTTACTCCATACAAACCTTATGGGCTTATGATTACGCGCGAAAAATTCAAATATCGAATTATTCGTAACGGTCGAGGACGCTTTGTAAATTTCGGCCAGACGACGTCAGCGCGTTCGAACAGAACCGCTTAGCCGGAGTCGCAATAATATATATATATATATAAATGTAGCGGCACTCGCGCGCACAACACTATTAGATACTACACGATAACGGCATTGGCTTCATTGTACGCGAACGGTTTTAAAACGTGCACGTTTCACAGTGGTCATACAATTGAATTACTCGGCGCCGGTAATGATCAGCGGAGGTCCGCTGACGCCGATATACAAATTCACACAACTGCATTTCCACTGGGGCGTCAACGACTCGTTGGGCAGCGAAGACCTCATCAATAATCACAGGTACGCGTTGAACTATACATTATCGACGTGGGTTCGTTCAAAAAATGTAAAAAAAAAAAAAACGCCTGCGTTTTCGCGTGTACGATAACCGGACGCCGTGGCCAGAAATAACAATGTCACGGGGAGTTCATGACGAAACAAAACACGTAAAGTGTTTTAAACGTACGTTATTCTCGTGCTCCGGTAGAGCATTAATTTTTAAAAAAAACTCGGGGCATCGTTTGAACTCCTCGTGGCTACGCTATAACGGCCTTCGTGTTATGTTTCCGTGTGTTAGCTACCCGATGGAATTGCATATGGTTTTTTCCAACACGGACTACGAGGACGAGCAGACAGCGTTGACGAAGAACGACGGTCTGGTAGTGTTGGCGTCGTTCTTCGAGATAACCGCCGACGACAATCCCGTTTACGCGGAGATCGTCGACACGTTGGACCAGATAAACATGCCGGAACAATCCACGCACTTGCCGGTCGGGTTCACCATCAGGTCCATGCTGCCGGAGTCCACCGAACACTATTTCACGTACAAGGGTTCGCTGACCACGCCGCCCTGTTTGGAGGTCGTCACGTGGATCGATTTTAAACATCCGATCCGTCTGTCTCACAACCAGGTAATTGAGAAGTACACACGCCGACGGCGTGTTAGCTAACCTTTGAAAAATCGCCGGGAATTTATGACCGTGTAGGGCAAACGTGCTTGCGATGACCCGTTCTCGTGGTGGAAATCGTCTATAAACTCGAACCGACTAGCTATTTCATAAACGTGCATAACTCCGGCCGTTACTTTAAATACGCATCTTGCAAACGTTCATGAGATTTCGAACGTACTGGTCGAGGCGAGCGCGTAGAACTACGGGTTCGCCATCCGGGCGTGGACCAAGTTCCGGACGACATTCGGCCGCGGGCATTACGGTGTCCAAGGCGTACGGGAAGTCGATGGCCGGCGCGGCCGTTTGAGGGTCCGCTGCAGAGATCACCCAAACAGCTGTAGGGACACGGGATCGATCCGGCCGGGTTTCGTCACGATGGTTAAGGGGCCGCCACACCAAAAGTAAAACGTATTCGACGCTCCGGAGACGGCGTTGCAAGTCCAGTAGTCTTTCGATTTTGTGAAAACAAATGTCCGGTGCTTCCTTCGGCATGGCTCTTAGAATAATTTCGGGTGAGAAATACTTCAGAACAAACTTGGAGGCGACGTTTGCGCGTCGTTGGTTGGTCGGACGATTTTACAGCCGTGGAAAACCGTGTAAAACCAAAAGAATTAACGGTCATCGAAATTTTCAGTCGGTATTTCGGGAAATCGTGCGGTAGACGCAAAGGTAGATTCCACGTCGATAGATAATTCTCGGTATCGGGCCCCCGGAGTGGTGGTGGTGGTGATAACGCGGTACGAGTTCTCTCGGTTTTGTTCGGCCGGTCTTCCCCGCAACGGTTTCGCGCGTAAACGTTAGACGTCGTACGGCGCCCGTTTCCGCCGTGTTTGATAAACGCGCGTCTAATCAATCCGTTTGGGACGTTGTCGTTGCCACGCAGATCCAAGCGTTCCGCATGTTGCGCTCGAAACACGGACAGCTGACGCACAACGCCCGTCCCGTACAAGAGCTGTCCGGCCGACCGGTGTGGTACAACGTGGGCGGGTTCCCGTCGATGCCGGCAGGAAGCAACGCGGCGACCACGTCCGGTCCGGTCGCGCGGTCCGAGTACGCCGTCGTCGCGTCGCTGACGTGCGCCGTCGTCGCGGGACTGGCGCTGCCGTCCTGAGGAGACGAAGAAAAACGACGACGACGACGACGACGATCACGCCGTTCCGAGTACATTTACGAATCGGCCGCGAGCGACACGAAAAAAGTAATATTTATATACATATACGCGAAACGAAACATTTTGTATAACTATTCATACGCGATAGATCTCAATAACAATTTGTGTGTAATTAGTTTAAACGATTTCTGTGCGTGGTTTATTTTTAATTTAACAAAAACGATTTAATTCATACGTTTTACTATCGTGAAAAATTATTTATTAAGATCGATAATTGTTTTATCGTTTATTTTTATACAAATCACTTTAGATGATGTATATTTATTTATTTAATTGTATTTAACGCGGTTCATATAGATTTACAATATATATATATCGCTCTATACGACAAATACCTACCAATACCGTTTTGTTCGAAACAATATTATATACATATTTTGTCGTTTCAACGTTCTTTTATATTCGCATACTTCGAATACATACAACATTTATTATTTTTAATTCTATAACGGTACAATATGTTTACAATTACGTTTTTTGTTTTGTGCAATATACAATACATCTAACAATACATAATATTTAAAGAATTTTTCTGTTTACATAGGTGCATTTTATATATATATACATTTGGTTTCATTATATGGTCGTACCTTTTTTTCACATCATTTAAAATGTTTGTTTCCAAACTCTGTTCTAATATGATATGGTAATATATATACATATATATATATAGTAAAATGTGGATAAAATATAAGTTAAATTTTGAAAATTAACATTTTAAAACATTGCTTTAAAAAAATAGCATTACACTTATATAGAGTAGCCAATTAATATACACTTTGAACTCGCTTTAGATTAGACGTATAATATTTAACGGTATTTAATTTGTGTAAATTTAAATCGGTATTATTAAATAGGCATCTAAATAATAATAAATTATATAACTATGACAACTAGTTTTAAACATTTAATTTTTAGTTTCATCTATATTATTATAGATAAAATAAAGTATTATTACCTATATACAAATAATTATTATTTATTTTTATTTAATAACATGTATTATACACACAACTATTGCCATAAACAATAATAAAAGTATAGGTTTCTAAATGAATAAGCATACCTTTATTTGGTAACAATATGTTTGTGTATTCAAAAACAAAATTAAAATGTACTTGTGAATTATTTTATACAATAAATTTTGCTAATAATAAACATTATTTTTGTTTATAATAATAGTAATTATATTCCCTTTATTGTCATTTCATGTTATAATATATATATATATATTATTTATAAAACATATAATTCGACTTAATAACCAAAAACAATAAATAATTTCATTGTGTTATAGTCTAAATACTATTATGTTGCTACAAGGTTATTATTATATATTCTGTGGACAGGAAGATATTTTCCTAGTGTCAAACAAATATTTATAAATAAAATTCAATTATTTTACATTATATATCATAATGTATTCTTTGGTAGTATACATATTAGGGATGAAATAAAATGACTCGCATTAGAATAAAAAAAAAAAAACCACCTTAGTCGGTAAAAAATTATCCGGACAGGATCTTCTCCTCCGCCTTGTCACCCGACTATATATATACGAAGTCGGTCAGTCGGTCGGCACGTCACTTAAAAAAAAAAAAAACAAACAACATCAGTCGAATAACAATACAATGTATTGCATCGTTTCAAGAGAGTAACGACGATACTTCAACGTTCTTGTCGCACGTAGGGCCCGGTCTGGACCGTTTCGCCCGTTCCACTCCTACCGGGATCTTCGAGTGTCACCGTTGAACCGACGCCGTCAAAAGTACATCGCGCAAAACGTCGGCGTATACGGATACACGTGCACGGACCACGTCGTCCGTTGCTCCAACAACACGAGGCTGCGAAACGAGTCGGTTGTGTTCTCGCCGTACGCGTTATCACATTTTATTGCACGCGGCTGCCGTACGTGATTCCGTAACACGGTACGCCGATGACTCGTCGATGATGACTCTCAAACGCGGTTGCTGCCGACCGTCGTTGTCGGCGGACGTGACACGAGAACGTGATAAAACGTAATTATCGCGGAGCGTATTCGTTTAGAAAACAAAAGTCGAAAACCGTACGAAACGACAACACTCGATAAGCACTTGTTATTGTTACGCGTTCGTCAGAATCGTTCCGAACGGGCTCCGTCGTCGTAATAACATCGTTCGTTGCCGACAGCCGCCGTGACTATTATTATTATTATTATTAATACCGACGGCGAAAATGTCGAAAATCGTCGTGGTCGGTTCGTGCGGCGTGGATTTTTTTTTGTAAGTATTCGTCCGCACGCAACACGTTCGGGTTCTCTGTTGCTAAAAACCCACAAAAAACATACCGTTATTTTCTCCAAGCGGAGACAACTCGAAAACGATACGGTCTTGGCGTAGAACAGTATTACGATTTATAACGATGTGATAATAATGCGGTACGTTTTTACGAAACGCTTGTGTTACGATGCCGACCGGTTTGCTTGTTCGTCGGCTAGTTTCATTTGACGTTTCTCTCGCGAGAAGATGCGTTTTGGTAGACGTTTCGAGAGGAATTCGGATTTTGGTGTTCGTGTTAAACAAAACGCGTTTCTACGTACGAGAATTATTCGAAATCGTTTTATTCGCAGTTACACGTCAAGGCTACCCAACCCCGGGCAGACCGTACACGGTAAACAATTTCACACAGATTTCGGCGGTAAGGGTGCAAATCAATGTATCGCCGCTCAGAAACTCGGAGCCGATACCGCTTTTGTTGGTTGCGTGAGACGCCGCAAATCATTATTCGTACGTATTCGTCGGGTTTCGCGTTAATTATGTATATTTCATCAGGTCGGACCGGATACGTTTGGCAGAGACGTGGTGAGTAATTTCAAACGGTGGGGCGTAGACACCGAGTACATAACAACCAAGTCGGTCGACACTGGAGTAGCACAAATCAATGTGACCGATGACGGTAAGAATCGATGTTTTCGATTAATATATAACGTCCGTATTGTGTCGTTGTTTTATGATATTTTCACGTTTGTGTTTTCAGGAGAAAATTATATAATCATCGTGGCTGGAGCTAACGGGACGTTGCAAGAAAAGGACGTGAATAAAGCTTCACGTTTGTTTCTCTCCGAAGCCAGTGTCATACTTTTTCAATTTGAAACTCCACTAGAAACAACAGAGTACTTACTAAATAGACTCTCTACGGAAAACAATAAATGTAATGTTAATTATATAGTATTATTAGAATGGTACACATTTTGTGTTTAAGTTCCAATCAATGGACAGGGTCATGTACAACATGAAACATGTTTACTATCCAAACAAATGTTAATTTACATTCCTAACTTTGTTCTAAAATCATAATATAAAACTTACTGCTATTGAAAATTATAATTTGTATGTATTTAATGACATTGGACATATTTTCAGGTTGTACAATCGTGAATGGTGCTCCTGCTCCTGCTTGTTTCGATGACCATCAAAAAAATATACTTCGGTTAGCCAATATATTTTGTGTTAATGAATCTGAGGCAGAGATTTATACCAATAACGTTATAAAAATTGATGGAATCGAATCGGCCAAACACGTTTTGTTATTACTCTTAAAAAAATGCGGTCAAATTGTGATTATCACATTAGGACCTCTGGGCGCTGTATTCGCATCTGTGGACAAACCTGAACCGCAGTGGGTTGTCGTGCCGAAAATTGAAGATCCCATTGATACCACAGTAAGTACATATTTTATAACAATATGTGTTGTCTCATTACCATATCATTGTCGTATACAAACCTAACATGCCTATTATGGTTACAGGGTGCTGGAGATGCATTTTTAGGAGCTCTAGCCTATTTCATCGTTCATAAGCCAAACCTAAATTTATATAAAAAAATTGAAAGAGCGTGCATTGTAGCTACAAAGACGGTACAGAACAAAGGAACTCAAAAAAGTTTTCCTTTGAAAAACGATTTACCCGAGGATCTTTTCAATTGAAACATACGAGTACACATGTGTACAATGTATGAACAAATATATTGATGAAGAATTAATAAAATATGAGCAATAATCAATACTGGTTTATTATGGTATATTATTGAAACTTATAAATAATGACGCTAAAATTAATAATCAAATTTCATAATAATAAATGTTAAATAATATGTTAAGTTATATTAAATAAAATACCTATCACTGTTGAGTGACTGTTTTAAAAAAATGTATTTAAAGTAATATCCAAGACATTTTCAACATAATCAAATATTAGAGTTGATAATTTACATATTATGCAAGAATAAATATAAATTTGTAGTTGTAATTAATATTATTATTAATTAATGTTAAATGAATATATTGATACGTAAGGAATCATATCGAAATAAATGCCACGATTATACAAATGTTATAAGGGCAGACGTTTGCGTTAAACACGCAAAACGGTTGTGTGACGAGCCGTAAACGAAACGTCGCATATCGGAAAGCGGCCGTGAACGTGCGTCCGGTTACGAAATCGTCCGCACCGACGGATCACCAGAGCACGAATACGTTTTCGCGGTCGGGAAAGCACTACAGAAAACAAAATAATGATTCGAGCGTTTGAAAGCGGCGCCCGTGGTGTGCGTGCACGGTCCGCGGGCACACGGTAACGCCAAAGACGTTCGGCCGGAAACAACTGCCGAACCTCTTTGGCCGCCGCGAACACGTTACATAACGAAACGATGATTCGGCGGCGCGTTGCTCACTCTGTTTTCGGTGACCGGGTACCCCCACCCCGACGACGTCCGCCGACCGTACCGCGCCGCCGCCACGCCGAGCGTCACCGCCGCCCGAACGTTCTCGTTCATTTTCATCTCGCGCGCCGACTACGCTCCATCGGCGTGGCCGTCCGCATAGTTTTGTTTTGCCCGTCCGACGTCGTCGCCGCTGCGTCACACTCGACCGAGTCGCACGGATCGCAGACGCCGTCCCAAGGCCGCACGCACGCCAAACCATGTCGAGTGAGTATCGTTTTTTCGGGGGGGTTTTTTTTTTGTCCGTCGCTCGGTAATTCTCAAGCGACGAGACGGGGGATTTCGTCGGGGTGGTTTCGTTTATCATTCGGGTCCGGTACGTGAGGGCCGGTTGTCGTCGGCTTTCTTCCCGTCACGTTCGTCGGTCGGTTCGCGCGAGCCGCGGCGTTTGCGGTTTGCGGATCGTCGTCGTCGTCGTGTGGACTACTCGTGTCCGACGATGGCCGATAGAAGAAGTGAACGTGACCGCGTTCACGTGTTTTACACGCATCGTCCGATCATTTTTTTTTTTTTTTTTTTCATTATCACGCGTTTCGATGATAACGCGGAGTCGATGGCTTCCGCCGCCGTTCGGTTGTTTCGCACGCCGTTTTCGCAATACCCCGTGGTTGTCCACGTCGACCGACAACGTCGGCCTCGAACCGCTCCGGTATTTTCATTGTCCTCCCGTCGCGAGTGCACTACGTCGATCAACTAGCCGAACAGATAATTTGTTCGTGGTCGTTCGTGTTCGAATACGATCCACTCGATCGACTCGTGCGTATGTGTGATCCCGTTCTACGTTGTGGAATTCGAACTGGCGTCATCGCCAAATTTATTGGTCGCATTTAATCCGATACGTTCCGTGAAGTATGTCTAGTACGTACAATTCGATCGTATACACATTTTGTTTGTTCGACCCGTACTCCGCTGTTACGTGGAAGATGTACTGTCTTCCTAAAAGCACCAAATTGTACTTATATTGTCTTTTTGGCCGTCAACTGGAAGTAAATCAATATACTTATGACTTTCTTAAGTGAGGGATTAGTCTATCTTGATTAGTCCATCAATCCGGAATGTTACACGCAAAATTACATTTTAATCTAATATCAATGTTTCTGTTTTCGGTATATACATTTATTCCCCAACTTATTGTCGTGGGCATGAAAAATGAGCGTTGATCGCAACGCATCGAGAGTTCATTTTTTGGTAGTGGTTAATAAACTTATCAACCAGTTAGCGTTCGTTTTTGTGCTCGCATAGCGGCAGCGCATCTGTTAAATGTTAAGTATCAATTGTTACAGGGGTGGGTAAGAACGACAGGCCGTGGTGGCCAGACCTGAATTTTTGTGCCTGTGACTATATGCATAATTCAATCGGTTTATTTATGAAAATAGTACATTGGAGAGGCTGGTTCTTACAAAGTCATCTGTTCCGATTCCAAACATTTTTACTTTTGGTTCTTGCTACCAGTATTAGTTTATTTATTTTCATAATGTTTTAAATGAAAAACTGTATTAACTTTAAAATCTGTTTAATTCATGTCAGTGTTTTTGTTCTGAAAAATTGTTCTTTTGACAAATGACAAAGTATACATGGACAGAGAATATAATTTTAGTTCTACTAACACAAATATCCATTCCATTTTTTCTGTGGTCAGTTACCTACTTTAGTAATGTTTCAGAGTTTAATATTTTTTTATTACAAATATAACTGTTTATATATGTGTTATAACCAGAATAAAAAACCAGTATGATATAACAAAGAACCTGGTTGGTCTTAAAATGTTCACATCAAATCTGTTGATTTCTTGAGAACTAGAATTAGCCTTTCCCTAATAAATTGTTGGAAATTTTCTTCCTAAAAGCACCAAATTATACTTAAATTGTAATTTTGGCCGTCAACTGGAAGCAAATTAAAATATATGACATTCTTAAGTGAGGAATTAGTCCATTTTGATTAGTTCATCAATCCGGAATGTTACATGCAGACAACAAATAAGTTCAACAGGTTTCATTAAAAATTAGGGTTATACCTATCCAATTTTTATGTGAACTTTCAGCTCTTTTTGGGTTTTTAAATTATTTGCCCTATTTATATATAATTTAACTGATTTACTTCTCTTTGTAAAAGAATATGAATCGTCTTCCTAAAAGCACCAAATTGAACTTTTATTGCCACTTTGGCCGTCAACTGGAAATATATTAAAATAAGACTTTTTTCAGTGAGGGATTAATTCATTTTGATTAAATCCATCAATCCGGAATGTTATACTTTTCGATTTAAAGTAATAATTAGGTTAATTTTTTTATTTTATCTTCTTTTATTTATTATTATTATTATATTAATTGAAATGTAGGTAAATTATATGTATAGTGGTATACAAATCATTATTAAATTATCATACATTTAGTTAGTTCTTTATGCTAGGTACTACAAATGCTGGTGAATATAAGATTCTATATGTTTTAACTTGATTACAAATTATTTATTATTTCTATTTTTTTGTAGCAAAAAAGTCTAAAAAGCAGAAATGGAAGCCTATAGAGACAGAGGTTATTTCAATTGCCAGTGGAACATGTTGGGCAGACGAAGTAGAAAAAGAACAAAATGGTAATAAATCACTGTTATGTTATATTGTATTATGGAATTTAGTATCGGTTACTTGTTTTGCCTTATGATGAATATTATTTTGAAGCTTACCTTTATTTATTTGGTTAATAGCTTCTAAACAAGAGTTATTTCAGTCAACAAGAATCTTGCTTTAGGGGTTTACACACTGAGTACATGTTACTTAATATAACCTCGGGAAGGTCTGAGATAAATTCATTAACCCTCCAGCCGAGGGCCTTCTTAACAAAGTTGGGCAGGAGAACCAGAAATTGGTCCAGTTCTAAGATTTTTGGGTCTGAGATGCCAAGTTTGTGCTGAGACTGATCTTAAATAACTGTTGGAATCTCCTGTGATTCGCAATTTTAGTCCAATTCGCAAGGTTCTAGCTATGCTAGTATAACTCAATTCAGACTATTCTCTTGTTGACTGTGTATCTCAAAACCTGAGGGCTTTTTATAATTTTTTTTTTTTTTTAAGTTAAATATTAAAACTTTTTTTATTAAATTTTAATAAAACAATTATTTTAGGATTTGGTGGTTTTGGATTTGAACCTAAACCATTAAACCTTCCTAAAGCACCAAGAGCAGCATGTGAATCTATTATTGATGAAAGCACTGTACCTCAAGAAGGACCCTTCTTGGTTCATATGTCCAATTTACAATTTGAAATTGATGAAGATGATATTACGAATTACTTCAAAGGACTCAAGGTAAATGTTTTTTTTATTGAATAAGTTTATTCTTTATAAATTTATGTAAAATAAAAATATATTTTCATTGTGATTTGAAATAATTATTACACATAAAATTATATACAATTTTGTAAAATGTATACTAGTTTGTTTAAAATAAAAAATATTTTGTATTCTAATTTTGTAATATTTTTCTAATCTATAATAATTTCAGTTATTTATTTTTAATATAATATTGCTTGTTATTACACATTTTTAAATATACTATCCAAAATGCACAGAGTTGATGATCTTATTGCTGTCAATTTGTATTTGCAGAAACTGTGCTATATTAAATTTTCTTTAGACACTATTTACAGTTAATAAATACTGAAAATGGTCGCAAAGTAAAATACATTACCTATAGAACCATATTAAAATAATTAGCAGAAATAAATGATTTATTATATTATAAAATAAGTGAAAAATAAATTGTAAATATTTCCTTGCTCAATTTATGTAAATGGCTTATAGTATGTGGGTGATGTTTCTCTGTAGTGTATACAATGTACATAACTACTATAACAAAATAATTTTCTGTTTTTGTCAATCACACATACAAACTTTTACCAAAATATACTAATGTTATTGATCATGCATTTCAAATATTGACTTATAGTAATGCAATGCCTAATAATCGTACATTCAACTGTATAAATGTGACTGGTTCCAACAATAAAATTGCCTAGCTCTTTCCCCCTTGAGGGGGTCTCATTCATTCATGTTAATATATTTGTTTGTATAAATATTTTGGAATATATAATTCTTAATTTTATAACTAATGTGTGTAGTGTATCCAAATAATATAGAATTTAAACAATGATATTGTTTATATTTTAGTAAAATGTTATGATTCAGATGTTTACTTAGTATAATCTATTATGATGAATGAAAGGCGAATATGAACATGTGGAGTTCCTTATACTTTATTGTGTTAGTTGAACCAATGTTATGAATATAATTTAAACATTCTGATAGTTATTATATCTAGCTATTGTAGATTTATAATTGATTTTTATGTATATAAATATATATTGATTATGTTTGTGTGATGTTTATGTTTGATAGATTGAAAACATTAAATTACCTCGTAATGACAATGGTCGTAACAAAGGATTTGGATATGTAGAATTTGAAGAACGAAAAGAACTAATTATTGCACTTGGAATGGAAAATTTGGTAAATTTATATATAATTTTTATAAATGAAATATGTAGTTAAAAGTGTAAATCTTCAAAAAAAAAAAAACCTATATAATATAATTTGTAATTTTAATCAATTGTCAACCGAAGTATAGTAGTTTATATTTTATAAAAATTCTATCATTAATTTAGATACGTGGACGTCGTGTGCGAGTTGAACTGGCAAGTGGCATGCAGGAATCTAGAAATTCTTTTCAAAGGAGTAGTCGTATGGGTATGGATTTCATGAGTAGTGATGAACCTGGTGACTGGCGATCAACTAACCGGACTTTGACTACTGATGATAGAGGAGGAGGTATTTTAAATATTACATTTGTGTTATATTTTATTTTTTATCTTATTGGTATGTTCTTATTAAAGGATTTCCCAGGAGACGAGATGGTGGCGCCTTTGATAAAGATCATGACAGTGAACGAGATAATGGTCCTTGGAGATCAAGCAAGCGTACTGTTGATGATGATGTAGCTCGAAAACCTTTTAGCGATCGCCGTTATGATGATCCCGAAGGTGGCAGAAGACCATTTGGTGATCGTCGGGGTGATGATTCCGAAGGTGGCCGAAGACCATTTGGTGATCGTCGTGGTGATGATTATGATGGTAGTAGAAGACCTTTTGGAGAACGTCGTGATGATATCGATGGCGGACGAAAACCATTTGGTGAACCTAGACGAGGTTTTGGTTTTAAGCGAGATGACGATTTACCTGAAATTGGTAATTTTATTTATTTTTATATTTCTTATAAGTAATTAATAAAAAAATATATATATATATTTGATAAATATATTTAAGTATATATATGTATATATATATATATTTTTTTTTTTACAAGTATTAACTTATAATTTTTATTTTTATTTCTTTATTTTTTTGTATATATTTTTTACTTTTTATTTATTTTCTCTTATTTTCACCACTTTATTAAGTAATTAATATTATTAATATTTTGAATACAAATAATAACTTGATATTTTCATGATAACAGTTGATAATGTTTCACTTCCGCAAGAACGTCCGAAACTAATACTGAAACCAAAGACTGTTGATAAGACTGATGTACCAAGTTATGAAGCCACATCCTCATCTATATTTGGTGGAGCGAAACCAGTTGATACAGCAGCCAAAGAGAGAGAGATTGAAGAGAAACTTTTAGCCAAACACGAACCAAAACCTCATCTCTCTGCTGCCTCTTCAGTAGCTAGTTTAAATGAGATTTCTGATACCAAGTAAGTTAATATTATATAATTATATAAAATCATAATTTCAGGAATATTAATTAAAAAAATTTTAATTAAATGTTTTTTTTTCAATTTGTATGAGATAAAATTTTAGTATATGAACTGAGTTAGCTGAATTTTGTTAGATCAAAAGTGATTGTTTATTATTTGGTAAGAGTATTCAGCCAAAATTAATAGATCAATCATAGTACTATCTAAATTAAATTTTATTTGGTTAACCTCAATTGTGTTCAATAAAGCTAATAGTAAATTTTGTTTCAAAATTATACTTCAATTTTTTTTTGTAACTGTTTCCTTGGTTACTGTGATAAATAATTAGTTAATTTTGAGCATGAAATATGATTTAACATGTTGGATATAATGTGTTTATAAAATCTCGGTTGCAAAATAAACAAATTGGGGCACAATTAAGTTTTTTTTTTAAATCTAAACTTTAAGCAGTTGGCTGATTTTGATAGACCAGAAATAATACCATTATTTTATTAACTGGAATGAGCATTCAGCCAAAATTGAAGGAGCAATCATAGTACCAGCCAAATTACATTATATTGGGTTGACCTCCAATTTGCTCTATAAATTTTAATAAATTCAATTTTTCTTCAATATGTTTCTGTCATGGTATTATTAATGACAAATAAAATGTATATAAATAGGAGTCAAGAAGAAACAACAGAAGTCAAGCCACCGTCTAAATCGGTTGAAACGTGGAGACGAAAAAGTCCACGGCGTCAAAATGATGATGATCTAGAGCCACCGCGAAGAAGAGTTTCTCCCGAACGTAACTCCAGATATGAAGAAGCTCCTCCTCCACGAGAAAATGCCTGGGTTAAACATCCTGTTATTAATAAAGAACAACCAGAAACTCCTGATGAAAATGTGTGCAATGGAATAATGCCAACACCACCACCACCAACGTAATACATATAATATTTTATGAGCTATAATAACACATGATTGGTATAATGTATTGTTAACATTTATGTTTCTTTTTTTCAGAGAGGAGGAGGAGGAGGATGATGATAAACCTAGACCTAATGTTTACATTCCACCGAATCTTCGTAAAAAAGAATTGTTGGAAGAACAAGATGTTATCCTAGATAGGGCAGCTGATGGTTCAGAAATTGTTGAAACTGCAGTCGTAGAAGCTCCTGTTGATGTAAGAACTGATCCCGATGGACAGTCCAGCGAACCTGAAGTAGCAAAAGATCAACCAATTGCTGCTGAAGTCACAGAACCAACTGTAGATACAAATGATACTGGATTTATTGAATGCGAAAAAAGTAATATATGAATTTATGTATGTATGTGAATCATACTAAATATTTATAATTAATTTTTAGATAAAGCTAAAAAAAAACCCAAAGTTGTTAAAAAGGTACCAGAAACAGAAGTGAAAAAGAAGTAAGTTCCAATAGCTTTCTATTACAATATAAAATTAACTAATTACAAATTTGTTTAAATTTGTAGAGATCCCATAGTAATAAAGGAGCAAAAGAAATCTGTAAGTACAAATTATTTTTGTTTTTTTAATGGAAAAAAAGTTAATTTTTAAAATGCATTTCTTTATAGAATTTCTTTTATCGTCTTGTATGTATTATTTATATTAAATATATATATATATATATATATATTATTTTTTTGTTTTAGATCAGTAATAAATTTGCAGCACTTCTCGATGATGGCGCCAACGAATAGAAAGAAGTATATTTTATTTTTATTATTTAAATATAGAGCCACTTATACATTATAAGACTCTTAAGCTTACCATCTTTTCTCTTTTTTTATAATCTCGTTATGTTATATTAAAGTCGGCTAGGTATATTTAAATGTAATTGTGTTGGTGATTTAAAGTCTGTTGGCGCATTGCACTCATTTAAATTTATAAGTGATACAAATTGAGACACATTCGTTTTAATTATTTAGTATTTCTTTTCTAACAACTGGTTTGCACAATTTATTATACGCATATACTTTTTTATTTATTGTGTGTGTTTTGAATATTATCAATGTATTTCGGTGATTTAACACTTCAACTATTTGTTACTGTAAGACTGTTTATTCGAATTAGTGATGTATAAAATTAAAACTCTTAATCGTGAAACAGACGCTCATTATGTACATAAGACTTGACATAGAATAATTCACTGCCAAGTTCTGTCTTAGAATCTTAATTTGTGTACATTTTTAAATTTGTGTTTGCAATTTGTACCGACAGACGATGGGGCAATTGTTGCATATATTTTTTTCCTTAAATTTTTTTAATTAAAATCTTAATTTTTTAATATTTACTATACATAAATATTTATGTATTCATAAACCAAAAGTTATATATATATAATATTTACACATTTATATATATAATATTTACAGCGTAAACACATTAATTGAAATAATTGTAAATTGCGACTCTTGATGAATTTTTTTTTAAAAATTGTAAAATACTCTAGTGTTTAAATTTAAGAGTTTTTATTAATTTTGATACTGACGTAGTCTCAAAATATATTTTCTACTCTTTGTTTTAATTATTTGTGTTGTGTAAATAATAATGAGCTGTAAAACATTACATCGTGTTTGTTAAAAATTTTTTTTTTTTTTTAGTAGATATTTTCATTATTGTATTTATTTATGTTTTATGTTTGTGATTCCTGTCGAGCAGTTTTGAATCATACATATAAGCATATTGTTTTCGGGCTCCGCATGTTAAATGGGTATATTAGTAAATGTTTATATTGTTTTATTCGGTTGATTTGCAAAATCAATATAAACTTTTTTCTCTCTCGATGTTTGTCCATATAAAATATTATAATATTCGATAATTTGACAATACAATAGTTACATGATATTTTTACTGCCCTAGTGTTTTTCTGAAATGTATGATGTACTTTATTTGTAAATGTATACATTGTTATATATATATATATATATAAATATGATTTCCCTAATGGAAATACATGTGATATTATTTATCAAATTTTTTTTTTTTTTAAATAATTTTTAAAGAACTTTTTTTTTAAATTTTCGTCAAACCGACATATTCATTAATATTGATCTTGGACGGTTTTTTTGTGTGTCTCCAATCCAATGATTTATTTTTGTTGTGCAATATTTTAATGATTTTAACATTGTGTGAAGTAGACAATTTTTTTTTTTTTAAATTAAAGAAATGGAAAATGACCTAGTTATATTTTATTGGACCTGTGACATGACAATTAAGGAATGAATAAAATATATTTTTATCCTCTTATAATATAACCGTTTTATTTATAATTTAGAGGAAGACGTATTCTTTCCAATTTTTAAATATTTGTATGCAATTTTAATTACTGCTAGTTTTGATTATTTGTAAATAACGTGTGTTGAATATATATCTGCTTCCCCCTTCTTAATTATTGTTGTTATCTTTAAAAAAATTACAATTTGATAAAATCGTCTCTTTTTGTGAAAGAGTGGTGTGTACTTGAAAATCATTGTTCGAGTCTATAATAACTGACTAATAGGTGTATTTATTTGTTTGCAAATGTTTTTCGCTACTGGACACAATAAGTGAATGCGATAAAAACGGCTGTTATTTAATCAAAACGAATATTTACAACGTTCATTATATAACGAATCCGACGTCATTGTCGAAGCGATAGTTTTAAAACCGTGTTTGTTATTCACCGGCGACGATCGATATGACGTTTGCGGCGAAATAATTTCGAATCGTGCCGGCAATGTCGAACCGTGTGCGACGTGCGTGATATTTTGAATGTGTTTTCCATTAATTGACAGCCGGCGATAACTGTGTGCGGAGACCCAGGGACTCGTACTAGCAGGGTTGAAAGAGGAGGGATGGAGCCAAGCGTTTCCGCCGTCACGGTTTCTTCGCGATCGTACCGTAGCCCGAACGATCCGCGGTCTTGGACTTGAGTCGCGGGCGCTGCTCGTACGGGTCGTCGTCCGACGCGTTTTCGCATTCGCGTTTCCGTTCCGCGTACATCCATCTGGAAAACGAGTTACGGATGATGGGTGTTACTATGTACAATGAGGCTAGGTTCACATGGACGCGCGTACACACGCGTTGAGCGAGAATGTTCTGCTCAACAAATAATAAAAATAATAAACGTTTGTATATTGGTTAGTTAATACTTAGTGCAGTTCAGACTAGCATCGATGACGGATGTGTGTGATGCTGTGTGTTTGTGGGTTGTCCGCCGAGAGACGCAGACAAAAGAGAGAAACGAAATATTGGGTTCATCCTAACCTAACTTCTTCTCTTTATGGTTCGGTTTGAGTACTCACGGGTGGTCACGTCCCATATGGCAGGCATTTTTTCTGTTTCGTTAACGTATCAATTTCAATTTCCATGTTTAAAAAAAAACACTATTATCAAAATTCGATCGTTCGCATCAAAACGCGCGTGTCAACCGAAACGTTCCGATAACGATACACGGAATTTAAATCCGCGGTTCACTAACGCGCGTCCGTGTGAACCTAACCTAATACGCGGCGACGGTCGCCAAAGGGCCATAACGGCCTGTGAAGCCCGAGCGAGTTTGACGTGACCTCGCCCGAGTTACGGCCGGTCGGACATAACGATTGTTGCGTTTACAGGAATAGCACAATGGACGGGGCGCTGAACGCGAACGTGACGATGTAAAACGCTCCGGGCGACGTGTTGATGGTGGCTTCGTAGAGGCCGTTGTACACGAGTCCGAAGACCAACGAGACGGCTATCTCTCCGATGCCGAATATGGCGGCTATTTGACCTGTAACGAAACAATAAAATAAACAAAACGCGCGCGCAGAAAAATATCCCCGTGTACGCGAAAACTAATTTTTTAAATATAACCCCTCGGCAGCGTAAAACACTGAAAACTATTTTAAGTGTTCGTTCGTGCGGGGGGGGCGGTCTTGTGGACGTTCAAATCTCTCTTTAAAGGGTCGTCGAGGTTCACGGCGAGCGGTCGAACCGCGACGGCGGCGTCCCTCCGCTTAATTATGACAATACGGTCCTCCTTTACAATGACGTGCGAGCGTTATCGATTTTCGACCGGTTTTACAAGAACACGATCGAGTATCGCGTTTGAATTGGGGACCGCTTGACGCCCGTGCGTGTCCGAACAAGACTTGAACGCCGCGTTTCTTACGGTTTTGTGTCGACGAGAAAACGTAAATGCACACGCGATCCGTAACGTACGTTATGAGTAATTCTGATTTTTTTTCCGTTATTTCCAGTACGTTCATCAGTTGTTACACTGTTGTTTGCCAAGCCTGTAGTCGAAAACCTCCGCGATTATTCGTTTGCCGTTTGCACGATCCCGCCGACTTGATGTTACGGCGTTGGCGAACGCGTCTGCAATCGAGTCTGGCCAACCAGATCGTACTCGGGATACGTGTAATACTATCACTCCCGAACAAAAAGAACGTAGACGCCCGTCCGCTTATTTTCAGATCGACCCTTCGGCCGCGCGGCCGTTGTACGTTCAATGACCGCGACCAACGGGACTCCCGTTTCGAGGACTCGGACGTGACCGGAAAACGGTGCCGGGGATCGGAAATCACGACGGAAATCTCGTGTGAAAAACGGGGCGTTTTTTCAGAGGCTGACGCGGCGGGGGATTAAACCTCCCCGAAATTCAGGACGGATATATACGAAATCCCGAAATTCACTTTACGCGACCAATTCGTCGACGAACATTGTTCACCGTACGTTCTCATTCGTGTTCGACCGTTGCGACTTACAGTTATTCCGTTGGAACGTGGTTCTGGTTCGATTCTGGAGTTTTATAAACCGAGAAATCATCGGCGTAGCGTGCCTTGGAGTGGTCCTGTATCAAAATTAGTTGTGGGGGGGGGGCCCGAATGAATGGTAAACAAAAATGCTCGCGTTACATTAAACGTATATTGATTAGAAGTTGTCACCTCCTTGATTCAAATTGAATATACACTTTTCTTGCATTTTTTTTCGGCAAATTGATTTATTAAATCATCTATAGCCGAAGACGATTTCAGTTTTTCAAAAATGTCTGAGCTCGAGATTGAGTGACATTGTTGATAACATTTTACTAATTTTTGCTTACACACGTCAGGGACCTCTACGACTTCAAACTCGTGCAGACACGTTGTTGAGGTTAGGATCATTCGATTAAGAACGGACGTCTAAATACAACGATCACGTTGGTGAAACTTTCGGATCGCCCCCGGCCACCGCCCCCTCGCACAAAAGGTTTTTTCCGCGTTCGCGCGCGCGACTCGTGTTGGGGTTCGGGGCGAGTGCCGCGGCGGCCTTACTGAGTTCGGTGCTCGGCACTAGTTTGGTCATCAGCGACTTGACGGACATGTTCTCCGCGGTGGCCAACACGTTCACCAGCGGTCCTGCGAAAACACAAACGTTTGTCCATTAACCATTAGGTTAGGTTAGGGGTTGGCCCGCACGGTGGGCAGGGAGGGTGGCGAGATGGGACGCTAATACCCCCCCCGCGCTACTCGATCGGCGGGTGAAGGAGATCGCACAGTGAGATGACGTTTCATCTCAACCGGATCGGGTGCTCCCGTTGCGGACCGTCCGGCTCTTTCGGCGAGGAGGATGACGACCGCGTTTCACGTTTCGAGTTGGCCCGAAACGATCTTGTACGCGTTATAGGTCGTTTCCGGCCGCGCGATCTCGTCGCCCCGTTCGCATCGACCGTAACGGGGTCAGAAGGAAGAAGCGGGAGAGGCAGTCCCTGCAGGAGGTCGCCCTCTTGACACACATAAAAATCGCGAGGAGAGGAGCGGCGAGCATCCTCCATATTAAAAATTCGTATTAATTATTGTGAGCGGTGGCTTGGCCGGGTTTTGTCCGGTCATCCGCCCCGAACGGACAATTGTTGTTTGTTCGAAATAAACGACGGCGGCCCGCCGCACTGCTGTACAGGCGTTCAGGGCAGCGGCGGTACTGCCGATATCGTTAAAAAACGAAGGGAAAAAAGGCGTTAACCCGCGCGCGCTCACCCATGCAGAATAGGAACTCGTCGTAGGCGAACGCGTAGAACAGCGCGGCCGACGTTTGGCTGACGGTCGACAGCGCGCCGATTATCTCGTCGGAGATCCGCAGCCGTTTGCTCAGGACGAACACGGCGAACAGGAGACCTGCGAACACACAACGGTCGGTTTTGGTCGGACGTGCCGGTCGGGTCGCGGGTTAGGCTGGCCGGACACCAACCGGCTATGTTTATTAACAGTTCGTAGGTGGCGTACACGCTGAATTTCACTTCGTTCCAGTTGAATCGGACGCGGGTGTACAGGTACGACACCGTGCGGAAACCTGTGCGATCACAACAACGATAACGGTAACGCGCGTGTTTTATATATATTTTTTTTTTTATTCCGCCACCCCTTCCCCGAGAGATTTCGGGATTTTCCCCCGGACGGAGGACCTTTGCGGGGAACGTTCCGTCTCATCGTCCAGTTATTCCTGAATTCTCAACGCACGACCGAATCATAGAAACCCTCCTCAACCCATTACAAAAACAAATAATACACATTACGAATTTAGGTTTTCCCTCGACTGTTTTTACAGAATTTGTCTAATGCCGTCTCGTCCTGTACGTCGGCGTCCCTAACAATCGATAAAACGTTGTCCACCGGCCTGGACGCGGAAGTCGCGTTTCTTAAATAGGTTTTGTTCGGACTACGCGCGGTCGTCGCAACGTAATCGTTATAACAGAAACATTACGTGCTACGGCCATAGGACGTAAAGAAATTATGGAGCCCCGTAAGTCCTCCGCCACCCCCCACCCCCGCCCGATAAACACGCGCGCGGCACTGACCGTTGTTCGTGCCCGCGCTGGTCATCAGTATGACCAACAGGATGAGAATCCTCAGCCGCTGGGTGTTCGGCCGTTTTCTGAACGTGGTGCGCACCGACTGCGCGACGTGTCCGAGGTCGAAGAACTCCGAGACGGCCGTCCGGCACGATTTGTCCGAGCCGGTTCGCGCGGCCGGTGCGAAGTCGTTGACGTACAGCAGCCCGTAGGACAGCCCGAGCAGAAGCAACGCGGACGATATGCCGTACGCCCCGTAGAACCCCAGCCTGTTGTACACGATGCCGGACAGCGACGTGCCGGCCGCCATCGATATCGCCATGACCGCGTTCACTCCGCCGATTCGGAACGTGCGGTGTTTCACCTGAAACCCCGGGGACGCGTGAGCGGCGACGACGACGACGACGGACGTCTCTGACCCAACCTAACCTAACGCCGTCGAGGTTACGACCGAGAGCGTGGTCGCGGGTACGAAAAAAAAAAACGACAATCGACTATAAACACGGTGCTGGTCTTATCGACCAAATTCGAATGATCGTACGCGACGTGTGGAGCCGGTTCGACCTGTCGACCTAACCTCTAAGGCTCTCGATTGTCGTTAAAAAACGAGTCTCGACGAGACGCGCGATGACACTGACCGAGGTGGCGTCGCCGATGTAACTGTACGCGGTCATGGTCATCATCGTCTGGCCGCCGGTCAGGGCCAGCGGTATGGTCTCGGCCACGCCGGCCGCCTCCATGGGCAGCCGGTCGAACCAGTAGACGCACAGCAGCTGGCCCGCGTTCCGGACCAGCTCGCCGTACACGGGCAGCAGCAGGCACGGCACGCGCCGGCCGGTCCGGTCGCTCCACGAGCCGACCAACAGCATGGCCAGGCACGGCAGCGCGTTCTGCGCGCACGTCTGCCACAGCATCATGCCGGCGACCAGCTCCTGGACGGCCGCCTCGGCGGCCGCGGTACCCGCGTCGCCCGCGGTCTTCGCCGCCAGCGCGTCGCACGTGTGGTCGGCCAGCCGCAGGTTCACCCGGCACGCCTTCTCCAGGTTCAGGTTGGACACGGTGAGCGTGACCAGCGTGAACGCGGTCATGTAGCACGCGACCACCGGCTCGATGGTGACGCCGTCCCAGAACCGCCGGAACGCCGTCGACGCCGCCGCCGCCGCCATCAGTGCCGCGGGCGTTTGACGCGATTTCTTTTTTTTTTTCTCGACCCCTTGACAACAAATTAAAGAAACAAAAAAGGTTAGGTTACGTTATGTGACGTGACGTGCTGGTTTGTTGGTCCGGTATCGCGTCGCACTTTTCGGTGTCGGAAATCTGAGCCCGACATGTTCATTTCGAATGTCCCGAATGGCACCGATAACATTTGATTCTGACAAACGATACGAACTCCCCCCACACACACACACACGTCGATACGGTTTCTAATGTTTTTTTTTTTCAGAATTAAATTCGCTTCATTTTGTCTACGCCCAACACGACGAATACGTTCGTTCAAACTTCAAAAAAAAAACCCAACTCGTAGACGTTTCTCCAACCGTGTCCGACAAGTCCCCGTGTGAACGTTTTTCGGAAAGCCTCGACACCCGGAACACGGTCGACGAATCGTTACCGGAATAATTTGCGCCGACCTTTACTGGCCCGCGGTCTACTCGATAACGGCGCCGTTTCCGGGTGTTTTCAACAAAACGTCACCTCTACACATGGCGGACGTTTTAACGGTTGATTTCAATCGTTTTTACCGTAGATTATAGAATAATCGTGGAATGCCCAGATAAGAGTCTACGCGCGTATGTCGTTAGTCTACGGGAGGCGTCGGGTGAGCGGTGAAGGGCGCGCGCGAGTGTGCGTTTGTAAGGTATGCGACTTCGTTGTTGTGCAGCACGGTGGAATCGCGACAACTCCGCGTCAATGTCCTGAACGAGTTAAGGTAACTGTTTTTTCTGTACTCTTTCATAAATTCTCAGATAACAGACGCGAAAACAACAAGCGCCCGCAAATAGCGGTGCGAATCCAAAGTCCGGTGTTCAACGGGTTTCGCCGTACAGAAAAATACGTCCGTGTTGACCGGGCGACGACCGCCGCGCAGGCGAAAAGTCGAAATTCCAATTCGTCTCGTTCACTAGAAAAACCGCTAAAAATACGAAACGCGTCGCGGCCGTCGATAACGTTCGAGATAACCAAACGGACCATGGTGCACAGCGGCAACAACAACAATAGCACCCCGGCCGACGACGTCGTCACGAAAGCGCACAATAAGCGTTTATCGTGTTCGCGGACGTACAATGTGCAACGAAACGCGCGTTGCGTTACTGCGTCATCGTCGAGAATGCCATTTTTTTTTCCGCGGAAGTGTTTTCGATTGACGACTAACTCGAGGGTTCGTTTTTCGATCCGGCCACTAAAACGCTTTTGGGCGATCCGTCCGTTAGACGCGGCGAATGGAGTCCGTGAAAGTACGCGGCCCGACGGGTTTTAGAGTAGAAATGTATGTGTGTGGCACCCTCCCGCCCACTCTGTACGCATAATTTCACCGACGTCCAAACGTAAAACAATCGCGTGTTGTGCATTGACCGAATGAGTGCTGTGGTTTCACCGGCAACATGACTGAGCATTGATCAATTCTAAAAACAAAATGTATAGCTTTTCAAAAACAAACGCAATAACGATTACAGACGGTCGATCGTTTAATGTACGGAAATCACAACAATACGTTTACTTCGCACGCCACAGTTTGAGTAAAAATCAAACAAATTTTTAGTTCGTTTCTACGATGATGATAATAATCATATCGGCATATCGACCATAGAGCGTGACGGCCGCTTCACCTGAATATCGATGCAAAATGAATAAAAAGAAAAACACCCGACGTCTATCCGTCACCATCATTTGTAGTCGTCGACACGCGTTTTTGGTTTTTAGACAAAACGGATTGTAGCCAACGATTCAACAAATTCAACGTAATATGTAAAATTAACAGAACGCAACTGTTCTGAAGTCTACGGATCTCTTATGGTTTGAGTTTAACTATCGCGTTTGTCCGACGGCGGTACGGTTCGTTCGTTTCTTCCTAAAACGCCGAACGTACTTAAAAAACAAACCTATGCGCGTCGTCGACGAGACGACGACGTTTCCGACGAGCTGACCGTACACAAAGCCGGGAGGCAACGGACGAGTCACGAGGTCCGCGCGAAAAACGATATTAGTTACCTCGGGCGACGATTAGCGTTTCGACGATCGGCGCGGCGGATCGATCACGGCGGCCGTTCCGTCCGGAGATCACGTTACGGGCTCGGCGGGTCGGGCGCGTCGCGTGCCCACATCGCGGTAACCTCGGTAACGGTGACGCGGGCAACGTAGGCGGACGACGACGAAAACTCGAGGAACGGTTCGCCCGGACTTAACCCGTGCGGCTGGCAGCACCGGTCCGCGCGTCACTGCCGCGAACGTGTTCTGGACGCGAAGACATTTACGGCCGGCGGTGCACTAACGACCACGTGCACCGCGTGTCGGTATCGAACCGCCGTCAATGAACCTGTTGACCATTCCCCCCACCACCTACTTCCCGTTTTGCGTTCGCACGTGCGCGTGCATTTTTTATTAATTATTTTTTATTTTGTTCGGTTTTTACCGCGCGCGCGAGTTGCGATTGCGACGGGCGCACGAATCGCGCATATCGTTACGCTTTGTTATCGTTCCCCGGCGAGAAAACCGGCCGCCTTGCCGTCCACGGGACAACAGGTGCTTGCCGTTCCGCCGACGGCCAATTCCGTTCGGAGTTGTCTCGCGACACGGCGGCCCTCGATCTTTTCAGGACGCGAAACTCTATCGACACCCGGCAATGCCGGTCTTAGTATCGATCGTCTACGGGATAGTAGAAAAGCTAAAAAAATAAGAGCCCATATCGAAACTGCTCACTGCCCACCGGAAACGGTATCTATTCTATACTTTCGTTCACGTGATACCGGTGCTTTGTTAATAATTCGTTTGCGTACGTGCCAAACATTGTTCGATCACTTGGATACTTCACAACGACTATCGACTTTACTTTATCGAACCCGACTTACCGGGACGGCTACGTTTATTGGAAATCATGTCGTTTCCGCGTTCGTTTCTCGTACAAGAACATTTGACGAGTCTATAGGGTTCACGTTACATTACCTTCCGAATCGCAGTGCAAATAGTTTTCGAATGCGATTTTTACTTTTTAGCGTAGACGAGAGGGGGTTTTTTTTTTTGGTTTTCGTTCGAGAGGGAAGGCCAAGAACAAGAAGTGTAGCCAGTTGTTTCGTACGCGTAATAAATCCGTAGGCGCCAAGGTTTAAAAAGTCATGGCTTTCGTTTCTAGTTGTATGTTTTTAAAATATAACGATATACATTCTTTGTATACAGTTTTTCAATGTTTGATAAATATATATATATATGTATAATCTACTTTTACCTTAACTCGATTATTCACAATCGACCTTAACGAGTTCAAACAGCGAACTTGCCGCCCAACCTAATTACGTGTTGCGAAATATATAACAACTTTCGATTTTTAAATCGTAACCCACGCGCCAGGCACAAAGAACATTTTCCCACGTGTCACGACTTTATTATATATATATATATATGTGTGCACACGGTGAATGTAGTTCGATTTGTTTGCTTTCGAAAATGCACTGCTCTCATCTCAAATCCGCGTTCGATGTACGCGAGACAATGAGACTACATAAAAATGTTATTGTTGGGCCGTTCGCTGTTTATCATTGATGTGATCTTCGACCTGAACGCTGGTCCATTAAACGCGAACCGTAGACTATTGTACAATACGTCGTTATAATGCATTTATATAATGTATATATATAATTTATACGGTGTATGCGTTACAATCTATTAGATAACGGACTACAAAGTATGCTAATATTTAATTAAATCGAACGTCGGACGAAGTTATGCAATAAATAGTTGTGGAATTATTGTTTGAGGAAACGCGTGTTTGTATCATTTTGTGTTGCATGATTATTCGTGTAAAGCGCTTATGAATCCGTTCGACGGATCAAACGGATCGACGTGCGCGTCGGATCTTTGTCGTTTTCGTCGAGTTTTCGTCATTAGTCGTCATCGCGTCATCGCGATCCATAGATGAATAAACCGTGTGCGACTTTCGGACTTGAGACATGATATCGACTGTTACGGTGAAAACATCGTGTTATTGTGTACTTGGCCGCTTATCAACAGTATAGTGTCCCCGTCGAAATAACGTTAACCGCTGCGCACGTGTTCTGTCGTACGCAAATGCTAATCATTTCTAATCGCGCGTGCCCGTAAAAACAACTACGACGTGATGACGGTAAATATTTCACCGTTAACGGGTGTGTGAATAGATCACAAAAAAAAAAAAAAAAATTATAGCTTTACGCACTGTACTGGTGACGACGTTTTATTAAAATTCGGGTAATACGATAATCTCATCAAAGGTAAAACGCTATGACGAGAAAAAACAAAACAAAAAAACATCAATACAGATTATCTTTAATAATTGTGTCGGACAATAAACGTCGGGCGTACAAAACGAAAACGCTTGGACACGTGTTCTACGGTTGTATTGTTTATTAAAAAATCATCACGCTTTGGTCCGCGATGTAAGTGTCCTGCGCGGAAACGGCCGGTGTGCGTTGTAAACGTACGCATATTATTCGACGTCTAGAAAACACGAACAATGGAATTCACATAGATCACTTGCTCGCTTGCCGTCGCGTAGACGGACGAAATTGTGCGGATGTCGCGTGTGAATTTAAATTACCTTGCATCTCGTTGCAACCGCGACTCTCGACTTTCGACGCGACTTCGTGATCGTATTTTTGTGATTTTTTGCTCTCCTTGTACATCCATCTAGTTTTTTTTAACAAACCAAACGGATTACGATTAAATCGCGTGCGTTTTTTCGTCGGAATTAAAAAACGCGATTGCGATTGCGTTTGGTTTCTGCGAAAAACGAATGACGCTATACAGATTCGTCATGCGTATTTTTTTCCAATATAAAAAGCAAGACCGTACGTGCCGCGACTCCCTTGACGATCTGTCCGAATACCTCCGGGGCGCGTTTATCAGGGAAACGTCAGGAAAATGTTCTTCAAATAAGTACACTTATTTAGTAGTACTCTTAATATCACATATTTACAGTGATTTCCTAAATCTTGTTTTTTAATAGAATTCGGAGGTCTTATCAATTTCTAAGGTCTGGTTCAAGGAGTGGGCCGAGAGAGGTCACGCCTCCCAGCTATTTCATTCGATATTTGTTTGAATTGGCGATATAATTCTTTTGCAAATGCAAATAGTTTTCAACGGGTTTTTTTTTTACGTGTGATAAAACAATCGATTATTGTTTCTACTAATCCCGGCCGAATATACAGTTACGGCGAATAGATTACCGTGTCCGTGGTAACAACTCTATAGAACGATTGTTGTAACACATGCCAATTTGTACTTCCGACACCGTGATTTGTGATTTATAATTTTTAGTTTTTACACTCTCAGTATATTAAACGAAATTAGGCCCCGAAATATTTTTCTGCGGACGACCTTGGTCTAGTTCCGGGTCGGAAACATGTATCTCGTACCGGAAAAAAACAAAAAACCTCTTAAAAATACGACACTCACAAGAACACGGCCGTCGCGGGCACGGCCAGTGTCGATCCAATTAAACTGTACGCTCCGGGCAGCGTGTTCACCGTGCTCTTGTAGATCGTAGTGTACAGCGGCCCGAAGACGATCGGCACGAGCGATTCGACGATCCCGTAGATGGCCGTCACTTGTCCTGTCGACACGCGCGACGACATCAGTGTAATTGTGCGCGCACGTGGCAAAATAAGGAATAAAAAAAAATTTTTGAAAAAAAACTAGCTGTTTAATAACCTAGTTCGTCGGGCCCGACTATCTTGGTCATTATCGATCTGACCGTTATGAAAATCGTACCTCCCATGACGTCTATTACCGGTCCTGCAATCAGAATTTTACGTTTTCGTTTAGACGACGACGCGACATGCACGTGTTTTTCAAACAATATGGAAAATCACACGGTCTACCGCCGAATGGATTGTATCGTTTCTTGTCACGCGCGTACCTACGATTACGGCAAATTCGACTGGACCGATCACCGATCGTGTTATTTCAGCTGCGTCGAAATGATTTTTCCGAGTAAATCATCGAGTACACACGCGGGTAAACAAATCAAACTCGCGCTTCGCTATTACGTTAAACGTGTTCGTATTAAACACTCGAATTATGTATACCAATATTATTTCGACTTTTTTTTCAAAATTATCACATTGATTTTATTGATTAATGTATAGAAAATGATACGCGTACCCAAATAGTATGTCGATTCGTTTGTCGCAAAAGCATAACAAATGCCGGCAAAAATTTTGCCCGTACACGCCATCATTCCAATCAAACTGTCGTCGATTTTGAGAACGTGGCTGAATAAGCCGATACAAAGCGCCGTCCCTGTAACAACACGACGGGATTACGCGGGTATGCTTATCTCATTAACCAGTTAATCAATTTCGTTTGTTAGTCGTCATGCGCGTCGAGTGTCGAGTGGAAAAACATAGCTGACGAATCGAGTGTTATATTACTTTTTTTTTCTAAGATCGTGAATTTTCGTGATAGAAAAAAAAAATAGAGATTTCATTTCAACCGAGTTAGTTGTTCTTCGCTGTTTCGACCGTAGGCCGGCGGTTAGTCGCCAACGCGTCAATCACTGGTTTCAGCTAGAGCTAATGCTGATGCGACATGGCTTTGAGTGTCGTGTTGCGAAACGCGAACAAAAAAAGGTGACAAAACAGGTAACAACGGGAACGGGCGTTTCGTCCGGTGTTTTCTCGACCAAACCGGTCGGTCCGCGCAAATACGCGCAGACGACGTGAAGCATCGCAGATTTGATTTTTCACGACGCGATTATACAAATGACGCGCCGATGACGCCGTTTTCTGTTCTCGGGTAAACTTCGTCCGGCTCGCACGCAATCCACGGGACGCGATCGTCTTGTTTTTCCAACTCGCCACTCGGCGGCGTTCGAGACCGTACGCGTAAAAACCAAAAAAGAAATAAAAAACAATAACGCTCGACCATCGAGTTTGTTTCGCGTTTAGACGAGACTAACCCGCGACGTTGGTGACCATGGAGTAGGTGAGAAACACGCTGTACGCCACCTCGTCCCAGTAGAAGCGGACCCGCGTGTTCAGATACGACACCGAGAGATCGCCTGCGCAACAGAAACACCAGCACAATTGAACGAGCAGCTTGAGTGGTTTTTTGACGCTCGACGCCGTACAGTATTTGACGTCACTCGGCGGCGTTCAATTATTGTTTCGAGGTTACCGAGCGACCGTCAGCGGTTAAAGAAATCGAAAAAGCCAAGTACCGTTTGTACCGGAGAAACGGAGCAGCGGTTTAAACCCGGACGGGTGGGGGGAGATGTTTTGCGTACGATTTGAAAGTACAATCGATCGTGAAACCGCTTCGCTCGGAATTTCAACGTCGATTTAAACTCGAAAATGAGCTGGAAAACGCCGAGAACGCGCACGAGTCGGATTCTTCGTTCAGCGGAGCGCGTTCCGATTCGAGCGCCGGACGACGTGAAAACGAAACGAAAACGAAACTATTTCGCGCGTTACGAGTAACTTCTTTCAGAGCCGTTCTTTCGGCCGACGGCGCGTCGACAAACGAAAAATGTACCGTAAGTCGATAAAACGCTTTTGTCTAGCGGAGGAGAACGCACGAAAAACGTGCCCGCGACGCGCAAAAACGCCTGTACTCCGGCACACGAACCGTTCAGCGGGCCCATGACCAGGAACGCGACGCACATCAGCATGACGACCCTCAGCCTGCGGTTGCGCGGCCCGTCCTTGAACGTCACGCCGAACGCCTCCGTCACGTGTCTGGCGTCGAAAAACCCGCCGCAGGGACCGCCGCCGGGCCGGTCGCCAGTGCGCGGCGCGCCCGCCGACACCTCCGGCACGGACGTCGCGCCGTACGCCAGGCCCAGCGCGTAGACGGCCGCGGACACCGCGTACACGCCGTAGAAGCCGAGCGTCTTGAACGAGACGCCGGACAGCGCGGTGCCGATGGCCATGCCCGCCGTCGACAGCAGGTTCACCACGCCGATGCGCAGCGTTTTCGACGCTTCCTGCAACGTTCGTTCGGTCAGGCTGTTTCGCGCGAACCCAAGCCCCGGCCCCCAGTTCACTCGACTTCACCGCGCCGACCCGTTCGCGTCCCGCCGGAAAACGGGCGGGCACGTTTATCCGCCGCGCGTGTATTCGACAATATATATCGTCCCCCCCCCCTCGCCGTTGACGCGTCCGTCGACCTCGTCGACCGAGACGAAACGAAATCTGATGACGAATCGATTTTCTCACGGCCGTACGCCAGCGTCTCGGGAAACTATTCGGTTAATTTCAGAATTTACGCGAGAATTACGTTTTTTTTTCTTCTCACGTCATTTCTATCGAAACCGAAGTATATCGGCCGGACGGATTCGCTTACCGACGACACCCATGACGGTGTCGTCGGGCTTATCGAGAGGAATAAACACGACGCGTTGGACAGCGCGTTCGCGGACCGGACCGAAACCGTTCGCCGTTGAAAAATCGTGATCGCGTGTAGCGTGACTATTATTGAAAAACCGGCCGCGATTTACCAACGAATTTTCAATTTCGAGTATAATACCGTTTTTCGGAATTACACGTTCAACACGCGCGGACACACAGAACCTGTAGCGTTCCGTTATTGTCACTGGAGCCACGTGTTTTCCTAACATCCAAGTTCAAACGTAGAATTCGATGTCGGACCGGACGTTGTTGACGAATAACTATAGAAAGCGTAATGTCGACTGTGTGTTGACCTAACCGCCCCCCGAAGTGTCTTCCTTCATGCGATTTGTTTTGTTTTGTTATTATGACTCGGATAACGCGTTTATAATGCCCCAGAACAATGAACTACAATAACAAATATGTAACGAGAAAACTATTGATTTCGGTGATAACGTCAAACGCGACGACGTACCGTCCCCCCCCCCATCTACGCCGCACTGTGATAGCGCGGTAACGTCGTGACCGCTAACCTAACCTGGCCGCGGGGAGCGGGACGGGATCGATTAAACCGTAACGAAGTCGTCGACTAACGGGGGTGACGTCGCCGACGTAGCTGAACAGCGCGTTGAACAGCACCATGCGGCCGCCGGTCAGCGACGTGGGCACGGCCTCGACGACGCCCACCGCCTCGACGGGCAGCTGGTGGAAGTAGCGGACGCACGCCAGCAGGCCGAGGACGCGGACCAGCTCGCCGGCCACGGGCGCCAGCATGCACGGCACCCGTCTGCGGTTCCGGTCGCTCCACGAGCCCGCGAACACGGCCAGCGCGCACGGCACGCTGGCCTGGACGATCAGCTGCCACACGAGCACGTCGGCCACCAGCCGCTGGGTGGCCACCTCGTGCGCGTGGAACGCCAGCCCGCGCGTACCGTTGTGGCCGCCGCGGCCGGCCGGGTCGGCCAGCGCCGCGCACGTCTCGTCGCTCAGCCGCAGGTTCACGCGGCACGCCTTCTGCAGGCACAGGTTCTGCGTGGCCAGCATCATCAGCGTGCGCGCCACGATGTAACAGAACACCAGCGGTTCCACGTGGACGCCGCGGAGCGCCCGTCCGGCCCGGCTCGGCCACGACGTCCGGACGTCGTCGCCGTCGGCGTCCGCCGTCGTCGTCGTCATCTCGTCGTGCCGCGTCTCCCCGTGTCGACGTCCAAAACAATACCGGAGATGAAAACCGGATCGCGCGCGCCACAGGACGGGGACGCCGTTGTTCCCGTTCGAAGGACGGTGTTGTTCACCTGTCGTTAACGGCCCATGGCCGCCGCGCGATCGTACGCGATCGATCGTACGCAATCGATCGACGGAATCGATCACAGACGATCGCGAGACGGAGTTCGTAATACGTACGTGCGCGCTAACGAAGTAAACACCTACTTTGGCCGGACGGAAACGCGTACTGTTTCGGCGTTTCGCTCGCGTCGTCGATGAAACCCATACGCACAACGTCGTATCGGAACGAGTCCGTTATCGTTTTTACGTAAATAACGTGGACGTACATGCGCGCGTGTGTGTTCGACACGGCGGACGGTACCGCTGATTAAAACGCGACGGTATTCGCGTGGGGAATTCGCCCGTTCGTGCTTTTTACGCGAATGTCGGTTTCCAAAAAAAAAAAAATAAAAAAAAATACGTGAATACCCGTCGACGATTTTTTACGTCTCCGTCAACATTTCAATATGACCGTTTGACGATACGACTTATCGTTGAAACATATATCACATCCATTGGGTGAAACGCTAGGATTAAGCCCGATTCACACACACGCGACACGGCACGACAAAATATTCTTTTTGTACGATCTGTAGAGATAAGTTTTTACGATAAGTACAAGTGATGACGTTGAACTACATAAGAAAAATAAGATAAAATAACATAAGTAAATTTAATTAAATTAACTAGGTTTTTATAGACCGAGGACTTGAGCGAAGAAACCATCCATTGATGGGACTTCATGATACAAAACATTCTATCGATATAATTGAATACGGTAATTCATACTGTTCCGGCAAGCTCCGTAACGACACGGCACGACGCGACAAAACATTCGAGCAAAGAATTGGTCTGTCGGTGCCTGTAGGAATTAATTCATTTTAAATATACATATTTTTATGTACTCATAATCATTTTTATAATTTTTCCAAAGCTAACTGTTCTTTTGGAGGTATTGCTTCTCGAGAGTGCGTATTTTGTTTGGAAATATTATTCTCAATTTTTACAAATAAAATTGGTACTTTGACATTCGAAAATATTTTAAAACAATTTTCTTCGTGGTCTTCCAAATTTTACACAATGTCACACGTTCTCCATCAACTTTTCTTTTTTTTCTAAATATCGTGAACCCGTATAGATCGTCTTTTGACTACCGCACGGTCAATATTTTCCTCCTCGTCGGCGTCGATAATGCCATCACTGCCAAATCTTTGAATTTTAAATTTCGAAACACGTTGGGAACAATTTCCGACCGTTGGACACGAAAATTGGAATCAGCTGAGTGCGTGTCGTGTGAGTGCGAATATGTTAGATTTTATTTTTCAACTTTCACGAGTTTCAAACACGCCGTGTTTGTGACCTTGTTATTAAAACTTCACGTTTCTAATTAACGCTAAAAAAAAAGAAAAAAATGAACAATTTGACGTATACAGACACATATGTGGATGTAACTCGGTGAATCACTTGCGAGGACTCGGTTCATTATAACAGGAGTTATATTTCATAATAAAACACGATTAATTCATTACATTTTTGGTTAACTTACAGACAATAAAAACGATAATAATAATCTGTGAAACGACATTCAATATAAAACTTAAAATTTTCGAAATTTTCGTTATATGAAAATAACATTAAACCATACGATTTAACGTCGACTGCGGGAGATGTTTTCATTGCAAACGCGGTAGTGTATTTCGATTCGTTTCGTCGCTTCCGACGGTTCGATTTTTCTTGTCTCCCCGTTTGTTTATGCGATACATCCACCTGTTCACAAAATCACATTCATTAGTCGTAGGACCTTAACCGGTCGGCGGGTTCGGTACATAATATAATAATAATATATACGTGTGTGTGTGTGTGTATTAAAATGTCGATAACAATTTATGAAATTTATTATAATCATTAACTTTCGACAATATCACAACATTAATGTTTATATATATTGGACATGATTTACCAACGAATATAAATTTAGAGTCAATGAGTCGATTGAAGGGAATGTACGAAACTTTGTATTTTTCAAGCGACGCGGGTATATTCATTCATTTCGATTAAAACGTACTCTCTGACGTACAGCGATTTCCGCCGTGTTTCATCGAGAGAAAATAATCTGGTGTGTGTGTGCGGTTTCTTTTTTTTTTTAACGTTCTTGTAGCTTTAAATACGACGGGTCGATTGACATTCCGCCGTGCCCGACAAACGTCCCATCGTGATTCGGCCGGTAGACGTCAGACGTAGTTACCAGTATATGAACACGGACGGGACGAGCATCGTCGAGCCGATCACGTAGAACGTCCCAGGGAACGAGTTCACGGTGGCTCTGTATATTGCACTGTACGCGGGCCTGTACACGACGGGCACCATTGTTTCCAGGACGGCGACGATGGCCGACACCTGACCTGAAAATCGTGAGGGTTCGTTGTGAACGGCGTGCGCGCGAAAACCCGTCCGTCGTACGTTAGTCGGTGTGACGTACCGAGTTCGGCGTGAGGAACGATTTTGGACAGGATCGACCTGACGACGATGTACGAAGCGCCGCTCAGCACGTCGAACGCGGCGCCTGTAAACGTCGTGACGATTTGCAAGTACGTATGTTTGCAGACGACCCGATGAAATCGAGTAGGGCTAACCTAACGTTTATGTTGCAGCGACGTTTTATTGTCGGTCATTTATTAACGCAATTATTAACGGACATTGAAACGTTTTTCGTTCAACCGTTGGGACACAAGACTTACCGACGTAAAAAACGAATTCCGAAGGCGCGAACGCGAATACGATTCCTGACAGTACCTTGCTGAGACAGGCGAACACCCCGATCAGCGCATCGTCTATTTTCAACAAATGACTCAAAATTCCCACCGTGAATCCTACGCCTAGAATATAATCGGATCGTGTTCGGATGTCAAAACAAATGATAATAAAAGGAAAGAAAATTGATCTTTCGAATAACGACAACAACAACGATACGAACTACGGTCCTTACCTAAAATGTTTATCATGAACAAGAACGTGGAGAACACGCTGTAGTCGACTTCGTTCCAGTTAAAACGTACTCGCGTGTACAAGTAGCCGACTGCTGTTTCTCCTAAAGCATATATCACATCGAGTTATCGTTTTCATGAAATAGTTAAGCGAAAAAAACAAACAAACAAAAGATGAAACGGAATACAGACACGCGCACGATAGTGTTTCGGCCTGTGACTTTTGAACTCGTGTTACTCCCGCAGTAAACGTACGTGTGTGTATACGTTATCACTCGTATTGTACGTTAGACAATCACTGTACATTATTACAATAATAACCGTACGAAATTATATTTGTAATAACAAAAAAAACGAATATTGTTTGTTGAGAGGACATTTGTTGTCTCCGTATACCAGACGGAAAATATAAGCGAAATGCTAAAATCTTACTATGATTGCGACGGTTTTCGGGTCGGGTTTAGAGGTTAAACGGGTAAAACCAGTTTTAAAGACGAGACCGTGTTGTCTACACCCTCCTTTTTTTCTACATCTATTTATAACACGTCTAAGCTCGTGATACATTGTCAGATGATAAACATCCAAAACGGATACGTTGACGATTTCAACGGGTTTACTTGCAATTTTTCGAACGTAATCGATCGTTTGTTTTCCAGAGCTTCAGAAAACCGTCGGGGAAAAAAAAAAACAAATGGAACATAGTGTCAGATAAAGTACGCGGTTTGCTGTCGGAGAGTATCACGTGTCGCGGTCGGCGCGTGCCAAACGATGTTCGCGAACGTTCGCGAATGACGGTAACGACCGCGGCGAATCGAAACGGAACCCTGTTGCGGCTGACCTTGCATCGGCCCTTGCACTACGACGATCGTGAACATCAACATGACGAGTTGGACGCGTCGTCGGGTCGAGTCGTTTCTGAACGTCACGCGAAACGCTTCCTTGATGTGGTTCAGGTTGAAAAAATCGGTCACGCGATGCATGCAAGACCGGTGTGTCTGGTCCGGCGGTTTCGGACGTTCCCTGATGCGCGCCGAGCCGTAGACCAAAGCGATTGCGTACAGCGCCGTGGATATGCAGTACACCCCGTAGAAGCCCGATTTCTGGAACAAAACGCCGGAGAGCGCGGCGCCGATCGGCCAAGCCGCGCCGAAGAACAAGTTCATCAGCCCTATCCTGAGTGTGCGGTTTTCCGTCTACGAACATACGAACGTATTAAACGTTGTTCCGCACGCCCGACGGGAACGTCCCGGCGCAGTTGGAAAACCGCGCGAAAAATCGAATCGTTCGCAACGCAAACGTCTGCTGGCGCGAACAGCAATGCCGAGTTGTTTCGAGTTGTTTTTGTCGCAACATAATCAATCGTTACGCGGTGCGTTTGTGAGACCGGGGCAGAGGGCGCGATCGAGCCCACGCTATTCCGTCGACACCGTCTCACCGTATCGTCGAAAAACGATGTGCTGCCGACGCAGATCTACGCGCGTGCGGACCTCGAGGATTTGTGATTCGTACCGCGTCATCAGTCGTCGGTTACAGGCGGTCGGGTCAGGTCCGCCGCGAACGGACGGGTGGCGTGTTTACGAGGGGGATATAGAGGATAGATCCTCCCCCCCCTTTGATTTTTTTTAGTTTTGACATTTTATGTCTTTACTTTGGCACATGAAAATAAAAAACCGTCACGAGAAAGCGTCCACGAAAAGCGTTACCTAAATTAAGATACCCGCTGGGGGGGACTGTCACGAAAAAGCGTTACAGAAAAAAAAAACCCAAATCTCCCTTATGGTTTGTTTCCATGGCAACCATTGTTTCGGTTTTGAAAAAATTTAAATTTGAATTTGAAAAAAAATATTTCACACACAAGACATAAAATGTCTCGCTTAACGCGGACTCGTATGCGTTAATCATTTTCATTTCTGTTGACATTTTACAAACGCGATTGGCAAAAAAATACAACGACAAAAACGTTGACATTACTTGCTCAACAAACACTGCGAAAACCCATTTTTCGATATTCTTATTTACAACAGCCGATAGGATACGATTTCACGGAGCGCTCTTTAGGTCAACAAAATATTTTTAAATACATATCGAACCTAACAGACGAAATCCTAAATACGCCTACGCGAATGGACGGGTAACGCGCGGAGAAGCCGTAACTGACGACGACGGGGTTGGGGACTTTCGTTCGACTTGCTGCGCGGCGTTCAACGAGCCGACGACGGTGTTCGGGACGGCCGAGTAGTGCACTCACCGAACTCACGTCGCCTATGTACGAGAACGCGGCCAGGTAGAGGACGGTCAGCCCGCCGGCTACGGACGTCGGCACGGACTCGACCAGGCCGGCGGCCTCCAGCGGCAGCTCGTAGAACCAGTGCACGCACAACAGCAGCCCGGCGTTCCTGACCAGCTCGCCGACCACCGGCACGAGCATGCACGGTTTGCGCCGGCCGGTCCGGTCGCTCCACGAGCCGACCAGCACGACCAGCGCGCACGGCACCGCGCTCTGCACGACCGTCTGCCACACGAGCATGTCGGCCACCAGCCGCTGCACCGCGACCTCCTCGCGCGCGTAGAACGTCGCGTTCTTGTTCTCCAGCCCGTCGCACGCGCGCTCGTCCAGCCGCAGGTTCACGCGGCACGCCTTCCGCAGGTTCAGGTTCTGCGTGGTCAGCGCCGACAGCACGCTGGACACCTGGAACAGCGCCAACAGCGGTTCCACCGTCACGTTCCCGCACGCGCGTTTCGCCCTGGAACGGAACGTCGTCTCCCGCCGCCGCACGCCGCCACCGCCGTCGTCGTCTGCTCTCGTTTCCATCGCGAGTTCCATTCGCCGCACACTAAAAACGTACGAGACGAAACGGTGCGCGGTCGTGTCGTGTCCGAAACGCGCCACACCGACCGAGCGAAACGACGGTTCCCTAACCTAACCCGACCTAACCGTCGACGTAAACGCGTTTGTACGGAACGCGCGGCGAAACGAGACGTTCCGGTCAAAAACCCGGTACGCTACTAGTCTCGGGCCGGTCGTTGGGTACGCGCTTTCGTAATCCGCGTCGCGTCGTTATTGTCCGTCGGTCGTGTATTGTTATTAACGTTTGTATTATTTGAGTTGCGTAACGTTTGAATTATAATTGGACGTTTAAACCGCGATTAACTGTGTTTTATCAACAACAACAAAAGGAAATAAAAATAATACGATAACGAAATCACAAATCACGAACGCCGCGCGCATGCGAAACGCTAACTGAAGTACGCGCGTGGAGTTGGCCCGCCCGTGAACGCGACGTCCGAAAGCGTTATTTCGCGAGTTGGTCGTTACCCAAAGGATTAAAACAAACGGCGGGCCAGCTTCACCGTTGCCCGCCCGTTTCGTCGTAGGATTTCAAAACCCATGTCTATTCGTGTAAACCGCGATCGACGCGGCCAGTTTGCGACCGTACGATTCGAACAGGTGAATCGCGAGAGTGAAGGTGACGTTTCAGACGTCGAAAAAACGAAACCAAACCAAACGGATAACGTCAAACGCGCAAAGAATCGTTCGGCCGGCACGTGTTTCGACCGTTCGTTTAGACTGCTCGTTATTTTTAATTGCTCATCGACTCTAACGATCGACATCCAATACGTCGATCACTACGAGTCGTCACCTTGAACCCAATTGCCCCGTGCACCTTGTACGGTCGAAGAAAAACAAAACACAGTAATTAACAATATGTGGAAACGAAAACTACCAAAATACATTTTTTAAAAAAAAAAACCGTAAAACTACATTGTGTGATATCGCGTGCAACATATGAAATAAATGTACTCCGTGCACACGCAAAAGACAAAGTCGCAAATTTAAACACAAGACGTATACTTAACGTGTACGTATCACAGTTGTGTATCTTAATTATTGTCATCATTTATGGAACTAATTACCTGCACAGAGAAATATATCGTTGTTTCGTGCACGGAAAGTGCAATGCATTCCTACTTTTGATACGGTTTATCGTGGCAAGTCTAAAACTATAATGTCAAGGTTTGACGCTGTACTCAAAACAAAACTATAACTGGATACATGCAAAGGTTTTTGTAACTCTTCGATTAGATTATTTTTAAAATTGTGATTTTGCTTGTGTTCGTGGTATGTTAAAACGTATTTCTACTATCACGATCAATGTATAGTTTTGACTATAGTCGTCAAATATTTTTAGTTTAAAATGTAAAACAAAAAAAAAACAAAATGCGTACTTAATAATTCAACAGAATCATATTTTGTAAATATATTTGTAGAAATACCTACGAAAGATTAATGATATTCTAAAATATATTTTTGTTTAATTATTACGGATTTTAAGTGATCTGCCTAATGTCGTGTTTTGAATATCACCGTGTTTTAAAGTTAATCTTAAATCAGTACATTTACAGTATGAAACATTAATATAAACTATTAATAGATAATTAAAACGTTTGTTCAAATGTCTCGACTTGAAAATAATATAAATTAACAATTATCTAATAATTTATTATGGCAAAAAATTATTGTTATAATAATGTTCACAATTCACAATTCGAAATTTCGATCAAACGGTTTGATAAAAAAAAAAAAAAAACATAAATTACAATCATATAATAAATACAAAGAAATGAAAACAAAACGTTAAACAAATATCGTATAAACTCCGCGCTTAGATATTTATTTAAAAATATAAATCTATTCACAAATAAATATGTCAATACTGTTTGATCAATGTACTTCATCAAACTTAAATGCTGAATTTTCAAATCCATTTTTCTCAGACGTCTCGAACGTTTTAGCGTTACTTGTTATGTTATTCGATACGTTGGGGATCTTCTGCATCGCGTCAGTTGTCTTTCGCTCTTCTTCTTGTTGACGGGTTTTGTTTCCTTTATACATCCACCTGCAATACAACAGAACAATTAACTGGTGATTTTAATTATGCGCATGGCGATTACGATATCGTACGACGACTATATCGTTTGTAAATTTATTAGCAATACAAACGCCGTACGGCCATTGCTGTTCAAATATGTTATCAATATTATTAATACGTATATATCGACGCGTTGTTCGTAATTCTATACTTTGAACGTGTTAGTCAAACAAAACAATATGAAAGTACGAGTAGGCGTTGTACTAAATATTATTCTGATGTTTCGGTTTTCACATACTATAGGTTTATTGGGCACACGCGGACGACATAATAATTATAGGAGAAACCGAAAAAAGTGTAAGACAGACAACCGAAAAACTAATAAATTAGGAAAAAGATATTGGCCCGAATGTCGACGAGCAGAAGACAAAATATTTAATGATATCTCGAAGAGAGCATGTACGAGATTCTCTGGTAGTTGGAGATTTAACTTTCGAACGGGTATTAAATACCTAGGGGTCGATATTAAGATCAACAAGCAAATAGCCACGAAGGGATTAACAGGAGAATAACGGCAGGAAATAAGTGCTCATTAGACCTATAGTTCTGTACGCGTGTGGTACGTGGGCGTCAACAAAGTCGGACGAAAAACGATTAGTATTATTCGAAAGGAAAATCGTACGTAAAACCTACGGCTGAAAAGGAAACGGGGAAGAGAATACGTGTGAACGAAGAACAAATGCAGGGCTGAGAGCAATGTTCAATGACCCATGCGTAGTAGGAATTCTTAAAAGCGGAAGGATATGGTGGGCCGGACACGTCTGGAGAGCGAGGGGCCCCAACATCACAATATGGAAACCAGACAAAAAAAAAAGACCGAGAGGACGACCAAGACAGCGGTGGATCCATCGAGTCGGGGAAGAACTCGAGATCCTGTGGATAAGAGCTGAAAGACAACTAGCAAAGGACAGTAAAGCACGGAGAGACATGTACATGGCCTGGAATAAGCAAGCAAGCAAGCAAAAAAATAGGTTTGTCCGACGACGAATCGATCCCGTCGTAAATGATTTATTTGTTCGTATTCGAACGATGCACTCACAAGAACACGAAAATCGCGGGCACAGTCAACGCTCCGCCCAGGAGGAAGTACGCGCCCGGGAATGTCTTCATTGTCGCCTTGTAGAACGCGCTGTACATGGGCGTGTATATCATCGGCACAAACGCTTCGCACACTCCTACCACGGCACTGACCTGACCTGCAAACACACAGACAACAAGTCGGTTACATGCGCTCGGGCGAACACCGTACCCGCGTACGGTCGTTTGCGTACCGAGTTCTTCCGGGGCGACGAGCTTGGTGAAAATAGACCTGGTCGCGATCGAACCGGCGCCGTGGATGATCTCCACGATCGGACCTGTGGGGATCGCGCGCGTTTATTATTTCATTATCGTTTGTTCGCGATCGGACGCGGACCCACCCAAATAAAACGTGTACGTGTTGGGCGCGAACGCGAACACGAAACTGCCGACCACCTTGCTGCAGCACGATATCGCCGCGATCAGCGCGTCGTCCATCTGCAGCTTGTGACTGAACACCCACAGCGAAATCGACGTGCCTGAAAAACGGGACCGTGACCAGTGTTCGTTCGGGCGCCGTTAGACGTCTCACGACTCACCCACGAAACCCGTCACCATTGTGAACGTGGAGAAAACGCTGTAGTCCACTTCGTCCCAGTTGAACCTGATGCGCGTCGACAGGTACATGACCGACATTTCGCCTTGACGGTGCAAAACAACACGATGCAATCGGACATAACGACGTGTCGGACGCAAAACACAATTACCAACCCGTCATCGGGCCCATTATCAGCATGAGGACAACCATCATCATTACGATCCGGAGCCGTCTGTTGTCGTCGCCCCGTTTGAACGTCACGCCGAACGCGTTCCTAATGTGCTTCAAGTCGAAGAACTCCTTGACGGCCGCGCAGAACGACGCGCGCCCTTCGGCCCCCCGGCCGTCCGGGCGCTCGTCACTCGTCGTCCGATCGCTGAGGAACACGAACCCGTAGACTATGCCCATCAGGTACATGGTCGAGCATATCGAGTAGATGCCGTAGAACCCGAGCTTCTGGTACAGGACGCCGGACAGGGCTATGCCGAACGATATGCCGACGGTCATCGACAGGTTCAGCACGCCGATCCGGAGCGTCCGCATTTTCACCTGGAACGATACATATATCCCGCGCGCGCTCGTTAGGCGCGTCCCGTCGGCGGCTGTCCCTAACCAACCGTAGTCACGTCGGAGATGTACGTGAACACGGCCATGAACATGATCATCCATCCGCCGGTGAGCGAGGACGGCAGCGACTCCACCAGGCCGGCCACCTCCATGGGCAGCTCGTAGAAGTAGAACACGCAGACCAACAGGCCGAGGACGCGGACCAGCTCGCCGAACACGGGCAACAGCAGCACCGGCTTGCGCCTGCGCGTCCGGTCGCTCCACGAGCCGACGAACACGACGAACACGCACGGCACCGTGTGCTGGATGACCGACTGCCACATGGTCATGCCGGTCACCAGCTCCTGGACCCGCGCCTCCTCGTCGTGCTCCGTGTAGTTGGACTTGACGCGTCTCTCCAGCGCGGTGCACGTCGCGTCGCTCAGGTTCAGGTTCACGCGGCACGACTTCTGCAGGTTCAGGTTCTGCGTGGTCAGGTTGCCCAGCACGCTGGACACGATGAAGAACGCCAGCAGCGGTTCCACCGTCACGTTGCCCGCTATGTACCTGGCCCGGCCGGCCAGGCTCAGCTGCCGCCACTTCTCGTGCTCCTCGTCCACGTCGTCCGTCTCGGTCGCCCGCGGGCCGTCGTCCGCCGGCCGGCTCGTCATCGCGTTCCTACGCGCGGCCGCGCACACGTGGGCACGTCAGACGCCTGCGGAATACGTTTGGTTAGGCTCGTTTAAGGCGCGCCTGACCTAGAAGCACCGACGTTCGAAATTCGACGGCGTTTAGAATGCGTGGGATAGGTAGCGCCGGTCGTGTTATGAGTGGAGAGAATGCGGACGCCGTAAGGACCGGTATGGAAACGAACGTCGAAGGACGAAGAGGAAGTGGTGAAAACAAGCGGAGGTTTAGGACGACCCCCGAATAGCCGGGATAGAGGCGAGGGAGAAGAAGAAATTTTAAAAAGAGAACCGACGAGTTGGTCAGAGTGACATTCTGTCCAGTCGAAGTGGTCGAATTTTCGTCTAGTTTTCACTACGTCGAAATGTGCGCACACGGTCATTGAAGCCGTTTCGGACGTGTTTACACGCTCGCCACAAAAGCGTCGGAAAAAGTGCGTTTCCTCGGACGTGCTTCACGTCGTGAACGCGTTGTGCGATTATCGTCGTGAAACGCAACGCTGGTCGAACGACACAAACTCATTGTTGTGAGACGGTTGTCGTTGTTGTTGTTTTTTTTTTTTTAATATATCTATACACAGGCCGCGTTGTCGTTTAACACGTCGTAAAAATTGCATAAGAGGTCCAATTTAACGTCAATTGCGAGACGGTCGTGTCTTGTAATTGAATAAACGATACGTTCCGACCGTACACCGTAAACGACCGGCACGTCGTGTATCCGGGGGGACGGACGGTGTTTGTGGTCCTGAATTCAAACTTCACGACGACGATCGGACGAGGACGATAAAACGAAGCCATCTGCAAGCTTTGGTTTTTTGCCTAGGGGGGGGGGGCAATATTTTTTGATATTTAAAAGTTTTCACGTTCCGATGCCGTTTTCTAGGGAATGTCATCATATCCTTTTTATAAAATATTGTTTAACAAAGAAGTTATAACGTTTTACATTTTTCATTCCTTTATAAAGCTGGTAATTTTTTTTTAAACGATATTTTACAAAAAGGATATGACGTTCCCTAAAAAACATTGCCCTTTTCAAAATCGGTAATAGGTGTTTCAATTCTAATTGTGACGTAGACCCCGCATTTACTGTTTCGCGTACTGTAATTTTGTCTATATTTTCTGTAAGATAGACGGAGACAACAAATACGGATGAGACGCCTCTTAAATGCATACGAACACGTACATAAAACATGAACATTTACTATTTATTACTTTAAATAATATATAACCGAATAGTTATAGTAAAAATTATTTTTGGTTATCTTACCGATTTTTATTTTTGCAAAAAAAAAACCATTAATTTCTACTACAGTTGAATTTATCGTTTAACTTATTTAACTTCAAACCAACCGAAAAACGACAACGCGTACTGTGAAAAATTAAAATGTAAAATGCCATGACCCCTATGCCCCCCTGTCCCTGTTGGACCGTATGATAATAAACGACGCGGACGATATCATGTCGAGTGATGTTCGGTTCGCGTTTATCGATACCGAATTTCGGAAGTAATTTCCCCCCCAAGGTTGCGTGTTACGCGAGTCGGTCGCGTGCTGTGTTGCGTTCTCTACGGACGGACGCAAACCCACGTTCGTTTCCGCGCGGCAGAGTCGGTTTCGCGTTCATCAGACACGTTAGGTCCCGGGGACGCGCGCGGGTCTACTCACGGACTCGTGGCCGTCGTCTTGCGGAAGATGTCGCGCGTTACACCGCCGCGATGGTGGTCGGATCGCCGGAACGCGGCCGAACTCGGTAGAAGAACGGTCGGAGAACCGCGCCGGTAGATCGTTTCGGTCACGACGACGAGGGATCGCGTATTGACGTCGCGACCTGGTGTTTACGCGCGCTGGCTGACGGACCAGGTTCGGGAAATATCGCACGATTGGTCAAAGATACGCGACGCGATGATAGGCAACACAATGCAATCTGCGTTTTTTACGGGACCTAATTAGCCTCTAATCCGGTCGACGATCGTGCCGGTTGCGATACGGACACGTACAACGGATAACGTTCGATTACGTGGACGCGACGCGGTTTTCGTTCCCGTCGACGGCGCTACGGGTTCGTCTCGCATGACGAAATCGTTGTCGGCTCGTCCGATCGCATTCGCGTAAGTCCGACCGGCAAAACGAAACGCTCGTCTGGACCAGGTGTTCGCGGGTTTCGGGTCGACTTATCGAAAAATACAGTTTTTCCGGTCTCGTAGAACTCTCGTTACGTAATCGTCCGTGTCCAATCGATCGCGTACGCCACCTCTTCGACCCACACGGCGGTAACGCGATATCATTCTAATCGGCACGCGTCGCATTAATTAAAACGCGTAGAAACAACGCTGGTCGCGTGTTACGTTACTGAACGTAATAAAAATATGCGCCATTCCATTCCGACGGTGAATAATATACGTAGTTTATACGGTTATACACGGAATACGTCTTGTTGTTGTTGTTGTTGTTGTTTGATCGCTTAGTGCACAAATAAGTTGATTTGTTATTCCACTATCATTGAACGTTGCCAACTATACGATACCATTTAGGTTAGGAAATCGAACGAAACGATGATTTCACAACGCGGTAAAAAAAAAAAAACATCTCATTAACTCGCGTATCCGACGGGTCGTTTTATAATTCGCCACGCGGTCCAAACGACATTTAAAACCGGATATTTACGTACACGTAATGTTTGTTGTACGGACGTTGTTCGTCGATCGACGGCGTCCGTATTACATCGGGACGAGACGACGAATTCGAAATCTGTCCGTTCGCAGCCAACCGGATTTCGGCTGTTGATCGACGACGGTTTTCTAGTCAACGTCCGTGATGGTTCTGAAAACCGGAAAAAAGTTCAAGTGCGATTTACGCATGGTTAACGCGCGTTTTGTCATTTTTTTTTTGTTATTCGTCACGTCGTTCCTGCGCGATTGCTGCCGGTTTACGTTTATGTTTAGAGACAACGCCGTGTTCAACGGAAAATACTGCTGAAATTATAGCCTCGCGTTCGGCCTTACACGAGCACACAGTCCGTGTTTGTTCGTAAATCGCGAAAACACGTGTGCCGCGTAAGCCGCAACAACGCAATATGTACGCATTCGTCTTATCACGGTTCCCTATCGCCTTGTGCGCCCGTTGACGATAAAGGCCGTTCCGCGAAACGATTGGAGTGAATACGGAAAACGCATCGGACGACCAGATTGGAATGTGCGTGGGATTTACAAAAAAAAAAATAAAAATTATGTACAAAAACGTGTTTTCATGTTTACAACACGTTCCCGTTACGCGCGACCGCCGTTTGGAAAAAATCTCACGCGTACAACCCCCCGACATCGACAGGAGTCGGATCGCGCGGAGTTTTGACGTGGTGTCCGTTTTCAGATAGCAAAGACCGTTAAAGCTCGTTACCCGTCCGGATTAAACGTCGAATACGGTCGGTGCAGCGCCCGGCGATAACCATTACGCGTCGAAAATAGAACTCTTATCTCCTAGTGTATTTTTAGTACGTTTGCGAATTTCGATAGCGTCTCTCATTGTCCGTGTTCGAAACGTCAACGCCGTCAGTCTGCAGTGATTACGCCGCACGCACGACGACAATTCAACTCGTTACATTTCATTTGACCACTCGAAAAAAAATCCCAGACGCGCCGGCCACCGATCGGCCGAACAATCACATTCGGCCGACCGTGACGAGCGTCCCGTTTGACCGATCGCAGCACGCCTATTGTTATGTCCACGGTATCCGTGTCGTACGCCCTTTGTTCGAACGTGGCGTGCGCGTGTACAACAGCACCGTGTTATGTTATCAAATATTTCCAAAACCCGAAACGTAATGTTATTTGATTTTGTGATTACAAAACGTTTGTACGTGCGCGACGAGATCCGAGTCGTACGTTCGCAATCGGACAACTAACACCCGACCGGCATTGTTGACACGCGGAGAATAAGTGGTCAAACCAGTGGACGGAAGCCAAAGCTCCAACTGAGAAACTGTCCGGGTTTTTCGAACTCCCGCGAACTAACAGAATCAGGACCGAGCAGGGTATGCCCGTTTGACAAGTGCGGGACGACTCATCCTGTTTGTGACTGCGGAGAGACTCAAACGATACGCCGCATCGATTTGCCCATCGAGCAAATACGCTGCCAGGGGTCATGGCGATCCACTTGAAACATTTCGTTTTAAATTGTTAGTTATTTAATTGCTACCGTTCTGTTATGCGGATGCCATGTGCGCTAAACAGGAAACCCGTCGAGCGCGTCGTCATCTCGGAAGATGCTTTTGATTCGCCGAGCAACGTTTAACTGTCATGGGGTTCGATCCGAATAGCGATCGAGACGTCCGCGATGACACGAACCACGTGAAAACTAGACGGACCGGACGAGTCGAGGAAAATCGTTTCGGATTCCACGAGAGAACGGCGCGCGGAACGAGCGTCGAAGGTTCCGGAGGAACTCTTGTTCACGGGTTTCGTCGGAGAGCCATTGTCGCAATCGCAGAAAACGAAACGGACGTTTTCAGGTGGTTCGGATCGCGCGGACGACGTTAACCGCGTGTTTTCCTAACGAAGCTATATTTGAGATTAACACCGAAATACGTTCGTAGCGAAAGTACCCGAAAAATTACCTTATTGTCGAAAAACGTCGAGAACCACCGCGAAAACACGTCGGCGCGTGGAAAAACGACTTTTCCAAACGCGTAAAAAATCGCGCCGCAAACGCGACGTCGCGTTTATCGCGTTGCAGCGTGTTCAACCGTCTGGGCTGACGGACGGATGCGATTTGTCGACGACGTGTGTTTTTTTAAAATTTAGCGCACCGCTCGGTCCTGATCGAATCGTATCCGCACGACTTTCGTTCGATTCGGACACGATTTTCGGTGTTCGTTGTTGTTTGTTTGAAAAACGACTCTTACCTTTTGACACGGCTGCGCCGACGATACTCGATGCGGACGAACGTGCTGACGAGGAAACGTACGAGGGGATTAAACGCGGCGGCGATGTTCCACGACGGAATGAACGCTACCGTCCGGCGGCACACGTACGCCGCGAACAACGTGCGGATCGCCTTGAACTCGACCGGTGTCATCATCGGCCCGAACGGTTCGGCGAAACGTTTCGTACGAAACCGTTTTTACACGTGTGTTTTTATCTTCCTGTCGGTTTTTGTTATCACTATCCGTCTCTCTCTCCGTTTCTCTCTCTCTCTCTCTGCCGGCAGTCGTTCGCACTTTAGTCGACCACGTCGGAAGCGGACGGATTCAACTCGACCGGATCGGTACGGTGGCGCACGCAATGCTCGCGCGTGGCAACTCTGTGGCACACCTCCGGCAACGAACGCAGTGTATATTTTTCTCTTAATTTATTTACAATCGCACGACGAACGAAACGTTCGTTATTATTTACTCGATAATACTCCCCGCCAGTCTGTTCGCCGCGTACAAATATTGCTCTTTTCGCAGGCGACACAACAGTTTGTCCCTTAACGAATCCCGTAATATCGAAACGATAACCCGAAACAACCTACAAGTTCACCTAGAAATATATTATCAAAATGGTGTAAAAGCTGGACGATACAAATCAATGCTTCAAAAAGCTCAGGAGTCATATTTAGCTTACGTCGTTATTCTACACCATTACCATTAAAATGTGACGACGAGCCTTGGAACCTTGGACAAGAGGCTAACCTGGTGGCCACATATCTATCTACCGTACATACCAGCGCCTCTCTATGTTATTTCCATTACTAAATGAAAAATCAGTAATATATAAGCAATTACTACACCTCCAACTACTCACTTACGCTTGCCCTGTCTGGGGTAACTGCTCAGCTACACACTTGAAAAAATTCACATTTTCTAACATGAAATATTTAGAATAATAACGAAAACCTACACAACGATCTCCAAATTATTAAAACTCGAGACCACGTAGGCGCCCTGGCTGTACATTTCCATAGTTCAATTTCGTAATTAAACAGGCCCACTCCACTTCAACTTACACATTCGTCCATCAACTCCGAGACGCCTAAAACGTGGTCGTCCGCACGACCTTATTGGCTAATTGTTATCACATTGTTGTTAGTTATTATATTCGTCATCTCTACGCTATTATATTATTATTATTTATAACGTCTGACCAACGTTAAGAGCATTTAATATTGTTTACGTTACTATTATCATAATTACTATCGTGTTGAAATAGCCAATCTGTATATGTAGATAACCTCCGTAGGCCAGGAATGTCTTATTTTATGAATAACTAAAAAAATAAAAGGCAACTCGATAATACGATCGGGCGAGAACAACTACCGTTCTTGTCTCGTTATCACGCTGAAAATGACGTTCGGCGTCTGCGTCGACTATGGACCTGTAGATTAAAACGCGTACGCCCGTAACTATAAATATCGCGTTTCCGTATTTATGTACTTCCAAGACTTCGAAGGCGAACAACGCGTAACGCGGCTCGGTCTACGTGGCTCAGGTCTGCCAAACGGCAACGACAACAGTAACCAGCGTTTAGGACACGCGCGCGAAGCACGGCCATTCGCCATCTCGGAAGACGGTTTGTCGGAAACGTTCACGTCCGGTAGTCGAATGTCTCGTCTGAGTCAACGCGCGGTTATAAACACTGCTACCGTCCGGTGTGTGTGACACGAAAAAACGGCCGATCGTCTCCACGCGAGAAACCGACAAACAGGGAAACGTTTCTTCAAAACGAAATCGCCGCGTACAAAAGCGTACGTTTTTCAGGATACCGTTAACGCGTTTTACACGCGAAAATAATCGAACGGACGAAAAGCCTCGCGGTCGAAAAACACACGCGCCGGTTCGACAATTTATTACGGTGATTCTATTGTCGACGACGATTTGATGAAACGGACAAAACGATTTCCGTTCGCGTGTTCGTGTTGAAACAATCGTTCGGAACCTTCGGGCCGCGAAGGTTCTTCAAATTAAAAACGTACCCACTAATCGGACGGTGCACGAGAGAACGCCCCCCGCATTGTCCGGATTTCCTGTCGCACGTGTCCCCGGGTACGTCCGGGGACGGTGTTTTCGTCAGCAACAGACAAAAAGACGTTCGACGGGAAAACGTGCGAGGTGTTTGGCGCGCGCCGAAACGGTTCAGCTGCTAAAAAATCAAACCGAAAAACCGAACAAACAAAAAGAAACGCCATACCGCCGGAATCCGGTCGCGACGCCATTCGGTTACGATCGTTGTCTCTCGTGAACGTACGACGCGGAATTTGTCGGTCTCGCCGACGTCCGTCTTGTCCAGAAAAACCAAACGTCCAGATAATATCGGCGGCCCGTTCGTCGTTAAAAAAAAAACCCGAAAACAAAAAACAGTGCGACCGATCGGCCGCGTGTCCGTCGACGTCGTCGTCGTTTGATATTTTTTTTGTGTAACGCACGAAAACACGACTCCGCGGTCCGGTCCCGATCGATCCGGACGGCGACGAGAGACTGCCGAACGTTATCGTACCGGCCGGTTAAAAACGCCGGCGACCGTGTAGGAACGGTAGGCAGGAGGAGTGTCCGACAATAAGACCGCGTGCGAATCGAAAAAATGAACTTTTTACCGGTTTTTTCGTTTGTTTTCGTCTCTTACGCCACCCCGCCCGCTAATAATCGTTCGTCGTCCGCCGTCGTAACGGCATCACGTCCAGTGGTGGTAAGATCATGGCGAATTGATCATGGATTTTAGTGAGAACCCGTCTAAATCGGGTGTAATATAAATTATTGAAATACATAGAAAATACTGTACTATTAGCGTTTTCCGATAAAATATAATCAATTTCGAAATCAAATTAAATGGTGGTGTATTATCTAAACGAATGAACATCGAAAAAAAAAAATACGACGAGTTACACGGCGAAACATATGAAACGCAGCAAACACATGAATACTTGAAATTTAAATTTTCGTTTGTTCTTTAGCGGGCAGGGCAAAACCATGGGGCGAAACCAAATTTGGGTAGGACGCTTGCCCTACCTTGCCCCCCTCTAGCGCCGCCGCCGATCACGTCAAGGGTAAATCGACGTGAAGACGAACGCAGATTGTACTTTTAACGCGATAACGGATTTTCGCGAGCATCTCGAAACAACGTAACGATTCAGCACCTATTTACGTGAATAAATCGTTTCGGTTATTGTCGGGCGAGAAAATAAAATACTAATCTTCCGGCGGGAAAAATGTATTATTACGCTCTTATTATATGTAATTTTTTTTTTTTAATAATACACCGACGAAAACAACAAATTAATATTTTTCGTCCTCGAAACGGTCTCGTGTTATTATATCTGAACGATTGTTCTCATCCAAAAATATTTCGTTGACATCGTTGTGAATCGCCGCTACGTGTATAATTACAATTACCGGTCAATTTGGCGATCCGGAAATTCCCACGTAAAATAACGTTCAAAAAACACGTTCAAACCGTTTTCATAAAAAAAACTATATCGAGCTTACAAAGTCAAGATTCACGTTTCGGCATTTCGTCAAAAAGAAATCCACGAAAACGACATGTCGCCATCGCGATTTCATTTTTAATCGACTCGTACTTAACTCGTCTGAGATGTTTTTATTTTACGTGCGTAATCTATTTCATGATTTATTATTTTATCTGATAACATTTCTAAATAAAAATGTCGAATTTTAATAAAACGCGGTATACTTTTATACATATATACACGTATTATTATTATCGTTATTGATTTCTGTTGTCCGTAGGCGTTAGACACTTGTATTGTTTTCACCGTGTCGACCAACGAGAATTAGACGTTTGAAAACGTTTGCAGACGACTTGACCGCGGTAAAGTGGTATTCGGTCATCGGTTTTAACGGCGACATCGAAGCATGACGGTTTTATTCGCGAACGAAGAAAGTGAAAAGCTCTCGAGTGGTCTTTTGACGGCGCGCGAAAAGTAACAACGATGTTTTCAAAAGTATCCCAACGACCATGGTTTTATTTTTCGATACGACGAACATATTTTATACATAATACATGATTAACGTTACAAAAAAAAAAAACAAAAAAAAAAACAAAAACGAACAAACAAAAAACGAGGTCAACAACGTATACGATGTTTACCTGTACATTATATACTGTTCGCACGGACCGACGGGATTCGTAACGATGCGATACGTCAAAAGCTTGAAATATTTGGTATAATTATGTGCGTCCGACACGTGTGTACGAACGGAGAGAGATAACTTAAACGTACGAGTCGGACAAGAAACAAAAAAAACAATAAACAAAAACAAAAAAAAACGCGTATACGCCTCGAAAACCCGCGGTCGTCGTCGTAACGTTTGGCGCGATTACGAACCCGACTCCGTAGCACGACGCCCCGGGACGGTTGGGTTAGGTTAGATGTCCGTCTCGGCGCGGCGACCGTTTTTTATCTCGAGAGGACGCCGGAGACGAGTGAACGGCTGTGTGGCTCGGCCGTCCCGCGGGGATGCGTTGACTTGGACCCCCGACTGATTCCCCCGCCGCACGTTCAGACGTAGAAAAGCGATACGCGTGTTCGGAGACATTTTTTTTTTTGTTTGGAAAATCAACTTAAATCTAACACGTGCGAATATGTACAGAAATGGGTTTCGAACAAGAACAACGCTTGTCTTACTGTTCTCGCAACAGAGTGAAACTGACGCTTACGGACGTCTTTAAACTATGTACAAACGGATACGATACAGTGTGTCTAATGAAAATGACGTCAGGAATATACATAAAAAAAAAAAAATACTCTGTCGAAGAACGCGTCGTCAATCCGTTCGGATCATTTAACAGCCTTGCCGGCTCCTTCTTCCATCTGGAACGCTATGTTGTCCAGCCCGAAACTGGAAAACTGTCCCGAACCCCTGTGCGTCTGCGTTCGCCTGTCCAATATGGTCTTCAGGTCGAAGTCGTGCGACGATAGCCTGAAGTCCAAGTTGTTATTTTTCTGCACCGCTTCTCCAGATTTCTTCTCCTCGTCTCTGGCCATCGCCGCTTCTTTCTCCCTGCGTTCCTTCCTGTGTTCGTTGTACATCCATCTGCATCATACGCACAACACAAAGAGCAAGTCAACAGTTTTCGTATCCGACATTTTTGATTTTTTTTTTTTTTTCGTTTCAAACTTTGAAACGTCCCACAACGCTCGCGCTAACCGACCTACTCGTATGTTATTCCAGCTTAGACCTTTATCGCTGACGAAATCCCGTGGCTGGTCCGAATTCAGGGTACGTGAAAACCTACGGTTCACGTCGTTCACCACTTCCGTCGTTCTCCAGATGGGATGTCGCAACGATTCCGCGGACTTCCACGCAACTGACACCCGAACCGACCAGAGCGTTAGGATTTCGTCGGAACGATAAGTCGCCGAACGTTGTTGTTTTTGTTTTTTTTACCACCTTAGAACCGCTCTCGACGGTTAACACGTTCATGACATCGGACGTTTTGGCATATCATAAAGTATTTCGTTTGTTAAAAAGCATGAAATCTCATGAATGGTCGTAAATTTGTTCTTCCTTTTTTTTTGTATAATACTACTGGTATAGGTTTATATAACGTATATTCCTGCTCAAATAACTATTTTTACCGCGAGAGTGCGTCACTGGTGCCACACTATACATCGGTCCGTGAAGTTGCAGCGTACGTCACCAGTGACACACGTTGGTCATGAACGCGTTAATAACTACACTCGTTGACTGTATACTAACAGGAATATGAGAGCGGCGGGGGCGGTCAACGCGCCTCCGAGCAAGAAAAACGCTCCCGGGACGGTCTTCAGCGTGGCTTTGTACACGGCGCTGTACATCGGCCCGTAGATCAACGGCACCAGCGCCTCGCAGACGCCGAACAGAGAATTGACTTTGCCTGAAACCGTTTCAACGTTCGATCAACACGGTCGTTACAAGCGACCGTAGCACGTACCCAGTTCGTCCGGCGGCACGAGTTTGGAAATAATCGATCTCATAGCAATGAACGACGTGCCGTTCACGATGTCCACGAGTGGCGCTGCAACGAACAAACGGTACGCGCGTTAGTATTTCGAATCACCGTATGTTTCGATGTGAACGACGTGTTATCATTGTCGTTATCGTTCCCCCCCCCCCCGCGGTTTTGGATTTGTCGCCAAGTAAGCGATAGGCTTCGAGTTCTGGCGAGTGTGCGGCGAGATCAGCCATGTGACGTGGTTCAGAACGTCGGACGTGCGCGGAAGACAGGACGAGTAGGCGTCGATCGCGGACAAGACGATTGGGAACAGACTTCGACGGTCTGTCGCGGGAAACGAACGTCGAAGGAAGAATCGGTCGACCGGTGGAACCCAAATGGCTGGGCGTGGAGGCGTGTGACGAGAGGTCGTTTTACGTTTTCCAATAGGTTGTCCGTTAGGCGGACACGTTTGTGTCCCGTACGTTCGAAGAAATAAAATTTTCGAGTGCGCGTTGCTCGTAATGGTTGCTCTCGCGGAACGGATTTAGCCGTGATATACCGTATAACCGTACCCAAGTAGAACACGAGATCGGTGGTGGCGAACGCGTAGACGAACCCGGCCAGTATCTTGCTGACGCACGACATCACTCCGATCAGGGCGTCGTCGATCTGCAGCATGTGGCTGAACACGCCGACCGAGAACATCGTGCCTGCAACAAAAAACATACGGCGTTACGTCGTCACGCGTGTCGCGCGCGTTAGGTTAGGACGTCGACGCACCGACGAGATTGGTGATCATCGAGTACGTGGAGAACACGCTGTAGTTCACTTCGTTCCAGTTGAACCGCACGCGCGTGAACAAGTACATGACGGACATTTCGCCTGGAAAACGTCAACGGGACGGGGCGTCAGGTAACCGTTTCGGTCGGGGTCGGGTCGGGGGGTCTGGTCGGGTTACCGTGCAACGGGCCCATCACCACGATGACGACCACCATCAGCGAGATGATCCGCAGCCGGCGGTTGTGCTCGCCCTCCTTGAACGTCACGCGCACCGCCTCCTTGATGTGGCTCACGCTGAAGAAGTCCTTGACGAAGTCCGCGCAGGACGCGTGGCCGGGCGGCGCGCCGCGCTCGGCCGGCGGCTTGGTCTCCTTGATGAACACCATGCCGTACGCGAACGCGAACACGTACAGCACCGTGGCTATGGTGTACACGCCGTAGAACCCGAGCTCGCGGAACAGCACGCCGGACAACGCGGTGCCGATGGGCACGCCGACCGAACAGAACACGTTGACGATGCCGATGCGCAACGTGCGCATTTTCACCTGGAACGAGAGCGCGCGGATGATTCCGGCCGTCCCCGCAGACGCAGACGCGCTAAGCTCACCGTCGTCACGTCGCCCACGTAGCTGAACACGGCCATGAACATGGTCATCCATCCGCCGGTCATGGCCGGCGGCACGGACTCCACCAGGCCGGCCACCTCCATGGGCAGATCGTAGAAGTAGTACGTGCACGCCAGCAGGCCGATGCTGGTGACGAACTCGCCGATGATCGGTATCAGCATGCACGGCTTGCGCCTGTGGTTCCGGTCGCTCCACGACCCGACGAATATGATCAGCACGGACGGTATGCTGCTCTGCACGATCGTCTTCCATATGATCATGTCGGCCACCAGCTCCTGCACCGCCACCTCGTCCTCCCTCGTGTAGTTGTCCGTCGTCCTGCTCTCCAGCGCGGAGCACGTCGCGTTCTCCATGCCCAGGTTCACGCGGCACGCCTTCTGCAGGTTCAGGTTCTGCGTGGCCAGCGACGCCAGCACGCTGGACACGATGTAACAGCCCAGCATCGGTTCCACCGTGCAGTGTTTCAACATGAACTTCGCCTTGGACGTGACGTTCATCGTGCGCCACGCGTCCCGGCCGTCGTCCGGCGACTTGTCGCCCTTGGCCGTCGTCCCGCCGCTGGTGTCGTACGTCATTGTCTGTCCGGACCGCGCGCCGCGCGTCCGTCAGCCGAGAACCGTCGACGGCAGCGGTGTCCACTCGTTGCGTGGCGTGTCGCGGTTGTTCCTGCGCGGGAAAAACAAACAGCGGGTTTTCGGTCAAGACGGCAGAGAAAAATGAAAAGGGCAACGTTTGCCGCGGTCGTCGGGTTTTCAGCGACGAGACGGACGGTCGGGGCGAACCCGTTGTGTTTTGTTGAAACGACGGTGACGATGACCGAATCGCGAACGAAATGGGAAAACCTAAACCCTCCCCCCGATTGAGAAAACGATGTCGACCAGAAATTTCCGATCCGGTCAACAATGATCGAAAACCCAAAAAACACAATACTACAGTGTCGTACAGTGCGTCGAGGTTAGGACGCTGTAGACACTCGCCGTTCGTTCCTCTTAAAAACTTCCACGACCCGCGGCCCGTCCGTCCGCCGGCCCGAAAATGGAGTTCGTGTCCGGCGTATCCCGGTCGCGTAAACGTCGGCTTTTCGAAGTGACGCTTCTTTGCAGGAGGGTACGAAAAAGATATTTTTCCGACGACGCAAAGGAAATCGTGCCACGGCCGCGTTAAGCTAACTAACCTAACCTAACCGCTCGTCGTGTGTTATTTTCTTTGCTCGATTTACATCACCACGCACACACCGGGCCGGTCCGACTCAGGATTGGTAAACCGAGTAACCGATTTCAAAGCGTCTACTGGCGGCGGTGACCGAGTAAGCGTTTTATTGATAAACGCCCCCCCCGTACAAATTTTTGTTTGTTCTATTCCAATACTATTCCTATTACACTATCGGTCGGACGACTCTGAAAGAAGTCGTGTCGATGACGCCTTTTTAAGAATAAAACTGTAAATATACGAAATTGTTTAGGCATTTGTAAGCATAGCCACTGCACGGGTCTCGGTTCGTCAATCACGGAACTGGCGGACGAAAAAAACGTATAAAACGACTAGTTTTCTAATTCGGTTTATCGTATTTGGAAATGATATTATTCACGAAAACTACCGTGTATCGATACTGATGTACAGCAAATGAATAGGTGACGTGTAGTGCGAAGCGTAATAAATGTAGGGCCGCGGGGGGGAAACGATAATAGTCGTCAATATTCCCGAAACGTTCAGTATTGCGATTTTCGCGGTTCGGAACATAAAACATAATGTAGGTCGTTTTTTTAAACGTCAGTCACGACATTGACCGTGATCTCTTTCCCTTTCGTCGATTCGTATATCGGTTGGTCGGAAATATCGTGACGACGCGGTTGAAATCATCTCGGTCGTACGAAACGGTCGACTTGTTCTCGAGTGACGGTTCTCAACGTTCCTAGGCGTACGAAGGCGCGAAAAATGTCTGCCCCCCCCCCCGGGGGAAAAAAAGACACGTCCGTGTCCCGGTTTTCGCGCGCAGAGAGTTTACCGGATTCGTTTCTCGAGGGCGAACTTCTAGGCTTTTCTGGGCGTTTCTGTGTCAAGAACGCGTGTTCGGCGAAGTGGATATTCGTCCGAGCAGTTCAAAAAACAGAGTACGCACTAGGAGTAACCGTCGAGGCGACGGCATTGAGATGGAAACGCCGCGAAAACGACCGCTGCCGATGGATGTTTGGCGAGGGTAAAAACGAACAAAATCACGCGACAGGTTTTGCGGTTAGGTTCGATCGTTGTGATCGACTGATCGGGCGACGGGTCGACGGTCCACGGCAGTAAGTCATAAGCCCATAATGACCTTATGACACACTTGTTCCTGACACGACGTTATTGTGACAGACGATCTTCAGCTCTCTGTCTTTCGGTCGCGCGGTTTCAACGTAAAGAGTCGAGTCGTTTTATATTATTGTTGTTGGTTCTATTTTTCCTTCTACGATCGAAACGTCGCGTATTCTCCCGGGCACTCGCTTCGTTGGTCGTAACCGGTCAAACGTAAATGACCGTAATACGCGAGAGTACGTTATTACGAGACGACAAAATAACGGGATTCTCGGCGTTTCCACGAATCCTGAAGCCTGCGCGCGACGATATTAGTTTTATTTTTATAAATCGGATTTCCGGATTAATTGACGTGGGAAGAAACAATAACGACAGTAAAATACGAATAGAAACCACGGATAAACGTAAATGAATATAGATAAAAACGAACGAACGAAAGATCTGAGAAACAGTGCCGTCGTCGATCTCGTTCGAATTTCACGATTTCGTACGCGAAGAAGTCGTCTGTTCGGAAATCCGCTCGAAGCATCGAAGAGCAATTTTCGTTTGTTTGTTTTGTTTGTATTGAAAATTATCGACTATTATCGACAACGACAATAGATGTGGGAGCGTTGTATCGTGTTTTAATTGAACGTACATTTTTTTTTCTCTTTCACTGTTTACCGTAATCATAGTACACTACGTTTTAATGTTGTTTACTCGCGTGAACGTCCTAAACACTTAAGCAGGTACTTAAATCACTAGAGTTCACATAACGGCCGTTCAGTACCTAAAAATATCGAACACGTATTATTGACTATAACGTGTATTTGATTTTCGACAACAAACAATTTTCATTACACAAGCTACATTCGTAGGTCCGTATAAAACCTTGCGAGTCGTGAGTGCAGTCCTATCGTTTCTATCGCATTTCTCTCGGTGACCCAAACGTATTAAATTGAACGTCGTTACCATACACCAGGCCCTATTTTTTAGTGAACCCCGACACAAAGTGTGTAATCCGAAATTGAAAGTGTGCACTACGGATTCGAGAAGTGTTTAAATTTTTAAAAAAGAATATTTTTTTAGTTTTTCTATTAGTTATCACTTATCATTGGGTTTGTTAGAGGGGGCTATGAGGGGGGCTTTGCCTCTTTGTACTCACATCAAAAAATGTGTAGTACGAATCTTTATGAAAAATAGGGGCTGCCATACACGACGTACAATGATTCACAAACGATGTGGAAACGTCGTCGTTTTCAAACCGACAAGGGAATATATTCCCCTCTACCTCCTCTCCCAAAAACAAAAAAAAAACATCTCTCTAACCTAAACAATACAAAACACGGTTTCCCCGTAACACCGCGAGAACCGAAAACCCCTTACGATTTGTGTATGTCGGACGCGTACGTGGCTTATCGATTTTTTCGAAATGACGACCGTCAAATTTTAATTGAAAAACTATCGTTTCGAACAGCGTTGAATCGGCTGCATCGATAAATTAATTGATTATATTTACGCGATTTCGCAAATGTTCACTTGTAATAACGCGACGAGTTGCATATCCCAATCGCAATTCGTATAATGTATGCACGTTTCGAGGACGTCGTCGTCGTTCGCGTGACCCGAATTCGATTTTTGTAAAAACAACGCCGGCCGATATTACTTTTTATTCACGTTTTCATACGTCGCGAAACCCGTTCGCACATAATTTTTTCGGGAAGAAAAAAACAAAAACGATATGACGATCATATCTCGGAGGCGAACACCACCATCACATCCACAGCCATCGCGACGAAACGAACTCCCTCGCGGACATGGGCGCCCATAGGATAATATTTAGGGGGGGGGACAAAATAATTTATTATTTTTGATAAGCAAAAAAAAAAAGGTTAGGTTCAATAATTTAATGTAGTCTTGTGTTATTTCATCGATGTATGATATTGATTTTAATTTCCAATAATCATACCAAATTAAACCATTTATATTGTTCAACTGTTGTATCATCACAGAAGAAACAGAAGGGAAATTTGTTCAATAAACAAATATATAGTAATAATGCTTATTAATATATATATAAAATTACTTAAAATGTTAAAAAAATAAAACTTTTACAATGGCAACGTGAAAATGCCAATTTTAGCAACTATACTTATTTTCCAGGGGGGGACATGTCCCCCCCCCCAAATGGACGACCATGCTCGCGGAGTGTCTCGTTACGACGTTTGACGTCGATGCAGTCCAAACCGGTGACGACGATCGTCGGACGCGTCCGTGGAATCGTTCGCGTCAATCGTACCGGCCGCGGCCAACGGATTTCGCGTTTCGATTTGTCGTCGAGCTCGTGTCGTTCACGTCGTGAATCGCAAACGCAGTCACGGTCGTGATCGGCAGCGTTCCGTCCGTAACGGCGTGGGGGACGAGTAAAACGGATTGCACGCGCGATCGCGATCTCCAGCTGCGCTGTCCGTTTCACGGGAAGGTCGAAACGTTCTCGGAGCGGACGCGCGACACGGCTAGTATCATTATTGTCGATGCGTTTGGAACAATACGGCGTCGACGGATTCTATTTCGAAATTTTCCATTGTACATTCGAACCGCGTGTTTTTTCTGCACACACGTACGTGACGGGCGATAAAGCGAACGCGACGAGTTCGACAGTTTTTAACCGGTCGAAAGTTGTAAGAGTCGATTTTGATTTGAAACCGCGAAACAACAGTTAAGAGTTGGTCAGAGAAAACCTATCCGGTCTATCGGCGAGCTGGACGGATCGTCGCCCGGAAAACCGAAAAACGTTCGGCACCGAGACGCGGACAAACGTCGTAACAAACGGGCTTACGAGACTAGACGACATCGCGCGCGCGTCCACGTGTGTTGTTTTATTTCTCGTGATCGCCGTCGCATTTCCGCTGAGCCCCGGCGCGGATCCAAGGGGGGGGGGACTCTTGTTACATCGTTTTATAATTATAACTCTTATCTATGAAACTGTAGAAAGACAATTTAAAATTGAAGTTGTAGCTATGGGATTTTTCGGTTTTAACGTTTTCGATAACCGATAAAGATAAATACCTTTTTTTCGTCAAAGTACATATAATTGTTTTCATACGTGTATTGCAGTTTAATTGTTGAACGATACGCGAACCTTAAAAATTGCATAATATAACATAATATACCCACAGCATGGCTCGTAAATATCTCGAACATCTCCGTAGAGGACAATGAATTGTTTTCCGATACCGGCCGCAACCGCCACGCGATTCGACATTTGATAAAGAAGACGGACTTTATTGTTTTGTTTCGGTGTGTCGCATACGATTGCCAAGAAAACGTTTTGGAAAATATTTCATTACTCGATGCGACAAAATGAGGATTGAAGTCGTTTTGATCAAGACTGCACCTCCCCCCCGTGAATAAGTTCTGGGTCCGCGCCTGGCTAAACGTGCGTGGTCGTCCGGAACAGGACAGGCAACCGTGTGCCGTTTTGGTTTTTCAACGGTCGGTACGTAATTGCCGCGACCGTACCGACAGAACATTATCGTGTTCGAACGCGAGATGTCGTGGAAACGTTGCCGCGGATCGCGACGAAAAAACAAAAACGATCGACCCCGTCTGTAGATATTTATCGCGTGGCCACGTGCCCGTCGACATTCTTCGGTCAATGTTGTCGACGGACGATTATTTTATTTTTTTCTTTCCTTAGACACCGTGACGGAAACGACGGAATCGCTTGATTTCATCTTATATCTAATCTGAAATCAAACGAAAGCCTGTTCGTTCGGACAACAGACGCGCGCGTGTTGTTTCCCCACCAGCCCCTCTCCTCTTGTCGTTTTTTACGGGTCGGAGGAGCGTCTCGATTACGTCCGAACCCCTTTTTCCCCTCCCACCACCATCCCCGCCGACCCGTATATTATTACTCCGGTTGGAGATCGGACACCGGATTTAATGTGATTCTTTCAAACGTCTGACTGCGAGAAAACGCATTTTCGGATTATTATTATTAGTATTATTTTCTACAGACGTCGTTAACAGTTTTAAAATATACGGCGTGTCCGGAGTACATCTTCACGACAATCACTACGACGTCAGGATTACACACACGGACTGCCGTGAAAACGGGTTGTCGTGAATCGAGTCCGCCGCGGTCTATGCTTTTTATCAATTTTTTTTTTCTCTTCTAGACGCCCGTTGAACGTACAGAAATATATTTTATTCTGATCGCACTCGACGATAACAATCGTTATTTTCGTCATTGGCGACAGCAATATCTGTCGTCCTTGGCCCTAATCAAGTTGTATTCGCCTGTGTTATTAACTTAAAAAATTTCAGTGTATGATCGAAAACAATATAGTTGTTTTTCTAGTTTCGTCGTGCGCGTTATGGTAATTGTTGTTTACCGGTCCGCGTGAACGTATCACATTGTCTGCCGCGTGCCTGTTTTGCAAAACCGTGTACTGCGTATCGATCACGGCCGGTCGACAATTTCGCCTGCGCCCAAGTCTTACAGTTTTGTAGTCGGAAAATCAAACTAAATCAAATCCCCGTCGAGAGATCGGTTTTGTGTACGCTTATTTACAACGATGTTGTTTGCGCGTTTGGCGATCGAAATCCGTTTCGTGTTTCCGAGAGGGGCTGCAAAACGAACGGATCGCTCGACGCGCGCGGCAACAAATTCGCGGATGGATTTCGGACGCCCGTAAACGACGTCATTCACGGACGAGGTTGTTGGTCGTTTTTTTTTTAAATTCTTTTATCATACGCCAGATGACCTTGATACCGCGCACGGTCCCTTTATTCAATTAACTGGTGACAGCAGTAGCCCGACACCGCCGCGACAACGGTTGTATTGTACGCGGCAACCGCAACGAGGTTTCGCTCATCAAAATTGATTTTCGGACTTTCCGCGACAAACACGTGTATGTATACGCGTTTCCCGTGTAGGTACCGTTGAAATACGAATCATCTGGTCGAAAATTAAGTCTTATTAAACCCCCCCCCCCCTCCTCTGCCCACGACTTCGTAATTCGTGGGAACTTATCTCGTTTTATTATTATTTTTTTTTTAACCAATTTGATTTATCTAGTTGTTTTTTAACGGCAGCCGTTCGTTGAACTTCAGCACAATATTATTATTACATCAAACCGTTTCTAAGCCGTTCATACGTATATATTTATATTGCATATTGGGTAACGCGTACAAGTACAGATCGTTATCTTATTAATTAATCTCAATGATAAAAAAATTAGTGAACAACAAACACAATAAAATAGTAATAATAATAATCATATAACAACTAATCGTGCGGTTCTTCACTGAAATCCTGTTATCGCGTTGTTTAAACGTTCTATTGTTCGGTAATTGGACGTATATTTTTTTTAGTCATCGAAAAGGTCGAAGACGAGCTATTATTAAACATTTCCCAATATCGTTCAACGCGTTGATATACTAATATATATTTAGTACGCAAAAGGAAATGCTTATCGGTATCGATCGATACGACAATATATATATACGTATATAAGTGTTACATCATACGATACCCGAACCTGTTCGTTGATCTCGTACGAAAATGTTCACGAGGCCGAATCCCTCGCCGCGAACAGATCTCTAGACCGAACTGCCGTCGGAAGATGTTGTCGCGAAACCTCTTGACGACTTAACGTCTTGCGCGGTCGAACTGCAAATGTCGCCGTTAAGAAAAAATTACGCGCAACGCGTTTCTAGTTGACGACCGCGCACACGTATGCGCGAACAGCGTCACAATAAAACAAAACGTTGGCCGTTTGAAAAAAAAAAAAATGGAATAACGAGCGAGAAAAAAAATTCAATTTTAAATGAAAACCCACTAGAGACGACGGCGCGTTCTCGCGCTACGCCTATTGTATTTGCGGCGCCTGTGCGCGTATCGCAACGTAAAAGCGGCGCGCGAGTTTCTTCGCCGCCGAAGTCTCGCACGTGTCCCGATAACACGACGATCCCGTGGAAACGCTTTTATTAACGCGACTGCGCGAGACAGAACGACGACGACGACGACGACAGAGATGGTCGGCGTAACACCGTGTACAAATCGACTAAATCAATCGGTACGCGTCATTAGGCTGAGCACAGACTGGCGGACAAGTGTGAGGTCGCGTTCGAAGTCACTTATCACACATCGCTTTTAACTTTAAACGGGTCGCTTTTTACTACGACGTAACGTGAAACTGACGGATTGCCGAAATTATTCAGAACGGTTAAATTTTGTTCTAATTTATCACATTTTTCGAAGTGTTTCGTTTGTGATGACGTATTGTAAGTCACAATAGAAAAAATAAACGAAAGTAACATACTTTGCCAATAGCGCATTTTCGTGCATCTGTTTTCCTACAACTTATCTACAACTACAACATTTCAACTGGTAAATTACGATAAGTTATTATTATTTTCTATTTTTTTTTTTCAATAAACTCGACCAAGTTACGTTTTTCCTCAATTTTCAAAAGTAACTTTTAACTCGATCAAGTTGATTCATTGTTTCGAATCAATATTTGATTTAAAATAGACTGGAATACACGTACAGGTGGGCAGTCTTGTAAAAAATACGTTTGAAAAGTATTCGGAATATGCGTTCGAAAGAACAGAGAAAAAATGTATTAATAGTCGTTATAGCGATAACGATAACGAGGACGACCGTCGGACCAACGTCTGTCAACGTACTTAAACTTATTCATAGATTTTTAGCCCGTTCCGGCATTGCATTCGTCGTAATCAGACAAACGGTTGGTTATATTCTTGGATTTTTTTTTTTTGTTTTAACAAAAAAATATTCCGCGACGATAATAAAAAATACAATAACAAAGCGTTTCGATAAGCGTTCGGTCGGAAAGAGAAAATATGTTCAATTAATTGTATTCGAATACTTTACAAGACCGCGGGTAGGCACGTGTACCACCGAAAACGAACGTTCCCCCCTACGGGCAGCTTTGTGAATTGTTCGCGTACATAAACACACACGCACACGACAATATATATATGTATTGTTATACGCCTTGAACTTTTTTACGAGAAACGAGGTCAGTTATTGAAACGGCTGACCCACTGTTCGGTTCTTCTCGCTCGTTTTCTTAAATCAATTATTTCCGTTGGCCGTGCGACGGATACGACAATGCGACAAACGGATGATTTTGTGGGCTTCGCCGGCCGCGCGGGTCTGTGTTTTTCATTTTGTCGAACTGACACTTACGGTACAGTTAAATTTTACCGTTAAACGTGTAAATATGTTTATTGATCGATTCGATTGTTTTACGAAGCCTTTGGGGATCGATCGCCGTCGTCACCGGCCCCGTCCCCGCCGTAACCACGCCGACGATCCGTGCACGGCGCGTGCGATAAACGATTTCCCATAACGTTCGTCGTAAATCGACACGAGTGTTAAATTCACGAGTCGCGAAAATTCGTACGTTTAAAAATCGACGAACATAACGTGTGTTTTTTAAACATTTTAAAAATCGAATTGTTCAAAATGCGAACCATGTTACAAAGCGTGATTCGCGTCATTAACATAAATCAAAACCGTCGCCCCGCTATACGGTTGTCGTTTCGACATCGCAAGCTGTATGTATATTAATATACACGATTCGTGTGATTCGATTACGAAATAGGTGCGCACCCCGAGTGTATTGAACGCTTTCAGACATTAAAACCGTTTGTGCGATACAATTAAATATTATTATATTGTAAACTAATAATAAAAAAAAATTAACATATGAATTCAACTTTTTATTAAATAATAATACGACGCACTATATATATACGTACGTTATAAAATTCAATTTGAGATATTAAAATTTTTTTCAATTTTTTTTTTTTTCCGTAAAAAAAAAAAAATCCGAGATAAAATTGGATAACGAGTTGAATTTTAATTGATTACAATATCACTCGAAATAAACCAATTATTACGCGTTATATTTTTAGGAGAATAACGTGGCTAATCGATTATACGTGAAATTTATCAAATATCAATTATATAATTGAAATCGAAAAACTACACGAAACCTGTCGTGTTTTTGCGCGCGTTTACCACGCGCATACGAACGAGATCATACGCGTCCGTCCCGTACCACGTCGTGTTATCGTCGTCGTCGGATCTGGTTAAACGTTCCCAAAACAAAACACGACCCGCGCGCACGAGCACGCCACGGATTCGCCCCATAATCCGCAGGCGGCCGTGTGATACGAGCGAGAAGTTCGTCGCACAAAACAAGCCGCGGCAGAAACGATTGCACGACGCGGTCAAGTCCCGTCCGTCGCGTTTCTCTGCACGGCCGTTAAATAACGACACGAACAAAACGTGGTATATACGCGTTATATTGCACTAAAAATGCAAAATAAAAAATACTCGAAAACAATCAGTATCGCCCAAAACACGTTTTGTACTTACGAACCGACCAGTTTCTAAAGACCAGAGAAAAAGACGCTCACGTGTATTTCGTCGGAAAAAACGACGAAACGTTTACGGGGGTCCCCGCGGATCGTACACGACGTGCTCTCGTTTTACCTGCGGTCCGATCGTTCGCGGCGTCCCTGTTGACGGGCGCGCGTGTCCGTGTCGCAGGGCGGCGGGCTCCGGGGCGCTGGCATCGCGCCCGGCTCGGGGAGACGACGACCACCACCAACCACCTTACGGACGGGCGTTACGACGCGGGTGCCCCGTGGTACCTGTTGAACGTGCGGACCGGAAAGCGCGCGCCAGACGGATTACTCGGACGGGTCGCGGGACGGGACGGGACGGCCGCGGTCGGTTCGTCACTGTGGCCGGCGGTACGCGCGCGGCCACTACCGCGACCCGGAACGCCGCGCGCGCCTCCCGCCTCCCCGCTCTCGCGCTGCCACCTCCCGAACCCACGCCCCGCCCCGCGCGCGTCGAGGCCCGTTTTCGCTCGCGGTCCGCCGGCACCCGAACGAACGCGCGTCTCTCGTCCGCCCCGTGTCTTCGCCGACCTGACCTGACCGGTCCCGGTGCGCTTTTCCCGAGTCGTGGCGAACGCCGTCATTTCGGGTTTCCGTTCTTCTTTTTCCACCCCGAACGGACTTCGAAACGACTTCCGACTTTGGCTTTGCCGCCGGACTATGGCGCCCGCTTTCCGTGAAACCGCGAACTCGCGACGTAAAAGTCGTCGAGAAGGCCGCGCGTAGTCAACGGAATGCAAAACGGATTACGGTCGGGCGTCCGGAACGATTTGTTGTTTTTCGCGTTCGCCTTTTTATATAACCTCTTTGGTTACGCGTACTAATGGCGCGCGCGCGATCACGTGGATCAAATATCGATACGAATCGTTAAGGTCAGGTCCGCGTTGTTCTTTTCTCTGCCGTTCCTAACGATAAATAAAAAACCGTTTCCGTGTCGACCGGACGAACGCGCACGACTCGGAATCGTCGCGAACTGACGTCGGACGCGAAACAATATTCGAAAACGTCCAGCGGCGGCTGCTACGCGACGTGCTCGAAACGCCGGAACGTCTGGTCACGGTGTAACGGGGTTTTCTTCTTCTCGAAACACGTACGACTTCGACGATTTCCCTTAGACCCACAATTGTCCCGCCGAAACGACAATCGAAACGCGTGTACGTGGACGTTTGCGACACGAGCGTGCCTAGGCGTGGGCGCCCATAGGATAATATTTAGGGGGAACAAAATAATTTATTATTTTTGATAAGCAAAAAAAAAAAAAGGTTAGGTTCAATAATTTAATGTAGTCTTGTGTTATTTCGTCGACGTATGATATTGATTTTAATTTCCAATAATCATACCAAATTAAACCGTTTATATTGTTTAACTGTTGTATTATCACAGAAGAAACAGAAGGGAAATTTGTTCAATAAACAAATATATTAATATATATATAGAAAATTACTTAAAATATTTTTATTTATGTTAAAAAAATAAAACGTCGACCTTTACAATGGCAATGTGAAAATACCAATTTTAGCAACTATACTTATTTTCCAGGGGGGACATGTCCCCCCTTGCCCCCCCAATGACCGCGCGTAAACGATACCCGTACATTAACGTCAATAAATACGTTCGTCCCGAGATAAGAACAAACAGATCTGTTCTGAAAATCTCCACCACGCGTCACAACATTTCCGCGTATACGCGCGCGCATTGACGGATTCGTTTCGTTCTCTAGAACAGAAGACCTACAGTTTTCGAGGACCCCCGGTTGGGTTTGGTTGGGTTCCAGGCGTAAATCTTTTTTTTTTTTGCTCATCATCATTTTTTTTTCGGAAAACAAGCAAAAAAAAAAAGTCTTCAAAAAAAATTTACGCATGGAACTCAACCCAACGCATTATGCTAATTATTTTTAGTTTCGCCCATTTTCAAACGGCAGCCTATATTTGGGTTGGGTTAGCTCCGCGGACCACACTTTGAGAAACTCTGCTCCAGAAGATGTTCCATTCTTCGACGCGTTTGCTTACCGATTGGTACCGACGCGCGCACTTCGATTACAGGACAGAACAAAATAAACAGAATATAAAAAATCCAATTGTTTTGTACGCGTACGCGTTCGAACTCGCGCGCGTCTATGTTGTTTGTGTAGTCGCCGTGTAGAACAAACAAAAAAAACACCGTCTGAACAAACAGTACGTTTATTACGACGACAATTTTTCACGTTGTTATTCACGAAAAACAAACGAAAACTCGCGCTCGCGCCGATACTCGAGACACGAGTGGTATTATCGTTACGATTTCGTGTTTTCGCGAGAACTTTGTCAAAGTCGATTAACAGTGTAAAAATTATCATTGTTAAGAATCGTCGATCGAAAAACAGAAACGTGCACGTACGCCAACAACTACGATCATGAAAACGCATTTGAACATCGTCGATACAACACTGGAACGCGTTCGTTGCGTTTGGAAATAATACCGTAGTGTTTTATGAATGTATTCGATTTTCTCTGTCCGACGAGCGACCGCGATCGTGATGAAGTACGTGTTGTCGAATCAATTGAATTTCGCGGACAAAACGATTGTTTTTTTATTATTTTACGACGCGTTTTCCACCCGTACGGTTTCTTCGTCCTGTTCGATTTTTATCGAGCGACACGCGCACGCATCGATACAGATGTATGAATTGAAAGGCGCGTTTCCGGGAGGGGGGGGCTGCTGCGATACGTTTTTAAAAGACGCGCGCGTCGTCGAGAAATTCACGCACACGTGTTTCACCCCGAGAAAAAACGAACAAAAAAAAAACACGTGTCCCGAACCCGTAGCTGTCGACGCGTACGAAAACCAACTGGGCGATGGGGGGGGGAGGGGGGGAATTATAATATAAACAGTAAACGAGTTTTATTTAGTTTTATTTAGTTTTTTTTTCTCTTTTTTTTTGAGGTTCTGTCGAGACGAAAAAAACAGCGTACCGTGAAAGCGGGCGGGACGAAAGAGACGCGCCAGCCGTAAGCGTTCGGTACGGGAAAACGGGTTCTCGACGAAACGTGTCTCGGAATCGTGTGCGTTGCCCCGGGTGTTATCTTATTCGGCCGTCGGAAAACCGTTCACCGGCCGGACACACACCGGACGGGTCGGGACGCGCCGCACGTACGTTCGCGTCGATCTACTCGGAAACGGACATCCGGCAAAGGGTTCGCGTAGAAAACCACGTCGGAAACACACGCCGGAACCGTATCCGCCGATCCAGAACTTATTTACGGGGGGGAGGGAGGGGGCCAGCTTAATCAAAACAACTTTAATCCTCGTTTTGTCGCATCGAGTAATGAAATATTTTCCAAAACGTTTTATTGGAAATCGTTTGCGATACACCGAAAAATCCCATAGCTACAACTTCATTTTAAATTTTCTTTCTATATTATCATGGATAAGAGTTAGAATTATAAAACGATACTAATAAAAAAATCTAACAAGAGTCTACAGGGGGGCGATCGCTCCTTGGCCCCCCCCCCACCACTTGGATCCACGCCTGATCGTACGTCCGTTTGTCTATTTGTCCGACTCCCCGGCCGGGTCGCACTCGTTTCCCACGTGATAAACACGTTCTACACGACCCACGCGTCGTAAAACCCATCACGTTTACGTACGGTTTATCGCACGGGTCCTCGTCTTGGTTGACAACGGTAATTTCAAACGGAAAACACGTTATATTGATTAATGGATTTTTCGTTCGTTTTTGAATCCAGTTTACGTAGTACGGCCCGTTAGCAGGCGCGGATCCAGAACGTATTTACGGGTGGGGGGGGGGCATCTTAATTAAAACAACTTCATCAAAAACACTCATTTTGTCGCATCGAGTAATGAAATATTTTCCAAAACGTTTTTTTGGAAATCGTTCGCGATACACCGAAATAAAACAATAAAGTCTGTCTTCGTATCTTTATCAAATGTCGAATCGCGTGGCGGTTGCTGCTGCTATCGGAACAATTTATTGTCCTCTACGGAAATGTTCGAGATATTTAAGAACCATACTGTAGACATATTATATTATGTGTAACCCATCAATTTTTAAGGTTCGCGTATCGTTCAATAATTAAACTGCAATACACGTATGAAAACAATTATATGTGCTCTGATAAAAAGAGGTATTATTTATCTTTATCGGTTATGAAAAACGTTAAAACCGAAAAATCCCATAGCTAAAATTTCATTTTAAATTTTCTTTCTACAGTATCATAGATAAGAGTTAGAATTATAAAACGATACTAATCGCCCCTTGCCCCCCCCCCCTTGGATCCGCGCCTGCCCGTTAGCCGGGTAAATCGGATAACGCGACGTATATAAATTACATCGAATACGGGCGGGTTTTTTTTTTTCGTTTCATAACATTATAAGTGTTTGTTTAATTTACATTTTCAGAATAGACGTGATACATCGTTTTCGACGGACCTTACAGGAACGTTTTAAAAACCGAAATAAAAATGACATTGCGCGCGAATCGCGTGGCGATGGCGCCGAACCCATACTCAAAAAAGGGCGGCCCTACTTTAAGGCGGGTGGTGGTCGGCCGTGGCGGTAAAATATGTTAACTCCGGGCGATAGAAATCGTTGTCGGTAAGTTCTTAGAGATCAATATTATGATCTACAGCCATGGCCCAATACACCGACACGGACGGTTTAGCGGTTATAACATTATGAATGTGTTGAAGCTTTCATGGATTGTTAATTTTCTGAAATGAGTCCGAAACGTCAGCCCAAAAATATACACGTGGATAAATCTGAAAACATTGGCAGAAAAGTTATAACATTATTGTCAATTGTAATAAATGATGGTATTCTTTAGACGGGGTGTGGGTACTCCAAAGTTAATCTCGCACCTTCAATTTAAATCTAGTCGACGGATCGTAAGAGGTTGGCCGGACCGAAAACAATGGAAAACGACATGGCCGAAGCTGTTCGCACGAGAAAGTAGTGTTGTATAGCCCGATTCGACTCGGCGGCAATTCAAGTCCGTGGAAACACGCGAAAGCGTACGGAAACTGACGAGTTCTTCAGCTCGGGCGAAACCGAGTCGGTCGGTTATCATATGTCGGATAAGACACGCGCGGAGACACCAATTCAAACGTTACCTACGTACGGCTGGTGATAATAGCAATAACATGATTATCACGGGATGGCGGGGGCGGTGGAACGAGTAAACAAATAACACGTTACACGACGCGACTCTAATGTTCAGTGTTACGATTCACGGTTCAACCCGAGTGCAGCCGAACCCGGTTCATCGATCGACTGATCGTAGTTGAACTTCGTTGTCGGTATTACAATCACGGAGTTAGAACGGTGGTTTAAGCAAATTATCTGTGACAATCGAACGTTACCGTTGAATTTATTTATTTAGTTAACGGCAGTTTATGTCCGACGATTTAACCGATGATGGCGATCCCGCGGCGGAATTGGCGCTGCTCGTAGCTTTCGTACGATAACTGCAAATTATCGTTTACCGTGGCCAGTGGCGTGCCCAGGAATTTTCAATGGGGGGGGGGATGTTATAAGTAAATAGTAATAATACATTTTAATGAATTGTCATGGTAATAGCAAAAACTCAAATGTTTATGTTTCAAGATCTCCAAAATCGTTTCTAGCTTATAATTGCGTACATTTGTAGATTGTTCTATAGTTAAAATGAATTTAAATTATAACACACTAATACCAAGTTATTCAATTAACATAACACCATTAAATTGAAAAAAATTGTTGCATTTTTAAAAATAAACAAAAATAAAATAAAATACATGGAAAGTAGATTGCTTATTCCAAACGGAAATTCAACCGCCTAGCTTTTGTACTTTTTTGCTAATAACTAATAAAAAGTATTAAGTAATGACTCTAAAACAGCTGTTATAACTAATAAATTTGTTTTCTGTAGATCAGCAAAATAGACCATGGGGGGGGAGATATAACCCCTAACCATCCCCCACCCCACTGAGCACGCCGCTGACCGTGGCATAAGTGTCCGTCGTCGACGTTGACGAACAACGCAATCGAATTGCGGATCGTCTCACTGGAAAATCGGTGGATCCAGTGAACGAACTTCGGTTTGAACCGTTTTGCGTAAAACCGACACTGAACGTTGGGATACGTCCGTTTACGCCGGACAGCAGAACGGGGCTTACGAACTCATATGCCGAAGACGCCCGACACACGTAAACGTTTTGAAATCAAAACATATTTCTCAATCGTCGTCTGTTCGTCTCGCGGTAACACATCGCGAAATCGACCGCGCACAAGGCTTGCGGACGAAAAACAAAAGACATTCAAAACAAATGTACAAATCGCACGCATATGGACTATCAACGAAACGTACAAGACACGCGTATACATCACACACACACACACACACATATATATATATAGTATTCGAAATAAATCCGCCGCGATAACGGTTTAAAATAGCGGTGCGAATTATGATTTAGAATATCGCGCATACACATTTCACTCGATGAAATGATATTATATTTCCTCAAAAACAAAATTCTTTGGAATTTCGGATGGTATTTTCAACTCTACGTAGTAGATAACGCGTCAAACAATCGACCGAGTGCGTTGCTCCGAACCAATATCATAATTCATAAAAATATGTTTAGTCGCATGTACAAAATGTTTTTAATGATGTTTAAATTAAATTAAATTAAATTAAATAAAAAAAAAAAAAAAACGAACGAACGAACCTTGAGAGCGTGATAGCGCGCACCTAAATTTTAACGAACCGTGTTCGGGGTCACGATCGTCGTCTGCGTGCATAACTTGCACGCGATCGTTTCGTTTCTGGAACCAGGCGCGGATCCAGAACTTATTTACGGGGGGGGGGAGGGCATCTTGATCAAAACAACTTAAATCCTCATTTTGTCGCATCGAGTAATGAAATATTTTCCAAAACGTTTTTTTGGAAATCGTTCGCGACACACCGAAATAAAACAATAAAGTCTGTCTTCGTATCTTTATCAAATGTCGAATCGCGTGGCGGTTGCTGCCGCTATCGGAACAATCCATTGTCCTCTACAGAGGTGTTCGATATATTTAAGAGCCATACTGTAGGTATATTAAATTACGTGTAACCCATCAATTTTTAAGGTTCACGTATCGTTTAATAATTAAACTGCAATACACGTATGAAAACAATTATACGTACTTTGATAAAAAGAGGTATTTATCTTTATCGGTTATCAAAAACGTTAAAACCAAAAAAATCCCATAGCTACAACTTCATTTTAAATTGTCTTTCTATAGTATCATAGATAAGAGTTATAATTATAAAACGATACTAGTAAAAAAATTTAACAAGAGTCTACGGGGGGAGGGGGGGGCGATCGCCCCTTGGATCCGCGGCTGTCTGGAACTACATACGTCTTAACGTGATTGTTCGGACTCGTTATTCGTTACGGTCGACGGGCGGATTTCGGAGGAGAACAAAAAAAAATCCTCTCCAGAACACAACATGATAAGCCCTACCGTTGAACAAAACACAAGTCTGCTGGATCGACAATGTTGTACGACGTACGCGCGAACGTGACAAACGCGATTGGAAAACGACGTGCGAGGCGCGCTTCCGCGGAACGGTCGAAAACGAGTAGTGTAGATCTGTGAAATGATTTGGTCATTGGGCACGAGGCCGATTTTTCAACACGAACTTCGATCATCGAAAACATAAGTCGTAAGCTAAGAATATTAGTTGACTTCATTAAATTATTAAATCTAATTTTTCTTTTCGCCAATTCATCCGTGACAGGAGCGAACGCAGGACCCCTTTTTATTATTTAACGATATAATTTTTTTTCGTTTTAATGAAACAGGTTGTAATGAACGGAATACCGTTAACGCTAATACATAATAACGAAAAGGGGGGGGGAGGAAATGTATTATCCCGTTCCCCCATCATCCCACCCCCACCACCGTTTGATTGGCGCGGCTCGTAAAAAAACGGTTGAAAAACAAAAAAAAACCGTCGACAAAATTACGTTCGTGCTCTTCCGAAAACCTCTGGCGAACGATAAACAACAAAATTCCAAAGACAACGATTACGCGGATCGTATAACGCGCAACACGCCGTATCAATATATATATGTTTATATGTATACACGGGTATATGCGCGTTCGAGAAACGTTAACAAAAAAAAAAAAAAAAATAAAAAAAGTTTTCGAGATTAAATCGATTCTTTGCGACTTATAACGCGACCGTCGTGGGACAAATAATAAATGAAATGGAAAAACATAAAAATACGAAAATAGTTGCGCTATCGTACAATCACCCGGGTCATGTTGTACACGGCAGGTTAGGTACCAACGCGAGAGATAAACGGACGGCCAGACCGGTAGGTAGGTACGTACGTGAGCGGCGTGTGAAACGCGCTGAAAAATAAAATAAAAAATTAAAAAAATTTTTTTTTTAGAGAACAAAAAAAAAAAAAACAATAAAAATATTATAGCCAATGATTTATTGATAGATACGGCGGTGACGAAAAAAATTAGAAAAATTAGAAAAAAATTAAAATTAAAAAAAAATCCGAGATAAACATTTAACGCGCCAGGTAAAGTAACGGTTTCATGCGTCTCGACGACAATCCGTCACGTTTATCACGCGGCCGATAACGACGTGGCTACAGGTTTTTACCCGCGAACGAGTGTACCGTCCGTCGGCCGGTCATGCGTCGTCGTCGTCGGGCCGGCCCAAGGTATTTTGACGTCCCGGGCAATTTTTTGAAAGGCGCCCTCAAACAAATCCTCTATAATAATTATGATCATAAAATCGTATAATCTATATAAAAAAAGAAATTAAATAACACAATATTCTGTCATGGATAATTTAGTCGTTTAGATACGTTATCGTCAATTCGAATGAATGTTACACTGAAATTTATAAAAATATTCGTATATTAAAAGCGCCCCGGGCAACCGCTTTATCACGCGTCGCGAAGGCTAAAAAAATTAAAAAAAACACTGAAATCTAACAATTATTTCACGCTACACAATATACATCCGTTAAGGTGCACCGAAAACGACACGTCGGACTACTCGAGTGTCCTCCCTCGTTCACGGCCGAGTGAAAATATCGTATTTACAAACACGTGGGGGGGGGTGCGGAAAATCTTAACTTAAATCTTAACCCCGGGTCGGGGGACGGCTCGCGAAAACTCCGCCGCGAGCAACCTCCCGCGGAAACGTCAACCGGCGACGGGGTTGCGAGGACACGATACTTTACGGGTTTAAAGTTGCACGCACACACGTACGTACGGACGCGGTGCCGCGGGCGAATAAATTATTCATACTCGACTTGTCAGTGAAAAACTTTGGTTAGAATTTAGAAGAAATTTTTATTAATTTAAATTCAAAATTTTATTTTTAAAAAATTTTATAATTGAAAGGTTCGCCACCGCGTGCGCCTATCGTGGCGTGGTGTGTTGTTAACAATCGAACAATGAAATCCGATTGGTTTTTACCACCAGATTTAGGAACACAATCGTTCGTACGGCACATTACTTGTTTACCCGTCTTATCGAACGACCATTAATTTTTGTATCATGTGAACAATTTTGAAATCGCGTTTGTCGAGAATAATCGTTTTCCGGTGGCCGGCGGGTCGCGATAACAGTCTGACTGTTATTATTCAGAACTCACATAAATATGGATTTTTTGTTGAAAAAAAAGAAAAAAATGAAATGAATACTTTTAATAGTATTTATTAAAATACACGCCACGCGCACAAACATCGACTCAAAAACAACGGGTGGGGACGTGGCTTACGAGTCCCTTCGAACAAAACGGCGCGAAACAAACAACAAGAGCAACAAGACAATATCAAACGATAACAAAATTGTAAATACCGCGTGCGGCTGCTTACGCGCCAGTCAACGACCTCGACGCCGGGAGACGTGTGATTTACCGATAGAATGATAGAAATTAATAATAAAATGTACGGACGTTGCGTGCGCGTCGTTGGTTTTTTCTCCCGCGAAAATTCTGTTTCTGTACGTAAACGAAAAAAAGAACCGGAGACAACGAAAAAGCGGCCGCCGGTCGAGACGGGTAGATTGTATTTATCGTTTGGAATTCGAACGAGCGTGTGTTGCGTTTCGAGATGTTAAAAAAACAAACAACAAAAAAATACACACACACACACACAACGACTTATCCGTTTCCGACGGACGAGCACATTCGTTTTACCCGGGGAGGAGGGATTTGTATTTATTTTTTTTCCATAACCTAATGCCTCCTCCCACCCCCTCACACCCCGTACGTCGTACGCAACGCTACACGTTTATGCACTTATAAATTACAAGCGCATCGCGTTCATAAACTACGAACAACGCATTGTCGTGGAAAACCGAATTTCAAAACGTATATCGCGTGTACCGGGCGCACGAAAAACAAGTTCTGATAACGCCACACGTCCGACGTCGACGCGTCGTATGACAATAATACCGTGTCCGTTCCATTCCGTTCCGTCACCGCTCGTACGTATACTTATCATAATCCGTGTATTATCATCACTCGTACAGTTTATTCCGTATACTCGCGTCGCCGAAAATCCACTGGAATAACGTCCGGCCGGTGGCGACATTCGATTTTCAATTCACGTGTATTTTATCGTTTTTTTTTAGTGTTTACACCGTCTAAACACACTATGCCGATTTTCGTGTGCTTATACGAATCGTACATGATCGGACGGTGAATTACCGTGTAAACACACGTTGCAAGTTTTGACATTTTATGTCTTTACTTTGGCACATTAAAAAAACGTCACGAAAAGTGTCCAAAGTGTCCACGAGAACGTTACCTTGTGAAGGTGTGTGTGTGTGTATGTTTGTATGTGACTCAAGTTTTTTAGGAGGCCTTTAGGCCTAACGCAATCGACACAAACAAGAGACTCGATGATGCGATTTTCAATTTTTAAATAAAATAAATAACTCGACAACGTATAACATAAAACAAATCTTTGGAAAAATTAATAAAACCTACTTCGAAAAAAATACACTAAAAAGTGCGAAATAATTCACGAAAACCTTGTCGAAGTCGGCGCCGGATTTCAAATTGACACATAGTATTTTGCGTATGTCACTCCAAGACCAAATATTAATGATACTTTATGTGTGATTTTCAATTATGCATTACTTAAAAATAACGCATTCGACAAGATTTTTGTGAAATAGTTCACATTTTTTTGGTTTTGTTTTTGTCAAAAAATTTTTGTTTATACACAAGTTTCTAGTTGTAACGGTTCGATTCAGTTTAGATGATAATATAATATAGCTTTCATTTAAAATATTAGGTATTATATTTTTTCGTGCAGGCCAATAGGCCATAATATAGCTTGAGGTCCAAGTACACAATTTCTACCCGCCCTGCCAGTCCGCACCTGACGGCAACAACAGTTGACGTCGCGCATACGTATACACACACACGCACAAGTTCATCCGATAAGATCCGGGACTGAAATACAACAAAAAAGAGTTTAGTAAAAAAGTTTTTCCGCTCAGTTCCCGACACGATCCCGTACGAATTTCGCTGCGCTCGTACGGCCGCTGGAACGATCTGGATGACTCCTGTCCCGGAATGGCTTTCAAGAGCGGTTGTCACCTTTCTTTTGCGCCGTCGTCAAAACGTTCTCGGTCCGTGGCGATGTCCACGGTGGGCGACAAAGAGTATTCTTGGCCGGAGCCATATATCCGGCGGGCAGGGCGGACGGTGGATCGTGGCGACCTAACGGTGTCGAGGGGACGGGCCGTCGCGAAAGTCGATCCAGGACGCGTTTGTAGGTCGCTGTTCGCCACAAACTCGTGACGCGTGACCAAGAAGAAAAACGCATAGCAATCGGCGTCGTTTCGATTTTCGATCTTTGTCGAACGCGTTGAAAACACCGTGACACGTCGCCGATCACGATTCCGTTCGGGAAGACGTTCACGCGTTCGACGAGTGCGCGACGGACTTCGCACGCGCCGCACTACTCTTCCCGAGAACGTCGTGCGAAATGTAGTGAACGCTTAAACCTGTACGCTGATGTTCGGTCCCTCTGGACGTGCTAACCTAAAACCTTTGAACGTCGTCGCGTCGGTTTCTCCGCTCGGACGTCGCCCGTCCTCGATTAGCGTGTAAACTGCGGCTCTGGAGACCGTTGTAGCGTCGAAAATTCTAACTCCCCACCGGCGCGGTTCGAGAAACGTTGTATTGTTCCAACGTGGCGCTTGTTGTCGTTTTACTTTGCCGGCGAAACGAGGTTAGGTTTAGGGCGAACATTTTCTGAAAATAAACGCGATGCGTGTTCCCGTAGAAACACGTCCGTCGATCACTAATTTCGGTTGTACGTTCGTTTTTGCGACGAAAAAACCACAGGGCCCGAGGGAAAGTGGTTGTCATTTTTCATTTTTTTTTTTTTTTTAAATCTGATTTGTTAACATCTGTCCCGTTCAGAGGGTACAGCCAACAATCTCGAATCGTCACGACAGTAGTGTTTCATCAGCGACCACAAGTCGCTCCGAGCTGCCAAGATCGTCACGGTCGCGAACGTTCGGCGTAAAAGGCGGACCGACGGCGTCCGGCGCCTTCGAACGTCGAACCCACGCCATTGCGGACCGCGCGCGCGATCGCCAACATTTCGGTAAAATTTAATTCGCACGAAACAAAACAGAACGGGTGTACGAACAACGTACGAGCATAGAGTCCGCGCGTGCGCCGTGAAATTCGGGATTTCACGAAATTTCAAACGAAAAAAAACGCGATACGCGCGTATATAATCGTTTCCATGAACGATTGTTCGCACGTAGGTATGATTCGTTCGTTAATGACGGCGGTACGCGTCGTGCGGCGATATATTATATATATTAAATGAATATTATTCATTGAGAAATCCCCCCTTTTAGACGCGGCCAATAAAGCTGGGCGGGTCGCGAAATTTTCAGCTGCTTGAAAGTGAGTCACGCGTCCGTAGACAAAAACTGCGACATTTGACGCTTGTCCCGGACTCGGACTCAAGAGACGCAGAGACGCGTGATTTTCGTTCGGATCCGGTAAACGGCCCGCGAAAAATCACGCGAACGATCGCGTCGGCGGAACTCGTAAATCCGTTCGATCGTACGCACGTGATCTCCGCGTCGTGCCGCTGTTAACGAGTGTTCCACGACACGGCAAGGTCGGCTACGCGTCACGCTTCATAAACCATCCCCAGTACGTCGTCGTGGCCTGGCCCGTTTTCGTACACGCATACACAGTGCCGGATTTAGAAACGTCGGCGGGGCCCCGGCCCATTCCTCAGTGGTGGCCACATTTTTTCAATCGCGTAAGTAAGGTTAAAAAAAAATCTAATTATGTAGCAGCATCATTGATCGTGCTCCCGGTTATATTTAATGACGTTCGATTCGTTTTGAAACTACAACGAACACACCGTGTGCTTAGACAACGTAAATCATTCTAATTGTATTCTTATAGATTTCGTCATTTATTAACGATATAACTAGTGATTCGAACGTTCTAATCTGTATTAAAAAAAAAAAATGATAATTTTTGTCGCAATGTGTTTTAAATTGGTTTCATTGTTGTGCGGAGGCTTCAGTTTTGTGAAAGCCCTATATACGTGTAGACGACATAACTATACAATTTTATTTACACGAAATACACAATGTGTCGGTCATTCGGTGGTAATAACAATTTAAGTTCTTATTTTTATGTACATATATATGTAAAGGTAGAATATTTCGTAAGTCGCGGTCAAAACTACTACGAAACACACACACACACACTCGTATACAATACTTTTAATGTACAAGGAAAACGCGATAATTATTCGATCGGGATTCGATGTGACGGCAACGGGAAAAAAACAACCAAGCTGGTGTACAACAAAAACGAATAACTAATTCCAGTGAAATCCGATTAGAAATCGACGTGTAATATCTAAAGAAATATTCAATTTAAAATTCCATTCGAACAAATGTCGGTTTATTTAGAAAATGATTAACGTATACGAGTCCGCGTTAAGTGAGACATTTTATGTCTTATGTGTGAAAATTTTTTTTTCAAAACCGAAACAATGGTTGCCATGGAAACAAACCATAAGGGAGATTCAGGTTTTTTTTTTTCTGTAACGCTTTTTCGTGACAGTGGGTATCTTAATTTAGGTAACGCTTTTCGTGGACACTTTTTCGTGACGGTTTTTTTATTTTAATGTGCTAAAGTAAAGACATAAAATGTCAAAAGCGCGTAAATTAACCAGCCGACGAGTTTTCCGCGGCGCTTACCGGGTGCCGAAAAATCGTGGCCGTAGATCGTTGTCGACGTGAACGCGTCTTTCAGGCCGGAAGGCCGGTTGAAAACTCGCGACAGTCCATTTTTTTCGCGCCGTACGGTTCACGGCGCACGCTCGAGATAGCAGACAAGACGGCCAAGCACGCGCCCAACTGCGAACCGAATACGATCATCGGCCGATGCACCCACGCTAGACGAGCCCTCCCGTACGGCAGAAGTCCTGTAGAACAACACGTCGCCGGATGTACACGATAACATGGCGACCGGTCCAACTTCCGCGCCGAACGGTCAAGGCCTTTCACGCGTGGGCTGGTCAACCCTGAACGGGCTCAGACCGGACCCTGTTCGCGCGTTCCGGGACACCCGGAAGAGTTCACCCGTTACCCAGTCCGGAGGCCGTCCTGGACACGGACAGTCTAACCTCGAGTCTCGAGCCTTAGCGAACAGATTGCCATTCAAACCACTGCTGTTGCCCGTTTATTTGTCCCGCGGGCGTGACGTTGTGCGTGTGCAACGGTGTAATCGTACGTACGATTCGACAGTAATTTCAACATCGTATCGTTGAAGTATTCGACACTAACGCGTGTACGCTATCGGAAGGTCGGCGAACCCAACTACACTTGACCGAAATTATCAGTGAATCGATTTATAAAACGACGCGTTGCGTGTGTTATTAAAAAAAAAACGTAAAAAAAAAACGTAAAGCAGTGGATATATTATTATTATATAATCGTCGCCCGTGTCTGTTCGCACAGACTTCGGCTACGAAGTTAAAACCCAAACGAAATATTCACCTGTACGACGATATTCGGAATTCATTGTTGTGTTATCTTCGATTCGCATCGATCTTCGACGTCATCGTTCTTAATTCGAACGTACCCGTAGATCTTGACCGTATTTTCGTACGACTGAAAACAGTCTGAATGTCGCATAGATTTTTATTATAATATGTAACGTATCGACCGCCAATCGCGTCGCTATTCAAATACGAAAACAGTATAATTCAATTACAACGATTAAACGACTAAATATAATTATGTCATTTAGATTCCGTCCGTCAGTGGAAAATATGAAACGCGCGATAATTATTAGTGTCGTTTGGAAGCTAAATAAAACAATAACACTAATGTTTGTAATTATAGATACGTTTCTGCAGTTTGAAATAACCGGGTATTGTTAACCCATTGTTGTACGTACATGCAGACAAGATACGATTATATTTTTACACAAAAGACACAACGCGTCAGTCATCCGGTAATAACAATTATGCGTATACACAAAGGTAAAATATTTTACGAAATAGTTGCGAAACACACGCACGCGTGTACAATACTTCATTATAATGCGCAAAGTCATTCGACCGGGATCCGATGTGTGACGACAACGGGGAAAAAACACAAAAATCGTTCGCGGTCGACTCTTGGCCGCGCGAGTCGTACGCCACCGGACTTGCAGAGAGTCTTTACTCCCCCTCCCCCCCCCCGGCGGTTGATTGGGGGTTTGGTGATCTACTTTTTCCCATCGACAGCCCATGGTGGCTGGCCGAGCGGCGGAGGCGAACGCTGCTCGGATCCCGTCCAAAGATCCGGGTTGGACTCGTGCGATCCGCGCTTCGTAACGATGGTTGTCAACGCCCTGCAACGACTTGCACCCGGCCGAGACGTTCGCTAGACCTCTTGGATCCTCCGATCGGCACCGGCCGAATTAGAAATCGTATTATCATGTATTTCTTTGTTTTGTCCCGACGGGCAATCCTACGGCAAAATTATAACCAAACCCCCCTCCCCCCCCCCCGATAAATTTTCGAACGCGGAACAGTTCAGTATACTAAAAAAAAAAAAAAATCAATTATCATAACGCACGCTCGCAACGCGAGACGAACCGTATGAATCGTTTTCGAGAAACCCGTCCGGACGGTCAACGGCCAACGGATTGCCGGGCGAGGTGTCACGTCACCTAACCTCGTCGGAAATCGGAAACCGTCGCGACACGTGGTTCGGGGGGTATTTAAAGGTTATTCGCGTTGTTGCGCGCGCGAGTTACGCGGACGGACACCGCGAGAGACGTCCGTCTGCGTGTTTCTCGTACGACGATAACCCCCCAGGTAAATCCCCATGATTCCTCCGTCAAACACGCGTCGTCGTCGCCGTCGCCGTCACGGTTATCGCCAACCGCGCGCGCCACGCGGCGTTATGCAACGCGGTGATAACGTTTACGTGCGCACGTTTTTTTTCTCCGTTTCCGTTTTTTATCGCGGGCGGCGGCGAGACGTCGAATTCGCTCGCACGTATTCTCGCGGTGATTGTGCCCGGACCGGAACTAGCCGTCTGTAAGGCTAGGGCCACGCGCGCGTGCGTGTTTTTGACGCGTGGATACCGCGGGAAAACCCGCTGAAAAAATAATAATAGACCCGGATGAACGTAACGAGACGTGATTACCGTTGCTGCGGGTTAAAGCACGAGTGGTTTTGCGCGTTTTTCAACGTCTCCCGCACGGACGTTTTCCCATTTGACGATGACCCATCACTGAATAATGGGACCGGGACCCAATGTTTTGTTTCGCGTGAACGTCGGTGTCGACGAACGATTAATTCGTGACCGTTGCATTTCTGTTCATAATTATCGTTCGGTCAGTTAGTTCGATTATTCGAAATGTTATCAAGCGAAGATGATTATTGCAATACGAGTCGTGAAAATGTTAATAAAAAAAAATTTAAAAAAAGAATGAAAAAATACGTCGCTGGCGGACGATATCATTACATAAAAACAGACAATTGTACAGCTTGAAAACACGCACGTGTGGCCCTAGCCTAACAACGTCGTGGTCGTCGTACCGACCGAGGCAAACGAATTAAATAATAATAATAATAATAATAATCGACATTTCGCAATTTTGTCTTCGCACGACTAGCGACCGACCTAACCGCTTGAGCCGGTGCACTCGGCACCGCACAAACATTTGTCGGCTTTGTCGCGTTTGTCGAGGTCGTCGTTTCATGCGGTACGCGCGTAATGTTTTGTGACAAACCTAACCTAACCTACACGTTGAATGTGTTGACCACGTTTTGCGTGTTCTTTTCTTTGTTTAACGCGTACGCACGGCCTGGTAAACCGAGTGACCCATTTCAAAGTATGCGGCGCCCGAGTAAGCATTTTATTGACAAACGTCCTCCGCTCGTACGGTTCCTGTATTTACTTACCTAGCGGACTGGAGAATATTTAGTGACTTCCATATAAATTCTTGTTTATTTTATTCCAACACGAACCCGATAGTCTATCGGTCGAACGACTCTGAACGAAGTTTCACTTCGTCCGCGCGCACTCGTAACACGGACGGATTTTTTTATTTTTTCTATCGACAAATTTCCTAAACACACTGTCCTGTGTGTGCGAGAGCGTATTTTTTTTCTTAACGAATTCGGAATTGTGTCCGTTTTGTGGGCTATTTGTACATTTTCTAACAAAACAACAGTCGAGATGGGGACAAAATCATAACCTAACGAACACATTAATTGGACGTGTTCAATGGGGACGGGGTAACGGGATTAAAAACCCATCGACTATTGATTATATTGAAAATATATTGTTTTTACGTATTTAACACTGTAGTCTAGCAATTTTTTAAAACGTAATTTTCTTTTCTTATCAGTCCTGTATCATTTGATAATAATTTTAATCGCAAATGATACTACGGGTGATAGCCTAACCATTACATACCCAAGTTTATTTAGATTATAATCAATTATTATTATTCAGGCTTCTGGAAGATGCATTCGACTTATCTTATGATAACAAGACACGGTGGCGCAACCCCCTCCCGCTCTTTGAGTATTTCTAAAGTGGAAAATTGTGTAAGGTAAATGTAATTATTGGCAACAGATTGGCAACGTCGAATAGAATTTTCATGATTAATTTTGTCGTTTCTTTTGTTTCGTGGGTGTCGATATCAAAAAAGTATGTATTTTAATTTCGATAATAAAAAGTAAAAATAATCTTTATTGTATGAAATTGGGTTTTAATATTATTCTAGGACCCGTTTGGAAAAACTCACATAACACATTAAAAATTATGCACGTCGTGACGGAGTGAGCTGCAAAAGTAAATACAAATAAATAGTAAACCCCCGCCCCGTTTTAATTCTTTTTCATTACGCTACTAGAAATTACGAAATCGTTTGTTCGGGCCAACACATTTCGTTCGTACATCGTGACGATGATGGTACGTATTTCGAAAATATTGCTTTTCCAACGCGCTATCATATTCCGCGACGTGCTTATCACATTTTCGGGCACGTGCTACGGTCGGCGTCGGTGGTACAACAGACGAAGGTCGACAATTTAGATACGGTCAATTGTTTCGGTTCAACGTGCAAGAGTCGCTCGCGCGACAAACAAACAAACAAAAAACAAAAAAAAAATGCGCGTGTATCAACAAAAAAACTACAATTTCAAAACAATATGATCGTGTAAAAAAAAACAATAATAATAAATACCCGTGTATTTTATTACATTGTCTCGGAAATAAACGGAATACTCCGGGAATTATCTTTAGAAAAAAAAAAATAGTAATAATAATAAATAAAAATGAATAACATTAATAATAACGACAACAGGTACGCGTAAAATGATAATGACAAACGTGCGGCGCGGGCCGAAGCGGTTTTCCGTTGTTTTTTCCCGCGTCACCGACCACTCCTTGTGTGAGGGGGGGGGGGGTTGTTTGATTTAAATACACACGAACACATTTCAACGGACCGATATCAATTATAACAAAATTTACAACAAAAAAAGAAGAAGAAGAAGAAGAAGAAGGAACTCGTTCTCCTGTTCTCGGCCCGGAAGGTCTCACAGCTGTAGTACGTGTTACCGTAGTAATTGGACGAAAACAAGAATAACCTGTATTTAAAACAACCAACGTTCGAAAACGAAACTAACCCGTTGCACCCCCTTCGTTACGCCATAAAACGTAAAATCGAAATAAACCGTCAGATAATCCGTCCGCATGCGCGTTCCGATTTACGTGATAAAACATTGATTTTTTTTATTTTTACGATCGGCAATGAATGTAACGACGTATTGACGAATATCAGACGAACCGACGGATAAAACAAAGGGGATATTTACGTGTTCTCCCCCCCATCCCCCCCCACTCTCGATCTGACCTCTTTACCGCGTGTCAGTGGCGCACCCAAGGGGGTGGACTCCGGGTCCGGATCCCCCCCTTGACCTGTGTAATAGTTTTAAATTTATTGATGAAAATCCAAATTCTGATACAACGTTCATATTTTTCTGTCAAAATTTCATAATGTAGTTTTTTAGACCCCCCCCTTGAAAAAATCCTGGGTGCGCCACTGCCGCGTGTAAAACAAAACAAAAAAGCAAGCGATTTTCTGAGACACACACGACCCCGTCCCTATTAAGACGCGTATAAATCATCTTAATCGTCTTAATGACCGTTAAAACGATCGCGTACGATTCGTCGCGGGCTATTGTATTTGACGGCCGATAATATTTTATTGGTTCCAGACCGTGGTGAATTGAAATCGTCGAACGTCTCCGAAACGAGACCGGGACCGGCGGCGGGCGAGAGGCCTTACCCGTCCAGGCCCTCTAGAAATTTTATGTTTGGGCCTATATTTTTTATTATGGCCTATTATGGCCAACACGAAATAACATAATACCTAATAGAAAAATCATTACGATGTTCTAAAAGGTTTTCGATATTGTCATCTTTCGCGTATCACACATTAATCGTTGCCAAACGCTAATAGCCGAAATCAAAAAAAAATCAAGATTTTTGTAAATTATTTCATGTTTTTTTAATCGAAGTCGGTTTTATTTTTTTTTATGTTACACATTATCAAGTTAAATTTGTTTAATTTAAATATGAAAATCGAAACATCAAGTCGCTCGTTTGTGTTGACTGCGTTAGTGGAAGGCCTCCTAAGGACTCGCCCACCCGGGCCTTCAGGGTCTCAGTCCGCCCCTGGCCGGGACCACCTCGAAACTTCGATCCCCCCCGCGCAAAACCTAACCTAATCGCCGACGATACACGGCCACCGCGACACTCTCCCGACGACGACGACAACAAACAATAAACGGGCGCGCGCACGTATTGTGGACCGCAAACAAAAAAAAAAATAATAATAAAAAAAACCGGACCGCCCGGCGGTATCGAATAATTTGATAACGGCGGTGAAGAATGTTGCGTTTCGACGCACGTGGACGGTATCGCGAGCAGACACCGCGCGCGCGTGCGTAAAATATATACGTACGCACGTGTACGAGACGTGCACGCGCAGAAACGATAATATCCGTTGAATTATTTCCAATCGCGTTGATTAGGGAAAATACGCGGTGTTCTAATTTTTTGTCTCCCCGCGCGATCGATCGATCGATCGAAACGATCGATACATCCCGGACACGCTCCCGACGGCCGGATCACGTTTTCGCGCGCGTCTCGATCGTTTTTAGCCCGACGAGAATTTCGATTTGCGACCGTCGAAAAAACGTTCCCACTCGTGCCGCGACGACCACACGAAGATCATTTTGTTTTTGCTATTGTGCGCATAGCGTTTCTCCAAATTCGGGCGGGGTGGAATACTATTACGAATAACAAAATATCATTTTTCATCGTGTCAGCCCCTGTTTTTTCATTGAGATTATATTCGTGCTGCACGTTATTTAATGTGAGCAGGGGCGGACCGAGACTCTGAAGGCCCAGGCGGGTAAGTTTTTAGGAGGCCTTAAACCAACGTAATTAATACAAACAAGCGACTTGATAAAATGAATAACTTGATAACGTATCGCATAAAAAAAATTATTGGATCAAAATAAAACCGACTTCGAAAAAAATGAACTAAAAAGTATGAAATAATTCACAAAAATTTTGATTTTTCGATTTCGGTGTGACATGTGAAAGATAACAAATACTCGTGTTAAAAATCGTTTAGAACATCGTAATAATTTTTCTATCGGGTATATTATTTTCTGTAAGCCAATAGGCTATAAATAAAATAAATAGCTTAAGGCCCAAGTACAAAATGTCTAGAGGGCCTGGGCGGGTACGGCCTCTTACCCGCCCTGCCAGTCCGCCCCTGAATGTGAGTACAGTAACACAGAGCCGTGCCCCCCACTCTAACGAACTTCTACGATCATGCCTCGACGGTATACAACGTCTGAAAACTGCCTACTATCTAGCCAGTAGTAGGTCTCGTTCGTCAGTATTCAGTGGGTGCACACTTTCGATTTAGGTGTGGAATACTATTACGAATAACAAAATATCATTTTTCATTGAGATTATATTCGTGCTACACGTTATTTAATGTGTAAAAAACGTCGGAAGTAGCGTCGAAACATGGTTTGCCGGAGAATACGGAATAAAGAAGTTTTTTCTGCGTTTAAAACCCTTTCATCCGTTACAATCGTCGTTCTTATTCATTTTGAAAACGTTATGTATACTACTTTGGTTGTCCAACGCACGGCACGTTTAATGATTGGAAAACTATATTTATAAGTCATTTTTTTTTTTAGGTCATCGTCGAGTTCCGGGCCCCAATTATTATCACGAACTTCGTAACCGAACGGGTTACACACAACGGGTGGAGTCGGCCGAGAGGATAAGCGACGACGTCGATCAAATCAGTAAAGGATTTCGTTCGTGCCCCGGGCCGTATCTATTTCATCGGTGCCCGTTGATGCCAGACACGTCATAACACACGTCGTCGCACGCGCCCACTCGTTAAACATTCGATTGAAAATAACGTGAATCCCGGAAAGACGTCCGCGACGTAGAGTTTTGTCACATTTTTTTGTCTCGGTCGCAATTGCGGAACGTGCCTCTGGGTAAACACCGCGGCCGTCGGGGACCCGTTGACGAACTTATCTCGTTTGGACGGTCCGCGCGATCGTATACACGACGCACACGAGGTCCGTTCGAAAAGTACCGGGGACAACGACGTCATTACGACTAATCTAGACACGACGACGCTTTGAATTACGCAAAGATATATTCTCCGCGTGTTGGCGAACATTTTAAACAAGACCCGAAGTCGCTATCTATCGTCTCGGTTTAATTTTACACGCAGTCGAATCGAGCCAGTTCGGCGTTGTCGACACGTCCGAAATTAATGAACAACGATTCGTCAAGACCTCGAAAATCACTCTGCCGATCCTAATCTCATAAAAAAGAAAAAAAACATCACAGTCTCGTCATGCGACTGAAATTTTTTCATGAAATTAGGATCAGAATATAAAAAAACAACGATAACAATATACATTCGCGGTTAAGTTATAGTTCAGACACAATTGTCAATCGTGTTGTATCGTAGTGGGCCATTAACTATACCGGCCAACAATTTGTCTGAATTCTTTCAAATATCGTAAATTGTATTTTTATTGACTGGGCGATGACGACGACGACAGTCAGACCGTGTGTAATGAAATTATTTTCAATGAAAAGCATTTAGTAAAAACTTGAGACAATTTTATAAAAGATATATCATTGTTTAATCCTGGTTGTTACTCGTTTTAAATAATCAATAGACTGTCCAGTGTTAACTGTTACATATTGACAGTGATATTGATTGGAATCATTTTTATAATAGTAATTATGATATAAATAATGATAATATGAAAACAATAAATAATAATTATAATCAATTTGTCAAGTTAATATAATTAAGTTGAAAAATAACAAAGATTTTATGCGATTGAGAAGAGGTAAAAATATTGGAACAAAAGTATAACTGTATACAAGTGAACGAAACGTTCATGGACAATAGTTGAAATTCAATACGATTAACAAATTACCTTTATATTTGTTATTCTATATACATTATACGCCTAGACAGCATTTAAAATAAAATACATAAAAAAGAATTACAATAAAAATAAACTTATCCAACTGAAGTTAATAGATTTGATTGCTGTTAGACACACGATATAATATTTAAATCATCTGACTTTTTGAACTTTGTTACAAATGTATATGTGAACAAAAAAATAAACATACAACATATACATCATATAAAACAATAAATGTATACTTATTTTAATATTCATTTAGTAATAATAATAAAATCTTGTTTTGTTAACTCGTTTTTCAAAAGAAAATATATACGATTATAATCATACAAAAGTATATCATTTTTATATATACATATATATATATTTATTTATATATATAAATAGAAAAACAATTTCTATCACATATTTTAAATCTTTAAAATGTCATACAATAGTACATTGTAGATGACATCATGGCATATCATAATAATAACATTGTTCAGAAAATATAAAATTAAATAATTAAATAATTATAAATATAATAATAATGTATCGATGAGGTAATATAGTACTGTGAAGATATTGATCCTTTCACCCCGAATACGAGCTCAGTAAATGGTGGGCTGGTTGCTGGTTAATACTAGTTTTAATAAAAAAAAAAAAAAAAAAACTTTTAACAATGAGAATATCTTTTCAAATATAATATAAATACTAATAATAGTGAGAACTTGTTTGATCTTGTTGGGAAAATTAGACATAATTTTAAATAATTATTGTCCTTAGTTTGGTAATAATGAATAAAAATTAAAATAAAACACTAAAATACAAATTAATGAAAATAGTTGGATAACCTTCTGTTTAACGCTATTTTTCTTCAGATTGTTTCTGGTTTTTATTTCTATTCTCGGCAGATTTCTGTGCACTGTGGCTTCCACCGACACCATCGTCATTACTGAAACAGAAAACAGTACATAATATAATTAACGAATTCGGTACTAGCGTTGATTTGAATTGTACAATGTCAATAATGAATTAACACTTCACACAAGTTCAATTATCGACTGCAATCAATTCTTGTTTTGTGTTTTTGTTATAGTGACTGATTAATACACACTACTTAACTAATTATTTACGTCAGTAGGGCCCGGATTTATACACAAAAAATTATGAAATATGCACATATTTATGTTAATGTTATTTTACTTTAAAATTGGATATAAATTTCAAATTTTATAAAATATTCATAAATTATACAATTTTTATACTAGTATTCATAGATAAATATACAATTAATATGCATGATCAATCGAATATATAAAATAAAAGAATTGACTATAAAATCTACATATCACGAAATCTCAACATTTCAAATCAGAATTGTTTTAAATCAAGTACATAAAAATTGGCAATTACATACAAATCTGGGTCCTACTCATAAGCCTTGAATATTAAAAAAACAGATGTTAATTGACAATGGAAGAATTTAACTATTAACTTATTACAATACCGACTGTACAAATAATATCATTAAACTATTACTGTTAAAACTCTAGTGTTGAAAATTAATAAATAATAGAAGCTTATGTTAAGATGATCCCACACCTGTATTCCTAGTCTCAATTTATATATAATACAGTCTGTTATAATGTATTTGCTTAACTAAACTGTAAATTAGTTTTACTGAATAAGAAAAGTAAATAAAAACATTGCAATTTATGTTAGAAATAACCACATCATTTGGTATACATAATGATAAACTCAAATTAAATCATACCTCTTTCTTTATTGTCCAAATTTGTATCATTATTTTTTGTAGCCAGATCTTTACTATTTTTTTGATTGGAACCAGAACTATAATCACAAAAATATCAAATTAGGATAATTATAAATAGAAAACAAAAAATCTATAAACAATTATAAAATAATAATATGTATAACAATATATATATAAGAAAATATGCCTAGAGTATTTAATAAATGTTTAAGAAAGTAACAACTAGTTTCGACTGTAAGTCATCAGGTTACAATAAATAATAATAAGAAAAAAAAGTATATAAAAAAATATATGAAATTAATAAACAAAATACATAGAATATATTATAAATAATAAGAAATTATGTATCATTGTCTAATATGTATTAATAATATCATTATTTATAAAATATTAAAACCATTACGTTTAACTTCATTATATATAAGTAATTCTTCTAATATTGAATTTATATATTTATTTTTTTGTTTGTGTAATATATTTAAATCTTTTCCTATATTATATATTATATTATAATCTAATTATAATAATGAATTCAATATAATTTGTGATATAGGAATTCAAAATAATTTTGATATAAATACTATAAAGAAAATTCACAAAAAAAAAAAAAAAAAAAATTAAAATATAACTACAAAATCAAATTAATATTCTACCTAATACAATTAATTATTGTCCAATGAAATACCATAATTTCTTATCAAGTAAATTTGCTAATATTTTAAATAAAAATAATAATAATGTAAACATGGCTTTTGAAACTAAAAATAATTCAACTCAAATCATTAATAATAAAACTAAAAAGTTAACAAATAAAAATTCTATCAATTACGATAATTATGCAGTTTATATTTATATTTTTATATACTTTTTGTTTTATTATTATTTATTGTAACCTGATGGATTTACAGTTGAAAATAGTTGTTACTTTCTCAAACATTTATCCAATACTCTAGGCAATATACTAATTTTATTATACATATATATTTTTTTTTTTTTATAGGAGTATTACAATTTTTAATTAATTTAATTATAAGATAGTAATACATACGCTTTTGCTTTTTTAAAATCGTTATAGGGATCAGTCATTCTAAATTTATTGAGTATTAGACGCGGTTCATATAAACATCTATTAACTATAGAGGCCTTTGTTTCTACTTGATTTCTACTTGAAACGTTACTTGTAACTTTCTTAATATCACTCACTACAGAATGATAATTTCTATTCGTATTCTTGTAGTTATCAATATATCTGTATTTGTTTTTATATTTTCTTCGGAGCGCACATGCTTCTTCTGATTCAACTATCCTCATATTAGCAGCTGGATGTATCATACTCAAACGTGCATGCATAGGTGTCATGCCCAAAAAAGTCGAATTAACATTAGAGTTAACATATTCAATACCAGTTGAACAAGAATCCGGAAACATTTTAGATCCAGAAGTACTCTGAATTTGACTTACTGCTGGTTCATTTTCTGTTTCTTGAGGTTCATCAATACTAGTAGCAGTATTGTTATCTACAGACGTCCTATCCGAAGTTATCAAGTTGTCATTATGGTTATCAGGTTCAATATTATCAGTCAAACTAGAATCTGGAAGCATGTCAGATTCGGAAGAACTTTGAATTTCACTTGCTACTTGTACATTCTCTATTTCTTGAGATTCTACCACAGTAGAATCGTTACAAACGTTAAATTTGTTGATCAAATTATTGTCATAATTTATGTAATGTGTATTCTCAGCCATATCAGTATTTGATGCAATATCAGAAGTACTTGGGCCTTCAGACGAGAACGTACTTGATATAGGTGAAACGGAATGCATTTTGTTCTGTGTACTTGTCGAAGGAATATTATTATTAACGCTGTTGTTGTTAGACGTAGAATTAGCAGTTTCCGTATTTTCGGGCGATTCAAGTACTTTAGTTAAATCTTGTAGGATAAATTTCAACTGTTGCACTTTTGAATGATTCATCGGAATATGATCAAAACCCAAATCCATAGACGGTCTAACATTATCCAAGAGGGCGCCAGACACGATTAGTGTGTTCCATAAATCTTGATTTTCCAGGCGACAACAACCCTGCAAAAAAATTATGTTAATAATTTGATAGCGGCACAACCAAAACAGACTATGCACGTTAAGAAAAAAAAAAATATCAAAAAAATGGTCAATTCAACATAATATATTTGTATCGTCATTGGACGTTGAAGACGTGTGTGTTAGGGTAGAGCTTAGATGTTTACGAAAGGAAACTTGAAAACGAGTCGACGTGTGCTAATAGATCATTTTTACAGAGCGTCGAACTGTCGTTAACATCGACAAGAACACAACTCAAACGTGTATACCGCACAAAAGACGAAACGTCGCGGCGCGTGCCGCGAGACGTACGTAAAAGGTCTACGAGTGTGTCGCCGTCGCCGTTGACGGCGATTACCGAGCTAACCGCAACGGACAGGAGGCGCGTCGCGAGTCGGCCAATACTTACGGCCAACAGTCGGACGATAACGTTGATGGAATTGGCGGATTTTCGCAATATGTCGTCGTCAATGCGTTGCATCACGTACATGCTGTCCAGTTTACGGGACATCTCGTCGATGGACCCTTGGATCGATTTAATTTGATCGGCGAAGTCCGGGAAGTGATTGCCGTCGTAGTCGTTGTCGGTCATTACGGAGCCGGTGGAAAAACGAAGGCGACCCGTTCGCCGGGGCGGAAAGAAAACGGGCGCGCTAGGACGCGGCGCGGTAATGGCGGCCGTACAAAACACGTGAACGCGCCGGACAACGTACGGAACAGCCGTCGAACCGCGATTCAGCGGCGGAGCGCACCGCTACCCATAAGGTCGAGAGAAACGAATACGGCGACCGCGTACATGGAAGAGAAAACGAATGAATACGGTACGCGGTCTCACTAACCTAAACGCCGAATCGACGACGACGACGACGTGCGAGAAGAACGCGTCGCGATTGGACGGACGGGCGCGTCGTGATTTTCGTACAAACGGACGCGCGGACGTACGTCGTCGTGGTCCATAGTTTGGAACACGGACCGTCGACCGCACTGCGTCGATTGCGCACGCGCGCGGGCCGCCGACGAACGTCGAGAGACGACGACAAATACGTGAGATTTCGACCGTTCGGGTGATCTGGGAGGGATTTTGGATATACGTTCTTCTCGTTTAGGCTTCTAACAGAGCGATCTCCGCGAGAGAACGTTGCCGGTGACAAAACCGGGTTTTACACGTTCTACGGCGACGCCGACGCTAGGTTTTCCGCACGCGTCTGATCGTTTTTCCCGGGACGAAACGTACCATTTTCTACGATACGACCGTTTTTCATAGCACGAATCGCAATCGGCCACTTACTTTTTACGCGCCCTCGTCCGTCACGTATTTCGCGGTGATCCGCGCACGTCGCGTCCGCCTGGCCGTGGTGAGAAATCCTCCGCGTGACCCGTTATGCTAACAAATACCGTCGTACGCCCGACGCGGTGACGAACGCCGTTGACCGCGATAACCGGAAACCGGACGCCACACGATTTTAATGGTTCGTTGGCGGTAACAAACACGTACACGGATCGGGTCGGCAACGAACAATCGATCGGATTTGCCTCGATTACACGGCTTCTTGATCCCGGTTTGGACCGTCGTCGTCGTCGTCGCCGTCGCCGCAATTACACTGGCCTCACGGACCCGGGCGATCGATCGTGACGAATCACACGATCGCGTTTTCAGCGAATACGATTCCCGTACAACGGCGATTTATCGGCGCACAGAAGTTTTCAGTCGGTATCATCCACTGCGCGAGACGTGCCGCCCGTCCGACGAGAGTATTCCGCCAGGGATTTTTTTTTTTGTTTTTTTTTTTTTTAGCCAATTTCGTCGCACGTTCTCTTTAACCTCAAAACCCGACTGTATCGACGGCAACGCCTTCGTTATCAAAACGACAATCGCGGAAACGACGTCTCGCGTTTTATTGCCGTCCGCCGCCCCGTCCGTGTGCGCGTTTCGCGACGAGTGATTGTCGTGCCCGCAGAAATATGTTCGGAAGACCGGGACCGGCCGTCAAGCCGAAACCGCGGACGACGGTGGAAAAACTGATGCTCGTCTACCAGGACGAGGACATCTGGTACGTGTGGCGATCCTGTATTAATACGATACTATAAACGACACGAGTAACGTTCCGTTTTGTTTTCGAAACTCGATTAATCCGCGCACCAGAAGAACGTCAAACCGTTTTTGGTTACCCATTCTAACGTCTGCCTGTTGTTGTTACGTTTAGGAACGTCGTGAAGAGCGTCGCGTTTTTCATCGTCGCCGTCAAGTTCACCAGAGAGTTCAGCGGCGTTGAGCTCGTCCACTAAGAATGCACCGAATGCGCCTACTCAATATTACCTAGTTACTGCTGACATGTACATACAAATTATTCCTATGAGAATGTATTATAATTACAACGATGTGACGGTTTTGTCGTCAGACTCGTCAGATTACATTTATGAGATATAGTGTCTAAACTTTTGTGTGTATTTTTTACCCTTTTGATGAAAACTTGACGATTAACATCTCGGAATCCTCACTATCAAATGTTATGGTGTGCCACGGGTCATTACGAAGAAATAATAACAAACAACACGATTTAAAACTATTAAAATCGATCTATTAACAGTTTTTAAAATACAATAATATAATATACATAAAATAATAGTAGTGATGGATCTATATCCAATAATTCTTCGTCTAACAAATGATTTGACTAAAATATAAATAATTTATTATTTTTACATGAAATGATGATTTTTTTTATTCCCCAATTAAATAAAATTAATAGAGATAATGCGATTGAAATAAATATTATGAATGTCCTATTGATGATTGCAATTTTATTTAGAAGCGGCGATTTGTTTCATTAGGTTTAACGCACTGCCTGCTTTAAACCAATTAATTTGTTGTTCGTTGAACGTGTGGTTCAACATGATTTCGTCTTTACTTCCATCAGCATGGGATAAGATGCATTTCAATGGCTGAAACAACACGAATCGAAATATAAGCCAAACGAAACATTAGTTGTCACCAAAACGCCAAAATTTTGTTTACCTTGCCAGGGGCAAATTGGTTAAGTCCGACCAAAGACACTTTGTCGGTCGGTTGGACTTTGTCGTAATCCTTGCTATCAGCGAATGTTAGGGCTAATACTCCTTGTTTTTTCAAATTGGTTTCATGTATACGTGCAAAAGATTTGACAATGATTGCACGTCCTCCCAAATGACGTGGCTCTAGAGCAGCGTGTTCTCTACTACTTCCTTCGCCGTAGTTTTCATCACCAAACACAACCCACGACACACCTTTCGCTTTGTATGCCCTCGCCGTGTCTGGTACAGGGCCCCATTCTCCAGTCACCTGATTTTTCACCTTGTTCATTTCGTTATTGTCCGAGTTTGTTGCTCTGGAATAATGAATGACGAAAATTTTCAAAATATTTTTTTATAATAATAATAATAAAATATGACTAACGTTAAGAACATGTTATTGGAAATGTTGTCCAAGTGACCTCGGTATTTTAACCATGGACCAGCAGCAGAAATGTGATCTGTAGTACATTTACCTTTCACCTTTGGAGGGAAAAAGGAAAATATTACCGAGAATAAAATAATAAACGTAACAAAATTAAATGTATATATAAACGTACTTTAATAAGAATTGTAAGGTTTTCCAAATCTTTTCCATCCCAAACTTTGAATGGTTCCAATAATTGCAGACGGTTAGATTTTGGATCGACCACCACACTCACAGAAGATCCGTCGGCAGGTGGAGCTTGGTAAGTATTTTGACCAGGATCAAATCCTCTAGCGGGTAATTCATCACCGAACGGGTTACTCAATTTAAATTCTTTACCTAAAAAAGAATACGATTATATTATTTACACATTACAATGATATTTTAAGCACGTTTTAAATGAGAACTCTCAATGGAAACAAATACAGTTAAGTGATACGCGAAAAACTAACCATCGGCCCCCTTGATCGAATCTGTTGTGGGATCAAAATCCAAACGAGCTTCGATGGCCAAAGCAGTGACCATTTCTGGAGATGTTACAAAAGCATGAGTTGCTGCGTTGGCATCGTTACGCCCAGTGAAGTTTCTGTTGTATGAGCTGACGATAGTGTTCTTGTCACCCTTTTTAATGTCTTTACGGTCCCATTGGCCAATACACGGACCACAAGCATTGGCTAATACAGTACCTCCAAACTCTCTTAATGTTTGCGCCTAAACAATATTGTGATTGTTTAGTAGAACCGTAACACAAATTTTAATACGTTTTGTACGTACGATTCCGTCCCTTTCAATCGTTGCTCTGATCTGTTCGGATCCGGGTGTAACATTAAATGGAATTTTCGATTTACGACCATGAGCCAAAGCTTCTTTCGCTATGGTGGCACATCTTGACATATCTTCATAACTTGAGTTTGTACAACTTCCAATTAGACCTGAAATTATAAAATATATTATTTATACAATAACAAATATTTAATACTCAAACTATAAAGTCCCCAATTATATGACTTAAATATAAAATAACCATAACTTTTGTCGCAACTCTCAGCGATTTAGAAATTTAAACTTGAAATAATAGTCAATTCTTACTAATTTTGGTTATGCTATTTTTATTTTCTTTCATAATAATTGTTCAATGTATAAAGACACTAATATTCTGAGTAACTTACCAACTTTAATTTCAACAGGCCAATTATTTTTTTTGGCATTGTCGCCAAGTTTAGAAATAGGGTGAGCGAGATCAGGCGTGAATGGTCCGTTGACATGAGGTTCCAATGTTGTTAAATCAATTTCAACTAACTGTATAATGTACACATAATATTGTTAAATCCTTAATAATCACAATTAATTCAAAAATAATTTTCAATAATAATTACCTGGTCATAATGACTGCCTTGGTCAGGGGTCAACAATGACTTGCTATACTTGGCAGCTTCTTTGGCAACGTCAGCACGAGATGTAGCCTTTAAGTAATCAGCCATACGATGGTTAAATGGGAATAATGAAGTAGTAGCTCCGATTTCAGCACCCATATTACAGATGGTACCCATACCTTTATAAATATATTTAATGATTGTAATAAAATCAAACACGACCAGTATTTATATGACCACATGTATACCTGTACACGATATATTATCAACACCGGGTCCATGATATTCAATGATAGCACCGGTCCCTCCTTTAACAGTCAGAATATCAGCTACTTTCAAAATAACATCCTTAGGAGTAGTCCAACCAGACATTTTTCCAGTCAAATGAACACCAATAACCTATATAAAAAAATTATAAAAATTATATTTGTTTTTTGTAAAGAAAAAAATAATTACTTTTGGACATTTAAGTTCCCATGGAATATCAGCCATTACATCAACAGCATCAGCACCACCAACTCCAATACACAAACCACCAAGACCGCCTCCATTAGGTGTATGCGAGTCAGTACCGATCATCAATAATCCCGGGAAAGCATAATTTTCAAGGATAATCTAAACAAAATATAAATTACTCAATTTTTTTTCAAATATATATATTATTTAATAAAATAATTATATTATTATTACTTGATGAATAATTCCTGAACCAGGATGCCAAAATCCAACTCCGTACTTAGCACCGGCTGAACTTAAGAAGTTGTATACTTCTTTGTTCATGTCTTTAGCTCTTTGCAAGTCTTCAACTCCACCAATCTGTTATAAAATATTTTTTAATATATATAAACATATATATATATATATGTAATTACTTGAGCTTCAATTAAATGATCGCAATGAATGGTAGATGGTACAGCAACTTTTGGCAAACCGGATGAAATAAATTGTAACATGGCCATTTGAGCGGTAGCATCTTGCATAGCCACACGATCCGGTCTTAATTTCAAGTAGGAAATACCACGTTCAAGTTCTTGATTAACTGGATCATCCAAATGAGAATAAAGTACTTTCTCTGCCAAGGACAATGGTTTTCCTAATCTATTATAGATTATAATTATCAATAAGTAAACAAGTCTTAAAAATTTAAACCAATACTTAATATTAATGCTTATTAAATATTTGTACCTATTTATTATTTTTATGTGATCACATTGTCAACCATAATTCAACATAAGTAACCAGTCTAGATTATAATTATGATCAGTCAATATTATTGAATTTAAAAATGTTAATAGTAAGAAATAGGCATTGGATAATTTTTGATAAATTGTTTTGTTTCATTTATGTTGGTTTGAATCAGTATTGTACTTATTATTCACATTTGTAAGATAATTTTGAACAATGTTTATAGAAAAGTTTTCAATTGTTCACAAAATACATGAAATAACAATTTAAAATAATAAATTTCGTTGTTATCCAAAAACATTATATATAAATATTTTCAATTATAGGAAACAAAATATGTTTAAATAAATATAATTTTATTTAGGTTTAAAAATAGTTGTTTTCTACTCATAAGTGATAATTCCTTTTGCAACAGGCAAACTTCAAATTAATTAAGTAATATTTATAATATGTATTAATAGAAAAATATGTGTAAATAAGCATGGCATTTTCTCATTAAAGTAAATTTCATCATTAGTTAACAAATGAAATACCATAAATATAATTTTATAATTTAAAGACCTATTATTTTATTCTAAATCGTAATTAATATCATAGGTTTATTATTATTGTTTTGTATTACATAAATAATATTTGATAATTTATTTATTTCTCCTAAATTGCGTATTACGTTTTTAAAAATCTTGTAATTAATAAAGTACAATATATTTTATATAGATAGAAATGAAGGTAAGGGTTAACATTAAAATGTTGAAATCACTATTTACTATAGATAGGTCACACTTAAAAAAAAAAAAAAAAAATTGGCACTTAACCAGACTTTATAACAAAAATAGATATATTGTAATCAACAGCGATTGGCCAGCCGTCATTCTTTTTTTTTTAATATGACCGCTAACTCCAAAATTATACTGCAAATATTTTATTCTTCTTGGTGAAGGTAATTAAAATAAACACTTTGAAATAAAATAATAAAAATGAAACATGACTCATATTATCCGGAAACATTTAAAATGTGCAATGTTTATCAGTAGAATATGATATATCAAAGGTGCATTATACATTTCCTGATATTGTTTTCAGATATATCCATGTGTGTAGTAGTTTTGGGCTGACGTTACGGACTCCTTTCAGAGTCCATCTTTAGAGCGAAACTATACACATGGATATATCTGAAAACAATGTCAGGAAATCAACAATCCATGAAAGCTTCAACACATTCATGCATCATACATATTCGACATATTTAAATATAATGATAATTGATCATAAACCGGTAGATAGGAAATATTGTTTATGGACTATTCTAATTATGATAAATGTAACGAAATAAATCAGCCAAGGTCCACAGATAAAAAATAGGTGTAAAGTTCATGTTATATAGGCCATACGGAATATACGAATCTCTTCCTCATTCGGATGAAAACATGACGAGTAAACGAGCAGCAAAAATCAGTTATACTGGCGGATAATACACAGACGGAATGCAATTCTAGACAAGAAAACGAATACGACGACAAACGATTAGAGGAATGATGTCGCAGTGTTTAACAATCGTATTGGTTTTTTTTTTGTTGTCTTTTGCGAATTCTAGATGGGATTTCTTGTCCGAACGAATATATGTACGTTCGTTATCTCTACAGGCGCGCGGGTCAAGGCTACATTGGTCAATCCGCAACGAGAATACGACGAGGTAAAACGGATAGACAATAACTGGAGACAAAAGGCCGGGCGTTTCGGGCCAGGGGACCGGCGAAACGGAGGGACAATCGTACCGGCGCGCGCGTACCTGTCCGCGACGATCTTGACGCGTTTCTCCAGCGTGACGTACGGCAACGGCGCGGTGTCCAACTTGCTCATGGCCACTCTGGAGGCGGCGGACGCGGCGGGCGAACAGTGGAAACATCTCTGTTGGATCTCGCCGGACACCAGTTTGGTCCACGACACCTGCGCAAACGGTTTACACGTCCGGTTACCGACCGCGTTCGAAAAACCGGAGACGAGCGGCGGCGCGTACGTACTTGGGATTTGAACGTTCTGCAGTACGCCATGGTGTGTACGGACGACGGGTCCGTCGGTCGTTTCAATGGACGTCGTCGGCTGCGGTCGGGACGGGTGGGCCTCAGCGCATCTGGCGGACAGCGAGCGACGATCGCGTGCGACTGACGTTCGCGTGATCAACGGAATCGGTTCGGGCGGTGACGGTGGCGGCGTTGGCGGAGAGCGTGAGTGGGGGCGGACGGATACTACGTCGCTACCCGGTGGTGTCTGGCCGTCTGGTAAAGGACGCGAGAAAACGCGAACGTCCGGCGCGGTCGGGGATTTACGGTCGGTCCACGACTGACGACGACACGGAACCAGGGACGTTGCCGATACTACCGATACCGCAGTTTCGATACTTTGCTCGTATCGATAAACAGGCACTGGTATCGAATCGTTTGTTTACCGCCATGTCGGTACAAAAGTACTCGAACGGTATCGAACAATTCTTTTCGAGTAAAAATGCTTACTCACGGGTACTCGTTTAGAAAAAATTTTGCTTTCAGCCGATCTACCCGAAGATCAATGGTTTTGAGTTATAAATAATTGTTGAATATTATTACATAATTTGTATTTTGTATTGTATATAAATATTGTATATTTTTTCGATACCTACTTCATAACAATATAACTACGATACCTATAATGAATATGGGTTTTGTTTGTATTAAACGATTTTCATTTTAGTAGAATACATTTGAACAGGGTTTAATCAGAGGTGTGTTTCAGTTGTCCCTAGCGGAAAAATTAAAAAATTGTTTATAGACAACATTCGTAACTACTTTTAGTTAAATGTTACAAAATAAACAAAGATTTTGAATTCTTTAACTTGGAATAAGAAAACATTAAAAATATTTTTTTATTCGATACTTAGTCACATACAGACACATCGCCATATCGGTCTTATTTGTTACGATATTTTACTCATATCAGTATTTTGATTCGATTCGATACCAAGTAAAAGTTGACACGGCTCGTGTATGTGTAAACGAATCGTTTACACCACCGAGCCGATATTTATCAACTGTCCATCCCTTTCCGCAAATAACGCTGAACGAAAATACTTAACCGCCGTAAATACATTACGTGCGATCATAAGGTATTTTCGCCACCGGTACACCGACGTAACAGATAGCGAAATATTCCTATTTATAATAATACGATTTCGCGATATGTTAATTAAGCATCAGCTATTGATTACCCGCAAATCGTATTTGGGTATTATAAATAGGAATATTATATTAATTAAAAATACGATTTCCTACGAACGACGACGATTTTGATATGTCGAACCGACATACTCGTCCAGTACGTCCGTAGCCGTATTAGCGAGTGGTATTTTTTATTATACATTTATTAAACATTATTTTACATTATACGTTTTCTTTGTATTTAATTGTATTAGTGTATATGTTAATAAATATACTACCATAGCGGATATTCATATCGTTATTCCAAATACGTCATCTGACGCATTTCCGCCATCCATTACAACCCGTTACAAATTGGCTCCCCGCTGAGGAATTAGTCCCGGTCTTGCGTGATTCCAGGTAAAATTTTTTTTTCTTAAATTATTTTACTACTTGGCCGCTGCATACCGAGTTTTGAATATATACGGTTGTATAAACTATTAAATATTAATAGTAGGCAGAAATATTGTTTTATTTAGTTCTGTTATAATTACGCCGAGTGGTCGCGCGCTATATTAAGATATACATATCGACATAATTATCGCCAAATATATAGCGCGTCGAGGTCATTGACCAACCATTACGATTATTCGATAATTGCGTTATTTTGGTGAGTGTTGTTTACACCGAGATACACGTCAATTTCCTGTGTTTATAATCGCAGTATTTTCGTATTATACAAAATGAGTAAAACATTATACCAAATGACGTTGACCGAAATCAGGAGGGAATGTGCATTTCGCGGTTTACCCGTGTTAGCTGCCCGTAATGATTTACAATGCATTTTGGAAACGGTTATTCGGGCAGAAGGAAATAATCCGTCCACATGTCTGTTACCACCCCGACAACCGATTGTCGTTACGCCAACGATTGAAAATCAATCGGCGGTGATAGACCCGGAATCGGAACAGGCAGACACTGGTAACGATGATTATACCTCCCCGTTACCGGACATAGAAAATGTCAGATTTAGTGAAACACTAAATCCTCCAATAGACCTGTCATGTAGTCACATAGGGATTGATGCTAATCGATCAACCAGTTGCTACAATCCCACACTCGATGCCGAATTTCCGGATTTTCACACGATTAACTCAATTAGAGCTGCGAGTGAGGAAATAGGGGCATTGAGACAGGACTTAAGGGTCAATACGGCTATCGGACGGTTAGAATTGAGAATAAGCGCGCTAGAAACAGCGATGTCGCGGTTTTTAGATAATCAAAAGTTCATAATGGATAAAATGGCGAAAATCGAAAACGATTTACAAACGAGTAAATCGTCCAGTAGTAGCGCATTTAGGCCTATTGTTACTCCCAAACATCCGGTGCCACATTTCGAACAGAGTGGCCCTCTTTCTGTTTCGAGTGGTGATCGATCACATTTAGGAGAACAGCAACCACCTCACCTCCAAAACCGATTATCGGAAATTGAACAGGAGGTCAGGAAAACAAGGTTAGCTACTCCTATGTTGATTCCCACACATGAAACAGAGAGAACAAGGGCCAATCAACCGTTAATGCATAGCACAAGGAGGGATCAAGAGGAACCAAAAATTGCGAGTCACAGGGAAAACGATTTCACAGTCGATTCCGGACACGCTACTGGATGCGATAATCGTCATATCGATAGACCGAATCGCACTGTTCAGTTTTCGAACTCGAGCGAAACGATCATGTGTTCGAACTCGGCTATTGAACCCATTACAGAACATTCGATGCTTATTCCAATTCAGGACTTAAAAACTGCTAGAGCTTCACTATCTCAGTTTTCTGGTAGAAAGGAAGAAGTACCCATACGATTTATCGTAAATTCGGAAAGTATTTTGCGTCAAGCAAATATACATAAATCTGCCTGGGTTAGGATAATGGAATCACAGCTGACGGGAAATGCTGCCGAGTGGTGGAAAACCATTAAGGCACTGGATTTATCGTGGTCCGAATTTAAAAGCGAGTTCGCTGAAAAATTCGATAACCCGGATATCCAATCCCGCCTCCGCGCAGAAATCGTGTCAGTACGACAGGGTACAAACCAACGATTGACCGATTTCGTGTTGGAGAAAAATCAGCTGTCGCGTCGGGTACAAACTGGCCTCTCCGAGTCACAGATAGTTAGTACTGTCGTTGGGCTCATGAGAGAAGAGTTTCGTACCCATGCGAGATTACAGAATCCCGCAACATTTTTGGATCTTAGGCGAATAGCTGGAGTTCTTGATATCTCTTCAGATACAAGAACTGATATGCAAAACTATCAAAACCAGCCCGCGAGATTTAAATATGTTGATACAAAAAAAACTTCTCCCGTACCAGTAGTCAAACTGAAACTTGATCAGAAGGTAGTCCGTAAACCATCTCTCCCATGTAAGCATTGTAAAGGACCACATTGGAATAACGAATGTCCCAACAAGCTTTCGGGAAATGGACCGAAACCCGGCGGAGCTTAGTCCACTCCACGGGTTCATCACAAATTTCTGACGATACGTGTCAAATCCCTCTTTTATTAGCTCTTAGTTTTGAAAATGTATCACATGAATCGACTAAAGTAGCTGTAGAAGAACAGGGTCAGATAAGTGTCGAAAATTCGAAAACCAAATTCTTGGAAAAGTCATCAGTAGAAATGTCATTAAATAAGATATGTGGGACCAGCATTTATAGATCTTTACCTGAACACTCATCATTACATTCATCGGATGTTGGTACTAGTCACCCAACATCCAACATTCATGTTCAGGATAAAGTATCAAAAATAAATGACCTAAATCATATTTTAGATGACACTACTTTCTGTTTCGAAAATCCAGACATTTCTAACCATAAAAATTTAGTATTTGAGGGTAAATCTGGTGCTAGCTCTGATAATCTTGAACAAAGATCAACTAGTCACGTAGAACCTACAAAACTAATTTTAAAGGAAATGTTATTAGGATCCGAACAGAATCAGAATGACCCTGACATAAAATATGACGGTAGCTTAGAGAAACACAAGGACGACAACATTACAGACACAGTTGAATTATCACCCCATAAACAATCGATTGTCTCTATTGAGAACCCCGATAGTTTTGGATGTGCAGCTGTGAGAACTGTAATTAACAAAATACCGACAAAAATATCAACTCCATCTATTGAGTTGGAGTTTGACACGGGTTTTGTTACCGCCTTGTTAGATTCTCAAGCACAAAAGTCGTATGTCAGACCAGAAATTTCTACGAAATTCGGAAAAATTGTGAAAGGACCATTATCATCAGTACGAATGGCCGATGGTCACACTCAAATCATAAGTGGTCACGCGGCATTCGAAGCTCAAATCGCAGATGTTTCGATAACATTCAACGCTGCGATTTTAGATAACCTGTATTGTGAGATTCTTTTAGGACATGATTTTCTTGTAGAAAATGAAGTCTCATGGGATTACGCATCAGGAATGATATACTTAGGTACCTCCAAGCGAACATCAGTCTGCTGGACGGGACCTAAGTCAAACCAAGAGTTAGGTAATCTCGACTTTTCTGACATTCAAATTTCGAGTGATCCTATCGTCAAAGAAAAACTAATGAAAATACTTAAAAAGTATCCAGAAGTTTTCAATGGGACGATAGGCCACACAAAATTGATTGTTCATGAAATTAGACTCAAAGTTCCAACACCGATTACCCTTAATCCTTATCCGTACCCAGCTGAAAAGCAAAAGGTTATAAACGAAATGATAAGTGATATGGAGGAACAGGGTCTAATTGAACCGAGTACCTCACCCTGGGCAGCTCCTATAGTTTTAGCGAAAAAGAAAGACGGAACATACCGCTTTTGCGTTGACTATAGGCGACTAAACGAAGTGACGGAATCCGATGCTTACCCCATGCCAAATCTAAATGATATGATAAGAAATATGAGAGGAGCGACAATATTCAGTATTTTAGATCTAAAATCTGGATATTGGCAGGTCTCCTTAAATCATAGTTCTAGGAAGTATTCGGCATTCCGTACACGTAGAGGCCTCTATCAATTCAGAGTTCTCCCGTTTGGTCTTAAAAACTCACCTATGACTTTTGTGAGACTCATGAACGAGGTTTTAAGAGGATACTTAGATGATTTTGTTCAGGTGTACCTGGATGATATAGTAATATATTCCGAAACACTGGACAACCATCTAACACACTTAACCAAGGTTCTCGAGCGCTTAAGAATACATGGGTTGACATGTCATCCAAAGAAATGCAGATTAGGAACTACCGAAATCTCATTTCTTGGACATTTGGTGGATTCAGAGGGAATTGGAAAACAACCCGAAAAGCTTAAAGCAATCAAGGACTTTCCAATACCCGGTCGAATTAAGGAGCTTCGTAAATTTTTAGGTGTTTGTAATTGGTATAGTCAGTTTGTAGATAACTACGCTGACACCATAGCGCCTCTAACAAATTTATTGAAACAGGGAACCAAATGGCGATGGACACAGACCGAACAGACTGCATTTGATACCATTAAAAATGCCCTGTACGAGTCCCCAAAGCTAAGCTCTCCCGACTACAGTAGACCTTTTTGTCTCCAAACCGATGCTAGCGAAATAGGTGTAGGAGCTGTTCTTTTTCAACGGGGTGACAGACCGAAGGAAAGACGGATAATCGCCTACGCTAGCAAAAAGTTAAGCGAGACACAAAAAAGGTATGCAGCCGTCGAAAGAGAGTGTTTGGCCGTGGTTTGGGCTGTGGACAAGTTTCGTCCATATCTCGAACCAGGACCCTTTGAGCTCCTTACCGACAATTCAGCATTGACTTGGTTGCATAAGACCAAAGACCAAAAGTCAAAACTAACCAGATGGGCGTTACAATTAGGCAATAGGGAGGAAACTAACGATATTCCATTTTCCGAAGAAATGTTGAAAGGTTGGCAATCGAGTGATCAATATGTCAGTTTCATAATGGATAACATAAACACCGATTGTCCAGCCAACAACACGCGGAGAGAAAAAGCACAACAAAAAGCATATACTATTGTTGAAGGTCTTTTAAGGAAAAATATCGATGACGTTTCTCCTCCCCCAATCGTGGTGCCTTTGGATAAATCAAACCATATCCTATGGAGGTACCATGACCACACCCTGGCTGGTCATCCAGGGTGGAAGGAAACATTCAGGGCTATTCGAAAACGGTTTTACTGGAAGGGGGTGCGAGAAAAGGTGAGGAAATATGTTGGAGCATGCCACATATGCGCCTGTACTAAGCCCCTAAATTCCAAAACAGAAGACCCCATGAGGTCTAGAAAACCGCGACAGCCCTGGGAGGTCATTAGTATTGATTTAATGGGTCCCTACCCGCGCACAGGGAGGGGAAAAACATACATACTAGTGGCCACTGACTGTTTCAGTAGATGGGTGGAAGCATACCCATTAGGTACAGCTTCCACTAAGACGATAGTACAGACACTCGAACGAGAATTCTTTTCACGTTTTGGGTATCCTCGAGTGTGTCTTACCGACAACGGGACTCAGTTTATTTCTAAGGAAATGCTCAGAGCACTCGACCGATGGGGGGCGGAGGGGTGGACGACTCCGGTTTACCACCCTAGAGCAAACCCCGTCGAACGTCGGAACCAAGAGTTGAAAAAAGGACTTCGCGCCCACCTTATGGGTGAAAGTCATCGCTCTTGGGACACTAAACTATCGTCGATACTCTTCGCGATTCGGAATAGGTTGAATGTAGCCACAGGATTTCCACCATCGGTACTGGTACTCGGTAGAGAAGCCAAACGACCTGGTGATTGGGCCCTGTGTGATGCACCAATCATTCCGCCGCAAGATGTAAACCTACAGAGACAAGAAAAAGAGACTGAAACCTTTGAGACGCTGAACAAGAGGGTGAACCCGGTCACACCGACCGAATCAAGGTTCGAAATCGGAGACTGGGTTTACTACAAAGGACATCATCTCTCAAACGCGGACAAGGGGTTTCATGCAGGATTCGCGCCTAAATGGTTGGGACCTGTTCGATTGGCGGAACGATTAGGGTTAGGAGTTTATCTCACTGACCAACGTCCACCCCGAAAACTCCATGTCTCGTGTTTAAAAATGGCTCAACCGACAGAAGGACACGCTGAGGGTCAAATTATACCTCAGTGAAATTATTAAGAATCCATTATTTGTTTTATCCTTCTGTCCACATTAGTATGAACAAGCCCGCAACAACGCCGGAGCAAAACTCCCGATCACCGGCTGTCATCAACTACCGGGAAAAACTCCAGGCGTTGGTAAGAAACCAGCGGGAGGGGCAACGTCTGCTCCAGGATCTTGGCGGACGCTTCCAGGAGTACCCGTTGACCCAACAACAGGTCCGCCAAGCAACCACAGGGGAGTTGCAACAGCACCCGGTGTTGTGGGAAGCGTTCCTGCGGGGATGGCAGGCTTGCATCAGCAACATGCCAGCGCCACCCACCCCAAGAGGAACAGGGTCATTGGGGCAGCGACAAGGTCTAACCCCAGATCCACGGGTCCCACATGACCAGAGACCACTAGTCCCGTGTCGAGCTGGGACAAAAGGTTATTCTCGTGGTCAGGGACCACGAATGGTCGGGCCAGCCACTCAAGCACCTGGAAATCAGCCCACAACCACGGCGGCGACATCGGCGGCGAAAAGGAGATCGGCTGTTCGGCTAACCAATTTCCGACAAAAAAGGAAAATGGAGATACGCCGACGGAGCGAAGAGGAAAGAGCTGGGCCGTCGCAGCAGTTCCGGCTGGCAAAGCCGGAGGTCGTGCTAGCCGAGACGCCCAACACTCCCGAAACCGCAACGGGAAAGGAAGGGACCAACCCACCGTCGGTAAATGAGGAGTCAAGGATGGAGGTGGATACAGGAGAGGCCAGAGACGACCTCGAGGAAGAAATTACCGCCTTCCTCGACCTACCCCCGGCTCCTTAACCCATCCAACTCTGGATCGGGAGAATCTCTTACCGGGGTTATACGAATCCGGTTCTATCGAACTCGATAGAGCCAAGCGAGTAACCCTGAAGCCCGCTGACTCTATCATTAGAGTCAGCGATGCATCTAAGAGATAACCCGGTTCCGCAATCCTCCACGCTTCTATGCGATATCGCGTCCCGGTTGGACAGTTTGGGAGGGGAGAGTTGACACGGCTCGTGTATGTGTAAACGAATCGTTTACACCACCGAGCCGATATTTATCAACTGTCCATCCCTTTCCGCAAATAACGCTGAACGAAAATACTTAACCGCCGTAAATACATTACGTGCGATCATAAGGTATTTTCGCCACCGGTACACCGACGTAACAGATAGCGAAATATTCCTATTTATAATAATACGATTTCGCGATATGTTAATTAAGCATCAGCTATTGATTACCCGCAAATCGTATTTGGGTATTATAAATAGGAATATTATATTAATTAAAAATACGATTTCCTACGAACGACGACGATTTTGATATGTCGAACCGACATACTCGTCCAGTACGTCCGTAGCCGTATTAGCGAGTGGTATTTTTTATTATACATTTATTAAACATTATTTTACATTATACGTTTTCTTTGTATTTAATTGTATTAGTGTATATGTTAATAAATATACTACCATAGCGGATATTCATATCGTTATTCCAAATACGTCATCTGACGCATTTCCGCCATCCATTACAACCCGTTACAAAGTATCGATACTTTTCTTTCGATATCACGTCACTACACGGAACAGACGTTCTCGCCGATCTTATCCTCTTCGCGACATAATAAACCGTGTTCGTAGTGGTAGTGGTAACACAGTGTCACCAACACGTGTTGTGTGCCCGACGGACGAACGGCACTGCGCGACAACTCTGCCCGTTCGCCGGCGTCCGGGGACACAACACGCGATTTTCCGACGGTGGCGTTTCGGTGGAAATCGATTTCTCGTCGTACCGCACGCGCTCCGACAATAACGTTAACGTTTTCGTGGGTATCGAATCGGTCCTAACCCGTTATGGCGCTAACAAACGCTAATCGTACAATACGCTTTAGCGGAACGCAGAGGCAGCTTGTCAGCGCCTTGCACCCGAAAAAAACCGAAAGATTTCGCTGTTCACGGGCTGGTTTGGCGACGGACGTCTCGATGTTTAGGCAAAGTCGTAAAGCGAATCGAGACGATTTTCTTCTTCTCCCCCCGCGGTGTTGTTTGGTTTGCCCCGGCGAGCGGTTAGACGTGTCGATTTGGGTTACACATTCAAGGGCGTAAAAACGGCAATCAACGAACTGACGCGGACGAAATCAAACGCGCGGACACCGCGACGGACCGTTCAACGGACGGCAATGACGGTTGACGATGACCGATTGTGTGACACGTGTCCGCCGCAAGTCTTGTCGGAACTTATTCGCCGCGTCACAATATCTGGTCGTGCTCGCGGGTCGGGAAAATGTGAGAACGCGATGCCCGGCGGACGATGTCGTCGTGCGAAAACGATCGAGATCGTCGAAAGAAAAGAGTGAAAAGAATGACAGTGTGATTCGATAAGGGAACGCCGACCGAGTAGCAAGATCTACAACCGATCGGCATCACCGCCACTTTTTCGGACGCGCTTCACGGACGTGCCGTTCGATTTTATCGTAACACTTTTATTTTCTGAAGCCGCCGCCGACTATACACGCGACTTGTTTTACAAAAATACGTCTAAGAAATCGGTCGGGAACTATTATTTGTCATTCACAGCACGTAGCCGTGCGTACCCATGCGTTGTTTATGTTGCGCGCCTCACGGTTTCCGCGGCGTTACGTCGTACGCCGGCGAATATGCATATTTCTTTCGTAATGTTTCCGACCGTTTGCAAACTCGGTCTAGAAAACCGAACGCGAAACGGTCTTTTGAATTGGAACAAAACCGAACAGAGTGTTTTCCAATTGGTTATTGTAGTCCGGAGAAAGACATCGCGTCAATGTTTACGAGTGAATTAACGTTACACGTTTTCAATAATTTATTATTATAATACGTTGTTCTTTACATATAAAAAAAAAAATTATCTACAAAATTTACAAGTACGATCAAAAAAAAAAAAATGTTATAAAATAATCGCGTTACTGCGTGTGAAAAATAAATATAATATAACTTACATGTATTTATTTTGTATCATTTAAAAAATGTTTCAAAAACGTATGCAACTTTAAAAATATACAAATACTTCTCTAGTATGGCACATTATTTTTTTGAAATCAAGCGCACATGCTCTAAACATACTATAATATCCATACAATCGTAAAATTAATAGTTACATAATAACTGATACACGATACTATTAAAATACTTGGTTTGATTTTCTGTTCATATTATTATCGTCTAATCGTAATGAATGAATCAATGAATGATTCGTTGCTTTAAAAATTTTTGAAACATTTTTCAAAATTAACACACATTTTTAACTTAAGTTAGGTATTACATATCGTAAAGTTATTATCGACTTATCGACTAAATCGTCACAATCTTATTGCAACGTACATTCAGATTGAGCTAAAATGTATTCCTTAATATCTCTGTTGGTATACATTTGTGTTTTAATTGTTAACGAGTACAGGTGCTAAACTCGTTTGCCAATTCAACTTAGGACCGGGTTTATTACACATGGAAATTTTTCGATTTCTCTCGCATTTCTTAGAGGTCTCCCAATAGGTCTGTCCTTCGGGACATTGAAACATATTACCTGAAACGAAAAGAAATGAAACAATTTTTTATCTTTAGCTGTTGAACAAAATTTCTTTAACAGTTTATGTTTAGAATGTTACCGCTGAGAATTCCTCTAGCGTTTCTGCTGCATTTGACGAACGTTTGACAATCGTTCGGCGAACCAAATGTTCCTTCTGATGGACATAACTGTCGGTAAGGTTCAATCTGCACCTATATAACGTAAACAATAAGAATTGATTTGTTAAATGTTTTATTTTTCAATGATTGAATTGTAATAACTTACTGTTGGTAGAATCTGTTCAAGTGGTTCTGACCGCCCTTCATTGTTCAATGGACATGATTCGGCTTCATCCGGCGGTAAGCATTGAATCTTCTTTTGATCATAGTACGTGCCGTTTGAACACGCGAGAACCAAAACCTTTATATCATTATTATTCGCTATAGTACATTGATAGAATAGGTTGCAATTTTTTGGATGTCTCCTAAAACCTGTTGGACACACTAAAGCCATCTGATCAGGTTCTAAGGGGGGACAATTTTCGGTAGAATTTGTAGGTTCTGTTGGATTCGTAGTCGGTGGATTCGTTTCTGTCGGATTAGTTGTAGGCGGATTCGTTTCTGTCGGATCCGTGGTCGGCGGATTCGTTTCTGTCGGATTGGTTGTTGGCGGATTCGTTTCTGTTGGATTTGCCGTCGTTGGCGGATTCGTTTCTGTCGGATCCGTGGTCGGCGGATTCGTTTCTGTCGGATTGGTTGTTGGTGGATTCGTTTCTGTTGGATTTGCCGTCGTTGGCGGATTCGTTTCTGTCGGATTAGTTGTTGGCGGATTGGTTTCTGTTGGATTTACCGTCGTTGGCGGATTCGTTTCTGTCGGGTTAGTTGTAGGCGGATTGGTTTCTGTTGGACTCGTCGTTGGTGGATTCGTATCCGTCTGACTTGTTGTAGTCGGATTGGTCTCTGTTTGACCGGTGGTGGTCTCTGTTGGATTAGAAGTCGTTGAATCAGTTCCCGGGGGATTTGTATCTGGTTGACCAGATGTAGTCGTTTCCGGTCCAATAGTTTCAGTTGGGCCTTCGGTGGTTCCTGCAGGATTCGTTTCAGCGACCGTAGTCATTTCTGACACTGTAGTTTGAGAAGCAGGAGATGTGCTATTTTCAGGAGCACTTGAACCGGAACAATCTCTTGGAGGATATACAGAAGCTTCGTGATTACATACATTCAAACTTGGATCAAAAATGGTTCCTTGCGGACAATCGAAATAATACACGGAAAACCGTTCGCCTTTATCGCCGTCCCAGTCAACACATCTGTAAAACTTTTTGCAATCATCCGGGTGAGGGAAAAATCCACTACCATTACACACTATTTTACTTAGGGGTTTTGGCGAAGTATGACAAGGCGTAGTTGAGTTGGTTGACGTAGTTTGGGAAGTTTGATGTTGACTTGTGGTCGAAGACGTTTCTTGGCTAGAAGTAGATGTTACAGTTTGGGTTTGAGTAGTTTGACTGCTAGTTGTTGTCTGAGAATCTGGACTAACAGATGGCGTTGTGGATATTTCCAAGTGATTGGTTTGACTTGATGCTGAACTGCTCGATACGGTGGATTCTGTTGAAGAATTTTCCGGCGTAGACGATGGAGTCGATTTCGAACAGTCTCTATCCACTGCCCAGGGATGATTACAAACATTGTTGACGTCGTCCCAAACAGTACCCGGGCCACAATTAAAGTTATATTTAGTGAATTTATTTCCATTTCCAACACATCTATAGAATTTGTTGCAATCTTTAGGGTCTGGGAAAAATCCTTCAGAAGTGCACGTATCTGTTGAAGTAGGTGACTGTGGCTGAGAACTAGTGGTTGACGGTGTCGCCGGTGTCGTCGATGTTGCTGGGTTGTTCGTCGGTTGTTGTGCTGGTTTGATAGTTGTCGTTGATGATTGATCCAATGGTTTGTTTGTGGAAACAGACGTCGCCGGCTTTGTAGTTGGTTTAGGAGTAACAGGTTTAGAAGTGGTTGTAATCACTGTCGGTTTCGTAGTTGCTTGTGTGGTTGGCTTGGAAGTTGAAGAAATCTGTGCCGGGTTTTTGGCAGTTGTTGTTGTTGTTGTAACTTTTTGTGTGGTGACTGAGCTAATTGGTTTCTGAGTAGTTGGTTTTGGAGTGGTTGGTTTTTGAGTAGTTGGTTTTGGAGTTGTTGGTTTTTGAGTGGTTGGTTTTGGCGTGGTTGGTTTTGGTGTAGTTGGTTTTGTTGTGGTTGGTTTTGTTGTGGTTGGTCTTGGTGTAGTTGGTTGTGGTGTAGTTGGTTGTGGTGTAGTTGGTTTTGGTGTGGTTGGTTTTGGAGTGGTTGGTTTTGGAGTGGTTGGTTTTTGTGTTGTTGGTTTTGGGGTCGTTGGTTTTGGAGTAGTTGCTACTGGTGGTTTTTTTGTTGTCGAAAGAGGCGTAGTTGGTTTAAACGTTGATGACATTGGTGATGTTGGTTTATTTCCAGAATTGTTATTTGTTTGTTGATTAGATCCAGTAGTAGATTGTTGATTTGATCCCGCATTATTCATTTGTTGACTTGATCCAGCATTAGTGGTCTGTTGATTTGATCCGGCACTAGTTGTCTGTTGATTTGATCCAGCACTAGTCGTCTGTTGATTTGATCCTGCACTTGTCGTCTGTTGATTTGATCCGGCGCTAGTTGTCTGTTGATTTGATCCAGCACTAGTCGTCTGTTGATTTGATCCTGCACTTGTCGTCTGTTGATTTGATCCTGCATTTGTCGTCTGTTGATTTGATCCTGCACTTGTCGTCTGTTGATTTGATCCTGCACTTGTCGTCTGTTGATTTGATCCGGCATTATTTGTTTGTTGACTTGATGCAGACATTGTAGCTTGACCAGAGTTTGCGGACTGTTCATTTGTATTTAATTCTTCAGTCAGACTTGAAGCGATTTGATTCATAGCAGCCGTCGTTGCGGTATTTTGATTTCGTTGACGAAGCGCCTTGAGATGAAGATTGTTGATTATTACCTCCGTTGGCTTGTCCGGTTACGGAAGTTGTCGATGAAGACTGACCACTCGACGAACTACTAGAACTCGAACTTGAACTTGAGCTTGACATCATTGATGAACTAGAAGATGATGTACTCGACCATTGGTTAGACGTAGTTATTTGCTGCGCTACGGTCGAATCCGATTGTATCGTGGAAGGTGTAGCCGATGTCGTCGCGCCACAGTTCACTTGGTCAGCATGATTGCAAGTATTTTGACTGCTGTCCCACAATGTTCCTGCGCCACACTCAAATTCATATTTTGTGAACGTCCCATCGCCTTTGTCTACACATCTTATGAACTTTTTACTGCAACCTTCGTCGTACGGATGGAATCCTTCCGAAACACAAGTCGATCCACTGGGACTAGTACCTTGTGGTTGATTAGGTTCTTCGTTAGTGGGATTTTCTGTTGATGACTGTTGATTGTAGCCATCTTCTGGTTGAACGGGGGGCGCATACGTAGATTGGGGTCGATTATAACTTGGCTGTGAAGGTTGATAGTTATTGGGTTGTGATGTTACTTGAGGCTGTACATAATTCGATTGTGCTGGTTGATTATAGCTCGGTTGTTGACCGGGTGGCGCGTAACCGGATTGTGGTGGTTGATTATAATTTGGTTGTTGGCTAGATGGTATGTAATTTGATTGTGGCGGTCGATTGTAATTAAACTGTTGCTGAGGTTGTGCGTAAGCAGGTTGTGGAGGTTGGTTGTAATTTGGTTGAAAGGAAGTCGGGACGTAGCCCGATTGGGATGGTGGCTGGTTATAACTTGTCTGAGGTGGTGGGTATTGTTCGTATCCTGGTTGTTGCGGTACGTAATAACTCGGCGGAGAGTTCGGTTGAGGTGGTATATACGGGGAAGGTTGGTAACTTGGTGGTGACTGTGGTTGGACATATCCTGTTTGTGGCGGTTGATAACCGGCCTGGGGGCGACCATAATCGTAGTTGGATGGCTGACTCAAATATTCCGGAGCAGTTGATCCGTAACCCGAATTATTTGGTTTGTTAGAATTTGGTTGATTTGAAGCGCCGTTAGTTGGTGCGCTCCCCGAACTAGATTCATCTGGACTAGGTTCTGGTTCTGGATTACTCAGTTGTAAGTTTTTACATTCTTCTCTGTTTGAAAACGAAGGATGTACACATACTGAGTTGTCCGGGTCGAAAACAGTGCCCGGAGAACACTCGAACTTAAATTTGGTGTATTTTGCATTAGCTCCAAAATTAACACATCTGTAAAAAATCGTACAGTCCGAAGGGTCTGGATGAAAACCTTCTGATGTACAACTAAATGCTCCTCCCGCAGGATTTACATCAGCTTTTGCTTCTCTGCCATTTACGTCTGTAACATAAAATATGATAAATTAAATTGTTTTTTTTTTTTTTGTTCGTGATTTAATATATTAAAACGTACCGCATGTGGATTGATAAATCATACACATTAAGACGATGATTCGGCTCATCGGACCAGCCATGACTGTAGATGACTTTTTACTTATTTATAATGTAATCGGAATGTCCTTGAAAACAAAACAATAATAAAACAAATAAATAAATGCATCGATGACAATAATAGCACACATTAAATTAATTATTCGACATACAAATAAACGACGGGTATTGTGAATAGATAAATTTTTCAAAATAAACACACTTATCGGTTCATTATTTTATAATAAGGTATTTTCATCGTAATTTCAATTTTTAACTTGGACTGAACTAATTTAAGTCAGATAGGCTGGCGGACAGCAAACTTTCCCTCTCCGTGTCCCTATAAATCTGAATGGTTTTTTTCAACTTTTTTTCTTTTCTTCTTTAAATCATATTATCAACATTAACCATAACGTACATTTTTTTTTTTTTTTTTGATTATAAATCAATCATTTTTTTTTTAAATTTATTTTAATGAAATGTGCGTTTTTCTTAATTATAATTTTACTTTGGCCGGTTAGATTGAAGTAGTATTTAGAAATTTCTAATTGTTTCGGGGGCGGAGACTGAGTTTCGCCGATCCGTATTTGCGCTTATTTATTCGGTACATATATTTATATTGAAGTGTAGTATAAAAACGTCAATAATTTTACTTGGCATTTTACAACGGGCTACAAAGGCTTCGATTCGCGCGTGTTATAATATTATTTGCTCACTCAATCCGGGTTTATCGAATTTCGCAACGAAGTATGATAATACGTACATCAGTAAACCCGATATTGTTGTTCGTTCGGTAAAACCGCGCGTGTTATGGTTTTTAGTCGATCGAGAACGCCCGTCAGACGACGATTCTATAATCGACGCGCGTACGTTAACGAACGTATTGCGGACGGTACACCGACTAACAGAACAAACGTTCTGGTCTGCGCTGGAAATTCCGGCTCGAACTCGGGCTAACATTTATTTAGACGGTCATCGTTTAACTGAAGCAGACGAATTTGAACGATTCAGTAAGTCCAATCACAGAGGAGACGAAACGACATTTGAGACGCGCGTAGAGAAACAGACGGACAGACGGGAAGACCAATGCCGAGACGTTAACCCGGTCTGGAGAAGAACGAAATCTAATAACTGTCGATGTATACAATTGGCAGTCGTGTGTCGTAAACACTAAAAAAAAAAATAAAAAAAAAAAAAACAATATATATGTACGTACGTACGTACACAGCACTGTCGGTTTCTGTGTACGCGCGCGACTTGGTGTATCCGGACGATCGCGAACGCGCGAGACGTCGACACGGAAGTCGACGAGAAAGTAAAGCTGGGGGTGGCGGCACGCCGTGTGCGCGACGTGTCGTACGAGTAGTAGTACTGCGTGTTTTATGAGGTCGACCAGAGAGGAGGTCATGGTTGGCCGTTGACCGAAATGACTATGCAAATCGGACGCGTGGCGCCATCGGGTCCCAAACGAACACGTGTACGCGAGCCATACGATCATTATCATTATTAAAATACCGTTGTAAACGCAATCGGTTTTGATTGACGATTTTAATTCTCGACGAGAAAAAATAAAAAATAAAACCCGAACACGTTCCAGCGCGTTGTAGGTTAATCGGATGCGGCGCCGATCGCGGTCGCGAATCCGACGCGGGAGACGACGTCGAAATCCGTGCCGCGGCGGTCAGCCCGGTTTCGCGCCGTTTTCGGTCGGACCGTTCGGTAAGGTGTAGGGAAACGGACACGTGCGGTGTCCGCGCAAAGTCGACGGCCAGACCGGAGACGCGTTAGGTCGATGTCGGGCGCGGCGGGCGCGCTTCGTTCAGACGCGCCGAGAAGCTTTTCGCGTTCATCCGCTCGACGCTTTGTTCATCGGCGTTTTCCAACAATACGATCGTCGCGGATGTTCGGCTACGGACTTTCGACGCGACCGGTCGATGTATGAACATCGCGATTTTCAATCGACGTCAGGACCGTTCGAAAACGTAGAGTCCGTGTTCGGTCTTCGTCGCTGTCGGGTCGCGCGGAGGAGACCGTTCACTTTACGGCGGTCCGCGCACGTTTCCTCTGTACGGCACGCGCGTCATTGTTCGCCGACAGCTCGCGGAACGAACGCCTTGCGAACGCGATGGCGTCACCGGCTCGCAGCACGAGAACGTGAACGGTGACGTAACCGGCGCGGACGAGATGATCCAGGTTCAAGGATCGCGGACGCGTCGCACGGCATCTCCAAGGCCCGTCCGCCAACACGAGGAAACGACGTTCCCAATGTCCGCGCTCGGGCGGAAGCCGTCGCGATCGCGTCTCGCCGAAAGCCCGAGTGCGTCCGTTTCGGACGACGTGCACAACAACACGCCGTACGTAATTGACGAACGAACCGCTTTGCCCGGCCCGGCTTCACGCTCCTCGCCGTCAAGCTCGTATCGATATTATTTACGTCGAGGTTATGCGAGTCCGATCGGTAATAACCGGCTGAATGAACCCCGAAGAATGGACACGTTTAATGCTTAATGGTCGGCCGACGACGTTCTTTCGAATTCGGCCGTCTTGATATTTTTTTTCGGAACCCCCCTCCATCAGTTTTTTTCCTCCGTTCGCCACCGATCGTTATGGTTATGTTTTAACGTTCTTTGACGACGACGCGTGACGTTGTTGACTGTCGTACACGCCCGCGAATGAGCAAATACAGCCGGAGTCGTCCGTCGGCGTGTGGTCGATAATTTTTGTTAAGTAAGGGGCACACGGGTTTGGGGGGTTTTTTTTTAGATACTACCGTATACGGTTAAATTTTATAATATTAACAAACTTATGAAATTATCTTGGACGGGCCTCGGGGTAGGTGGATCTATCCCCATCATCCCTCTCTCACCACATTTGTACAACCGATCGAACTCGTTTCTTTCTCGTAACACGTCTGTGAATAATATCCGCGTGCGCGACACCACTCGTGGCTATTGAACCTGACCTTATTCGCGCGGTACGCCGAAATCATGCCGGACGAACAGATCAAAACGGCGTAGCGATTTAACATTTCCAGCGAAACTCGGAAAATATGCGACCGAAAATTTTCGTTTGTCGACGGACGTGTGTATGTGGAGACGGCGTGTCGTGTCACGACCGCGTGTTTTTCGAGTGGCACAAACGATTTCGCGATGTTCGTGAGGAAGTCGACCACACAAGGCCGCGTTGATCGTGTCGTTCGATATAAACGGTGTGATAACGACTGAATGGTGGCCGTGGGGGGGGGGGAGAAGGTGGTACCTCGAGGACGGGCTGTTCGTCGACATTGTCGTCTACAAGTCTTGACAACACTCGGAGAACGAGTAAGTAGAAAGCGGCCCCCGAATTGTTGGAAAACCACTATGTCGGATCTTGCATCTTATTTACCATATCTCGCTCCGTGTGACTTTTGGCCGTTTCCAAAATTGAAAAGCGCATTTTGAGTCAGACGAAGCTGTAAAAGCAAAATCGACAGATGTATTACAAGGCTTTCCGCGATTGTTTCGACCGATGGGAAATACGGATGGACCGATGCATTAAACGTGAAGGGGAGTGCACTAGAAAGAGAAAAATGTTGAATTATTAAAAGTTGTCAATAAAAAGTTTTCAGAGTGAAAGTCTCGTTGTTTAATAGCCACGCCTGGTGTGTCGCGAAACGTTTTTCTCGGCGTCCGAGACGAGGGCTCGTTTCGATTTTCCAAACATTCCTAAAAATACCTAAACTGTCTAAAGGTGGAGCCGAAGGAACGTATGAATTTCCAAATAACTGTTTTAATAAATTTTGTTTCGATCGCTACGTTTTGTTTTACCATTCCGTACGCGTATCGTAACGACACGACGTGGTTTTTCAAGTATGCATCGGAATGAAAAATCGGGTTAGAACGAAAAGAATATTGAAAACGATTCAAGGCCGAGCGAATTTTCGACGAGTACGCGGTCTTAAAAAAAAAAAGAAAAAATGGAAATGGAAATTGACGATGTTAAAATCATTTCCAAGCGCGGAACGCAAGCGGCGTGTACTCAACAGCGGGTTTTCGCGAGAACCCCGAGGAGACCTGCGGCCCGGTCGACGAACCCGCCGTGCCGAGTCATACGTTTCGCCTGACCGCCGCGGGGCGACCGGCCGCGATCCCGGGCAAGCCGAGACCGGTAGACACGCGTCAGAGCCGCGGGCCGTTCGCAATTAGACCCGACGGGTTCGGCCACGACCGCGCGCAACACGCCGGCGATTATACGAAGCCGAATCGCAAAACGGCCGACGGCGACCAAACGCACTCGCGCCGAAGAACCCGTACGTTCCGTTCGCGGATTCGGTTAACGGTACATACCGGCGCGAGTCGGTCGGACGTCTCGGGTTTTCCCGAAACGTAAGTCGTCCGACACACACACACACACACACACACACACACCTACACACGTTTTGTGCGTGTTTAAATGGTAATCGCTCGACTCGCGCCGCACCCCGTCAACCGTCCATTGTCTCCGTTCCGTCCGACACCCGATTTCCAAACCCTCCTCCCATCACCACGCCCCGGAGAAAATTTGCGGAACAGTAAAGAAATATGAAATATTTGAAAAACGTAATTTCGATATCACGGCGAATGACCTACAATCCACGTGTAAATAACATAATACCCATGCGCGCACGTTAAACTCGTGATGATTTCGTGTACTCATTAGTGTTGTTCGCAATCACACGTAACAGACGAAGGGCGATTATCGTCCTCGAGAGAGAGAAAGAGAGAAAACTTCGTACCCAATCCATTCGGTTTAAACTAAGGGTCTCTATTTAAGATCTCCGAACGTACGGGTATTTATGGAAACGGTGTTTAAAGCGCGTGTGATTAAAATACACGTGTACGCGTGCGTCCGGATCAACGGTGGATCTAAGGGTGGCACACATAGGCGTGTTGTTGTTTACGAAGAAATAACATATAATATTCGTTTTGTTTTTTAAATCAGAAACCTTATTTTATTTTTATTTTTATTATAAAATATAAATTAATACTAATCAACCACATTTGATTCAATATAAGGATAATACCACGGAAGTTTTATGGAATGTCACACGAACTTCTGGACGTTAAATGCGCGGGTAATTTTAATACGCGTGCACACGAACATCAGAAAAAGAAACGCGGAAACGGTGTTTTCTCGCGGACAGTACCGCGCGCGTACGGAAATCCCTTTTCGTTCGACAACCCCACCATAACGAATGACCCGATGACGAAGGTTTTGAACATTTTCGTCTACCATTAAAACCTAGGTGTTTAACGTCTTGTTCACAGGACTTTGACACGGACGTAAGACTAGACACGCCACGATGTTTTCTGCAAAGCGCTCATTCGTCCCGCGGACGTGATATAGATCCATCTTGGACATGACCGAAAACCAACGAAATATGGAAGGACGACAAAGCCTTTGGCGATAAAGTTTTTATCGTTATCATTTGTCGCTTGTCGTACAAACGTTACAAAAAACATTTGTCAGTCGACACTCACTTAAATCGTAAGACAGTCCCATTAGGCCGCGGCCCACCCCACCGACGCGTACTGACCTAACCTTGTGCGCGACACGCCGGTTGGCTCGGATTGGAAATGTCCCGTTTTGCACGGTCCCCGAAAACGTCCGCCTGACACGACAAGACGAGACGTAGTGCGGAACGAGCGCTTAGGGGATCGCGGGCAGCCTTTGTGCGCGTGACGATTCCGCCGTGTGTTCGTGAACGCGATGGCGTTTGAGACGGTATCGAAGACGCGTCGCGGACGTGACGCTCCGTCGTTTCCTCTCCCTGCCCGCCTTACTGCACGTAAAAAACGCCTTCCCTTCCGAAGACACGCGTCAATATTTTGTGCAAAACACACGCAAAATACGCTTCGAACGTATCGTGGCATTTACAAACACGTACGGTCGGTCCGGGAACGCGTGTTTGCGCTGCAAACGTTTCGAAAAAAAAATAACTCACGATCTTCACCGTTTGTACGCGTAACTTTGGAAACATTATTCTCGTACACATACTTATACGTATTGTTTTTTTTTTTTTTACCGAGGAATTAAAACCTACGGCCGAACGAAATCACACGTCTGCGTCTAACGTTATCATTCAATTGTTTGTTTTGGTATTAAATGTTTGTTCGGACGCTTCTGCGCAGTTATTTCCTCGGCACGCTCGCGTTCACGCATAACGTGTAGTTTTACGATAAAAACGATTCTGAGGTCCTTCACACGAGGAAGTTCGCCGGACAGACTATTATTATCAACCATTTAAATCCGTCCGCTATGCCTTAACAGCATATTACGCGTAGGACGCGACGAGACTTGTTTTTCCGCGCGAATACTCTCGTACGACGGACAATCGTTACGAATTCTCGAACAAACGGATTTGTCGGTCGACACACGCACGCGCGCACACATTTGTATATATGTATATATATATATGTGTAAATACAATCAAATACGAAACAAAAAACTTATACCAATAACAACGAAGCGTGTTGTGCGCAACAAAGGACGTTACACGATATGAAATCGTTTAATTACTCTATGCAAATAAATATCAAAGACGTGATCTGCGAGGAAAACGGGAGTCGAGATATCCTCCACACACACACACACACACACACACAAATATACTTATAATTTATACTTGTTTGATAACAATTAACGCGTGAGTTTTCGTCGGCGAACCTTGTGGGTGGCATTGGGACGTGCTTATTATGTACTGGCGTATAAGTTTTTTTACCGTGTGTGTGTGTGTGTGTGTGTTTAACGAACAATACCGATTCAACGACGATGCGCACACGACCGTACAACCGAATTCGTACGGTTCATACACGTTTCGTTTCGGATTGTTGCCGTTTAAAAAATACCAGAAAAAAAAAATTAACATAATAACAACATTTATATCGTCGCGAATACGTACGCGTTATAGACACGCACGACGAGCGCCGATACAGAACAAAAATTATGTGTGCCGACGACATCATTCGTTATTATCATTTTTTTTTTTTTTATCCAAAACACTTGCTTATGTTGTAGTTTAATAAAAAAATCCAATCGATTACTCGCGTATTACCGACCTACGTAACGACGGATTGTTTAATCGTTTTAAATATAAATTTTAATTTAATATATATATATATATATTTTTTTCAATATGTACGCTGTGCCATCCCGTGCACGCATAACATGTTCGTTTGCGAACGAATGCGCAAAACTTGTTCGGTAAAATATTTACGGACGTCGAACGTACATTACGTATGTGCTTATCGAATTCTTATTTGTTTTTTGTTTTGATGTTCTACCGTTTTAACTACGTGCCAATGACCGTTGGATTTATACGATGGATCCAAAAAAAAAAAAAAAATATATATATATATATATATATCAAATATTTTGCGGTTTTTATATTTTTCTTGACATTGGCGGTTTTAACAGTGCTCAGATTACAAGTTCATAAATAAAAAAAATTGTTGTACGCGTAGGATATTGTAAAATCGTAAAAGTTTTTTTCTCGTTTAAGACGTCGCAACGGTTTATGGATCGAAGTTCATTTCTACCGCGGTGGGATTTGAAGTATAAAAAAATAATAATAATAATAATAAAAACAATAATAATAATAACAATAATAGTTTCCTAAACGTCAATATGAAATATCCTATCAAAAGCAAACGCGACGACCGGCAACGGGTGTACGCGGTATGATAGTTTTTCACTCACCCGCGCGAAACGATGGAACCGTGCGTGCGTTCGACACCGCGACGACTGTTGAGGTGATCGTCGGCCGGAACGATAATTCACGCGCACATTCGTTCAGCGCCGCGACACGACACTGAATTCGCAACGCGGTCCGTTCGGCGCCCTACAAATAGCCGCGAGATCCTTCCTCCCAGAACCCGTCGCCCAAGACGGTCGCGGGCCGTCGCCATGACGACCGGCGTCGGCCGAGCCCCTTCCAGCGGTCGTCCGGTCCCGGCCGCGTGATGATCGCGCCATTGGATCGGTCGTTCCCGGTCTATTCCCGTTCTCGTTCCGCGACGCGTATTCGCGAACACATCATTTCGACTTCCCGAGCCCGTTCCGTCTGGAACAAAGAGCAATTTCCCCGCCCGGTCGACGGTCACCGGTCGACCGCGAGAACCGACCCGTCCGGACCGAGCGTATCCCGTTGCTACCAAACGTACGGATTTCATCAGTCCGTAGTTTGGTCGTACGCACAGTCGTAGTAAGCGAGCGGCTCTCGATCTCTTCGGTTTTTTACACTTACGGGGGGGTAAAAATTCTATTTAAAAACAACACTTCTCTCTAGGTTAGTATTGATTTCATGACACCGGGACATTGACATTAACGTACTTATCTTGAATGCCGACCGAGTTCATATTTTCAGAATATCAGCTACCTCAAGTGTACAACGTCGTGTTACGTCACGAGTACGGCACGTCAATGTCTGTCCCGTTCTCCGTTTTCCGCGTCGTCTAAACATTGTGCCCCCCCATAGAAATTTATAAAAAAAGACGGACGGCCGTTTATACAATACGCAGAGGTTTTTATTCAACGGTATTCGGGTCGAGGTCGAGGCAATCGGTCGGATGTAACGACATGTGGAAAACGGTGTTGTGATGTTGTTCGGTGTCTCGGGCGTATTCTAAAATTAACGAAGAAATGTTCCGATTCTGATTTTTTTTTTGCTGTTGTTGATATACGTTATTCATTGTTCAAAAACCAAACTACAAATATTGCCGAACGTCGATCGACGCGTGTACACACGAACGGATCATATACACGCACAACAATAATAATAATTGGCTGATGGAATTCCAAAAAGGGATCACGAGGTTTTTGTACAGGCGATTCAGTTCAATTACACAAAGTGATGTAGCTTCACGGCGATGAACTGCTATTATAACTGTAATTTCATTTTTATCTTTGTACTTCGGATGAACACAATCCCGTCAGAAGTTCTCCGGTACGTATTACGAAATAAATTGACTTCAAGACGACGCGCGCGCGACGACCGTTTTGTTTTTCTTTTCGGTAAAAATATCGCTCGTAAAAAGTTTTGTCGATTTTGTCGATAGGTTTGTTTTTTGAATTTCTCAATATTCGATGAATCGCGTGGAGAAATACTGAAATACAAATCGTTTTCTCGACACAATACTTACGAAATAATAATTTTTTTTTTTTTAAAACGATCGAATGGTTAAAATTGTTTTAAAATTTCAAATAATGTTACTGGCTTCTGTTCTGAGTTGCGAGTGGGATTTGTTTGACAACGGCTAGTTGAGGTTCTATTTTTCACTTTTAAAAACGTATTAAAATACCTATTAAAACTCGAAGGGTCTTATGCTGTTATAAACAAATAATTGTACATTTAGTCACTTTTTGTAAATAATTACGTGTTTATTTTGTACGAATTGTGTTGAAATCCATTTGAACGTAACAATACATAACTTATATAACTAAAGCCTAAAAAAAAAATATATATATATATACATTTGTTTGTCGGACGTGTACAACACAACAAAATGTGGAATAAACGCACGGAGATAATAACGCCGTAGTGGTAATCCTCAAATCACGGTATCGATTTCAATCACTTCCTTATGCCAGCCGGTCGTCGGCGTTCTGCGCTGAACGCGAAACCAGTAATTAATTGCATCACGTTCAGACCTTGGGCGTCGGGATGATTTCGACGTTATTTTTGTCCGAATCGCGAAAAACACCTTACAAGAAAATATGTCGGAACGTCGCTTTTCCGTATCGCGGCGACGTAACGTTGTCCGTGACGTTAACGCGCGCGCGCGCGCCTCCGAATTACGGCCGATAGGGTTCCCAAGTTCTCGGGCGTCCGGCACCTGCGACGAAGCGTCCGTCGCGGCGACGCGAACGAAGACGGGCGTACCGTGCCGGCGAGTTGGTTGGAGGAGATGGAAACGTCAACGTTCGCCGCTGAACCGGTTGTCGGTTCGCTCGTCGGAACGTACTAAAAAACAGAAAACACACACACGTTTTATTTTTACACCGTTGACCTAGCCGACGGATGATCTAACCGGCATATCGTATATTCGTTTGGATCCAAACGTTTTCGTACTCGGACGGCCAAATAAGTTCGCGTCATTTAAATAATAATTTATCGGATAAGGCCGTAATAAAAATTTGTGAATTCGTACAGAACATTCGGCGATTCTCACCCGAAGCGATTCCGCTTCGTTTTCACGTTTGTGAAACAATGCCGTCGTCTCGTCATACGTGGTCAAACGGAACGTTGCGAAAAATTCGAACGTTCGAAATCCGCGAAAAACAACGTCGACGAGATAACTGTATAAAATATAAGCACACACACACACGCGCGCAAAGACAAAGAAGAAGAAAAAAAAAACGGTAGTGTACAGTAATCTAATCACAATCCGACTAAAACGTTGAGGTCGCGAACAGTATTTTTATTGCCGTACATTGATTATCGATAACTCGTCAATTGAATATTTGCGGTGTTCGGACAGTTCCCCCGTATCATTCGGTATAATAATAATTGGAACGCTCACAACGATATAATATTCACGGGGCGTGCAAACTATATAAAAACGATTTAAAAATATATTGTATTTTGCGGTTTTCGGTGTACGGTAGCATAGAATTTACAAAAAACCGTAAAAACAATCGTAAAAAGCCGTAAGAGTGTGTGCTGGATAACGGAGTCTGGTCGTTTTGCACGTTATTGCGTAGTCTCGTTTTACACGTTCTAGTCGTATTATTGTTTTTTTTTTTCAATCATAAACTATTCAAAATCGATAATGAATAAAGTTCGGTTTATCTAAAAAAAACCGTCATGTTTTAATGATTCTATTTATCGTTTTTTTTCCGTGATTTTTGAATCGAAAAAACAAAACACCGTAAAATACAGTTTACTCTTCTCTCAGAATATAAAGTAGAAATATTTATTTTGGAATATCAGAATAATTATAAAAATCGTATTATTATTATTAATAATATTATTCTGTATAGTCGGTTATAATCGAGTTTCATGTTTGACAGAAATCGACGAATTCTTATAAAACAACATTATAAACGGATTTCTTAATCAAATACGTGTGTGTTGAATGATTCCAACAATTTTAGGCCTTATTACCTTATTAGAAATGGTCACAAAAAAAAAATGTTTTTTTAATGTTTCTTACTCATATCGAGACTAGCATCGTGTTATTATTACATTAAAAGAAATATATAATCGAATCGTGTAATGAGTATCTAACCGATATGATTTTATCCATATCTGAATAATTTTCAACTGTATTGCAATCAAATACCTATAACTGCAAATTCTGTTTGGAAAGAAATCTAAAAATAATGTTCGTTAAGAAATATCTACGTTATTGTTTTTCGAACAAATTCAAATGATAAATGTATATTATTTCTAGAAAAATTACCCATACACGTTTACCTAACCATTAATCCATAGAGGAAAACAGCAGAATTCAATAGTCTTCTTTGTAATAATGATTTATAATATCGTCTAAAATTCAACATTTTCTTCATTCACACGGTACTGTACGTCAGTGACGGTTTTAGGGGGGGAGGGAGACCCAGGGGCTATGGCCACCACCAAATTCCTATACGATTTTTAGTATGTTTATTTATATTTGGTATATTTTTAATTTTATTATTTGGGTTTTAAGTGATAAAAAGGATATTGTACCTATTTTATTATTAGAAAATTAGCAAAAAAAAAAAAAGCAAAAAAGGTCATCAACTCATTTTTTTTTTTTTTGCTCCCCTCCCCCCGCCCAAAAATTAAATGCATGAGCATCCACTGACGCGTGTGACGCCGCAACGGGCACGTTGGTTCGATGTCGGAAATCAATGAAAAAACGACTATGAAACAGTCGACATCGTTGTTGCGTGATATCACGGTGGTATTTCATTTGTAATTTGCGATGTAAAAATAATAGCCCGTAGGAAACGTTTCGAGCGCAGAGACTCGTCTTCGGTTGATGCTAAACACCGCAGTGCAGACGTGTTAGAGTTATGTGTCCGAGACGGCGACGGCGACGGGGATGGGTAACTGGCAACGTTACCGCGGTACACACGTAAGGTCGCAAATGATTTACACGGGTCATTACCGAGTCCGGTCGACTCGTAAATTACCGGGTAAGTGACGTCATGATGATGATGATGATAATAATAATAATAATAATAATAATAATAATAATGTTATTATGGTTATTAATAAGCGTACGTGTGCGATTTCAATAGACTGAGGTAGTATAGACGTACACGATCGCCGGCGATTAAAATGACGTCGTGAAAACCGAACGCGCGAACACGAACTGCGATAATAAAAAGAGTTCGTATTATCGATGACGCGATTTTCGACCGTACGAATAAAACATCGGAACGCGACGGGTCGAGGACGCGACGCGATGTTATCGGACAAGTCGTAGATTACCGCGGTCGGACGGTGATTATTAATTATTTATTTTTATTATTATTACTATTATTGTTATTGTTTATGCGGCCGATCGTAAACAAAACATCAGATGCCAAGTCGTGTGGGAATCGTTTCGCGCCGACAATGATATTACTACATACGCGTATACGGTGGCGGACTGGCCACAAGTACCTGGCCTTTGTACTTGGGCCTCAAGCTATATTTTTTATTATGGCCTATTGGGCCTACACAAAACAACATAACGCCTAATAGAAAAATCATTACGATGTACTAAAAGATCTCTGATATCTGTTATCTTCCACATCGTAATCAAACCGTAATCGTTGCCGAATGCCGATGGCCGAAGTCGAAAAATCAAGATTTGTGTTGAATTATTTCATACTTTTTAGTGCATTTTTTTCGAAGTCGGTTTTATTTTTTTCCAAATTTTTTTTTTATGTTACACATTATCAAGTTATTTATTTCATTCAAAGTTGAAAAACGTAACATCAAGACGCTTGTTTGTGTTGATTGCGTTAGTTTAAGGTCTCTTACAAACTCGCCCACCTGGGCCTTCAGGGACTCACGTTACGTTTCGAAAACAAAAAAAGAAAACATAGAAAATATAGGACTTGACCAACACATTGTAATACAATGTTAAACATTAGGCTGAAAAACTAGTTGATGTTATAAACTGGACAATCAGGAAAACTACACGGGGAGCGGTAAAACATCATAAAATATCTAAAGCGTTTAAAGGAACCCCGATGGAACGTAATCGCAAGAGACAGAATGAATCCCCAGGGTGGTTTGAATCAGAACAGGCGAATGTTATACGGGAACGGTGTCTTCTACTTCTGTACTTCGTCGTGTCGGGACCTAACTTGCAGACGTGTGAAGGGAGGCGATTACGACATTAGACGGAAACCTAGTGAATTGAACGACGTACGCTCTGTTTAGATGAGACCAACGTTTGCGGAAGGAAACGGATGCCATCTTCTACGCGTCCCACCGTCGTGTTATCCGATAAAAAAAAAATAGTTATTATATACGGCATAATGAGTGTTGAATTGTGTACGATATTTCATAACTATCGTCGTAGTGTATTCAACAACAGCGTGTCGTGTTCGTGTTATTATTATAACGATGACGTAGTGTCATTAGGTATTTTCAAGATGTACAAGCGCGTAATATTCTAATTTACATACCGATATAAATTAATTTTATTTATGCATTACAAAACGACGATTTTATAATAATAAAACGCCGACGTGATAAATGGTTATATAGAATTTCTTGAAAACCAGTTTAAGTACGTTTATCGATTTATACTACGCGTGTAAGTATAAACGCAAACCGATCAGAAAACGCTATTTGCAAAGTCTTACAATATTCTCAAGACGGACGTTCATAATAATTTCCCGACGGGTACACGCTGTCATTGTACGTGCTCGTTCTATACAACACGAGAGCGACGCGAAACGTGCGATTTTATTAATCGAACGACCGCAACGGAACACACCTGGTAACATTTAATTAACGGGCTCGGTTAAACAGCTTTATTTGAATAATAATAATAATAATAATCTATTATGAATAGGAGGTAGAGGTAAAAAGGCGACTGCGGGTGATGATCCGCGGCGTCCGCGATATCGTTGCCGCGTTCCTCGCGCCGCGCACCGGTCGCCGGGTCCGAGGATCGGTTTGTTGTTCCGTCCGTCCGGCGATGATTGCTAACCGTATTATGCGTCTGAAAATTAATTAAAAATCCCCCATTGAAGTCACACGCGTAGACGCCGTTCGCATCATACGACACATTCATCTCGGAATCCACTTGTAGGTTCGTATTGTTTAACGTCTCGAGGCGAGCTCGCGCCGAGTTCTCTGGCGCTTGCAGTCGGACGATTGTTAGCATACGCACTTAGCACCCAAGTGTTCCGATAAGACCGTATGGTACAGGTTGTGGGTGGCATGGGACGTGCAACACACTCGATTCCAACCGATACGTGATCGATGGACGTTTGTGCGTGAAACTACGAACGGCGTATTATACGTCGTCGTTCACCGCCGCGAGTCCCGTTTCAACCGAGATCGGACGCAATACCGTTGACGATCCGCGTCCCGTCGTATTCCGAATAACCGCGAGCGCGTTTCAATCCCGTTTTCTTCTAATCGCATGTCTTCTCCAGGTGCATGCGCGAGTACAGCCATTCACGGATACGAATGATATCGACGGAAAGAAATTGCACTCGGGCGACGTAACATTTTTTCCAAAACCGCGACCATTTTCTCTGCAACCCCGAACAACACTGCCAACGCATAAAATTGCTTCTGACCGCACGATATTACAATAATCGCGCAACCGTGATCGTTACACGGTATTTGCACGTGGTGTATTAAAACGTTTGATTAGATTTGCCGTGGCCGAACGAATGTAATATTCGTGTGTTTTTGTTGAGCGACGATATTTGCGTACGCGCCCACAATACCGACGAAAACATACGAATATATACCGTAAACGGCGTTAAAAACAACAGGGTTATATCGGTTCTGAAAACAGCTAAAGAACTAAAACGAATAGAAACCTCGTCAACGAGATGTTTGCATTGCAACGTACCGACTTAAATCGTTTTATAAGAGTCAAACGTGACAAAAGTTAGATGTTATTCCGAAGTACTCCGTTTTTTGTTAACTGGAACTCAAATGTACAAGTCTACAGACACTAGAAAATCGTTGACTAGTCTTTCGACTGTTTTGTAAATTTCTTAAAATCAATTGATTTTTGCGTTAAAAATGTCCGCTGTTTTTCGCACAAGTTTGCCGGCCGACACGTTGAAACCGATCAATCCGTCGCGACTCCACGCGGTGAACACGCAGCAAACATGAATCGCAACGTGTGTGTGTGTGTGTGTGCACGACAACAACAACGGCAATAATTCGTTAGCGCGCGTCGACAGAGATAATGGCGCATCGCGGTGGCCTTGCCGATCGATGTCCAAGCGGCACACAACAGTATGCCGGATATTGCAAAATCACGACGAGCACAGACGTGCCGCGGCCGCTGACAAATTCAAGTGGTTTGTGTTGTTATTTCGTTTTTATTGTTATTAATTTCAGGCAATAAATCGTTTTCGAATTATCGGCGCGCACGACGGGATCGTTACGGCGACGACGTCACCCCGCCGCACGGCCGTAGGAATTTCCGTTGCGTACTCCACGCGAAAAATCCCACGGAAACGATCCGTTCGACTTGATCGGTTTTCACGATATCGTGATCGTGGTCTTACGCGATTTCAATTTAATTAAAAAACAATACAAAACAAAAACACGGGAATGCTAGACCGCTAGACTACTCAAGGATTCGATGTAACGTACGTACGTGTACGACATCTCGTGTACGTCCGGTCGTCTCGTTTCGTCGCAACGTTTTGGACAAGGCCGTATTTGGCGGGATTTTGGGGGTTCATCCGCCGCCGAATCTTTTTCGTAGTCGTAACAAATTGAATTCGTTAAACTTAAATTATTAATGGCGGAGACACGCTACACACGTTAATCCGCATTTAGACACAATTTTGTCGTACACAACAATAATCTAGTGTTTGCATTTGACGTTGCACACGCGTGCCGTTTACATCGATTCCGTTCCGGTCAAAAACATCTGACTACGGATGGTCGTTAGTTCTGTACAAATATTACTTGAAAGGCTTTGGCAACGGTCGAGTACACAGGTCTAATCGCGTGCACGTTAACGGGGTACGTTGATGACGTAACAGTGATTTGACCGAAACGGTTTGTTCCCGGGGTGCGATGTTCACGTCTGCCCGGAAATGTTATCGTTGTGATCCGACGTGCTGGAACACATTCAAGCCCAAACAAACATACGACCAAACGATAATGCATTTAAATACGTCGAAATTCGAGAAACCGTAAAACCCGGTGCGAGAAATCGAGATGGTATAGCGGCGGGTCAGGTTAGGTTAGTACGTATCGCGGTCGGCTGACAATGCAGACTCGGACGCCGGTTTTTTCCGCGATCGGCACGCGGCAAGCGGACGTCCCCGCGCCGGTCGTTCGATCATGTCCGTCGACGAAATCACGTGCGGTCCGATGGACGACAAGGCGTCGTCGTCGTCGTCGTCTCCGCACACCGCGACCGTTCCTCGAGGCCTCGCGCGCGCCCGCGAAGACGGTCCGCGCGGACCGTGACGGCCGGAACCCGAGAGGGCAATCGCCGCGGCGCGCGGCTCGCTCGTTTTCGAGGATTCGTCACGCGTCCGGAAACGTTGGCCCCCGGTCTAATGGTGTAATGTCGTAAACGACGCGGCGACACTCGTCCGATCGCCTGATCACGTCCGTGAAGTTAGCGGCGCAAAGTTAATATTTTTCGATGAAACCTTTCCAATCAATTTGTTGGTCGTCATTGTCGGATAAGTCCCGAAATTCGTTGGACATTTTTTTAAAAGCTATAGGCTTTTTTCTGTTTTGCGCCGCTAACTTCACCAGTCGTCCGCGCGGGTCAGGTTCCGACGAATCGCGCGAACGACGGCTGTCCCGATCATTTTCGGTGCCAAACGAGCAGTTCGGTGGAAAGTGGGCCGCGTGTCTCCGAGCTGGCATTTTCACGTTACTTCGTCGTCGGGAGAAACGCGTTGATTCGAATGGCGACCGCCGCGGAAAAATTGAAAAACACGTCTCAGATCGTGTCAGAATCTCAAAGCAGCAAATTCATTTTTCGTTGTTCGGCACATTTCCGTACTTTATTAACCCGGCGCTCGTATCTCGAACTCCGTTTCGGGTTCCGGAAGTGCGGCCTTGTACGTCTCGATCGTCTTTGAAGTCATCGACGAATCGCGACGTGTTTATCGTAAATCGTGTTGATATTTGTCAATATTATGATCCGAGAAACGCGTTGAAATCCGTTCTGCCGATAACGAAATACGACAGTCATAAATATATTATAATTTATATGTTTTTGAATACCTGTATAGACTATATATATGTATTATACTTTCGTACGAGACTAAAAACCGGTGTCCGTTTCTCGTGTTTACGAAACGGTTCTATAAATGATCGATGATTAAGACTCCGAAACGCGCATAATATTTCGTTATTCCAACGCGCGTACCTCATTTTTGTTTTGTCGCATTCGATAAACAGACACGTGTGAATATCTCGACGAAAAAGTCTATTTTTAAAATACGATATTCATAATGTGGATTTCGTACATGACGTAATTAACATGTTTAAACGTTTGATTGAAAACCAGGTAGTACGTGTATACAAATATATTCAGCGACGTATTTAGGAATTTTTTTGGGGGAGGGGGCACGAGACAGTGAATCACGCTTTTTGTTATTTTTATTTACTGTACAGGTATATTACTCGTACAACTCGTTTATAACAACCATTTTTTATAGTCCGTAGTAACTGTGTAAATCGCTAAAAACGTCATCGAAACACGTTTCGAATTACATTTCATACCAACACCAAAACCTTTTTTTGAATATAATATGAAATGTATATATATATATAAAAAAATCTATCGAACGTGCGCCGAATAAACATTTTCTCGACGAGATCGATTTATCGTGTAAATAAAATATGTCGGCATAAAACACTCGTAAATATGATTGAAATTGAATCTCGTTAAAAACACTGGATAATGCGTGAACAGTGAAATTCCACGTTTTATAATTAGGTTCGGTTAGGTTACTTGTCGGCGCATTTACTTTTGTACCCACGGTGTTCATTCAAGTCATTTGAAATTTAAAATTTTTTTATTATATTTAATCGTTTTCAAAAATCTGTACAAACACGTTCGTTTTGTTTTCAATCGACCCGTTTGACCTTACTCCTGCACAATATTAGATTTCAGTTGACGTCGATTAGAAAGTGCCCGTTTACCCGAAAATCGTCATAGGTTTGGATTTCTAATAAAATCACGGAAACCAACTGGACGATATATATAAAAAAAAAAAACCCCGTATAATCTCAAAATATTGAATAATTAAAACTTGTTTCACGGAACGCGTGTAATATTAAACGTACGAAATAGATGAATATTGGATTACTAACTAACTAACGGAATAAAATATAGTCTACGCGAAAAAAAAAAAAAGAAAAGAAAAGAGATTCATATAATCAGGTTAATCGAATGTAAGACGGCCGCCATAGACTATAAACACTTATTTTTCCGGTAAAACGTGCCGCGACCGCGTCAATATTTGAACAAAGGAAACGTGATTCGCGCTAACTCGTCACTGTCCGGATGTGTGAACGGACGTATGTGCGTTGCCGAACGAGCACTTGTTCGCCTCAAAGCGTCGACGGTGATTGACTGGCGTTTGAAAAATTTTTTTTTTTTCGTTCTAAACCTCAGCGCTCGTCAGCGACGATCGAATCGGCCGCGGACGAACGGACATTGTTCCGACGCCAGTTCCAGTCGAAGTATTCGTCGTCGGGTGCACGTCCGAATCGCGTCGTACGCGGCCGCGATCACTGTCGTCAGGAGTCAAAAATAATAATAAAAAATAAAATTAAAATAAAAAAATAGATCGCCGAAACGTAGGTAGACGGTAACAGTGTAGCCTTATGTAGGTGAACGCCGACAGTCGTTGAAACATTCTTACACAAAACATTTGGACCGTTCCCAGAAAAGAAAAGAAAAAAAACCGTTGAAAACACGTCGCACGTCAATTGTGTTACGTGCGATCGATCGAGAACACGCCCGCGCACAACACGCGCGCGTCGTTTTCCGTGTCCTCATATGTAAATACGAAAAAGAGAAAAAATTGTTATCTTTGGTTTCGATCCGTGTCGACGGCATCGATCGATCGGCGACCGTGCGCGGACGCTTCCGAAAACCTACGCGACGTACGGGCCGTGGCTGTTTGAACGACGGGACTTTCCCGGTTCTGCAGACGTTCTCGTCGACGGTTCCTGACGACCAGTGGCGTGCTCAGGGGGGGAGGTTAGGGGTTATATCCCCCCCCCCCAATTGTCTATTCTGCTGATCTACAGAAAACAACTTATTAGTTATAAGAGCTGTTTTAGAGTCATTACTTAATACTTTTTATTAGTTATTAGCAAAAAGTACAAAAGCTAGGCGGTTGAATTTCCGTTTGGAATAAGCAATCTACTTTCCATGTATTTTTTTTTTGTTTCTTTTTAAAAATGCAATAATTTTTTTCAATTTAATGGTGTTATGTTAATTGACATAACATTCATTTTAATTACAGAACAATCGACAAATATACACAGTTATAAGCTAGAAACGATTTCGGAGAGCTTGAAACATAGACATTTAAGTTTTTGGTATTACCATGACAATTCGTTAAAATGTATTATTACTATTTACTTATAACATCCCCCCCCCATTGAAAATTCCTGGGCACGCCACTGCTGATGACTCTGTGTCCATTCCGTTTTCGCAGCTTCGGCCGGCACGTTTGACGCGTTTTTCCCGCCCTGGAAACAGCCAGAAGGCACACGCGGCCGGATCTGGCGAATAATCGATGGGGGGGTGGCGTGTTGTGACCCCTCGCGTCGGAAACCGCTCGACAGACAAGATAATCCAATAGTCGTTGTCCGACGGTTCGGGCCGTCTCTCTGTTCTTGCGCGAATGTCGACCAGCGGCCCGTCGTCGTGTTGGCCAGTCGTCACCGCGCCGTTTTTGTACCGGACAATGCGATCCGCCGGACCGACCGAACCGGTATTTTTTTAGTCCGGCGCGTCACGAATACACACGCGCTCTGGTATTCCGTGATCTGCGTCCGCCCGGACGCGTACGACACGGTTAGGTTAGGTTAGGCCAACCTAACCGACACGCCGACCGAGTCGACAACGCGCCGGCGGATTTATCAGGGTTACGTTCCACATATTCACATATCACTTCGCGGTGCTTGCGGCCTGCGCGTTTTGTATTCGCGGCCCGAACGATAACAATAACAGCAACGCGGCCGACGTGTGACGGTCGACGGGCGGAGGGGGGAAACAAAAACGAAAAACCGGCACAACGTTCGTGATCGTGTTGGACCGTGTACGGGGTAAACGTACACGTGTGTATGCGCGTGTAAGCCCGTCGGACGAGTGGGGAATCGTTAATCGCACGTTATCGTCGGTCGTCATCCGACGTGTTCCGCTAATTGTTACACGACGTACGTGCGTATTTTTTAAAAAAATTTTTTTTTACTTTTTTTTGTCTGGTCTGTCCGGCCACATCCCGTCGATCGCTGCCAGTTCTCCGACCGGTCGCCGTCCTTGCCGTTTGACATCCGTCCCATCCGAATTTCGGTCTTCCCGATTCGGCCCGGGGTTCTGTTCCGACACCGCTCTTACCGGATGGTTCCCGACTCCTCGCCGCACGTCGCGTCTAATCGCTTGTGACGCTGTATTGTTCCTTCGTCTCCGCTCTCCTGTCGCGCCGTCCTCCGTCGGCCCGAAAACCCCTCCCGCGGCATTTCGTCTTTCCGGCGACCACGAACCGTCGCCACGTGCGCGCTGAACAGTTTTTTTTCCTACGATCCGCGAACCGTCACAGGGACCAGGCGCGGACCCAGAACTTATTTACGGGGGGGGGGCATCTTAATCAAAACGACTTCAATCCTCATTTTGTCGCATCGAGTAATGAAATATTTTCCAAAACGTTTTCTTGGAAATCGTTTGCGATACACCCCCGAAATAAAACAATAAAGTCCGTCTTCGTATCTTTATTGAATGTCGAATCGCGTGGCGGTTGCGGCCGCTATCTGAACAGTTAATCGTCCTCTACGGAGGCGTTCAAGATGTTTAAGAGCCATACTTAGTAGGTATATTATATTATGTGTAACCCGCCAATTTTTAACGTTCACGTATCGTTCAATAATTAAACTGCAATACACGTATGAAAACAATTATATGTACTCTGATAAAAAGAGGTATTTATCTTTAAACCGAAAAATCGCATAGCTACAACTTCATTTTAAATTGTCTTTCTATAGTATCACGGGTAAGAGTTAGAATTATAAAACGATACTAATAAAAGAATTTAACAAGCGTCTACGGGGGGGGGGGGGCGATCGCTCCTTGGCCCCCCAAGTTCCTTGGTTCCGTTTTCCGGAGACACACACCGACATACGTTGTCATTCACGCGGGTACATTTTTTTTTTCTTTGGCGTGCAAACGACTCGTAAACACGAACGACAATGCTCGACGAAGCGCTTCGGCGGGATCACGGTGGAACTGTTCGGGACACGAACGAAATCACGCGGACTCGTCGCATTAGAACTTCTGCGTTTCCATTTGCACGCGAATGTTTCGGCGTGGTCCCCTGTCCGGTTAACACGCAGCCGACAAGTACGACCAACAAAAACGCGCGGTAATAACGTCAGACAAGACGGACGGCAAGACGGACGGCCAGACGCGTTGTCAGTAGACGTTTGAGTAGACCGGCTGGGGAAAACCGAAAGACGTTACAGTTCGTACAGGTCGGCCGGTCCCGAGCGCTGTTTCCGGCGCAAAAGCGGATGGCAAGGAGCACACGCGTTCTTTTCAACGGTGGTCGAAGCGTGTACGGAAGAGACGTGTTGTCTTGTCCGTGACCGTTCGTCGTCCGTCGGGTCCGCGCGGCGATCGCGCCACTGCCTACAGGAAACACGCGGACTGTGACCCGTTTTTGGCGACAGCCCACGAGCCGGCCGCGACCGCACCCCGTGCCGATATCGCGCGGTGCTCTACTTTGACTCTGGTCTCGAGTTCCGTGCGGCACACGCACACGCGCACACGCACACACACACACACAGAGAGAGAGAGAGCTCCGAGTAACGCCCGTGCGAAACACAGCGAAATGGATGTCAAGGCGACGCGTGAACGATTCGGCAAACTTCGGGAGGTTAGGTTTTTATCCCGAGATCCTCGAAAACCGGATGTTTCCTGAGCCCGTCCGATCGATTTCCGAGGCCTTTGCGGGACGGGACGGGTGCGTTTGAAAAGACGATCCGTACTGGAGTTCCGCGCGACACAGTCAAAAGAGGCGGTTCAATTCTAACCGACCCAATCGTCCATCCATCTACCGTAACGAAACTTTTACGCCCTAGACGTTTTTCTAAGGTTTATTTATTTTATTTTTTTAAATTTTTTTTTATTTAGATAACATTCGATGCGTACGATATAAAATCAAAATTTTTATTAATCCTACACGATAAAACAATACCGGAATCGAGACGTACCGCGCACCCGTCCTAATAACTTCAAACGAAGTACGTACTCGCTGAAGACGCGCGCGCGCGCACACACACACACACACACACACACACACAGAGAAAAGTAGAGCTCGGAGGAACGCCCGTGCGAAACTCTACGCCGCCGTCGAATACGTGTTTATTAATAGCGATATTATGTATAGCGGCCGTTTGGGTTTCGTGACACACGCACGACGCGCCCGCGCCGGCCGCGGAGATCGTACGGATTCGATTGTGGGCGCGTATCCGCATACCTGTCCGACCGGCGCGCGCGTTTCGGTTAAACGTCCGCGAGACACGGTGAACTTGACCCGGTTACGATCGAAACGAGCGCGCCCACGGTTTTTGTTTTTTTTTTTTTTTTTTTTCTGAACGCGTGTTTACATTTCGTTATTGTTTTTAATTTTTTTTTTTTTTTTGTTGCTTTCCTGATGTCATTGTCTTCCACATTCGTTCGTGTCGCACGTACACGCCGAATGACGGGACGTGACCTAACCCGGTCCGGCCGGACGGTAGTGACCCGATGCGACCTGACCCAAGGTCGATCGCGTTGATCGTGTTTTCGAACGGCCGGACCGGGGCCCGAGCGAGTCAGCCGACCAACACCCACTGACGGTCCGTGTGGGGGGGGGTGTCGTGCACCTTTGTCCGGTATAGTATTTTACTAATTTAGATAAGTCAATGGATTTGTTTATTAGTACTTTAGTCTACTATCATAAAACTCTTATATCAATAATAATTATCGATTGACGTAATAACATGATTATCATGTATATATATGTATGTGATATGTACTATTATTTTAGTTTAGTTGATATTTGGTGTTGTCACTCTACCCAAATAATAATATATTTTACGGTATTGTTTTAAATATAAACACACGTTTTATATTCATTCTTTAATCGTTATATTAAAAACTCAACACAACTCTCGGATATATTGTAAATCGGACATAGAAAACCCGGCTTACAACAGGGGGGCCGTATCTCCGGCCGAGGCGGCGAAAACGTACGCGACAGACGTAATCCGAGAGGATCGGCCGCGGTTGTCCCGGTTGAGTGTGCGGAAGGACGATCGCGAACCGTTAACAAGAGCGCATAATCAACGATTGCGGTTGGTCGGTTTCGGTTTTTGCGTTTTTAAACGCGTACGTTTTTTTGTTAAAAAAAAACGAAACGAAAAGAAAAAACCGTCTTCGCGCCGGACATTTCGCACGCCATACGTTACGCTGCGCGCGTAACCCCTTTACTTCAGCGTTGGTTGTTCGGGCAGGGACCCCGAACCGATAAATTTTTGTTCGAATGGGCAAAGAGCAGGCCTTCATTTACGATATGAATTGATAAACGATTTCGTCGAAACTGAATTCATCATTTGAATTCTATTGTCGTAACGAATTACCGATAACCGGAAATTCGGAAATACGTATTTTACACAGCAATCTATTTGTAACTTTGGGAACACTATTCTTCTTCTCAATAGTATAGTCCGTATTCTGCGGTCAGCTTATCATTTTTATGTTACTGACCGATGGGACGGGTTTAACGTATCGACAGTTAATATAGATTTTCCGATGTCTATTATTTTGATTATGTTTTTGCGTTGCTCGTTGTAAATGATGATTGAAGTGCGTCGTGCGTAATGCATAGTATATATTTGAGTTAAACGTGTTGGACATTGGCCGGGGACCGTATATCTAAGTGAAACGAATCGGGCCGGGCCGGGTGTCGTTAGTAAAACTGTATTTTGGACGAGCTCGGACTTCAAAAGTTAGGCCCGTGCAGGGCTCTAGTGTGCACCACGTGATTATCGTAACTACCCGCCGTCCGATTTTCGCGTACAACACCCTCGAGCGAATCGGTACGCGTTCCGCATTCGCGCGCGTGTGTGCCCGTCGTTACGATAATGGTACGGTCGATTACAGGCGCGGATCCAAGGGAGGGGGGGGCGATCGCCTCCCTCCCCCCGTAGACTCTTGTTGAATTTTTTTTATTAGTATCGTTTTATAATTCTAACTCTTATCCGTGATACTGTAGAAAGACAATTTAAAATGAAATTTTAGCTATGCGATTTTTCGGTTTTAAAGTTTTCGTCAAAGTACATATAATTGTTTTCGTACGTGTATTGCAGTTTAATTATCGAACGATACGTGAACGTTAAAAATTGATGGGTTACACATAACATAATATACCTACTAAGTATGGCTCTTAAACATCTCGAACGCCTCCGTAGAGGACGATTAACTGTTCCGATAGCGGCAGCAACCGCCACGCGATTCGACATTCGATAAAGATACGAAGACGGACTTTATTGTTTTATTTCGGTGGTGTATCGCAAACGATTTCCAAGCAAACGTTTTGGAAAACATTTCATTACTCGATGCGACAAAATGAGGATTGAAGTCGTTTTGATTAAGATGGCCCCCCTTCCCGTAAATAAGTTCTGGATCCGCGACTGGTCGATTATTATTGGGCGTCGCGATTACGCGGTCGACAGGTTCGACGGGTCTGGAGCACGCGGTTCCCCCGCGAAACGGTGTATAGTGTATAGTACGTCGTCGTGATCGTCGTCGCCGCCGGGGAACGCGCACAGATAAAATAATATTTTTCGCCGTAGGTTTTCGATCGCCCGAACGCGTCGAACGTTAACGACATTATTGCCCGTTACATTGTTGTCGTCGTTTCGGCACGGGATCACGAAACCGGCGATGCGGCCCGACTCGACCGACGCGTGATCGTTGCCGAATGTTCTATGATTCTATATATATATCGAGACGCGAGATCGCGAAGTCACCAAGTCCGTGGCCCGTCGGTACGGATACGCGTGTGTTCACGCGAAAACCGTTCGTGATCACGGTTCGTTTGTCATTCGAACGACACTTGGTTCTCGTGTGAATTGTACGCGCGCGTTACACACCATACGCGTTCTAAAAAAAAAAAAACGACGGAAATCGCCGAATGTTGCGACGTTACGTCGAATATCTGAAACAATTGCGTCCGTCAAACCGATTTATACGGCTATTAATGTTTTCGCGCTCTAGACGGTCGTATGTAGGAAATCGCGATCTCAACAAAACCCGATGTTTATAATTATAAATATAATTCACCGCGTTTGAAAGCAAACGATTTTCGTCAACCAAGTATCGGCCTCGTTCAATGGATTTCAAGCTATTAGTTTCTGGTTTTTTGGATATTCTAGAATCGTCGTTCTTGATATTATTATTTGCCGTTGACAATTTTCAAATTTCAATGTGTAATCGTGTATAAACAGCAAATGATTAATTTTTGTATTGCGTGCTCACGTACCGAAACATTAAGCGTAGTATTAAAATACTAAAAAACTAATTTTACAAAACTATGGTACTTCAATATCGTATGTAAATTATCGTCGTATGTTATTAGCTTTTGTGATTGTAAAACGTACACACACACACACATATATATATATATATATCAAATTATGATTAATCGCGTTGAAGCGCAACGCTTATGTGTATAATGTATAATTATCATTTACAAGTTACCGACAATACACTCGTAGTTGACAGTAAATTTCAGGCACGTAACGATTTGTATTATGTACGGACAGATAAAGTCGTTATGACGTCTGTCAGATTAGTTAAAAAAATGTTCAATACGACGGAGAGTGTGTGAGCGAAATATGAATTCGTCGTTTCTGTAAGGCTGTAAATAATAATAAAAATTAAGCACGACGTTACGATTATCATAAACTTAATGTAATGATTTTTTTTTTTTTATTCGATGAGGTAAATTGAATTGAATACAATAAACAGCGAAAATGATGTATGGACGGGAATTACAGAGAACTGAATAATGTTATCGGCGGCCCTCGTTTCCGCGCGGCTGCGAGTTCTCAACATTTGAAAATTCAAACGAAAATAAAAAATTATTATTGATTATTGTTTAAAAACGATTTGAACACTGTTACACGTGTTGTATGCGGCGGGCGGACTGAGCTGCTCGTGACCATAGTCGGTGTATCGAAAAAAGTAGGTTTCGGTGACGGAGCACCCTAGAAAACGGTTAAAAAAAAAAAATAAATACGATTTCAAAAACGACCGATTCGACTTTTCCTAAAATTGAAATGAATTTAAATTCCGATTGAATAATAATTGATCAGACGTTAAGTATGAAGACCATTTAGTATTACTCGATGTCGTGGAATTAGTTATAGTTTAGCGATTACGTATTTTTCTAGAGTTTTATGAAGCATTCAATAACTCGCAAGACACGTGATAATAATTTCACGATAAATTGTCAGAACATACAGTGTTACATGTAATTTCGGAACTCGAAAATTGTCGATTTCAATCCGTTTGTTGTACGTAAAATCATTCGCGCAGATATTATTCTATATGTCATTTTCAATACAATCGAAGAAAGTGACTTTTTCACAATAGCGTGTATTGTGCGTATACGTATATGCGTGTATAGCAACTTCATTCGAAATATCTAAAACGTAATAATCTATTATTGCTCAGGAACCATTTTCTATTCGTATTTTTGGAGTCTGTATAGAGACGGTGCTAATTAAATAGATATGCTTTTACTTTTAAATTCTTAATCTACTATGATTTTGTTAATGTAATGTATACATGTCTATACAAATATATATATATATATATAAATAAAATCAATCACAATAACAGTATAAAAAAAAAACTTGCGACTATTCAATTGGACGTGAATGTGTATGGTTAGAACAATATTACGTTTCGAAATTAAAAAAAATTCTATAAATAAAAAGATTCATAAGTAATTTCTTTTTTATTCTCGATCGCGCATTATAATGGATCACTCAGTTTTAGTCGTCATTGAATGTAAGCTAATAATAATAATAATAATAATAAAAAAAACCCGCATTGATTTGAAAGTCATAATATAGTACTATGACTACTAAAGGATAATTATAATACGACTACAATCGGCTTGCCTATTTTTTGTCAATCATTTTTACTTTTACACTGGTGGCGGAATTGTGACAAACGAGTAAAATCCGTAATGGTATTTTAACCGACAAACCGGTATTGAATGCATTCCATTTAATGAATAATAGTATATGTATGTCGATTCCGAATGAACGTGTTATTTATACTGACAATATCACTCGATCGGGTCATTACTAAGATTAATATGTTTTTAAACTAGAGCGTAGTTAATGATAAATGATCGATTCGATAATAGACAGTAATTCAACTCGTAAATTAATCACGAGTCGTTTTAACCATTTTCGTGGAATTCGAATAACGCACTCGTATAGGATTTGTAAATTATAAAACGTTTTATGTGAAAAAAAAATAACTACAGTCAGGCGTTTGTCTATTACCAAGCTGCTACAATTTCAATAGTAATACGGCACCAGATTCTTGCAACGGCATGCGTTTTGAACGAAGACTCGTTACTATTATTTAAATCGAACGTTTTCTGTTTTACCTAATGTCATTTTAACGTAAAAAATGAAATTTCGGGAATTAACACGCGCCGATACAATTTTTGTGTTACGCGAACACGCGTATTTTTTTTTTTTTTTTACTGAGAAACACTTGTGTGCCCGTGTATGACACATATTCATTTAAAACAGTTGGTTTTATTTTTATTTTTAGCAAAACAAATAAATCGTTCGACTCGAACACGAGGTATAATCGATTTTCCCAACTATGTTACACGAAGTGTTCTGGCATTAGTCTCGCCGCTCACGTAGGTCGTCGTCAGTAAATATCGAGAACGCATGACGTAGTAAACAATTTTTTATCTATTTGTTTTTTTTTTTTCACCACGCATTGAATCCCTTAATGTTATGATATCGGGCAATTCGGTCTGCAAGCGTAAGTGTACACACGATAACAGTGATAAACGACGACGATCGAAAACATACACACGCGTACGATCGTCTCGCATCTCGGTAATTCAACCGCGTCATCGTAACACCACCATGAGATATTCGTTTCTGTTCTGCCTTGGGTGATATATATATATACACGTGTGTATGTAAGTCGGTTGATTTATACATGTTTAATTGAAACACGCACGGAAACACCTAACTGGAAACATTTAACCGGGTTAAACGGGATCGCTACGAATAAATAAAATTATTATAAAAATACGAACAATGATTATTATTAGTTCGAGAGCGTACGTTCACGTTATACACGCGAGTCAATAGTTTTTAGTGACGTTAAATATGTCGTGAGGGCCGAGGAGCATATTTTCGCGAGCGCGTCGGAATTGTTATTAGACGCGCAACACAAGTCATACGAGAACTATACAAAAAGAAAAAAAAAAATGTTAGGTTTTTTAAAACGAAACGATTCTTTATAGATATTTTCAGTAAAAATATTTTTAACGTGTTTCGAGGACGGGAACTGGTTTTTACTGTTAACTTATTTAATCGCGTGGTCAAGGTATCTGCGAACAAGTTATTGTTTAGTAAATTTTTTCGTACAATGTTAAGTAAATTAAAAACAATTTTTTTCCCTGGATATTCGCTACCTATTTATTTTTATCTTAATGAACTCTTCGCGTTTGCAGTTTTAAATGAAACTGTAACTTTTTGTGTCTAGAAAATTGAAAATATACAAATCATATACATATGTATACAATTAACACTTTGATCGACCGAGTTCACTAAGATCTGGTTTTAACGTTATCCATTCGAGTTGATTACATTTTAACGGTTGATCAAAATCGTTATCAAAGTACTTGATTCAAATCAATTTTATTCCATGACGAAATGTCATTGTTTTGTGCAATAATTGCCGACTCGATCATTCAGATGTGAAAATTTTTGAAATTTGCCGACTGAAACGTGCTAAATATTTAAAGTGGGGGGGGGGGGGAACGAACGCGACGTCCGTAAACGTCTGACGGACGGAAAACAATCGTCACCGAAGTGACCGTGGTATTATTAACTCCGCCGTTAACTGGAAACGTTCGAAAATCGAACACACGCGCCGCGAGCCGCCTCGGCTCGTTTCCGACACGTCCCGGTCAACGCGGTGACACGTGCACGTCTCGCGACATTGGTCCGAGTCGAGAAAATCCAACGTCGCCCGGATTAGGTTAGGCTAGGACGTCCTAGGTCAAGGCCGCCGGACTACGCATTGTTATGCGCGTTCCGGCCGACACGTTCCGCGATTTTCGTCTAGGCCGTTTGGTACCGCAGCGTGATTGGCCGGTCGCCGCCCGTGTGAAGCCCGCTCGGCGGGCCCGTCCGTTTGACTTATTTCCTTTTCGTCTATTCTCTCGGACCGTTTCATACGCGTATGAATCCGTTGAGTCCCAACCGGACCTCTTTGGGTTTTCGTTTTACGGCTTCGGTGACGAATGTTGGCCGTTTTAGTTTTCGATTTTTCGCGTCCGACCCCAGTTTCCGGTATCGAATCGCGCGCGGATGTTATCGGTGTTTTCGTAAGTATACAGCAGAGGTGGCCCCGAACTGCGTAACGCGTCATAGACTTATGCGGCTCGACATTTTTTTCCATGCTCTTTCCACCAACTTCTCCTCAATTGAAGCCCTGTCTTCAAATAACCTATCCGTTATTAAAGCCACACTAAATTTCACTTTCAAATCTGGCTTTAAAATCTAATAACTATGAGCTTTATCTTTTATAAATATTGTTATATATATATATATATATATATATATGGGTGTGTATACATTACTGTTTGTATATTACTATTATGGTTTGTATTTTGGATAAAATTAATTGTTGAGCTATAATAGATTTTTTAACTAAAAGCTAATGATGAAAAAAAAAACGATCCGAGCGGAAATAAGAGAACGTTCAAACGATATTTTATTACGATCCGTAGCTAACGAAACTGTACACGGCGTTCAGCACGGTGTTTAACGGATGTCGAATGAAGCGAAATCCGAAGTAAATCGTTCGACGACAATGTCCAGTTATGTTTTGAAACGGTTCGGCAGAGGAAAAGAAACTCGTCGGGCGACTCGTGTCGGTAATTCCCGTATACTCCGCGTCCATAGGTTTTGCGTACGTTTTCCATTGGGGCCGCGTTACGTTTCGAGAGCCGAAGCGTTTTAATTACAATCAGTGGCGCCGAAAACATACTTAAAGCGGTGCACCACCTAAAATTATGGGTGGGTACTGGGTCAACGTATTTGCAGGTCGTTGTTGCTGACGTGCATTGGGTTCTGGTTGGTATATTGTTTGTACGTAAATGTTTTGTTTGGGTAGAATAATAAATCATTAAAAACCAATGGTTTAAGCGCAGATCGTTTTGAACAGCGCGAACTAGAGCACTATATGGCTGCCAGGCTTAGTTCGTCACGTGGGTTCTTGGATCGATGTGATTTTTTATTATCACGAAACAATTATGGTGTCATCGTTGTGGGCCGTACTATTGGAATACCGATTACCGACAACTGCAACAACCGATGACGTGTTTTTCACATTTTATACAATCCGTACAATTACAATATTTTATAGTTCAGACCGTGGTGAACTCAGATGGTTATACGAATTCTCGGGGGAAGGAGTGGGCGACGGTAGAAAAATTCGTGTTTGTACCGCACACGTAAAAAATAGTTCGGCGCCACTGATTACAATGCACATGGAACAGCAGGTGGAATAAATACACACTTTGTTTGCGGGGATAGCATAAAAAACGCGAACGATCGACAGCCGGCAACGCGATCACAAGTTTAAATAACACTGACACGTATTTTTTTTTTTTTTTTTGTGATTTTCGTTCGAGTCGAGATTTTCGCGAACAGACCGAAATGGGCTGGCGATAAAAAATACGATCGCATTGTCGTCGAAACCGGTATGCTCATCAAAACGTGGATTCGTCTTACGTGGACGGTCGTGGGTAGGCTGAACGCGCACGTGTGTTACGATTCAACACACGGACGGCGACGAACTCGTGGCTTTCTCGAACATTCGCAACCGAATCCGCATAAACACGGTCGTTGTTCTTTGGCAATTGCAATTAAAATAAACGCATTATCGCCGCGTACGGCTTCACATGATCGGCCGTCGCGGCGGGGGCGCAACAATCGCCAAAAAGTGATTATTTGGCCCCACCAATAATATAATAGATATGTATAATCCATGTATTCTCTCAGATCCTCTTCTCTCACTACCCACATGTACACTCATATCCCCGGCAATCACCGCAACCTGGTTACCTGGTAATCTTTGTATCACCTCATCCATCTCTCGCCAAAATACTTCCTTGTATTTTTCTTCAAACACTACTTGTGGAGCATACGCACTTACTATATATAAGGGATTTTCTTCAAAAATTAATTCTACCACTATTACGTATACTACTTTACTTTTCATCCCCATATCTATTATTACTCCTACACCATTGCATGTGCTAGTCTTACCTGAATATATTATCTTAAAACAATCATTATCCACAAAATTATCCCATTATGAATTGCGAAGGAATGAAAGAACAAAAAAAAAATATCTTCCGGGTCAATAGAAATATTAAACAAATATTAAACCTTAGAAAATATGGGTCAAATATGATTTACACACTTAATTGATCTAATTTTGAAGTCACCACTGCTGCGCATAATCAGTTGTATAATGGTTCAGCATAATTGTACAGAGGCTGTTATTTTGTGTTATTAACTGCATCTTGTCAGTCATACTTCTTGCACATGTCATAGCATAATGATATTTGTGTGCAGGTTGTGATAAAACGAAAATCGGAGTCCCGAACAGCAGAAATTATGCAATTAAACTTTGTTAATACCTTGCAGCTTTCCTAGCAAACCAATATTTTACGGTTTATCCACTTATCACGCAACATTTTAAGTCAATGAAATAAATGTAATTATGTTTTTAATAACAGTTTTGTCTGACGACATGAAAGGTTTTGAAATCCACCGTTTACGTATAATAAATATGAATAATTGTTATCAGAAGAAATATATTATACATATCTATATGTAGAATCCATATAAATAGAAAAGGCGAGCAAAAGATAATTGAAGAAAGTTGCTAGAAACTGTCGTTTCGGTAATCGTGTCTTAAGGACGGATACGAGAAGAACAATAAAACCACTCAGTTGCATATCTTTTAATATTTTAAGTATTCTTTTCAGGACCATATTAAATAACGAATCTGACTCATTAATACTTATTTATTTTAATTATAAAAAAGACTTCATTTAGTATATCTGGTATTGTTTTTTTAACCATATATTATAAGATATATTTGTGATAAAAAAAAATGTTTATTTTAAGTGTTGAATTTTATTTTTATTAAAATAGAAATATTTACAATTTATAGACTACAGGTATAATAAGTAAGTCTAATGTAAAAACAAAAATGTTAAACCAAATATGTGTTTCATATACAAACATTAAACAAGATAACATATATATTTTTTTATTACTAGTTCCACACATAACCTTGTCCAATCTTAACAAATAATAAATGTCAACTACAATTTCTAATTCTAATGAATTTAATTTGGATTGGACTGACAATATTCAATAATAATATTAATAGATAATATTCAGTATACTATATTAAGTATACCTAATAAGGTGTACAAAATAATAGGAATAACATTTGGTATTCATTTATGGAATAAAATCTTTGGCTTTATGAAAGATAATTTAGAGCATGTTGATCGAGTGTCTACTTTTAATTATAACCATAACCAATAGTATTACCTAATAACCATACTGACTTTGTAGTATTTGGGTAGATTTTAACTCGACAACACATTGAGACAATATTTCTGATAGTTGAGCGAGAAAACCGTTGAACGTTCTAGTACATTTATCATTACAGAACACCTCTAAATTTCCAAAAATGTATGGTAAATCTAGAAAAGACAAGGTAAACAAATTACAATTGTTTCAACGAACACATGTAGTAACGTTAAATTTACTCATCCTATAAATAACGGATAAAATATTTAACCTTGTAAACTGAGCTTAGATTTGAAATAAACGTTTAAAAAAAAACCTCAGATTTGACACAATTAATAAATTAGCTGTATCCAGTGATATTGCGGTATAAACGTTTTTGTGAGGCCAACGCGTGCATTCTCGATTATTTCAAGACCACATTCGGCTAATTATATAGATATAGGCTATTATATGATATTTGTCAACATTAGATTCGTAATTAGGGATTAACTGTGGTCGAGTGAGTAGAAAAAAACGTTTCGGCCCACGATTTCTGCGGAACGGGATTAGCCAGCTAGATTTTTCACGTTGGTGGCGTCTGGTACCCGGTGCAAGCCGGCTATAATCACCCGTCCCGTCCATCTTTAGCTTGGCCATGAACCATCTTCGACACCCCTAATATGTGAAGGGTGTTATCTATAGGTATATTAATGTTTGGGAAACAAGAAGATGTAAAACGGCATGTGTTAAAATTAAAAATATGAAATATAATTTTTTTTATAGGTAGTACGGTAGTGCCTGGGAAGATAAAAGAGCACAATTCGATCTATTTCCTCCTCCCCCCCCTTAACAATCACAATAGACGCCCGCGAACAGTAATAACAAAATATGTTTCGAATGACGCACGAGAATAGCGTATATATTGGTATTGGGTTTATATTTATTTTAAAACGAAATATGTTTAGCCGACTGTGCAAATACTAATGTATATTTTTGTTCGCGTTGCGCTCGACCCACACCTTAAATTTTTCTTCAAGACACGATCGATAGCCGTCAGTAAATTCAATTTTACCTAAGGTAGATCACACATCAGCGTTACTACAATAAAAACGACAGAACCATGGACTATAGGCAAATCTTTTTTATCATGACGTTTATCGCTGTAACTTTTGGAACCGGTAGTAGTTGTAAGTACATTACATATTTTACAGAATGTAATACAGAATATTAAACACGTATGTAAAGAACGTTATATATGAGCTAATTCTAATTGACATAAAATATTAATATTTTTCCTATAATTGATTTTAATGTCAATCATCTTGAATTCTTTCTGATAATAATTTACTTACGGTTAGAGCAACAAACAATCAAATATATAATTACATCCTATTGTCTTTTTTATGTAACGATAAGTGATAAGGCCTATTAATATTTCGTTGATGTTATAACAATATTAATTAATTGTTTTCTTTAAAAATAGATAAACGAAAAGGTATGAATGTGTAGAACTTTATTTATGAGATAATTCTATTTGAAATGAAATATTTATATTTTTCTTATAATTGATTCTAATGTCAATCGTTTTGAATATTTTCTGATAATAATATATTTACAGTTAGAGCAACATACAATAAAATATATAATTACCTATCCTACGTCCTATTAATATCATATTGGTGATACAGCAATGTTAGGATAATTCATTGTTTTCTTTAGCAATAGTTGACGATTTCGGTATGTATGTTAGGTCTTTATTTATGAGAAAATTTTATTTGAAATGAAATATTTATATTTTTCTTATAATTGATTCTAATGTCAATCGTTTTGAATATTTTCTGATAATAATATATTTACAGTTAGAGCAACATACAATAAAATATATAATTACCTAACCTACGTCCTATTAATATCATATTGGTGATACAGCAATGTTAATTCATTGTTTTATTTAGCAATAGACGACAGTTTCGGTATGTATGTTAGGTCTTTATTTATGAGATAATTTTATTTTAAATGAATTATTAATATGGTTTTTATAATTGATTATAATGCTATTCGTTTTTAATAGTTTCAGATAATAATTAACTTTCAGTTAGAACAACATACAATATAATATATAATTTCGTTATATTATTTAGTGGTATTTTTCGTGCTAGCATGGGGGCCGAGCGCCTGTAAAATGTTTAGTAACAAGCGTTTGTATGAAAATTTGGCCGCGGTGGCCTTCGCCTTTTTTTCGTTACCGCGAGTATAGTGTATTCAGTTATCAGGCATATTTCATGTCAAAATTGCAGTATTTAAAACTTTATTAATAATGTCGTTTAAACATTTAATTTTTTTTATCCAATTTTTTAAATATTTTTCTGTATATATTTACCTGTATTTCTCTGTAAGCATAAGCGTCAATCATCGGTCCCGTTTTCAACAAACGCTAGCGAAAAAAGGATTCCGTCGCCATCACATTTATATTTTCGAAGTAACTTCACTGAAAGGATTCTTCACTCTTTCATGCACGCCTTATAAATAATTATGATCACACTCAGTGATTCAAATTTAATGTAAGAGATTGTGAAATTATAAAAAAAAAATAAAAATTACATTTATATATGCAATAACGGTAAACGCGATCTTAAATTTTTCTTCAATACACGATCGACAACAGTCAGTAACTTCAATTATGTTTATGATTTGAGTACTTGTAGATTACTTTAATAGAAAGAAAAAACTCAATTCCACCAAAAATATTCACTTTATATTTGTAAATACGTATTTACAAATAGTTTTTTCTTTCTACTTCAATTCTACCTATCGTAAAATCACACTTCAGCGTTACCACAATAATAAAGACAGAACAATGCAATGTAAGCAAACCTTTTTTATCATGGCGTTTATCGCTGTAATTTTCGGAAAAGTTGATGTGTGTAAGTACATTAAATATTTTACTGAAAGTAATACCAAATATTAAATTTATAAATGTACAATAGTTTTATCATTGAATTTGATTTCATTATGTAAGCACCTTACTAAATGAAATGTGCTTCGCTCTATTAATATTATATTGGTGATATAACAATGATAATTTATTGTTTTCTTTAAAAATAGATCATTTGATAAGTACGTATGTTTTGATCGTTAATTATGAGATAATTCTATTGGAAATGAAATATTAAATTTTTCTTATAATTGATTTTAATGTCAATTATCTTGAATTCTTTCTGATAATAATTTACTTACGGTTAGAGCAACATACTATAAAATATATAATTACATCCTATTGTTTTTTTTATGTAACGATAAGTGATAAAGCCTATTAATATTTCGTTGATGTTATAACAATATTAATTTATTGTTTTTTTTTAAATAGATAAACGAAAAAGTATGTATGTTTAGAACGTTATTTATGAGATAATTCTATTTGAAATGAAATATTTATAATTTTTATATAATTGATTCCAATATCAATCGTCTTGAATATTTTCTGATAATAATTTATTTACGGTTAGAGCAACATACAATAAAAGATAAAATTACATCGTATTGTTTAATTAATGTAACGATATGCTTAGTCCTATTTATATTACATTGGTGATACAACAATGATAATTAATTGTTTTTTCTAGAAATACATCACGATGTTGGTATGTATGTTAGGTTTTTATTTATGAGATAATTTTCCTTGAAATGAATTATTAATATGGTTCTTATAATTGATTAAAATGTCATTCGTTTTTAATAGTTTCGGATAATAATTAACTTTTAGTTAGAACAACATACAATATAATATATAATTTCGTTTTATTATTCAGCGGTGTTTTTCTTGCTAGCACGGGGGCCGAGCGCCTGTAAAAAATTTAGTAACAAATATTTCAGCGTTGGGCATGAAAAACTAACTGCGGGGGCCTTCGCTTTTTTTTCGTTTCCGCGATTATAGTGTACTCAGTTGTCTGACCTATTTCATTCCACAACTGCAGTATTTAAAATTTTATTAATAATATCGTTTAAACATTTAATTTTTTTTATCGAATTTTGAAAATATTTTTCTGTATATATTTACCTATATTTATCGGTAAGCATAAAAGTCAACTATCCGTCCCGTTTTCGGCAAACGCTAGCAAAAAAATGTTTCCGTTGGCATAACGTTTATATTTTCGAAGTTACTTCACTGAAAGGATTCTTCACTATTTTATGAACGCCTTGTAAATTACTATGATCACACTCACTTATTGTTCAAATTTAATGTAACAGATTGTAAAATTATATAAAAAAAATTACATTTATATATGCAAACGCGGTAAACGTGACATTAAATTTTTCTTCGAGACACATATGATAAAAGTCAGTACTTGCAATTTGATCTAACGTTAAACTATATATCAATGTTACTACAAGAATAATGACGTAGCAATGGATTATAATAGACAACTAAATTTATCCCGGTTAATATTAAATTTATTTTCGGAATACAAGGCTAGGGTAACTACTGTATATATTTTAAAGAATATGTACAATAAGGAATATTAAAACGATTCATCTACAAAAGTTTTATCATTGTACTTAATTTTATTTTGTTAACACCCTACTATAACTGTATGCACTACAGCCTATTTTATTTCTTACGAAATATAACAATTAATTGTTTTTTTTTTTTAATGAATAAAGTTACAACATCTGGTATGTATGTGTAGAAGAGTATTTATTAGAAAATTATCTTTGAAATATAATATTTATATTGTTCTTATAATTGATTAAAACTTTTGTCGTCTTAAATATTTTCTGATAAATATTTTGTTATGAGCAATTTACAACATATTCGTTGTTATCTGTGTTATACATTTATAATACTATAGGAAATTCATTATTGACTAAATACAGCCCACAAATAAAAACATATATAATAACATAAGACGCAATATATTTATTTTCAGTTTTAATAAAAATACAATAAATTATATAATTTCGTCTATATAATATCTATCTTGTGCCCAGATGATAAATGCAAATGCACATAAAATCGATGGATACACATATTAATAATAATTATGTTTTTGGAATTTTGATGCAGTTTACATTTGGTTCGATAGTTATAACTATCTATTATAACTACGCGTCGCACATGTTGTTACAAATCTATTTTTTTTGTCATGAACGTGTACATAGCTTAATATTTGAAATGATTCATCATGCATACGTTCAATTATTGTTATAGAACTTTCTTCATCATTACATCTATAATATTTATACCAATCGTGTTAGATATGCCAATGTTCATTATGAATAATAAATTGACTGTTTATGTATAAACCATAAGGAAACGATGTAGTGATTCGTGTGTTTCTGTTCTGTAACTTAAGTAAAAACACTGCACTGTCACAAGATGTAATCGGTTTTAATATTTAGTGTACTCGGTTGCCTTTCACATTTAATCGTCGAATGTAAACATTGTTATTTAAATTATTGCACGATCAATGTTTCAACTACAGTATTTAAAATTATATTAAAAATTAGTTTAATTTTTATTTCGATTTTTAAAGTATTTTTCGGTATATATTTAGAATTTTGATGGCATTAAGTCAATTTTTTTAAATGACATTAAATAATCAGCCTGACTTATAATATATTATTTTGTTGATATTATTAAGAATGTATAAGTAAGTTTTTTGATTAAATATATTTGAAAATAAAAATAATAAATTACTTAAGAAAGGTGTGATAAAATGGAACACTTAAATTGTTATTGAATTTTAAAGATTCATTAGTTATTTACCTATATAAATTTATTAATAACATAATATTTAAAATTTTCATAAAAGCCATTTTTGTTCCGTCGTGGAATTCAAAACATTTCTTATTTGATTACAATGTTGCTATCTTGTTGTTATTATATGAATGTTTCAAAACTACAACTGAAATTGTATTACTAGTATAAAATAAAATTGCCACACATGATTAGCACGAATTTTATGATTATCCATTATGTCACTAATTGTATACACGATGATTAAATAATTTAATAGTGTCGTAATGAAATATGTTTATGTACATTAATATTTCCTGATTTATTTTAACGTTAAATATAATAATCTTCTAGAAGAATTCAAAAGTAGAAACCTTGAAAGTATGTTATAACATTTATTTTGAAATATTTATAATATATCTCGATTAATATAAAATAGCCAGACGTATTTAGCAGTGGCGTAGTAAAGATTTTGAAATGGGACGAGGGTGGGGCGGAGAAGAGGCCAAAGCCAAAAAAATACTCAACAATTAACAATAATAATTTATTTTTATTTTTATAACAGTTGTTTAGACTTTCATATTTTAATTTAATAACATTTATTTGATATAATGGTGAGAAAAGACCGTCGGTTAAGTATTAGAATGATCGCAGAAAGACTAAATATTGATAAAGAAACGGTTAGAAGAATTTTGCACGACGATTTGAACATGTTGAAAGTGTGTGCGAAGTTTGTGCCAAAAAATTTGAGTGCTGATCAAATGTTGACGCGACTTCAAATTTGCTCAGATGTTCTTGAGCAGTTTGATAACGACCCTAGCATGGAACAGAGGATTATTACGTGTGATGAGACTTAAATTTTTCAGTATGACGTGGAAACTAAGCGTCAATCAATGCACTGGAAAAGTCCCGCATCCCCTCGCATCAAAAAAGGAAGAAAGTCAAAATCCAAATTCAAGGCGATGTTGATCGTTTTTTTTTGACATCAATGGCATCAAGATGATCGAATGGGTACCGGAAGGCCAGACAGTCAATAAACATTACTATTTGAAGGTGCTGGCCAAGCTGAGAGAACGAGTGAGGAAAAAAAGACCGGATCTTTGGAGAAACAAGTCTTGGATCTTGCATCAAGACAATACGCCTGCCCACAACGCTCCGTTTGTGAAGCAGTTTTTAGCGGATAAACAGATTCCTGTGCTCGACCACCCAACGTATTCACCAGATTTGGCACTCTGTGACTTTTTCCTATTCCCGAAGGTAAAATCAGTGTCGAAGGGAACTAATTTTGAAACGATGGAAGCAGTTAAACAAAACACGGCAGAGGTACTTAGAGCACTTTCTGAAGACGACTTCAAGTATTGTTTCGAACAGTGGAAAAGAAGAATGCAGCGGTGTATTAATAGTGGAGGAGAGTATATAGAAGGGGAAAAATGTTTCGATTCATAATTCTAATATTAAAGGTGTTTTCTTTGACTAGTCTCGTTATTTAATAGCCATACCTCGTATATATATATTATAGTTTAAGAACTATTGTACTTTTATCTTGCAGTAGAATGGACTATTACTGATGGTTACAAATATGTACTTAGAAAATTGAGTGAGTGTAATCAATATGTTTTATTCAATTATTCCTCCAATATTTTATGTAAAAACATATATATTTACATTTTAAAAGTATAGAATAAAGGTTATTAAATTAATTATCGGTCACAACAAGTGCAGTGTTTTACTTTTATATACTCTCAATCGAAATTGATATTGTTTATGACATACGTAAAAATGACGGTAACTCAAATAAAACAACATTTTTCGGTAAAATCAGAAATGGTTAAACTACATCGAAAAAAAATATTATGTTATACACGAAATTCTATTCGATAGTTAATTAAATAAATATTAGAAATTTAAAATACAAATATTTAACAATCAAAAAGTTTTTTATAAACGTTATTGAGAAGTATAATCGTCAGTTTCTTTGTCCGCAGTTGCCAAATGCTTAAATACGATATTTTTTGAATTACATATATTTAATTTTTTTATAAAAATAATAAAAAATTTTTTTAACATTGTTTAATTTAAAGCTCATCGTCTAAACGTGTTTATTTGTTCTGGGATTCTTAAAGCATTGTTCAAATAAAACTTGAAATCTAGATCTATTGCGATTTTTGATTTTCTTTTGTTACGTTTAGGAATACTAATTTTTTAGGAGGAGGAGCATGTGTCCCTTGTTGCCCAGAATGGCAATTTTTTTAGTCTATTAGAGACGCGCTAAATTTATATCGAAATATAGCGTAATTGCCGTAACTAGAAAAATAATTTGTATATTTATACCACAATTTATTGGAAAAATATTTTAATAATATTGTTAAACCGGTCCTACACAACTCGTATACTTGGCGAATAATCGACAATCGTTATACTTTGCGAGTTGTATGGTAGGTATTTAATCGTAAAGTACGACGATTATATTCACTCGTAAGTTTCCCGTCGTTGTTGTGCTGAGTGACTTGTGCTGATAAAAAATTTAATCTTGGGTTTTCCCCTAAAATAGATTATTTTGGTTACGTTCAGACGGCCACTATTCAATTAGATTTTTTTACGTATAGGTTTTATCGAATACGAGACGGCGTTTTACACAGAACTAATTTTTTATTCGAGATCCGGGAAAATTTCGTTTGTGAACGGCAAAACATAAAAATAAGCACTACATTTTCACGTATTAGATAAAATACATTCGGGATTTAAAGAATCGTCGTAGTGACACGTTCGTACGGTGTACGGGAAAACAAATTTCACAATTACGGGATTTTACCATATGGTCCCAGTGTGAACATACTAATTATAATACTCATTTTAACTGTTTTTTTATTCGATAAAATCCCGTACACAGTATACGAACAAAATATCGTCCGAACATAGCCTTTGTGTGTAGGAGTATTTGCGATGGCGAAAATAGTATATATGATACACGACTACATGAGTCGAGTGGGACCGGCTTTACATTTTACCAACAACATATCAATAAATAGAGTGGGTTCGTTGAAAATAAATAACGTAATTTTTAGAGGAAGGGATAATTATAATAGGGCGTCTAAAATGTGTTGCCTGACTACCATATCTACTGAAATCTATGCACATATATAACTCGGACTGATCATAGCACTCCTTCAGTTTTCTATATAGGATACTCACCGATACTCATAATTTCCTAATGTTTGAAGACGGTAATAGATACGGAAAAGTTAAACCGCCTATCCTATCGTTATGACATTTCTGATTAATGAATAACGGTCGAGAACACTCTCGGAGACGTGCCCATTGCTACCCATCAGTGCAATACTTACATTATATGTCACTAGAAGATCATATTTACAGACTATACAAATAAATGTACAGCTCTGAACGTCATGAGTTTTAGTGTGATTCGCTTTTTTGTTGACGTGATATTGAGATAGAGAGATATAGGAGGTTGGACCTCTAATTATTTACATACGTGTAAATACATTTTTCTCTATCAAGCCTTTATCAAGTGTTCTTATTTTAAATCAATATCTGCATAGTAAAAAATAGTTTTATTAACATATTATTATTTTAATTTTTGATCTTTTAGCTATGTAACATATGTATGTTTTTGGGTTGGATACAACTTAATTTTTGTGACTGATTTTGCGTAACCGATTTTGCGTAACTGATTATCCGTTATGCTTCACTTACACCCACACTAACATCGCTGTTGCTATACCAAAAAATATCAAACATCACCAGATTGACCACTTAACCTCGAAACATTACATTTCGTACTTTACGTCTGGCGAGCACAACCTCCTAAAAAATGACAGAGGTGCCTTATAAGAGAAACGATTAGCTACTACATACGATGGTTTAGAAGATATTTGCGCTGTTGAAATGCAAATTGACGTTATACGAGCACTGCTCGTTTCCGTGTATATCATACCCTGAACAAACAGTTTCGTAACGAAGGATTTCTTTGAATTGAATCTTATGGCCTATAATCCAAAGGTAGCAGATGTTATAGATGGTGTAAAAAGGAGAGGTAATGACCAAATACCTATCGTTCTTGTTGGCAATCTGAATATCGACTTGAGCTCAACTTGCGGACATAAATTCATATTGTTTTTGCTCAAAAAGTTTTGTCTGGAACTCAGTAACGATCCAGTCTTTTCAACGACAAGAAACCGTATGACCGTAGACGTCAGATTAAGTCACCTTATTAACCACATATTCACTAAACATTACATTTCGTACTTTTTCCATCATCGACCGATCTTTAGTATAATTCATGTATATTTTATTGATGTAAATAAAATATAATTGTAGAAATTTCAAATTGTATTATATTTTTTTCCCCATAAAAACGGAAAAAGAAGAATGTTTGATGTCATTACGTTTGTTTACTATTCAAGCCATTAACAGCTAGGCACCCCAAAAACATATGAGATTCGATGTTTTTCCGTGCAGCAGAGAAAAAATCTAGTATTTTACTACGGTTTTAGCAACCTTTCACTCAACCTATTTTTTTTTTCTGTTGTTAGAACCAATAGTATTCAGTATTAACTGTTTTATTTAAATTAATTTAGATTTATCTTTGTATTACAAAATATAACTATATAATAACTCGTTGTTAGATATCTCAACTACAAAAACTAATAAGTTAAAAAATACACCATTATAACTAGTTGAGTTTGTACATTAATATTAACGTGACTCTAATTATTAACTCGTTGGTGTCCATCCTTGATATTTTATAATTAAAGCATGTAACATTATACTTAAACATATTTTTATTTGTTAGCCATGCCTGAGGACTTGAGAACCTATAATTACATTTACGGTACTTTTATAACTCAATATCTTACACAGTTTAATCGAAAGTGTTAAATAATCATTATTCAAATAATGAGTAATATAATTTTTTATTTCACAGATGTAATTTAATAATATTATTAAAAATATTAAATATTATGTCATCTTGTTTTCCAATGTAGATAAAACTGATTAAGCAATTAAATATGAATCTTTCAGGGGCGGTATATAAATATCAAATGCATCTTTTCACAGCAGTCACTTTGTGTATGTATCGTTGTTGTCAATAAATTGAAGTACATTAATATATGGTAGGTAATTGGAGAATGTTGATATATGTGACAATCATAAGGAAATGGTTTTTTATTTAATTACGGATGATAATAATAATAATCAATATAACCTGTTTTCTTTAACAGTATGATTAAAAAATATTTTAACATATTATGTACGTTATTAGTTAAATAATATTAATAAATATTATTTTTTAATAAATAATTATAATTACAATTTTAATAATTAATAAATAGGACATTTGTTATAGACAATATTAATTTTTAAATATCAGATCAATAATATTATTTTTATATAAATAACTACAGAGTGTAATAACCGAAAAAACGATTGTAAACTTTATGTCAACCGTCTCTAAAGGTCATGTACATGTTACTACCATTTCGAATATTAGATAATTTATGATTTGTATTAAGCTGTAATATGAACATATTTTTCACTTTATTTTTCGCTGGTATCTTCCTTTAAATTCTAGATTGAAATCTCCACATAAAATTATAGGAATGATTTCGAATCATTTTTCCCATAATTCTTCAATAGCATTAACCATTTACAATAGTAAAATTGTCTGGAAGATTTTTTTTTGATATCGGCCATGTTACTATTTGGGGAAACACATTTAAAATATTTACCAAATTAAAAATATTTTTCACTCGCTATTCTTCGCAATTGTTCCCAAGTATTCTTTCCAATTTTAACAAAACTTTATCGAACTTCATGAATATTTGCGGTATTGAAATTATCTTGATATCTTTTATAATATATATATATATATATATATATATTAATATATATATTATATTAATATACATTTTATAAATTATAATTATATTATAATTATTATATATATTATATATAATGATTTTTTCAGGCGCAAAAAAATCTCGTTTGAATTCACTAATATATCAATATATTTTGAAATCAAGTCCGCTCACTGTCGTTCATCTGTGTTTCTGTGTATTTTTTTTTTGTATTTATTCAGCACATAATCTCATTTAAAAGCGTGCCCTCTCACCAGTGTTTTGCGCATGATGATTTTTTTCATTTCGAGCCTTGATATAAAACGTATTCAACATTAAGACAAATTATGGAATCAAATGATTATAAATGAAATTATCCAACTTTAGTAATCAGCATGGTCCAGAGTCCAACAACTTGGTGTGAAAATAACTCAGCAGGCACGTATTAATTTTTGTTAAATCTGTTACGACATTGATAATTATACATTCAATATAATATAAATATTTGTACAATTTTATACAATAAAAACTAACACTTCTACAGAAATCATCTTTGGAAATATGATTTGAAAACTTTTGATTGTATCCATAACGAATTAAAATTTTGTGTTACACAATACTTTCGTATAAATATTAATTTAAAATATGGAGTTATCACTAGATAACATATACTTCTTTTACAATTATAGCTAGTTTAATTTAGAATGTATATCTTGTACGTAAATAACATAATTTGTGAATAAATTAGTATATTTTTTCGAAATATATTTTTCCTTGGATTCGATGAATGTTCAATACAATCTAGCGTTAAGTTCAAATGATTTTTTTAAATATTCCTCAAGTCATAGAGTTTGCATATTATGTTATGTGCTTACATATAGTATAAAAATAATTGTCTCACAATTAATAGTGCACGTTTAATAACCTTATGATATATTAATTTAGAGAATGTGGATAATTGTATAAGTAATATATCATTGTTTCTTCGAAATATTAAATTATTAATGTATTTTATAATTATCGTACATTTTTATAAATGTACCTAACTTGTACAATTACATTTAATAGTATACCAAAACTAATTAGTGAAAAATTAATGATTTTATTGAAAAAATATGTTCTCGCCAGTTATACTTTCATACCATACATAATTTTAGAGACTATTAATAAATCGAAAGTAGCCTTTACTTCAAACTTCTTTAAATTAAAATTTGATACGTAACAATAAATGTCTGATTATTTATAATTATATTATGAAATGAAATTTGAGACATTGATAATTTACGCTTGTTAATAAAATGAACGCGAAATAGTTCTAGTGTTAATATTTAAACAATTATATTTAGATTCTGTGAAATTCTCAAAAGAAAGTGGTATGTAATCAGTTTGTATATTACAGTATATTCTACAGGTCGAATAATATTTTAGTCATATTCTAATCATTTGTTACTTTCAAAATAATAAAAATAAATGAGTGTGTTAAATCAAAAATTAATGTTCTCTTATATACTGACAATGATTGTCAATACCAAATTGTATTAAGCAAATATGTTTCTTTCTTTTAGATCCTACAGCCGGTGATATTTTTAATGACGCATTCAAATATTGCTGTTAGTAAATAAGTATTTCATATGTTCTCATAAAATGAAACGAGTAAATAAACATTTTATATCAAAGATAACAGCGAGTGCAATATTACTGCATCGGGGTTCATATCACAGTGAAGTTTTAGATTTAGTCGTCGCTCATGTTTTGGTTTATATACTGCCGTTGAGTGCCTTAAAATTAGTAATTTTTCGTTCCTTTTAGTGAATCGTTCATTTTGATTCCAAATGACTCGTTCCATCGTTATTTTCAGTATTTTCAGTATCGTTATCTATCGGGTATCGGTACCGAACCAAACTACTACGACCCGTTTTCCAACTACTCGTATTATGCGCACCGACTATAATCACATATTTTAGTTTACACTGTTATTTATTTGTCATTTCGGTTTCCAAGGATGACGTTTTCGTGTCGTATACGTACGTTGTACGAAACATTAAATGACGAACATTATTAACTGTAACGTATCGTGTATGAAATGATAAGCGTGCTAAGAGATAAATGTTATGGATGATATAAAACAAATTAACATTTTAATATATGTATTTCATATATTGAAAGTGCCTGACGCTAAACAAATAACCGATTTATGTAAAATTGTAAAATAATTTAGTTATTTTGTTATTTATTAGTTGAATTAATCTAACGAATCGGTTGTGGTTGAACGGGTAGGAACACACGTTTACCCGCGTTAGTGGCGTCAGGTCTCTGGTGCAAGTCAGCCAAAATTACCCGTTCCGTCCATTTTTGGCTTGTCCAAGAACCATCGTCGAGCTCCATAATATGTGAAGGGTGAAATCTGAGCATATTAGTGTTTGTGAAATAAGAGGATGTAAAACTGCTATTAAAATTAGTTGAATTAATATTATTATTATAATACTCCATAGAATAAATAGTAATACCTATATACCTAAATATATTCAACATTTGATTTTTTTGAATTTTATAAATGTATGTTATAAACGTAACTGATACTTAACCGCCTGGCTGTAATATTATCGACTATAGCAAATACATAAAAAAAAAACGTAATTAAATTTAAGGGACTAAACTATATTTTTATATAGTCTGTGTCTAAATATTCAACTTGTACGAATGGTTCGAATGAAAACATAAGCCAGCTTAGATAGAGTAGACCAAGGTTATTATTAATGGATTATTACTATATATCAACCTTGGTATCGGACAACAGTAATCGGTAGCATTTTGAACAATAAATAACGCGAGCATTTTATCGGCCTCAATTCTGTATTTCGGTGTTATCGGTGATACGTGATACGAGTATTGTAACGGGTTGTAAATGGCGGAAATGCGTCAGATGACGTATTTGGAATAACAATATGAATATCCGCTATGGTAGTATATTTATCAACATATACACTAATACAATTAAATACACTGAAACGTATAATGTAAAATAATGTTTAAAAAAAATTTACCACTCGCTAATACGGCTACGGACGTACTGGACGAGTATGTCGGTTCGACATATCAAAATCGTCGTCGTTCGTAGGAAATCGTATTTTTAATTAATATAATATTCCTATTTATAATACCCAAATACGATTTGCGGGTAATCAATAGCTGATGCTTAATTAACATATCGCGAAATCGTATTATTATAAATAGGAATATTTCGCTATCTGTTACGTCGGCGTACCGGTGGCGAAAATACCTTATGATCGCACGTAATGTATTTACGGCGGTTAGGTATTTTCGTTCAGCGTTACTTGCGGAAAGGGATGGACAGTTGATAAATATCGGCTCGGTGGTGTAAACGATTCGTTTACACATACACGAGCCGTGTCAACTCTCCCCTCCCAAACTGTCCAACCGGGAAGCGCTATCGCATAGAAGCGTAGAGGACCTAGGACCCGGGTTCTCTCTTAGACACATCGCTGACTTCCATAATAGGATCAGCGGGTTTCAGGGTTACTCGTTTGACTCTATCGAGTTCGATAGAGCCGGATTCGTATAACCCTGGTAAGAGAGTCTCCCAGTTAAGAGGTGGAAGGATTACGGGTTCGAGGGTAGGTCGAGGAAGGCGGTGATTTCTTCCTCTAAGTCGTCCTTCCTGGCCTCTATTGGATCCATTTCCATCCCTGCCTCCTCATTCGCCGACGATGGTTTGGTCGCCTTCTCTGCTATTTCGGTTTTGGGAGTGCTGGGCGTCTCGGTCATGATGACGTCCGACTTCGCCAACCGGAATTGTTGCGATGGCCCAGCTCTCTCCTCCTCGCACCGTCGGCGCATCTCCGTTTTTTTTTTTTTTTTCAGCCAGAACTGATTTAGGCGAACGGCCGATCTTTTTTTTTTTTGCCGCCGACGTAGCCCGTGTTGCCATGGGTGGTTTTTCTGGTTTTTTTTTCTGACACGACCGATCCTTGGCCATGACAACACCGGTTTGCCTCAGCCTTTGTTGGGATGGGTGGCGATGGCATGTTGCTAATACATGCCTGCCATCCCCGTAGGAATGCTTCCCACAACACCGGGTGCTGTTGTAGCTCACCACTGGTGGCTTGGCGTACCTGTTGTTGTGTCAACGGGTACTCCAAGGAGCGTCCTCCCAGGTCTTGAAGTAACCGTTTGGTCTCCAATTGGTTCTTCACTAATGCTTGATGTTTTTGCCGGTAAGTATTGGCAGCCGATGCTCTCCGGTTGGTGGCTGTTGCGGGGTTGTCTATTCTAATTGGAACAGAAGGATAAAACAAATAATGGATTCTTAATAATTTCACTGAGGTATAATTTGACCCTCAGCGTGTCCTTCTGTCGGTTGAGCCATTTTTAAACACGAGACATGGAGTTTTCGGGGTGGACGTTGGTCAGTGAGATAAACTCCTAACCCTAATCGTTCCGCCAATCGAACAGGTCCCAACCATTTAGGCGCGAATCCTGCATGAAACCCCTTGTCCGCGTTTGAGAGATGATGTCCTTTGTAGTAAACCCAGTCTCCGATTTCGAACCTTGATTCGGTCGGTGTGACCGGGTTCACCCTCTTGTTCAGAGTCTCAAAGGTTTCAGTCTCTTTTTCTTGTCTCTGTAGGTTTACATCTTTCGGCGGAATGATTGGTGCATCACACAGGGCCCAATCACCAGGTCGTTTGGCTTCTCTACCGAGTACCAGTACCGATGGTGGAAATCCTGTGGCTACATTCAACCTATTCCGAATCGCGAAGAGTATCGACGATAGTTTAGTGTCCCAAGAGCGATGACTTTCACCCATAAGGTGGGCGCGAAGTCCTTTTTTCAACTCTTGGTTCCGACGTTCGACAGGGTTTGCTCTAGGGTGGTAAACCGGAGTCGTCCACCCCTCCGCCCCCCATCGGTCGAGTGCTCTGAGCATTTCCTTAGAAATAAACTGAGTCCCGTTGTCGGTAAGACACACTCGAGGATACCCAAAACGTGAAAAGAATTCAATACCCAAAAATAATACCCAAATACGATTTGCGGGTAATCAATAGCTGATGCTTAATTAACATATCGCGAAATCGTATTATTATAAATAGGAATATTTCGCTATCTGTTACGTCGGCGTACCGGTGGCGAAAATACCTTATGATCGCACGTAATGTATTTACGGCGGTTAGGTATTTTCGTTCAACGTTACTTGCGGAAAGGGATGGACAGTTGATAAATATCGGCTCGGTGGTGTAAACGATTCGTTTACACATACACGAGCCGTGTCAGTATGGAGCAATTATTATTCTTAGACCAATTGCACCTAAAAGAAATGAGTTCAGACTCGTTACCCCTATGTACTCGATCCAAAGTAACGAATCGTTCATGAACGACCGCCACCACTAGTATCTATGTTTTTATTACCACACGTCGCGTCAACTGTATTCACTATAAATTCGAGTTGATTTCGTTTTCGGCTGTATGTGTTGTGCGTATGTGAATGTCATGTCGACGTGTTTGGTTATTATTCCTACACCCTTGTTTGTTTATAAATGAACAAAAGATTAAAATGTCAACATTCTATTTCATCGTGGCTGTTAAAAAACCCAAAAGGAAGATAGTGGAGCAACAACTGACTGTGATATTAAATGTACACTGTGTAATTCTGCTATTGATAATAAAATGATACCAGACATAACACAACCATCGGCTTCAAAAAAATAACAGAAAAATATATCACCTATTCAGTGGTATAACAACTAATACCCGTTGCAAAATAATTCATCGTGTTTTTCGATTTACACATTTGGGGAAAGGAGTATGAAGCACATGCAACCACTTACAATATTTATCTGAGTTTCCTCTATTTCGTGTTCTTTCTTGTTCGACTGAATGTAATGCTATGCCACTTAAATGGTCTTGCGTTATTGTACCTCTTAAATATCTTTTAATAACCTTTAGCTTGAAAAGCGCACGTTCTGCACTTGCAGATTTAACATGAATTGTAAGGAATAATAAAAATACAGTACATACTTTTGTAAAATTTAATGTTAATGTATGATTTTTTACCATTGGCGCGAGATCTTTAATTGAAATACGTTTATTTATTTTATTTTTGAGAGTTGATTTTACTGCTAGTGTTAGAAAATATATTGGTGTACATATTTATAATTTAGCATTAATTCATGAAATCATGAAAGGTATTTATTAATTTGATTTATAAATAAATCCAAAGTTCACTAAAAAATAAATACACGGAATAAACATTCTGGACACGTTAGTCGGTAATCTGAATATAGCTCATCAAAATGTCTTTTCCCAACTTTACAGACTTTATTTTTAAATTCTGCAATGATCGACCAACCTTTAGCAACCATATTTGCTTCTTCCAAGAGATCATTACAATTGTATCTGTTTACTTTTAAGTTTTCATAACAGTTTTTTAATAGATTGGATGCGTTGTCCAAATCGACTGATTTTGACTTGATAGTTTTCGATGTTAGGCTTATTATTGGTACAGTTATATATTGAAAAACTAAAACAAAATAAAGTTATAATTTTCTATATGTTCTTTAATCCCTTCTGCTTCATTTCGCTTATTTTATTTAGCATAGAGCTGCAAAGAATAACTAATGTTGCAGCTTTTTGAATTTCAGCTAATCTCACATTAAGTGCAAAACTCGCATCATAACGACCAGCTCAGCTTGTTGGATTAAAATTCCTCACTAATTCAATTTGACTTTTAGACTTCTTAATTAAATGTGACAATATTTGATATTTTACCATAATACATGTATTTAAAAAAAAAAAATAAAATAACAAAATAAAAACTCTTTGAAGAACATCGAAAATTATTGTCAATTCTGATATTTTTCACAGTATCAATAACAATTACATTTAAATTATGAGCTGAACAAAGAACATATGCTGCTTTTGGCTTAATATCTTTAATTTTTTCTGTAAGCATTTATACATATCACTCATTTTAGAAGACTGTCAAAGCCCTGACCACAACGCTTATTGCGATAGATACTCCTTTTTTTCAATATTGTGTTATAATAAATCAGACAATGAAGAAGGTGATTAATTAATAACTTTAAGAAACGCTAAAAAAGTTTCCTTCACAAATTTTTTTTTGGGTTTTCATATTTATCTTTTTTTTAACTCAATACCGGCAAATCTCATCAAACTGATCAATTTTTAAAAGGTTTTGTGTTATCTCATTTATAATGGAAAAATGGAGTTCCTTTAATATTAAGTATTAACTCGTTTTCGATTTTATTTGTAATTAACTGTATCAATTCATTTTGATTCTTAGAACTACAGTAATTTATTTTATAATTAACTTGCTTATTAACTTTTTTTAATACGGGATCACATTTCCCAAGTAGCCCAACAAAATAATTTCAATTATCATTTTCTCCTTTTTCATTGCTGAGTTTTCCTCTTTAACCGCGAAAATGTACGTTTCGCATAGTTAATGAAAGAGTAATATTTAGAATTCGTTCTAATACTTGAAATTTATATAATTTTTCTTTTTTATATTTAAATATAATTCTTCATTCAATATTTTATTTAAAAACCATGTTTCATAAACTAAATAGGAAATTTAGTGAACGTGTGATTGTTCATGTTTTTTGATGCTAACTACTATGTGTTTATAATCACAATAACCTGTAGTCCAAATTTCTTCAAAGCCGGTGGATAAGCGATTTCCAAATAGCCATCACGACCTAAAATACGCTTGAAGTATAATCGAATAACACATCCATGAACATTTGAATTTTATATCAATTTTCGACACTATAAAATAATATTTTTCTGATAAAGATCTACCGTCTGAATTTTTAGCAAAAGGTCTTTTAGCATTAGGTCTGGTTTTATGGATTCGCGACAATTCTTGATGAGCCCTTAGTATCATGGGCTCGTGGCTCATTGCTCGTCATGATACCCTATCGGTTCGCCACTGCATCTATAGTTCACACACACACATTTTTCTTGGGACAACAAAATACACGCATTAGCAGAAAATTGTCCGGTTCAAAACTAAAAGATACAAAAAAAGGAAATGAACAAAATTTAATACTTCTATGTTCAGAACAAGAGAAAAGTGGACTGTATAAATACAGTCCATTAAAATTTTATTAAAATAAACTTATAATAAAATTCAATGTAAAAGCGAATAACTGATCTTAAAAGTAATGGGATTCAGAGGAATATTAAATATAATGGGAACATAAAATTCCATTCAAAATTACTTACTACGATAATTATTATACAATGATAATAACATAAGCGTGAGATTCAAAAAACAAAACCTGATCCTCGAACGACAAAGTTTTCTCCCTATAATAATTATTTTCTTGCGTGAAACTGTAATAATTTTAAATATAAAAAAAAATAGATTAAATAGTATAACTTTCGCGACAGCCAATTACAATAACAAACATCCACAACGACGATACCAACACTACTCGACATAAAATATCAATATCAATAATAATAATAATGATAATAAAACGAGGCGAATGTATTTTCTTAATTATAACAGATCACAGTTTCCGTAAGGACTATAATTTAATTGGAGGTAAATAAACTATCAATAAATTTATTAATATGTAAAATTCAACAAGTAAGAAATACGCCTTGGTCTCTTAGGGGCAAACCACTTTTATGGGCTTTACATTGCATATAAAATCTTTTATAACAAATACCGTTCAAAATTCAATTACAATAACTGATAGTGTTAAAGTAAAATTATTAGATTTGCCAAATATTCCATTGGCTGATTTTATTTACCCATTCTTCGTATACAGAAAAAATAATGCTAGTATGAAAAAATGAAATTTAGATTTTGTTCTTGAATAATATATAGTAATATATAATTAATTAATAAATAAATTATTTGTTTGTTATTTGCGGAAATTCTACGACGCATTAAATTTGATAATGAACGACGGTGATAATACGCTATAGAATCTTTGCGAACATTTACTCACCGACCTCTCGGACACAACTCGGCGAACGTCCGGAGTACAACTGGAAGCTCTCGCTTTGAAATTTCGTTGTTCGCCGTTTTTTCGTGTGCGTCCCTTTCGTGGGACGTCGTTTTACAGAGTGCGTCCGTTATTTGGACGCTGTTTTACCATGCACGCCCGTACGATCATCGAACATGATTGAACCTATTCCTTTTATTAATTGTATAAATGCTGATGCGAGTTATCATGGTCACCTGTTAAAGAACTCCCTTAGCACACAATATTTAGCATTATTTCTTGAATAATTTGTAAATTCTCACCTATCATAATAAATATATTCCCCAATAGTAACTTGTAATGTTTTATACATTAAAAAATATGTATATTGTAGAAGTCTCAGAAGTTAGAATATAACAATCGATGTCCTTTTTTAAAATAAAAAATAAATATATAAATATTTATAAATATATATATATTTATATATTTAAATTTATTCAAACAATATTTTATATTTATAATTAGAAAATATATAAAATATTAGGATATAAAGAAAAATCTATACAAATATAATTTATTTTGTTTCCATGATATGTATAATTATACTGTTATATAGTTTCAGTAAAAAGCCATTATTAAGAAACAAACTGTTCGTTTCGCCCTCCCTCCCCCCAAGAAATTGAAGTCAAATACGCCATTGTGTTCAATGTCATGTAATATTTATATGGTTAGACGACAGGAAGTTTTAGCGTGCCAAACTTTTGAATTAATTTATTGTTCACTTTCAAAATATACTGTTTTAGAGGAAGATTTTTTAAATTCATTTAAATAAAATCACTAACGAAATATTTGTTCGTACATATATAATGTACTAAACATATATTAGTTACTCGTAAGGCAGTTATAAGTGAAATCTCATAATGTTCAATAAATCAAGTACAATAAAATAAAAAATATATTTATATTTTATTATAAAAGTTCAAAATTTGTTGTTTTTTTGATACAGTTAGGAAATCTAATAATTTTTTAAATGGTAAGTTATGTATTTTTAAATATTATGCTCTGAAATATTGACTATTCTGCTTCTCAATATACAGTCTTAGTATATTTATTGAAGATTGAATTTTTGTATGAGATAAAAATGAGTTGTAATTAATACGTAGTAAATATAATGCAGAATATTGAAATTTTGTATATTGGTATTCAATATACACAATAAAATTATTCAACATTTCTTTGAATAATATTCCGAGATCGCATAAATCAGTTTTGGTCAAATATATATATTATGGACGTCCTCAATGTTATGTAAAAAAGTTGTACATATTTCGTTTTATTATAGGAACAAATCGTTTTCTACCAATAATTAATTTATAAAATTGAAAACAGAATTAATCACATACCACATAAATTTAACTAATAATTATTTGATTCGTCATGTAGACATTTTGAATTTTATGAGTACTTTTTATTAAATATTTTACATGTATCTATAAAACGAATAAAATATAATATTATATATTCAAATAGATTTTTTAACTAAATACATATTATACATGGACGAAATACTAGTATCAAAGATAAGTATGTTATGTAACCAGTGTTCTATAAAATATTACTATTGGCGAATAATAAAATGCATTCAGTCGATAACAATATTAAATATTGTATAATATTATTTTAAGGTATCCTTACATCTGTAGTGGTTGGTCAATAATAAATAATGCCACAGTGTGTTTTGCATATTATAACGATATACCTAGGATAATATATTACATTAATCTACAATAGAGTGCTAACTATTTATTACAATTTGTATAACTACTTCTGTTAGTCGTTATACTATACAAGTAATAAATTGATCCAAGAAAAACTAATTAGTCATCTTATAATAATAACTAATATTTATATTGCTCTTTTTCTTTTAGCGGAAACAACTGCACTGCCTCCGAAAGAGTTTTGCGATAATATACGAAACCCTCCTACGCCGGTAATACGTGAGACGGACCCGGGAAATACATCAAACTCTCAATCTAATGTAGATGGTAATTCATTTTATAATCAAATCGACTAATTTCTTTAGTTCATTATAATTAATTATTATTGAACAATTTTGTAACGTTAAGTACTTGAAAAAAATGATTATTCATTTTGCGGTTATATCTTATGACTTTTTAAGTGATTGTTTTTGTTTATTTTTTTAGAAACTAGGGTTAAACCAAGTGTGGAAGATGTTCCCAGCAATATATTAGGACATGAATACATTAATTTGCCAGCCATTGATACATTTGAAGATGATGACGAATGGCAGAGTTGTTATAATAACGTATAAAAATAATATAATCTCACCAACTCCACATACAAGTGCCTGCATAGTTTTTTTTCATGTTTTTATTATATACTAGCTGTCACGACAGACGTTGTCCTGTCTGAGCTATTAAATTCAATTCGAACTGTAATAAATAATAATACAAAAAAATTATATCAAGAATAATTTGTTAATTGTAATGCATTTTGATACATAACATTGTTAGTTTTGTTTTCTGGCGCGTAGATAAATAATGTAGATGGTTTTCCGACACGAGAACAGACGATATACAATTGGCTATATGAACTACATGGATTTTCCCGATTGATGTCACAAACACTTAACGAATGCCCTTGCGATTTATTTATCGACATTGCAAATGCAAACCGCACTGGAAATTGTAACCGTTTAAAGTCGAATTTAATGTCGTATCTGGTATGTCGTTACTGCTTACATAACGGTCCATTTGAAGTTGAGTGATTTCATCGTTGGAATTTTCGCAACAACTCCCAACACAACCATGTCACTACCTTTGTTCACGTATTTGCATATGTTATTAATAGATTTTATGGAATTGCAAAATTCGATATTTATGTGTGCTTTAAATGTCTTGGAGAGTAACGGCGAAAACTGAACAATCCAACGAGTATCAACTACAATGCCCTGTTGATTCATTTTTATTATTATTGACCTTTCATTTTCATCAGTGGATCGGCGACGATAAAATAGATACCATCATTTCCAGTAATAGTTTTTGCTAGTTATTGTCTTCGATAGTGTTTTGAACATTTTCCGTCAACCATACACGAAGATTTGGGATTTAATATTCCACGGTGACCATGAATCATATTTCTTTTAACAACCTCGTGTAGCAGTAGATCTTCTTCATTATCGGGAATTTCCGCTGATATCACATCATTGATTTCATTCGGTTTTAGCCTCTCAACAAACCAAATGAGGATGTATGCACGTGGCAATCCGCGTTTTGCCAGTGATTGACTAGGAAATAATTCTTGTCGATTTTCTGTCCACTGTGGATTACACGTGAACGCAATAAACAAATCTAGTGTGTCATAATGACGTACACACGACATAGCATCTTGAGCGTATTCATGCATATGTCGCGGACTTCTGACGTATTTTGCTGGGAGAATAGTCATTTTGTCGACATTTCGTGCATTTCCGTTAGTATTGATGGCATCCCAAAGATGAATATATTCCTCGTAACGGAGTTTTGCTTAGTTCAACCTGATAAATGTCAGTCGCTCAGTTTCAACTTTATACGTACATATCCACAGCATATTGGTTAAATAGACTCCGACATTTTAAGATGTGACTGTCCTCGTTTTCCCGATCCATCAGTCTATATGAATAATAATTCATTGTAATAACTTTTTTGTTAGTTTCGACGCCTGTAAATACATTTTTGTGTTAATAAGATAAAGTAACATTGTAATTAAGGTAGTAAAGGTAGATTGGTTATTTACCTGTAACTGGATTTATCATCTTGATTGAAAAATGATACCCGTCTTCACCTTGTCGAAATAAGATAGGATATTATAACGCGTCATATAATCGATGTGTTTCGGACACACGTTGCAGTAGATAAACCAGTAGACTAAACAAATTCAACAGAAAATAAAAATTTGACACCCTTAGTATTACTTTATAACCATGTATACCACGTGTTAGTCTATCAAAACTTACTGCAAATCGATATTAAATTAAACTTTTAATATAAAGCGTGATTTTGGTGAACTAACTGTGATGAAAGAAACACTTTGCAAAAAACTCACTCAACAAAATCAAAACTGAATAAACGTTCAGATCGAATGAACTGTGCAAAATGCTGAAAATGCTTGAATTATAATAATATTATTTTATTTTATAATATTAAATTTAACATTTTTACATTAAAGGCTTTTACAAACCTCTCGTTTCTTATTTAAATGACCCCAGAAACTTCTATCATTTCGACTATAAAAAGTAGCTCAGTTTTGATGTTTAAATCAGTTTTGAATTCATCAACAATTATACTTTGCATCGACCGTTCCATTTTTTTCCTTTAAAAAATATATCGGACAAATTTTGTTTGAAATTTTTAATAGTAAATAATTACATATTTAATTTCAAAATGAAAATTTTTGAATGATCGACGCAAAGTAAACTTGTTGTTGAACTCCAATAGGGGAAAAAAACGTTCAAACTAGATAAAAATCCATTTTAATCGATATTCGGAGAAACGATTGTAACCGGCTCTGCGTAGAGAGAAACTGACTTAAATAAACGAATTTGGGGCGCTTAATTTTACTTTTGTTCATGTGAAATGTTAAAGAATTCTTGGAATAATCATTTTATTCCATATTCTATCTTTTATGTATAAAACATAATAAACATATTATTTCGTAAATAAGAGGTGACGGGATGTAAATTCAGTCATTCGTGTACAGGTATATGTATATATATATATACAAATATATGAATAAATCGCATTATAGGTCATAGCAGCGCGATTTATTTAACATAAATTCTAAGACAAATTGTCGAAAATCATTTAAAAATTTGTATGCTGTATTTAATATCCAAAGCTGTACTTTTAAATGAATTGGCACTGCATTTTTCGTAAATGATTGTGTTTATAATTCATAGTCTTTTATAATAATTACAGTTATATGTTTTGTCGTTTATTATTTATTTTTATACAAGTACTCTCTTAGTGAATTAATTAATGAATAAAGTTTATTTATTAAAAATAAAAAAATTTTTTTTCATTATAACATATAAATACTGTCCGTGTCATTATATTAAATTATTTTCATTAATCAACCACAAAGAACGCATACAGTTCGTAAAATTTGTATGTATATTATTCCATTTGATAGGTTATAACGGCGAATTATAGGTTACAACCAGCGAGATTTTGTATTAAAATAGAAAACCTTAATATTAATAAATTGTGTATTATTGAAATTTAATCTATCAGCCTCCAATATTATGTCCATGGAGTCGTGAACGAAATCGTCGATGTCCTAGAACAACGCGAGTCACATAATGATTGCTGTATGTATGTGTTTGCGATATGTTTAACGCGCGTAATGTTCAAAAGTAAAATTTACTTGGCATTTTGAGCCTTCGAATGTAAAAAACGCGTATTCTTTTAATGTCACTTTAGCATACTTGAGTTTCGCCAATGTCAACAGGCCGGTTTTGACTTCGGATATTTTTAACACGTTACAAGTTATTTCTTTCGTTAATATATTGCAATTGATGTGTATGTCTCAAAAAATAAAAAATAAATAAATAAAATAAAACAATTTCAATCAGATTTAACACGAAACAATGAAACATAACTGTAATCAACGATCACAGACTTTAAGCAGAATGTACCTTTTCGCGGGGTTTTTCGAACATCGTCGGAACAATACTGATTTGCCGGATGGAAACCGGAGCTTCTATGTTACACGTACCAAAACTTTCTAATATTGGGAACTTCAATAACCCGTCTGAAAAATATACCCAATCATTTTTCCATTTCACGTATCCCTGGATGTTTTTTCTGTACAAGTTGAAATTGGTGATGCTCTTGAAGTTTTCCCCGAGATTGTACCCGTTGTTTTCCAGTATGGCGTAGATTTCGTCTTTCGGTTCACTTTCCTGGAAGTCGTCGGACGCTCTGTTGAAAGCCGTCGATTTGTCTGATACCACGTTCAAATCCATATCGTGCAGAAAACCGATTTTCCCGGAAAGAATGACCTCGTCGTCGAGATTGTACTCAAGCAGTCCAGATCCCCGTTGAATCATCAAATAACTCTCGGACCCATCTGTGTAATATATATTGCACACGTTTCGGATAAAATAAAAAACGTTGTTTACTGGTCGGATGAATTTTCACGTTGTTCTTAAACCACAAATTATGGAACTGGACCGCCTCTTCGGAAAATAGTTTAGCATTCATTTCAATAAACATTTTCCAAACGTTGTGCTACATTTGAGATACACGTCAAAACGATTAGTAGAAAACATGGACGTAATATCATGAGTCCAATGAGTCCGCATTACCAGTGTATACGAGAACGATATGATGTAATGGCCGTGGACTCGGCATTCAATTAGATGAATACTGTCGTTGAGGAGCAACGAAGTGGTTCTTTTGTCGAGGAATCCGTGTATCTGTTAACGGTATCGAACACACGAGTAGTAACTTCAACGATCGGCCGACGAACCACGTAATCACTGAAACTTACCAACGCACTCCGAGCAACAGTGGGCGTCCATTGATCGTTATTGTTCCACAGCGGCAGGCTGTGGATAGGAGGAGTCCCTCGGGCGACCGGGAACCGTACGAGCGGATAGAGTGCTTGGACTCTCGGGTGCAAGCCGCTCGTGTACATTCTAAAGTAAGTGCAAAAAAACACCAGTGTGACTTTAGAAAAAGCCTCAATGTTAACGTTTTACGGGATTCAGACACAGAAACGAAGTGGAACCGTTTTCAACGTTCAACGGACGTTTCGTTACCGTCAGTTGTAACGCGATTGCGGTGTTTTAGCGCGTCTCATTTCATCATCATCATCATAGACGGACATTTCCGGTCGACGAAATTAAGAAAAACCCCCCAAAAAACAAAACAAAACACAAAAATTTACCGTCGGAGCCGAACGATTTGGTACGATCGTTTCGATTCAATCCGTTCAGCCCTTGAAACTGAAATTGTATCTCGGCACCAGTCCCGTGACCTAAGCACCAGTCCCGTGACTCCGACAATTGCCGAGGTTACGATACCGTTCTCAATCATGTCTTTCGCTTTTTCCAACCCGTTCGAACCACCGACCCATTCCCCGTCCATCGTGGAACTGGGGCCTGCGTTATTTATTTATTCTTCAACATTTTTTCGTAATACCGTTTTCCCGTCGTCCGCGTTACGATCTGCTCGTGTACGAGATTTACCCGTCCAGTTGAGAGCGTACGAAACGCGATTGGCTTGCATCGTTTTGCTACGTCCTAACATCGAGAACGCCGAGTATTGCCAACAGTCCATCGTGTACATTTCCGTGGCGCTGATGGCCGACCCGGTGAATACGGCCGTGTTGGATCCGTGTAGATTCAGCGGGCTCAGACCCGCGTCAACGATCGCTTCGATCGACCTCTCCAAGCAGACCCTCGTCAGCGGGTCCGTGCTCTCCGCAAGTCTCGGGAGGGCGCTGAAGAACGTGGCGTCGAATTTGTCAACGGTTTTCAGTTTGCCGGCGCCGCCGATCGCGCCCAGTTCGTCTGTAACGCGCGCGCGACGACAACGAAATCGAATACAAAATCGGTAGACAAACTGCGTAGACCGGTGGTCCAATACTTATGTTCCATCATCTTGAGTCGATCGTCACGCCGTTGGTTTTGTTGAACAGCATTTCTTTCAACTCGTCCAGGTTGTCGCATTCGGGAAACGATTCTCCGACACCCGATATCACGACCTCTTCTATATGTCCGGCCATCGTTTCTGTACCGGCCGTCTCCCTACCTAGCCGTTGTCCAACGGACAGTCCATTAATCCATTGTTTGCCGATTAGCCGACAAACGCACGTATACCGTTATAAATCATCTTTTCTTAACGGATAATAGTAATCAGTGCTTACACCGTTTTGCATTTGTTACACTCATTTCAACGCGCAGTCGAGTGTTTCGATGCCATTTGTACGTCACGCGCAGCGTACAATTCTTATCATTAACACATATTTTACGTTATCGAGTAATTTGTTTTGGGAAAACACATACATATATATATAAATTTTTGTGTTAAAACGTAGCAAAAAAAAAAACAACCGATATATGTAGAGTATATTACGACCGAAAAATTGTACTCAATACTTGCCGTACGTTATAAAAAATACTTTCGTGATCAAATATAGCTATTAAAGTTTTGATAACCGTAAACGTATTTTTTTCCTCTAGTATCCATTGTCTTGACGGTTAATTAAAATGCCCTAATTGGTTATCAATAAATATGTGGAATTTGTGTTCATGTGATTGATAATGAGTTCGCCCGGTATGATTAGGACGACGAGGATGTCGTTACAACATTTCCTTGTGTTTGACCTGTACGATGTATTTGCATATGAGGGTCATTAAAAATTTAAATTATAACATGGTTTTATAACTTATTCGCGTCGGGCATTTGACAATCTGCTTTAATTTGGACTCTATGTACACGACGAGTTTCGGACGATATCACGAATTTTAGCCGAACGAACGAACGGCCGGTACATACTATGTATTCTCGATGTTTATAATAATGTTTCCGTGTAGACGGAAAGGTTCAGTAAGGCGATCGAACGTTTAGGCTCGGATACGAAATATGACAGTGGGCTCCGTAGCTGGTTGTAAGGGAACAGTGGTGGTAAAACCGTGGGGGGGGGTGAGAATGAGGAAATATATCCCCCAAATAATAAAATTATTTAATTAAGTGAACTCGTATATCCTTAAATTATCACTTATGTTTTCAATGATCAAAATTCATGTTGAAAAATGAGTCTCATCCCCCCCCCTCATGACTAAATCATTTGATCGCCACTGTAGGGAAAAGTCGGCAATGTTGGTTATTGAAATATTAAAATATAAAGTTTTAACTTGAACACTATATGCCTAACGGTTACACATCGACCGCAGCATTGTCACTTATTTACGAGGTTCTCTGCGATTTTTTTCCTCCGCTTGAACAACAACATGCGAATAAAATGTGTTCCCGTTATTTATTAACAAGGGGTTGTGAAAATGTTGATTTTGATTATATTGTGCAGCGTAACCGCTGCCGTAGTCTAACAGTGGCTCGTCCGTTTTTTCTCTCTACCTCTGCGTTTGTTCGTACGAAAGCATTTTATTTATTTATTATTTTTTTTTTTTTTGACATTTTGACGGTGCAGTTCGTGGTATGAATGTTCGGAACAGTGAGTTGGGAAGGAGTTATTGCTTAGATGAAGATGACGACAGTTGGACGAGTGCAAGAAAGAAAAAGAAATGCACACGCAATGCTCGGGAATCACGAACTTATTGACCGTGAGTTTTAGGCGTTTGCCTTCTACGTGCGAACCAGTTGAAATAGTATTCCAAATCTCGTGTGTTTATACCCCAACTGTCCGCATTCGATTCGTTATCAATTTTTCAACGTCCGCCGCGATAAAGTACGATGAAATAAAAAACGTACACGAGAGAGTGACTGCCGAGAGCGCGCCGTCAACGTCAAACAACCACATATTCACATCACGCTCGCACGTCTTGTCTCGGTAAGGCAAGGGCGCTCGGCAGTGATACGGCGTTGTTTGAACCGTCGTAATCAAATCTATATATATATAACATAACTAACTAACCGCGGCCCACCGTTCAACTGTATAATCCGGTGATTATATGAACATAATTTTCTATAGTAAAATTCTTATCACAAGGTTACCCCTGATTTTTATACGATTTTTACGAAAATTCGCACATCAATCTCTCGCGATCATTTAGAGGTGGGTGGATGTCCATCACAGTAGCCATCTGATTCCGTTGGTCAAATCGTTCTCTGATTTGCAGTTGCTTTTGAATCAATGATAACGGTAAGAAGAAAAAGATCAACTACGAAATTCCATTCACGAATTATATATTGTATAAAATGTTGACATCTTTTGAACTAACTGTCCTCTTATGCGTTTTTCAAATATTTTTGAGCGAAAAAGTAGAATTGTTTATATTTGTCTTGCAACGATAGCTCGACCCCGGTCGGGTATTCATACGCTACGCTTTTGGTTATAACTTCAATCATTTCCTTGTTCAGCATCATGCTTTTGTAATCCGTCTCCGGGATTATGTGCACAAACGGCGGGTTGACGCAATACTGTAAAATAAATTTCGAGAATTAAAAACCATCTCCCAAGATAATTGTAACGTCAAACATTTCAATTTACATCATTTAAGTCGGTCTTATTCAACTCGGCTGCTCTTTGGTATCTAAACATCAAAACTTTCGTGTGCAGCTTATTCGACAGTGGCTTCGACGCTAATAACGTTTGTAAACGGCGGCGAAAAACGTGTAATGCTCGTTGAACATTTTCTTCGTATGTTTTCGAATAAGAAGATATGTTTTGTGATTGCACGATTTCCTCGTCACGTTTTCGTAGCGCGTACTTTGAGAACTATAAACCACGAGAAACGATATTTACTACGCGTTGTCAAAACCAATCGGTGTTAGGAATGAAGGAAATGCGGTTAAAACGACGCGGTACACGCACACAGCAAATCCAGTACTAATTACTTCATGCGCGTCTTAACTGAGGTCCGCAGTAAATGTGTTTTAAACACGTACTGCTCGTACGGTACTCGGACGAATGTGAAACGTTTACCTCGTCGGACGGCGTACTGTACGCCGTGTTCAGCAGTTTGTTGGCGAGGTTGTCGTTGGCGAGAAAACTCGTGGCGAGACACGTCAGCGTGTCCGGGTCGCCCTCGATCAACGCAACGGAGACCAACGTCCCCCGCGCTTCCAATATCTGAGCCATTTTCAGCGCGACGATCCCGCCCCAAGACTCGCCGATCAACGACACGTAACGTTTGTTGGTCACGGCTTCGAGTTTCTGAGTGGAACACAAAAACCGGATTGAGTAAACGTCCTTTCGCACACGTCCGACCCGGGTCCCGTTCCCAGTCCCATCCGTTTTCCGGATCGAATGTGTGTGAATAAATACGTTGAAAAACAATAAGTTCACTAAGCTAGCAGGTACCACATGTGGGACAGTGGCTAATGTATTAAGGACCTCCACCCTCGCACTAGCTTACTCCGTTGCAAATTACTGCACACCAGTCTGGCAAGGTAGTTGTCACTGTGAACTTATAGACGTACAATTAAGAAAAGCGTTGCGGACAGTAACAGGTACACTCTCAAACACAAACAGTCAATGGCTTCCAACTCTAGCCAATATAAAGCCACTCCATATACGAACACAAAACTGCGCACTAAGAGAAAAAAAAAGAATCAATAGAAACGTAGCACAACCGACCCATGAGAATGGTTTCCAAAATTCTAGACTTAAGTCACGCAAAACTTTCTTTAAAAAAGCCAACAAAATTTCGGAGTCAGGTAAGCACATACCGGGCGCCTAGCAAGAAGAGTGGACAAGAAAAATACAAGGAGGATGTGAACAAGTGAAAAACGTACATAATCCCCTGGCTGACATGAATCTTACAAGAAAAATATGGACATGCCTTAATAGAATAAGAATAAATCAAGTACGTTGTAGAGAACGCGCGCATAAATGAGGATATACAGATAGCCCGAAATGTGACTGCGCAAACAATACACAATCTATCCAGCACGTAGTGAAAAATTCCCCAAAATGAAAATACGAAGGGGATCCAAATGATTTCCTCACTGCAACACCAAAAGCAGTGGCATGGCTGACTGACTTGGACATCGTGTTGTGACTTATAGCTTATCGTAGTGTTCACATCTATCTACCCATTTTACCCCAACGTATTATACTTCATTTATTAAATTTTATTTTATTTTATTCATACATATTGGTTAGAACCTCTATCTTGTACCCTAGCTTATATGTTTATGCGATATATGTTCTAGTTACGTGTTTGTTGTGTTGTAGTGTATCTCATAATAACAATAATAATAATAACAATAATAAGTTCATGCACACGGATCGGGGATGTGTGCGAATGGACCTTAAGCGTGCACGCGCCCGCGGTATTCGCGACTCTTACGTTCACCAGAACCTCGGACAGCGCGTCCACGGAACCGACGTCGTCCGGCAGTCGCGCTTCGAAAACCGGATAGATGAACTGCCCGTAGAACGCGTCGACGAGTTTCGGCTTAAAACCGGCTATGACGAACACGGGCGTCGTCGACTTCTGTTGCGAGTATCTCGGACTCCTCGTTGCCACCTCGACGAACGCCGCTTCCGTCGTCAGTCTGTCGTTCAGAACGCGTAACTCGTCCGCGGTCTCGGGGAAAAAGTCCGCGATCACTTCGTCGGTGGTTAGCCGAGACCCTGAAACACCGTTTCGCATATCGTTCGTTTTCATTCAAACTGTATTGTCATTTTTCGTTTTTATTGAAACTTTCTATCGGTGCAATATATTTCGACAGTTGCATAAAAACATAAAAACACAAAAACTAAACCGTTGAAATATCACAATGTTACAACAAACGCACACTCAAATTCCAAACATTGACACACGGTTAAATTACAAAATTAATTTCCGTAAAGAAATGTAGGATGACATGGACAGCACTAAGGTGTTGGGTTGAGAATATAGAGGCAACGTCGACTAGACGACTGAATACATCGTTAAGGCGAAGTCTTGGATCACTCAAACGAAGCACACACGAACATTAACATGGTCCGTGGTCACATATAGCTTCTTGTCATTATTATTTAGTCTTTCGATAAACGCAACAACTGTTTAGTAACTGTATCAATCGAAATTAACTTTCATATTTGTTCGTTAGCGACAAGTCACGATAATAAAAGGCCTTATATTTCAATACTTAATTTCCCTCTATAAATGCCACACACACACACACACACACACACACATATTTTTTAGATAAGAAATGCCCGTGTTTAATATATCGATTTTTTAGATGTTTGGATTTCAACGATTTCAACGGAGGCCATCGTAGACCCAGACCCGGTTTCACGGCCGCCACATACATGACATTTCATTTCTATAATTGAATTACAAAATCGCGTGCGCCGTCTGTCTCAGTTAATCAAATAAAATAACTTTCAGTCGGACCGTTTACGCGTTTCGTTGGTTACCCATAACGCATAAATCGTATGACGACAGCACCGTCGAAATACCGTACATTATTACTACAATGAAAATACGGGTTGTTACGTTTGAACGGAAAAAAGTTCACCGAAATCAGTTACCGTAAATGTTTTCTCCGATAGTCTCTATAATTATACACGTAGACGCTCGCTATCTAATTGACAATATAATACATACACACACATATATATATATATATATTTATATGTATATGTATAAATGCATTACATCCTGATTTATCAGTGCCGTCTTCAGAGCACACAAACGAAGACGACTCTCTGGCGTTCGACGTTTTTAACAGCGTGTCCAGCGAGGGCAATATGTTCGATATATTGTTCGAGTGTATCGACATCCTATCCCAGGAAATGTTTAAAGCGTTGAGTCCAGTCGACTTGAGTTCGGCACAAACGTGTTCCCCTTTACTCGAAATGCATACGAACGACGTCTCCGTTGTCTTGTGCGAATGCCGTTCAAAGGCATATCGCAGATTATCGATTTTCTTATCGTCAAACTGGGTAAAAAAACAACGACGAACAGTTATCACGCATATACGTGTATTGCGTTACGACGTTCGTCCGGAACAGTCGTCACGGTACCTGGTTGACTATGAACATTGCGCCTAGGACGTTCGCCGACGTCGAACGATTCAGCCAGTTCGAAAATTCCTCCCTGGCGTTCGCGTACAAGTCGGATTGGATTTGCATCGAAACGTTCCGGGATATGAGCCGGTCGAATCTGTTCGTAAAACAACGCGGTAATAAGCTCACGGAATACCGACACGACTCCGACCGAAAACGGACCTCCTGCATGCGACCGACGACATTAGACACCTCCTGACCGCGATCACGATTTTCTGTGCGCCCCGGTCGACCATCCACTCGGCGACGTCCAACCAGTCCGCTTCGCGGGCTAAAACCGAACAACTCGCATCGTTTCCGTACCGTCCATCGGGGCGGGCGAAAAAACAATTACCAACTATCACGTAGACTCGATCCGGGTGACATCGATACGTGTCGCATTCAGCCGATTCCCGGGACGCAGAATATCCGAAATCGCCTTCAACTGGCACCACGACTTTCTCCGGCGTGAACGAATCAGAAGCGGTTCTGAAACGTTTGTGGAAAAATTTCAAAAAAAAAAAAAAAAAAATGATTATTATTATTATTATTATGTCTAACGCGCTTGTGTACGGGCCACGGTAGAAATTACCTCATAGTCTCAAATATTTTACCACTATTGTCTGACATCGATAGGACGGATCTCGGGAGGGGCTTGATCACGCCTTCGTTCAGTCCGCGCGCGAACGCCTCGCGTACGGTTCGTTTATTGTGATCGCTCTCGTTCAACAACAGGTTCGACGTCACGACGGAAAACACGACGTTCCGCAAAAATATCCGCGTTCCTTTGTCATGCGAAGTGTTATGTTTATCAGGCGACGACGCGTTTGAACGACACGCGAATCCGATCAAACGCGATAATATCGATCACCTACCGATGTTTCCGTAATTGTTCATGTCGGACTTGGCGAAATGGAAGAACTTTCCGTGGTCGGCGGTCGTTCGGAACGCGGCTTGGAACGCCTCACCGCTCAAAAAGTTCAATATCAAATCAACGCCTCTGGACCGGGTCATCGTATTCAGCTGTACATCGAACTGGTTGTTTGCATTCACGAGTATGTTCGAGCGCGTCAGCTATTTTTAACGGTTCGTGTGCGATTAATATCGAACCGTACGATTCTCGACAATTTACCTCCGGAAATATGTCGGACAGTCGATCTGCTTGTTGTCTGGATTCGACGACCGCGTAGGTCGCGCACTTTTCAGCTAAGCTGGTCGCGATCGCGGCTCGGCCGACGGGATGCAGCCCGGAGGTGACCAAGACGGACTTGTCTTTTCCGAGAGAACATAGAACGTTGAACACGTAGTAACTCTGAAATACGGAACGTAAATAGACCATTCGGTTGGACAATCGCTGTGTAAATGTCGAAAGAACCATTCACCATCGCGTAGGTCAACGGTACAGTGGTGGCGTCCTCTAGCGACCACGTTGGCGGGACGGGCCACGACAACAGTGCGTCGTATTCGATCCGAGAAGATACGCGATGCAACGAAGTGATTCCCATGACTTTTTCGTTATTTTCATAATAACCCGAGTATTCCGTTGGACCGAACGCGTTCTAAAAAGTAACGTGCACAATGCACACCGATAAAAACCCGTTTTCCATCCGGTTCGGCATGGTTTTCCAAAAATGTAGCTAGATATATTTATGTATATACGTGCGTACGTAAAGTGGGTACGTTTACATATGCGTTATGAGCGTTGTATGACTCGATGTTATTATAATATTTCGTGTTATGCAAAAACGTGTGTCAACTTTTTCTGTCATATACCATTACCTCGCGATATTCGCGCAACAATAATCACTGGGATTATAGATTATTTTTTTCCCCCTAAACAATTGTAATTTTTTTCAAATTTTATAAAAACAAACGATTCAATGACACAACGATTAGCATTCCAAAACACGGTAAAACCAGTTGCATAAACATGCAAGTTAAAAAATTACTTCGGCGTTGTCTTCGACTAACAGGTGTCTGAAATTCAATCCCAAGTATTTCACTGTTAATTTGTTATTCCTGAAACCAATGATCACCGCGAAAGGGTTTTTGAAACAGGTATATTACTTTCAACCAGTGTTCAAAACCGTTTTTACCTGTTGGTCGAAATGTTCCTGAACGGCATATTTTTGGTGGCCGTATTATCGTTTTTCAAATGTTGAATAACGATTCTTTTGTATGAACCCCATCCGCCGTTTTTGTAAACGTTGACGATTAAACCTTTCGACAATTGATTTGTGTAAAACGATTTGTTGTTTTCGAATTCGGGCGCGTTCGAATCCAAAATAAATAGGAATCTGACCGCGAAAACGTGTGTAAATAGACATTGTTATATTTTTATTTTTTTTCGTACATATATGTGTGTGTGTGTGTGTGTGTATGCGTGCGTGTATTAATTAATGTTGTCGATTTACCTTAACGACTTAAATTTATATCTCGTCAACATTTCTTCGACGTGCGCGCCGACGCCTTCTAATGGTTCTGACATTGAAACGATGAAAACGTTTTCTTTGGCCGGGTTGGCGTTCTTCAACGCCGTCCACACGCTCAAGTGATAACCGTCGCCGGCCGGCCTTACGAACACGTCGGTACCGTCCGACGGTGTTTCCTGCGGAAGTCGGCAATCAGTCCCGGCCCGCCGTACCGAGAAACGCGGTCGTTTCCGTTTACCTTTTTCATCAGTGCCAAATAACCGTTTTCGTTGAACACCCGTTGAGTTATCGTGTTCCAGTCTTTGACGCGTTGAAGCCGTTGTCTCGACCACACGATGATGTAACTGTTTCTCTTGTTGGCCAACGATTTCGCCGTGTCTTGCAAATAATTGACGTTGGTGACGGTGACGAACCGGCCCGACTGGTCGTCTCCCGTCATGTTCTTCACGCTGTCCCAGCTCATCGTCGTGCTCTAAACGTTCGTCATTCACAACACAGTGTGTACTCACACGTTGCACGCGTTGCACGGGTACCGCGTCAACACGACTTACGCTGATCGATAGCCGGCTGTCCACGATCCGTTTGATCAGTGTCGTGCACGCTTTGGAGACGGGATCGTCGTAATGGTACGGGGTGCACAGCACGAGTTTGCCGGCGGACGTCGGATCCGCGTTCAGTTTGTCTGCCTCCATTATTATATCCATCGCGTCGCGTACGAATTCGTCGACGTCCTAAAAAAAAAAAAAAGACAACTACGGTTTGTCGTCATACACGGGGTCGTCGCACGTTTTTCATGTCGCGCGAAACGTTTCAGTTGACGCGCGCCGGTCTCCGATCGCGAAACGCGCAACCGGATCGCACGTGATGTGGCAGGCGTGGGAGAGTTTTTTTTTCCCCCCCGATATCGCCGCTGAAGGCGCACGTTCGTCCGGTCGAAAAACGCGGTTGTGTAGTACGGGGCCGCGGGTTCGCCCGGAGATGTGTAAAACCACGAACTCGCCGTGACGAAACCGTCAGCGAGTACAAAGGCGCATACAAAAGAGGGAGCAAAACAGGAGTACCCATTTCCCTGGCTCCGGTCACAGAGAAACAAAAACAACAACAAAAATTACTTTGCACTTCGAACCGTCGAACTGGACGAACGTCTGTTCCTCCAATTTGACTATCGGTGTTCTCAGCTCGGGCAATGTCAACGGGCTGTATTTAACGTCCGATATTTTTACTCCGCTGCAAGTTATTTCTTTCGTTACTGTGTCGTAGTGCACGCATACATCTGAAAACGATTATTGCTCGGAACGAAAAAAAAAATATATATATATACACGGTTAGAAACTAAATAGTTCCGACGGGCTTGAACCCGACATCCGTTTGAGAACATTTGTATTGTACCTGTCGCGGTGTTGTTTCCGAGCGTGGCCGGCGTAATGCTAATCTGTCGGACGGACACGGGAGCTTCCGTGCGACACGTGCCTAAATTTTCTATCAGCGGAAATTTCAGTAAGCCGTCCAAAAAATAGATCCAATCGTTTTTCCACGACACGTTCCCCCGCACATCATTTTTATAAACGTTTAGATTCGTCATGTTTTTGAAATTATCGCCTAGATCGTAACCGTTGTTCGCCAGAACAGCGTATATTTCATCTTTCGACACGCATTCTTGAAAGTTGTCAGCAACATTGTCGGATGTAAACGATTTGCCCGTTTTCGGGTTCAGACTGTTATGTTTTAGGGAACTTATTCGACCGGAAAGTATGACCTCGTCGTCTATACTGTATTCGAAAAGTCCAGATCCCCATTGAATCATTAAATAACTCTCGGACGTACCTGTGAAATCGAAATTTTATTTTTTTTTTTTTTTTTTTGGTAAATTCGACTGCGTATTTTCCTTTTTCCGAGGATAAAACTATTTACTGGTTTGATGAATTTCGACGTTATTTTTAAATCGTACATTGTCGAACTGAATAGGTTCCTCGCAAAAAAGCTTAGTGTTTATTTCGACAAACATTTCCCATACATTAACCTAAACGTTCAATGATATCACGCGGAAATAAATAAATACAATAAAAACATATCCCGAGTATTGATAGGAACCCACATACCAAAGCATATGAAAGTGGCATAATATGATGTCCGTGGACTGTGTGTTCAGTCAAGTGAATACTATCGCTGAGCAGCAACGACGAAGTTCTTTCACCAGGAAATCCGTGTACCTAATAACACCGTTGTAAATATTACTATCGTTCGAATCGTTTTTTTTTCTAATAACACACTTCGTTTAACTGTTCAATTGATTACGTGTAATGTTGTGCGTATGCAACAAGTTTTAAGTAATATTTTAGAACTCGCGAGTGATGGTTTTTTTTTCGTATCGCTTTATATTTTCAAATCGTTACTTCGTGTATTGTGTGTCGTGTTATAATTAATTGTCCAATCAACAAAGTCAATTTTCGTGTAGAATGTAAATAATTACCACATTATAAAATGATATTTAATAAAAATGAAGACTTTGATAATGACTATTTTTAATAATCTAATCAACGTATTCGTTAAATTACGTTTTTAATTGTTTGTGAATGCTAAATGTGCAATGTACGAATTTCAAATTCATAAATTTCTTAAAATGAGTAATATTGATTATACGTTTGATGCGGATATGAACAATCTATTTGTTGTTTTATATGATACAAATACGTTACAAGAGCATTTACATGTGAACTCATTGTAACTTGAGGGATCCATTGATCGTTATGGTCCCAAAAAGGCAAACTTTGAATTGAAGGAGTCCCTCGGCTAACTGGATATGTAATTGGTGGATAAATTTCTTGTATTCTCGGATTTAAACCACTCGTGTACATTCTAAAACGATTTAAAAAGTATGTAAAACACGCACTCGATATTATTGCTATATACATGTTGTCTATAACGAAAATTTGCATATCTGAAGCTAAATTTCCATTATGCATTATTTTCCAACTGCCGACAGTTTTTATACGAACACATTATGAATAACTTACCGTCCGATCGACGTCAGTAGAATTCTAACAGACTCGCCGTATGACCGTTTGGTTAACGATATATTGGTCACCGTGTCCGGCAAAGCGCCTTTGATTATCGCCTGTAGAAGACCGTGTGGTGCGATTTCTATTGCGATCGCGTCACTCGGTATGTGTTTGAGCGCGTCTTCGAACAACACGCTGCTCAATAGATTGTTCGTATGATATTCCGGAGAAGAATATTTCGCGAGATCGCCGTCCCATTCGGTTTCGGGCAAAGAGCTGCTAATCCATTTCGACGACCTCGTTTTCGGTTCTCTGATCACCTACGTGCCACCATACGTTTGTTTTAACGGCGTCTTCGAATTTACACGCAATTGTATGCGGTTTTTCAAACGTACTTGTTTCAAATATTTGAGCAGAGTCGGACCCGCCGATTGGATGTATCTACTGTGGTACGCGATACCAGCGACGTTAACGGCCTTAGCGAAAATCCCTTCGGACTTTAACTCCGTCACGAACGCGTTTATGCTGTCCACGGGACCGGATATGGTGCAACTGGTCGTACTGTTGTGACAGGCCACGTCGATGTCGTGCGGAAGTCTGTTTTTGATTTGATCGTACCCGAGTCCTGAGAAAAAATAAATTTTGTTCGTGAAACGACCGTACTCAAACACCGTTTTAAGGTCGACATTACCGATAGCAGCCATCATGCCCGGAATAAATTCCGTTTCGAGGGACGCCCGACCTCGGGCGTAAGCGGACAGTATCATTTCTTCGGCGGTAAAACAGCCGTCGGCGTACGCGCATCCCAATTCTCCCACCGAGTGTCCTATAATTCCGTCGGGTGTTATGTCCAACGCTTTTAACACTTCTACCAGTCCGATCTAAAATTGAAAATCATATCTATAGTTTGCGCGCTCGTGACGTCATTGAACGCTTTCGTCAGACCTGCACCGCTGCGATACCGACGAACGAGTTGAGAATGTTATCGAATATTTTTGGATCTAGACTAGTCAAAACGGTTTTGATATCGACTCCTCGAGGTTTGAGAATAGAGTCGCATTTGTCGATCGCTTCGGCGAATATAGGCAGTTTCATCAGATATGTGCCCATTCCCGACCACTGTGACCCCATACCGGAGAATATAAACCAAACCGGACGTTTCTTGAGGTTGACATTCTAAAAGGAGCGACGTCGTATCGATCAGATTAAATTCTGCTATAAACTCCGTCCGACATGGTCAAATAAAGCCAACACGTAATAATAAACGAAAACAACTAGAATTTACCCAAACTTCGTCGATTCGCGTATCGTCCAATTTGGGGAAAATACTAAAACATCTATAGAAATGCGCATTGATGTTCTTCGTGAAGACTCCGTTGGTCAACGCTATAAATTCTGCGTCGTTTCCGTGACTCATGATCTAATAATTTTTATGATTAATATGCACTTTTCGAATTCGAAACATATCAATATGTAGACGATTATAATTAACTCAAAATTGTATTTACTTTGTTTACGGCTTCTCTCGCGTTTTTTTCGTTCCGCCCTGATGCCAATATCAGTCGAGGTATAACGTAATCGTTGTTTTCCTTAAAATTGTTTTTTACCTTATTGTTTCTTTTGAGAATGACGTGACTGAATGCATTCAAAATTCCAAAAGAACTAATTCCAATTACGTCACTGACTAAACAAGTCTTTTCGGTAATAACCTACACGTACGAATCAAGTAAAATATTTAACTTCTTTCAATATGCTTGATATATGACCAAAAAATATTAGTAAAAATTTATCGAACACCGATGACCTAATAAATACACAATACGACGTATACGATAAAACACGTAAATGTATTTTTCATGAAATTCAATCAAAACATATTATCGCGTAGACATTAAATCGCGCTTACCCGAATTTTCCCAGTTTTTAATGCCTGAGACATTTTCATTTGGTTTCGTGTAATTGATTGTCGGGGTATGTATCCACTGTCCAACGCAATGACGGCTTTTACAATCGACATAAAAAGACCAGACGCCTCGCAGTGACCCACGTTACTCTTCACGGAACCGACTTTTAACGGCGTCTTTCTCTGTTCAGTACAAAACACTTCCTCCATCACGTTTAGTTCCATACTGTCGTCGGTCTGTCCGGTCAAATACACAGTTCAATGACATTGTTACGCGTGTCGATTTTGCATTTAATATTACTTTGATCCCCGAACCGTAGGCTTCGACGTATTCTACAGTGGCCGGGTCGATATTGGCTTCTTTGTACGCGTCCAGTAGCAACGATTTGAAGTGACTTCCCGTGTGCTCGGTCAGGTGGCCTCGATGGTCACCGAACTGTAACGATTTGACACTCAACAACGTGCCCCAAGAACGTTTAGCTTCAGACGCTCTTTGGAGCAACATAACGATACAAGCTTCTGATCTGTTATACCCGTCAGCTGTGTCGTATGAACGAGGACATGATTGTTCAATACGCAACATACAAAATACATTTAGTGTTAATCTAGTGTTAGAACGTGTTATGGAATAGTACGGGTTTTGATTTTTCGTTGACAAATATTTACCATCAGAACAGAACGGTTTCGTACGGAAACCTCGATTTAATCTATTTAGCCCTTGAAATTGAAATTGTATTTCTGGTCTGAGAGCTAAATTCGTAACGCCGACAATCGCTGATCTTATCACACCATTTTCAATCAGTTCTTTCGCTTTTTCCAAACCGTTCGAACCGCAAATCCATCCTCCGTCCATTGTATAACTGGGGCCTGTGTTTTTTATTTTATTTTTATTTTTATAAATACGTCAATTAAAACTGTTGGTTGAACTTTATTGTTTACTCAACGACTAATCGGCACCTATTAAATTGAGAATGTATGACACGCGATTCGCTTGCATTGTCCTGCTCCGTCCCAACATTGAAAACGCGGCCGTTTTAGAGGAGTCCAACGAATACATTTCGGTTTCGCTAATGGCCGAACCCGTAAATACCGCGGTGTTCGACCCGTATAAGTCTAGCGGACTCAGACCGGCGTCGACGACTGCTTCAATTGACCTTTCTATGAAGATTCTCGTCATCGCGTCCATTACCTCGGCGAGTTTAGGGTGTGCGCTGAAGAACGTGGCGTCGAATTTATCCACGTTTTTTAATTTTCCCGTTCCAGCTGCCACGCCCAGTTCGTCTAAACGCGAAATCACCGAAGTAAATAATAACTGTTAATATTGTGGTGTACGGTTAAAATAGTGTTTTACTTGGTTTCCATCTCCTCGAATCGACCGTGACTCCGTTTACTTTATTAAACAATAAGTCTTTTAATTCGTCTATATTATTACACTCAGGAAATAATCCTCCGATCCCCGATATCACAACATCTTCTTTCCGTTCTGCCATTATTTTTAAATCGTCTTAAACACATTATTATTATTATTATTATTATTATCATCATTGATTAATTTTGAAGAAAAAAACAGATTTAAAATGATATGCGTGCGTAAAAAAACAAGTAAAATATAATTTTGGTTTTTCGTGATAATATACTTTTATTTTTTCAAAATGGTGACGTTGATTTTTAATGATTAAAATCTCAAATTCTATCAAAACGCCTGTACGAAAATTGATTATTTATATCGAAAATGTTTGTTGAAAGCAATTTATTCCGCCATAATTCATACTATAATGAAATTGTAAAAAAACGAATGCCTAACCGCACCGTTGCCGTATTTATTTTAAAATGACGGATTTTGCTAGGTTTTAATTTCAGAAGACTACAGTATCAAGACATTTCCATTCGAAAAACAGTGTGGTTCGTTTCCGTCGGTATCAAATTAAAAACAATAACGTGGAGCTTACCGGCGTTTCGTCTGGAAAAACAGGACATACAAAACGAATGGTGAATATTAGGTCATCAATGAACGTTGCCGTCGGTTACGTTACCCGGATCAATGCACACGGATCCGTCTGAAGTTGATGCGTGAACGTAAAAAATTCCAGGACGGAGCCGATGGAAATTCGTGTTCATATTATAATGCGCGTTACATGATGACATAATAAATGCAACGGAAGCGCGAGGCCATGTGAACGTTGTATATGGCCATTATCACATTTCCTCCTTTTTAACCCAACCAGCGCATTAGCATATTAAGGGTCATTATACATTTTTTAAATTGTTTTCTACACACGGCGCTTTCAATTTCTATGGTCTTAAAAAAAAAAATTTAAACAAAAACTCCGAGGTTATGTCGACTCGCGATGGTATTCATGTGTTATTCGGAATAACATTATTATCCGATGGTTTTTCGTGGCGATTTTCCAGGTTTTCGAGTGCAAAATCTTGTCACCGACTTGTCAACCGTGAGCAGCGTATTAAAATCGATATAACGAAAACACGATATCCAAATTGAAAAGTATAAATCATTCGGACGATCTACTGAGAAACGGACACGGTGACTGCGGATGTCGTTCTGTTTTACAAACACGAAATGAATTACTCGTCGCTTTAAGATAAACTGAATTCAGCCGGATCTTAGTTCACTCAGTGTTTTAACATGTTTTTCGTCGTAAGACATAAAACATTGGTGAACATTGTTTTTACTTTTTAATTCAATTAGAATAACGTAAGTAATCATAGTTATTATTATTTTAATAATCGTGTATCAAAATTTTGAAACATTTTCAATTAATCGGACGTATTCAATTTGTATTTTGATTGCTGAATAAAAGTGAAAATGTTATGTAACGTGCAGTTGATTTTTAATATTAATACGTTTATTGAGATTTAAAAAACTAATAAACGCATTTTCAACGACCAAACGATATTATTTCTTGCAACGAAATTCGTAAGATTTAAATATTTCTAAAATAAGAGACTATGTGTTGTTATTAACTATACGTTATTTTCATTTTTTTTTTTTTTTTTAATAAATAAATCATTTCCAATAATAAACAAAACGGCAAAGCCATTGTTATGTAGAAATTCTATTATAATGAAATCATATAGAGTGGTAGAATACGTTTTATATTTATATTTAAAAATTAAAACCCCCATTGAGAGAACGTAACATTAAAATAAGAAACTATTTTGTGTGTATGTTTTTGTTCGTTTGTCTTAGTGTATTGGATTAGTGCTTAAAAGTACAGAAAATAAACAAAATCGAAAACTGTATCATTAAATCGAGTTTTGTTGGAAAAAATCTCGTTATCATTACCAGAGTGATATTCTAAGAACTTAGGTGTTTTTATTTTATCCATACGGTATACAGATTATAAGAAAATAATATTGAATTATGAAAATTATTTTGAAAAATTTCAATGATACTGCATATCTGAAATTGTCATTCATCTCGTATAAAAATTGGATGCTTTAGACTTTCTTTAAACTATAACTGCGTAGATCAATCGGTGTTTTTATTCTCGTTCAACGTAATTTATTATTATTTTTGTTTTTTGTTTTTTTGTGAAAATTACGTGTGCTCTTAAAAACAAATATGTCGTGTATAAGTACATAATTGTCATTTTGCTTATAGATATTATTGTTACAGAGTAGAGCGTATTTACCTGATTTAGAAAATACAAGTATGTTGTGCGTCTGAGACCTGACGATATCGAAACGAACGTAAGTACTGACGCTACACTGTCTGTCTTTTCCAATGAATATTTCAATTTTTTTTTTTTTTTTTTAGTATGCATACTTAACGGTACGAACAGTTATATTTTCTTTAAAATGCATAAAGGTCAGAATTTTAATGTATTTGATTCGCACAAACCGGGTGCGCAAACGGCGGTCTAGTGACTCGGCGACTAGATCGTCAAATACATTAGAATAGATTAAATGGATACTACATTATTGACTTACGTGAAGTTGTCCACTCGACTTGCCTTAAATATAACCTTGGACGAATTTTTTCATCGCGCACGTCCTTTCGATAACGATCCGTAAACGTACGATATGCGACAATTTTCAGCAAAAACGGGAAATACATCAAATATTTGTACATGAGTAGTACTGTGCGCAGGATTATTATTCGAAAACAAGTGGACACCAATCAATTTACACGTGATTTATTCGTTTCCATTCCATTTACAATTATTTCATTACTATTTCTACGTTCAAAAAATGACGAAAACGAATCGCATGTCGCTGCAACAACATTAAATTAATAATTTAAGCATTTTTTCAACGCTGAAGTAATAATTTTTATATTTATCTTCCAATGACAAATCTACTCCAATCGAAGAAGTGGGTACGACCATTTTATAAATTTTTTCGACTACCGTCTTGTCCGACATCATACTCTTATAGTCCGTGCTCGAGACGATATGCACAAATAGCGAATTGACACAGTACTGCATTATAAAATAGAAAAAAATCCTTGTTGTTTTTATCAATTGTAACTAGACCGATGAGATTGTTACTCACATTGTTCAAGATTTTTGTGCTAAATTTGGATACCCTTTGGTACCTACACGTGAAGACTTTTGTTAGCAATTTGTTCGGTAGAGGGGCCGACTCTAATAATGCTTGTAGTCTAGAGCGAATAATATTTAGCGCCCTTTCAGTATTTTCTTCAAATGTTTTTCGACAAAAAGACATATTTCGTGATGTCAGTTCTTCGTCACCATTCCGTAGCGCATATTTCGTGACCTGTCCACAATCATGCAAACGCATAGATTACATATTTCACAACAACAATGAGATCATGGAAGAGTCGCCGGGTTTCGCACACGGAAACCGATTAAAATTATGAAATAAAATGTAAACATTATATAATAGGCACGTATCAGAATAATAAATTCAACGGCATTAGCGATTCCAAAGTCACCTACATGTTATTGGGTGTAAAGCAATCGAACGTTATATAATAATGTGTATTCATTTTGACGAATATTTACCGTTTTGGAAAACGAACCGAACATCGTATTCAGTTTGTTTTTGAAATCATCATTCGACATATAACTTTCGGCCCATTCCGTCAAGGTTTCCGGGTCGCCCTCCAGCAACGCAACGGTGACCAACGTCCCTTGAGCTTCCAACATCTGGGCCATTTTCAGCGCGACGATTCCGCCCCAAGACTCGCCGATCAACGACACGTAACCTTGATCCGTTATACTCTTGAGTTTCTGAGGCCGAGAGAAACACGCGTCGGTCAAATAGAACGTGAACACGTCTAAAACGCGTAGTTCGTTCCGTTAGCTCACATTTACTAGGATTTCGGACAGCGCGTCAATGGAACCGATATTTTCTGGCAGTCGCGCTTCGAAAACCGGATAGAAAAATTGTCTGTAGAACGTTTCGACGAGTTTCGCTTTAAACCCGGCTATGACGAACACGGGCGTCGTGGACTTCTGTTCCGAATATCTGGGACTCCTCGTGGGCACTTCCACGAACACCGCTTCATCCGTTGTTAATTTGTCGTTCAGTAGATACAACTCGTCGATGGAATCTGGGAAAAACTTCGCAATGACGTCGTCCATCTGTTGGGACCCTGAAAATTATTCGTTTTATGTTCGCCGTTTACACCGCACATTCGAATTTAATGATTAGAAATGATGTTGAAACCGTTCCGTTCGTAAAACCGTCAAATGCCTGAACACTCCTCGCGGCAATTCGCACTATTTAAATAACATTTTAATTACTTTCAGTACTCGGGTTCTTTTTCTCAGAACATATAAACGAAGAGGACCCTGTGGTATTTGACTTTTGTAACAACGTGTCTAGCGAGTGCAATATTTTCGCTGTGTTTTTCGACTGTGACAACATTCCGTCCCAAGATACGTTCAGCGCGTTAAAGCCCATTGACTTAAGTTCCGAACAAATATTTTCCCCTTTGCTCGAAATGCATAGAAACGAAGTCGCTGCCACTTTGTTCTTGTACTCTTGAAAAGCATATCGCAGATTCGTCATCTTATTATCGTCAAACTGGACGGAAAACAAACAATAAATATACCGACGACGTAATTACGTAACATTAACGACGTGTTGACGGTACCTGATTGACGACGAACAATAACCCTAAGCCGTGAGACGATGTCACACGGTTCAACCAAATGAGTGATTCGTCTTTGTCTTTTAAGTATGAATCTGATACGACTTGCACTGATAAATTTCGGGATATAAGTCTGTCGAATCTGTTGAGCATTAACAATCGTTAAAAAAATGGTCAACGGGAACTGAACAACAAGTTTACTATACGGTATACGAACCTCCTGCAACTGGTCGACGTCATTAAATATCTTTTGACTGAAATCACCAACTTTCGAGCTCCTCGATCGACCAACCATTCAGCCAAGTCTAACCAATCTGATTTATTATCTACGACCCAAAATCGAATGTAATTGTTGAATTTTTGAATATGTTGGATAATATTTACCAACTATTACATAAATTTGATCAGGATGACATTTGTACGTGTCCTGAAACTTAAAATTCTTAAAGTCGTCATTTACGGGCAATATCACTTTTTTGGTTGTAAATGCGGTTCTAAAACAAAAACGTACGCGTGGAATAAACTAATCCGGTTTAGCAGTAACGCCGAAACGTACCTCATCGTATCGAACATTTGATTACTACCACATGGTATTGTTAAAGTAGATCTGGAGAATGGCTTGATCACGCCTTTGTTCAGTCCGCACGCGAACGCCTCTCGTACGGTTCGTTTATTGTGATCGCTCTCGTTCAACAACAGGTTCGACGTCACGGCGGAAAACACGACGTTCCGCAAAAATATCCGCGTTCCTTTGTCATGCGAAGTGTTATGTTTATCAGGCGACGACGCGTTTGAACGACACGCGAATCCGATCAAACGCGATAATATCGATCACCTACCGATGTTTCCGTAATTGTTCATGTCGGACTTGGCGAAATGGAAGAACTTTCCGTGGTCGGCGGTCGTTCGGAACGCGGCTTGGAACGCCTCACCGCTCAAAAAGTTCAATATCAAATCGACGCCTTTGGACTTGGTCATCATCTTCAGCTGTACATCGAACTGGTTGTTTGCATTCACGAGTATGTTCGAGCGCGTCAGCTATTTTTAACGGTTCGTGTGCGATTAATATCGAACCGTACGATTCTCGACAATTTACCTCCGGAAATATGTCGGACAGTCGATCTGCTTGTTGTCTGGATTCGACCACCGCGTAGGTCGCGCACTTTTCAGCTAAGCTTATTGCGATCGCGGCTTGGCCGACGGGATGCAGCCCGGAGGTGACCAAAACGGACTTGTCTCTTCCGAGAGAACATAAAACGTTGAACACGTAATAACTCTGAAATATGGAACGTGAATAAACAAAGCGGTTCGACAAACGCTGTGTAAATGTCGAAAGAACATTCACCATCGCGTAGGTTAACGGTACAGTGGTGGCGTCTTCTAGCGACCACGTTGGCGGGACGGGCCACGACAACAGTGCGTCGTATTCGATCCGAGAAGATACGTGCTGCAACGAAGTCATTCCCATAACTTTTTCGTTATTTTCGTCGACACCCGAGTATTCGATCGGTCCGAATTCGTTCTAAAATCAATAACACATAAATCGTAATTATACGCTTATTACAGGCGAGTAATGCTTAAAGAATTACTTCGGCGTTGTCTTCAACTACTAAATGTTTAAAATTCAATCCCAGACATTTTACCGTTAGTTTGTTATTTCTAAAATCAATTATCACGTTGAATGAATCTCAAAATAGTTTCTTTTTATACATTCTTACTTATCGGATGAAAAATTCTTGAACACTAGGTTTTCGGTGATCTTTGTATCGTTTTTAAAATTTTCAAGAGCAATTCTTTTATACGAACCCCATCCGCCATTTTTGTAAATATTGACAATTAAACCTTTGGAAAGTTGTTTCGTGTAAAATGACTTGTTGTTTTCAAATTCTGGCGCGTTCGAATCCAAAATAAATAAGAACCTAACAAAACTCGTGATAAATAAAGTTTTATACATTTATATTATGAACTACTTAATGTAATCAGTTTACCTTAGTTTCGGCGATTTATATTTTATCAACAATTCTCTAACATATGTATTAACACCTTCTAGCGGTTCCTTCTTCGAAATTATATAAATCAGTCCATTGACCGAGTTATACTTCTGTAATTCGTTCCATATGCTCGATTCGTAATTGTTAATTGACTTTATAAATATGATGTTTTCTTCCAGTTTTACTTCCTATGAATTCGATGTATTATTTTAATATGCCGTATCGTGAAAATAGATATTTGACTTTTACCCTTTTCATCAATGCCAGATAACTGTTTTCGTTAAACCTCTGTTGTGTGATTATTTTCCAGTCTTTGAGATCTTCAATTTTTTGATTTGCGCATACAATAACGTTACAACGCGTTTTTCTAGCCAAAGCTTTAACTGTATCTTGCAAGTAGTTAACGTTAGTGACTGTGATAAATATTCCAGATTCGTTGTCTTCCGATATGTTCTTAACATTATCCCAACTCATTGTCACACTCTAATCAATAATATACATCATTATAAATAAATATATTTTCTATTAACAAGTAAATACATTTAATATTCGTACCTTAGTTGATAGTTGACTTTCTAAAATTTCTTTAATTGATTTTATGCATTCTTTTGAAATTGGATCATCGTAATGATATGGATTACAAAGAATGAGTTTTTCACTAACGGTTTCAAAATTCAATTTATCAGCCTCCATTACTACGTCCATCGTGTCACATATGAAATCTTTGATGGTCTAAAATAATTTAGTTTAATTCCGTTAATAAATATTTGTGTTTACATTTATATTAAACTATAAAATTATAATTTATAAATATATTATTTAAATTTAATAATTATTCTTAGTTTACTTTGCAACTTGGGTGGTTATTGAATTGAAAAAATGTTTGTTCCTCTATTATGATTACTTCTGACGTAAGTTCGGGTACGTTTAAAGGAACGTACTTAACATCAGATATTCTGACTCCGTTGCATGTTAAATCTTTTGTTTTCAAATTGTAATCGACAAATATATCTAAAAACAAGCATCACTCAATGATAACACGAATGTAGTGAAACAATAATATGTCCATTCCGAAAAGAAATACCAATTGAACTTAAATTCAATAAAATTGTACCTGTTTCGTAATTTATTTCGAACATTGCCGGGATAATATTTATTCGCCTAATGGAAACCGGAACTGCTATTTGACACGCGCTTAAATTCTCTAGTAATGGAATCTTTAATAAGCCATCCAAGAAATAAATCCAATCGTTTTTCCACGTTAAGTATCCTTGGATATAGTTTTTGTATATACTGAAATCAGTCATGTTCTTGAAATTATCACCCAAGTTAAATCCGCTCTTCTCCAATATGGCGTATATTTCATCTTTTAATACACATTCATGGAAATTGTCAGATGATTTATCTAAAGTTATTGATTTTTCCGATTTCATATTCAAATTATCACCGCTTACATAACTTATTTTTCCAGACAGTACGATTTCGTCGTCGATACTGTACTCAAAGTTCCCAGATCCCGATTGGATCATTAAGTAATTCTCAAATGCATCTATAGTATAAATGTATTTTTTTTTTTAAATTAGGAATTTAACTTATCTATTAAATAATCATAAATTGTTGTTTACTCATTGGATGAATTTCAATATTATTTTTAAATCGTAAATTATCGAACTGGACTGGTTCATCGAAAATAGATTTCAAATTCATTCCAACAAAGCTTTTCCAAACATTAAACTAAACATCATAAAATAGAAAAAAATACATGTAATGTAATAATTATAACAATAATAATAATATACGTACCAAAACAAAAGAAAGTGGCAATATATGTTGCCCACGAATTTGATGTTCAGATATATGAATATCATCATGAAGCGCTAATGAAGTGCTATTTTCACAAGAATGTGCATTCATCTAAACCAGATTAAATGATAAATTATTTATCTTGGATTTACTATTGTTTCAAATAAGAAACATATTCATGTGGTAAGATATTTACTAATGTATTCAGTATGTTACATTGTGGCCATTGTTGTGTATGGTCCCAAAAAGGCAAACTTTGGATTGAAGGAGTTTCACGACTAACGGGATACGTTATTGGTGGATAAAGTTCTTGTATCTTTGGATTTAACCCACTCGTATACATTCTAAACAAATAACAAATAATATAATAAAATATTGAGAAAACAAGAAAATTCAATTATATATTGAGTATTCGTGTGATGGAAATTGGTAACGCGAAAGAGATATTTACCAAACATTTTGGTAAAAACAATAATAAAATAGTGTACGCAAACTCAGAAGTGATTGGTGACAAATTTCACATGCATGTAGATCAACGTTTATTGATGATAATTTCTGCTATTGAACACAGCCACCAAACCAACATAACACAACAGACTTTTAGCGGGTTCGGTGAAAGATAAAAACGAACGTTTTTATACGAACACATTATGCATAATTTACCGTCCGATCGACGTCAGTAGAATTCTAACAGACTCGCCGTATGACCGTTTAGTTAACGATATATTGGTCACCGTGTCCGGCAAAGCGCCTTTGATTATCGCCTGTAGAAGACCGTGTGGTGCGATTTCTATTGCGATCGCGTCACTCGGTATGTGTTTGAGCGCGTCTTCGAACAACACGCTGCTCAATAGATTGTTCGTATGATATTCCGGAGAAGAATATTTCGCGAGATCGCCGTCCCATTCGGTTTCGGGCAAAGAGCTGCTAATCCATTTCGACGACCTCGTTTTCGGTTCTCTGATCACCTACGTGCCACCATACGTTTGTTTTAACGGCGTCTTCGAATTTACACGCAATTGTATGCGGTTTTTCAAACGTACTTGTTTCAAATATTTGAGCAGAGTCGGACCCGCCGATTGGATGTATCTACTGTGGTACGCGATGCCAGCGACGTTAACGGCCTTAGCGAAAATCCCTTCGGACTTTAACTCCGTCACGAACGCGTTTATGCTGTCCACGGGACCGGATATGGTGCAACTGGTCGCACTGTTGTGACAGGCCACGTCGATGTCGTGCGGAAGTCTGTTTTTGATTTGATCGTACCCGAGTCCTGAGAAAAAATAAATTTTGTTCGTGAAACGACCGTACTCAAACACCGTTTTAAGGTCGACATTACCGATAGCAGCCATCATGCCCGGAATAAATTCCGTTTCGAGGGACGCCCGACCTCGGGCGTAAGCGGACAGTATCATTTCTTCGGCGGTAAAACAGCCGTCGGCGTACGCGCATCCCAATTCTCCCACCGAGTGTCCTATAATTCCGTCGGGTGTTATGTCCAACGCTTTTAACACTTCTACCAGTCCGATCTAAAATTGAAAATCATATCTATAGTTTGCGCGCTCGTGACGTCATTGAACGCTATCGTCAGACCTGCACCGCTGCGATACCGACGAATGAGTTGAGAATGTTATCGAATATTTTTGGATCTAGACTAGTCAAAACGGTTTTGATATCGACTCCTCGAGGTTTGAGAATAGAGTCGCATTTGTCGATCGCTTCGGCGAATATAGGCAGTTTCATCAGATATGTGCCCATTCCCGACCACTGTGACCCCATACCGGAGAATATAAACCAAACCGGACGTTTCTTGAGGTTGACATTCTAAAAGGAGCGACGTCGTATCGATCAGATTAAATTCTGCTATAAACTCCGTCCGACATGGTCAAATAAAGCCAACACGTAATAATAAACGAAAACAACTAGAATTTACCCAAACTTCGTCGATTCGCGTATCGTCCAATTTGGGGAAAATACTAAAACATCTATAGAAATGCGCATTGATGTTCTTCGTGAAGACTCCGTTGGTCAACGCTATAAATTCTGCGTCGTTTCCGTGACTCATGATCTAATAATTTTTATGATTGAAAAAGTCTGAGATAGATCTACATATAATCAGACTATATAATTGAAATTTGAATTCACCTTATTGACGGTTTCTCTAGCGTTTTCTTCATTTCGCCCAGAAGCTAATATTAGTTGTGGTATACATTTGGAACTGTTTGGCATTTTATTTATAGTTTTAACTTTTTTGTTTCTTTTGAGAATAACATGACTAAACGCGTTTAGGATCCCGAAAGAACTGACACCGATTATATCATCAACAAGAGGAGTTTTTTCAGTTATTACCTGGCCAAAAACATTCATTTTAGTTATGAATTAGAATAATTCAATTGAAATAAAATTAACGTAAAAAAAAAGCTATCTTTGTTTCAAAATTTAATAATATAATACGTAAAAATGACTGAACCAAAAACTGTTTATACTTGAATTTTTCCAGAATTGAGCTCTGGACCATTTGTATGTAGATCTGTATAATTTATGTTCGGCGGTATGTATCCACTGTCCAATGCAATAATGGCTTTTACAATCGACATAAAAAGACCGGACGACTCGCAATGGCCCACGTTACTCTTCACGGAACCGATTTTTAATGGCGCCTTCCTATGTTCAGTACAAAACACTTCCTCCATGACTTTTAATTCCATACTGTCGTCATTCTGTAAAACGTATGCACAAATAACAATTTCACAATCTTATCGCACGCGTTTATTGCTCACATCACCTTAATTCCCGAACCGTATGCTTCGACGTACTCTACAGTAGCCGGATCGATATTAGCTTCTCTGTAAGTATCTAATAGTAACGATTTGAAGTTACTTCTGACGTGCTCGGTTATATGCCCTTCATGGTCACCGTACTGCACTGATTTCACACTCAATAACGTGCCGTATGAACGTTTAGCTTCAGACGCCTTTTGAAGTAACATGACAATACAAGCTTCCGATCTATTATACCCGTCAGCTAGTCATACATTAAAATGTCATTCATTAGAAAAAGAAATTGAATATTTTATATTACAGACTATAAATAATTATACTTATTATTACTATTAGTGTTTGTTTTTTTACATATAATATATTTACCATCGGAGCTGAATGATTTAGTCCGATCACTTCTATTTAATTTATTCAACCCGTGCGATTGAAATTGTATTTCCGGTCTAAGTGTCAAATTTACGATTCCGACAATTGCTGAAGGTATAATACCGTTTTCAATCATCTCTTTTGCTTTTTGCAGACCGTTCGAACCACAAATCCATCCACCGTTCATAGAAAAACTGGGTCCTATATAATTATCATTTTTCAATTTTTCTGTGCGTTACGACGTATTAAGACGTTAAACACCTGTCAAGTTAAGGATATACGAAACGCGGTTCGCTTGCATCGTTCTACTCCGGCCTATCATTGAAAACGCAGCCGTCTTAGAACAATCCATGATCAACATTTCTGTTTCGCTGATGGAGGAGCCCATGAACACCGCTGTATTCGTCCCGTGTAAATCCGCGGGACTCAGACCGGCATCAATTATCGCTTCGATCGACCTCTCTAAGATCAACCGCGTCAGTATGTCCATCACTTCGGCCAGTTTCGGGTGTACGCTGAAGAACGTGGTGTCGAATCGGTCAATGGTTTTTAACTTTCCGGTTCCAGCCGATACGCCCAGTTCGTCTGATAAATCGCGTTTGCTCGTTAAAGGCGGATCATATCATCGCGCGAGAACCAGTTCCTTACTTGGTGTCCATCTTCTCGTGTCTATCGTGACGCCATTCATTTTGTTGAACAGCAAGTGTTTCAACTCGTCCATATTCTCGCATTCCGGGAACATTCCACCAATGCCTGATATCACAACTTCTTCTTTGTGTGCGGCCATTGTTTTGTGCGCTGTTACGGATAAAAATCACATGACATTGCGGTTGAATCGACAATACGTTGACGTTAATTAAATATGTATACTACTTATTCAGAGTTTGTCACAAAAACAAAAAACGAAAAAAAAAAAAACAACAACACAAATGCAAATGTAGTACCTCCCAATCGACGAAAATCGATATATAATTCGATATTGTATATGACGTGTGATTATTGATTAGTAGAGCTCGATCTTGTTTTGTTCAAAACGCAAACACCGTGAGACTGAAATACAACAATCTAATTGAAACCTCGAAACGGGTAAAACAAATGGTGATCATGTTACCTGATTATGAATTTTCAGCGAGCCCGTTGTCGGCGTCCAACTCGTTTACCGGTTTCGCACTGAATAGAGATGCTGCCGATGTTACCTTTGTTTTTATTTCGAATGTTAATTCGTTTAATTTAATTAATTTAAAAAAAAAAAGTTATAAAGGTCAAAGTTTAGATTAATTACTCTATATACCTGGTACGAGTATTGTCCTAGTGATTAGGTAACACAAAAACAATACAATAACAACCGAAACCAACTCGCGCGGATTCATTTATCGGTTCATATTTGTTTCGTGACATTTCATAAAACAAAACGTTTGGAGACGACCACCGGTTTTGTAACCTCACGAATCAAAAAACGATCTTACTGCGCCGCACGGTCGCGCCGAGTCGTGATAATTTCCCGGACTCGTAGTGGTTTTTTTCGTCCAAAATCCCAACACGAAATAATTGATTAAATATTATGCGAACGTTTCGACAGTGTTGGCAGGGCCGGCGCGAATAAACGCCCAATAAGAGGGTGTCAAATAAGTGAAATTGCCTATTTTTCAATATCGTTAGTAGCTCGAACAGGTATAATACGACCATACGTGATACGGATTTGCGTTTTTTATCCTTCTTACCGACTTGACGAACATTATTCGTTACAACCAAATTCGTCGACCTGAAGGTACTTTGATGAACAAAATAAGGGAGGTAGGTGGGGAGGGGAGGAGTGACATCACCCCTTTACGCACCGGCCCTGAGTATTGGTTCACCGACGGCAAGTGTTTAATGATGGACAGAGTAAAGATATTCGGTTGTACGCCGAGCCGTCATCAGTTTTCCAGCGGACGCAGAGAAACGTCCAATAAATATGTAAATTATGGACGCGCAGAGCGTTTTGGACGGCCGGACATTTTCGGGGAAAGCGAAATGACCATAAGTATGTTTGCAAAGGAAAGCGCGACAAGTACGGCACCCGGTATTTACGTGTAGTAAACATAGAGCGCCATTCATTCATTCCAAATAATACAAAACCTGTAACGTGTAATCGCAATAAGCTTGTATCGCGTTTTTCATTGAGGTCAGGGTTGACGGAATATTGGTGAATAATTGGCGGGTACGCACACGAACGATGACAACGACGTATTTCGAATTTTATCCAACGACCCATAAACCATATGCACTTTCGAGATATCCGCCGTTCGGTCGAAATTATAATTTTATTAAATAAAATACAGTTTGTTCCGTTGACGAATATCCTATTCGCATTGTATGACACGATTTGTCAATAATCGATAACCGACAGCATTTCAATCCGAACCAATAATTAAATAATTTATAAACTCATTGTTCAATATTACGATACAACGTGTCAGGGCTAAATTTTAATGCACAATTGGAATTACACACACACACACACACGAGTAAATACGCGACACGCGCATTTCCCGTAAGTCAACTCGGTGCAACCGGCGATGTATTGAAAACCGTCTAACTACTTTTAGGACATTAAATACGATATATTTTAATAATTTATACCGCAATAGACTTACGTTTCTGTGGGAAGGGCGACAAAAATGTATTTAATCGTGGGCCGCGAAAATTTGAACTACGTCTCTGCCACCGCGATGTCGTTATCATATGTATCATAGGTGACAATGTCACCGACAACGGGAATAAAAGTGTGTGGCCGAAGGGCCGGCGACGAACATTCGACCACGTTTAATAAATATCAGGTAGGCGATTATTTCCCGTCCCTCTGCGTTACGCTCGCACATTTCGCTATTAAGATTTTATGGATTGTTTTTCTCGGCATCGGAGAAGTTCGGGTAAAATTCGTTTTCGTGTCCACGCGTGACGATAATAACAATACGCGTGCCCGCACGGGTATCATTAAACACCGTCCAAATGAAACCAGTCCGTCGAATAAAACGAAACGTTCAACTGATGTTTTAACAACACGGCATAAGGTTAAAAGTTATTCGACGTTGTCCGAAATTTCGCCTTGTCACGCAACGGCAACCTAATATTTATCACGATAAATTATTACTGACCGTTTTCGACGGTTATTCGAGTACGTTTTTTTTTTTTTTTTTTTTTTTTTCAAATCGGTCGTTTCCATTGTTCTTCCAATTCTTTTTTACTTTCGTTAGACGTCACGCCGCGTCCTTGCTCTCATTGACTTCTGGTCTGTATACGTTTTCATGTTTAACATTAACGTCCGATTATAGAGTGCAGTTGAACTTTGATCGGCAAACACGCACCTAACCTAGCCCGTCGTCGACAGCGTACGAATAAACACACGAAAACGGCACGTGTAAAAATCGTACGTCGTCGACGGCCACGTTGAGTTTCGTTCCGCGCGACGAACGAAGTCTTGCCCACGTCATTTATCTCCATAACATCTTTCGGATTCGTATCCGGTAGACGTTCTTCTGCGTTTAGAGAACATCGAGTTATCAGACGTCGAAACGCTTGGTGAAATTACCATTATTTCGTTTTCGCGTTCGTTTACCCGGCGCGACGTTGATAGCGCATGGTATTCAATTAACACGATTCGTTTTGAGACGACCGTTTACAGACGAGACGGGGCCGGGGGCCGCGGGTGGGCGGGGTGGTTTAAATAAAAAATCCGTTGACAAACATTGATTTAGTCACGCGTGCGCGTCCGTCAACGTTTACGGTTTACCGGCGGCCGTCAGACGCGCACGGAACGTGGCCGTGCGCTTTCGGATCTAGGTCCCGACCCCTGACCTGACCCGCGGCCCGGCTCGGGAACGTAACGTCGCCCGGCCGTTCGGCGACGACAACAACTCCACAGACCGTACGAGACGCGTTTATTTATTTATTTTTTATTTAATTTTTTTTTTTTTTTTTTATTTTTTTTTCCCCCGAAACAAATCAATAATCGTCGAACAGTGTGGCCCGTGCGGCGCGCGTCAACACACCAACGGCACCTCGGTGTCGTAATAGTGTTGGCTGTACTTGTCGTCCAACGATCGCGTCGAGCTGTGCGGATAGTCGAAGGCCACGTTCTCGTTGATGGTCTTCACCACTTTCGCGTCTTCCAGCATGTCGTCGCGGCCGCGCGCCCCGGCCACGATGTGAATGACGGGCGGGCCGACGCAAAACTGGCGACAAACCCGAAAAACGACGTGTAAACCGGCAGTCCCGGCGCACGGGCGATGCGGCGCGACGCGGACCGCGGCACGTACCTCGGCCAAAACGTTCGCGGTCTTCCCGGACAGCTCGCTGGACATGAACACCTGGGGCACGGCCAGCAGCTTGTTGGGCAGCGGTTCGAACGCCATCAGCGTGTTCAGCTGCGTCTGCACGGCGTCCAGCGCGCGGCACACGTCGCCGGCGCACGGCACCTTGTTGGACCGCAGCAGGTGCACCAGCCCGGCGTCCCATTCCCGTTGCGACGCGAACTTCTTGGCGATCTGTAACGGCGGCAGTACGAAAACGGTCACGCGGGCCGCTCGGCGCTCGGCCGCGCGACACGGTACCTCGTCGTCGATGGACAAGTATCTGGACAGCAGCGAGGCGTTCATGTTGTCGTTGGCGGCGACGTTCTCGGCGATCCACTCGAGGACGTGGCCCGGCACGCCGTTCAGCAGCGACAGCGACACCAGCACGCCCTGCGACTCCAGCGCCTGGGCCATGGCCAGCGCGACCGCGCCGCCCCAGGACTCGCCGATCAGGGTGACCGCGCGGTGTTCGGTGATCTGTCCGAGCCTCTGCAACGGTCCGAGCCGACGTTACGCGCGCGCCCCCAACACTGCCCGCCCGGAGCCGCCGCCACGCTACTCACCCTGACCAGCGTTCGGGCGACGCTGGCGACCGAGTCGAATCTCGCGGGGTACCTGGCCTCGAACGTCGGGTAGCCCAGGTTCCTGTACAGCTTCGCCATGCTCGCGGGCCGGAAGCCCGGCAACACGAACACCGGGTACGCGCCCTTGGCGTCCGCGTACGGCACGCTCTTCGTTGCGACCTCCACGAAGTCCGGGCTGGCGACCACGTGCCTGGAGCCGCGTTCCAGCTCGTCCACGGTGGCCGGCAAGAACATGTTGTAGTAGTCGGACTGCAGCAGTTCCGCGTCTGCAACACGCCGAAACCGTTCACGACAAACCGCCGCCGCGCCGCCCCGTGTGCGCCGCGTTACTCGACAGCTGGCTGGTCTCCAGCTCGGAGCACACGACCACCGCGTTGGTCAGCGTCCCGCATCCCGTCATCAGACGGTCCAGGACGGCCGTGGTCTTCGACAGCCGGGGCTTGTCGCCGTGCTGCGCCCACGACAAGCACAGCGCGTCCGCGCCGGCGGACTTCAAGTTCTCGCACGGTGCCGCGCCGCCGCAGAACAGACACGCGAACAACGGTTTCCGCACGTAGCTCGCCGTCAGCTCGGCGGTCGCGTGCCGCACGTTCTCGATTATTTTCTCGTCGACCTTCGGGACGCCGGCAGGCGGAACGACGGTTAACGGAAAAGGAAAAGGAAAAAATAAACAATAATAATAATAACAACGACGAAAAAGGCAAAAGGTAAAACGACGGGCGCCGACACTCACCGAGCTCACGAAGAACGTCGCGGCCAACGGATGCGCCGCGGTCGAACTGTCCAGCAAACCGTAGGCCGACTCTTCGGTGCGCAGCGACGACTGCGACGCCAGCTGCACGGCGACGCCCTCGTGACGGTCCATCAGGATGTTGAACTTGCGGGAGATGATCGGCGTGAGCGAATACCTTTCCAGGGCGACGAGCATGCGCACCGCGCCCCTACGCGCCAGCCACTCCACCAGACACAGCCAGTCGTCGGACCCGTTCCCTGCGAACGCGATTAGGTTCGGTTTACGTCCGGCGCCCGTCCGTTAGAGACAGGCACGTCCGGTGCCCCGGGTACGCGTTACCGATCACGAAGTAAACGCTGTCCGGACGGCACTGGAACCGGGGCGTCGCGCGCCCGGCCGCGTCCGGCTTCGTCGACGTGCGCACCACCAGCCGCCGGCAATGGTCGCGCCGGGTCAGCAGCTCCCTGCGAACGTCAGACACGCGTAACGAGTGACACGGGCGCCCGCCCAGACGCGGCTTACCCGAGCGCCTCGGACGCCTCAGCCGCGGTGCACGGTCCCGTCAGCACGCGCCGGTCGAACGGCCTGACCGTGCCGTTCCGCAGCCCGCGTTCGATCGAGCGCCGGATGTTGCACTTGGTCCGTTCGCTCTCCGCGAGTATGCGGTCCATGCCCACCGCGAACATCGACACGTTCCGCAGGAACGCCAACATGCCTTTGGACACGACGCACAGCCGGACAGGACGCGTATTACAGCCGCGCGCGCGTCACTACGTACCCATTTTGCATTTCTTTCGCATGTCCGCCGTGGTCAGCTGGAATATTTTCCCGCTGGCTGCGACCAGCCGCAGACAGGCGCTGAAGTCCTCCCCGTCGAGACAGTTGACGATCACGTCCATCTTCTTGTTGGCCATCAGGAACTTGACTTCGTAGTTGTCCCGGCCGTAGACCGCGACGTTCGACGGCGGCAGCTGCAAAACGCGAAACGGACGTACCGGCCTGCGCGATGGCGGTGCGCGAGAACGTACCGCTGGGAATCGCCGTCGCAGCACCGCCAGCTGTTCGGGATCCGGGACGGTGACGAACACCTGACACTTCGCCTCCAAGCAGACGCCGACGGCGGCCGCGCCCACGGCGGTCAGGCCCGCGTGCACCAGCACGGCGTGTTCCCCGGTTATCCCGCTGATCTCGCCCAACATGTAGTACGCCTGCGGCCGAACGAACGCGATCAGTTACCGTGCTGCCCGTGCTGCCCGGTCACCGGTCACCGTTCACCACTCACCATCGAGTACGGCACCGGGATCGTGGCCGCCTCTTCGGGCGACATGTTCCCGGGCACGGTCCACGACAACACCGGGTCCGGCGCGATGTCGGTGACCGTGCGCATGAACGGCGCGACGCCCATCACCGTTGCGCCGTCGGACGCGCGCGCGCCGCAGTACTCGACCGGCCCCAGCTCGCGTTCCGCGTCGCCGTCCTCGCCGGCGGCCACGCCGCCGTCTCGGCGGCTGAGCCCGATGCACCTCGTCGAGACGTTTCGTATCCTGCAAAACGCAAAACGGACGGTGACGCGCGACCGCCGGTCGCACACCGCCGCGCCCAACACCAGCCCGTCCGTCGGGCCGTTCGGACGCGCCCGGAATGCGCGGGTACGTGCCACTCACGACGTGTTGGACAGGTCGGCGAGCGTCGTTCCCGTCGGCGGCGGCCGCGCGCCGGCCGCGTGCGCCAGCTCGACCTCCTTGTACGTGACCCACTCGCCGTTACGGTAGACGTTCACCAGCAGGTCTTTGGCCAGCTGTTTCGTGTAAAACGGATTGTTCACGCTGAAACCGGGCGCGGAATAGTCCAGCACGAAGAAGAACCTGAAAAACACGAACCGCGTACCCGATTCGCACGGTCCTGCTGTTTGTCCGCCGCGCCGCGCGCGCCGCCGTGTTACCTGACGTTCTTGGTGTCCTTGGTCTTTTTCACCAGCGGCAGTACGCCGTCCGCCGGCTGCGCTTTGGACACGACGTAAACCGTCTTGCCCGTGCGCTTCAGGCCGGCCAACAGGCTCTGGAACTGTTCCGGACAGTTGACGTTCTCCGCGGTCAGCCGGTGCACGATCACGTCGCCGTCGGTCCTGGAAACCTACGGTAACGCCCGAAAACGGCGGCCGCGCGTCAGACGACCCGTCGCGGACGTCCGTCCCGAACCGGGCGCGCGTACCTTTTTCGTCAACGACAAGTAGCCGTCGCCGAACTTCTGTTGCAACACCACCGTATAGTCGCCGTCGTCGGACATCGGGCCGCTCGAGGCCACGACGATGTGAACGCGGCTCTTGTTCGCCATCAAGCGACGTGGCGCGGGCCAGCTGTCCGTCCCGGGTCAACACGACGTACTGCGAGCCGTCCGAGCCGGCGTTCGGGCGCGCCGAGCACGCGTCCGTCTCCATCAGCTCCACGTCGGACGACTGCAAAACGGACGAAGACGACGGTTGAGGACGACGGGTCGTGACGGCGTGCCGGGCCGCGCGCGCGCGCGCGCGTTTACTTTGGTCGTCAACACGTGTCGCGTGTGGTCCGCCATGGCGCGGTCCCGGGCGTCGTACACGGGGCACACGAACACGCACTCGTAGTCGTCGCATTGTCTGTACTCGAGTATCACTTTCATGGACATGTCGATGAAATCGACGGGTTTCTGAACAAATGAAAGTGGAAAAAAAAAATAATGAGTTGCAGCGGGCGCGGGAAAACGACGGCCAAACGTTCTGCTCCGTCCGTTTTCGGCGGCAAGTACGATTTTAAATATCTACGGTCGATCGGTACACGACCGCACTCGACGGACGGCGTCGTTCCGTGTTTCGGACACTCACGTCGAAATTGGGACTGATCAGGTTGACCAGACGCTGTTCGGCCAGCTGGAACGTGGTCTTGGCGAACGGGTCCAGCGGCAGCGCTTCGAACCGCGGCAGGGAGATCCGGACGCCGGCGCACGTCACCTCGTTGGTGAGCACGTTGTACCGCGCGACCAGGCCTGCAACGGGATAACGGCGCTAGCGCGTAGTAAAAGCACCGGGGCGGCCGTCGCCCTAACCCAACCGTACCTGTGTCGTCGTCGCCGCCGCCGGCGTTGGAGTCGGATGGTCGCCGGGGGCCGGTCGCCGCGGGGTCGACGCACAGCTCGTGGATGGCGACCGGCACGACCAGCTGGCCGCGCTTTTCCGCGTGGTACGCCGTGGGCAGCTGCAACAACGCGTCCAGATAGTGCGTCCAGTTGCCGTCCCAGCGCACGTCCGACTGCAGTTCTGTGCGGGACGGGAAACGCGAGAACGACGTGAAAAGCAAAAAAAAAAGCCGAAACGAAAAAGCGTACCGTTCTCGTAGACGTCCACGCGGCCGATCGTCTTGAACGCGTCGCCCGCGCAATAGCCGAACTGCTCGAGGCCGGCGTACACCTCGTCGCGGCCCAGCGACACGATCGGACGGCCGTTCCGCCGGTTCAGCGAGCCCGACCGCGGCGCGCCGTCCAGCGCGAATATGTTGCCGGACAACACGATCTTGTTGTCCAGGCACAGTTCGAAACGGCCGGTCCCCGCCTGTATCGACGTGCACAGGTCCGACGACTCTGAAAACGGCGTCCAGCGTTCGGCAATTGTTTTTCCGACGCGGCACGGTACGGTTCGGGGGGTCGTTTTCGCGGCCGTGGACGACCCGACCTAACGCGTCGCCTAACCCGGGACGGACGAGTCGCGCGGCGGTTTCATTGTTGCGCACGCACGTAATGTAGCTGTGCTCTGAACGTGATGAAAACGTTTTTTAAAAAATCGCCGCTCGCGAACGACCGCCGTTGTGAGCGTTTGAAACGTGACGTGAAACAAAACGCAGAAATCAATACCTTAAGAAGTAACTCGGAAAAAAAGTTACGGCACACGATTTATGCACACGTCAACATCATCATCGTGGTTGTTTGAAGAACTCGCTTTTTTTGACGGATTTGGAAAAAACTTGTGGAAATTACCGAACGTGTTTTTCGATAACCGTCCAATATAACGATCGTGATATATTTTAGTCAAATCGAGCGGAAATATTGAAAACCCTGGATCAACAGCCGAACAATCGGACACGGATCGAAACTGAGCGTTGACTCTATTCGTACTGACCGTTCGATGACTGTACTGACAATCGTATTGATCGTGCGGGGGGCCACTTAAAGACGCGACGCGAAAACGAGACGAGGCTTTCTCGACGATTCCCAGACCGTCGACACAACGGTCGTCGGGACACGTACGCCTTACGGGCCTTACAGCGTCGGTCCAATTGAGCTCGGTGTTATTCGTCTTATTACATTCACGTTACGTTTCCGACAATAGCACGGCGGGACACCGTCTAGGCGATCGTCGTCTTCGACGTCCACTACAGTACCGTGCGTGGTCATACAACGCGATGAGCACACTTTCCCAGAGACTTCGCGTAACGTTCGACACGATCCCGCGGCGGTTTCGTTTAACGCGTTGCTCGATTTTTAGTTCTAACACCGAACCCAGTTACGCTGACACTGCAGTATCGTCCCCGACGGCGTTTCGATAATCGTTGTGTCGATATCACTAACGGTTCGTCGGGAACTGTTTAGAGAGTCTCGTTATTTTCGTGTCCGTGCTAACTCACCGATTTTGTTGATCACCACGTGCTGATGGTAATGGACGTCTTTGAACATAACGGGCAAATTGATTTCGGTCTCGTCGCGTAATTGAACGAACGACTCCCACGTGTAAAACTGAAAATCGGCCACTGATTTAAGACTGAAACGTTTGAGAGAAAAAAAATACATATATATGTGTATATATGCGAGCGTACCAAAAGCGCGGAAAGCGGGAGAACATGGCGACCCAGTATTTCGTATTCTTCGATGGAACTGTTCGTAGTCGGCGACAATGAAATCAGCCTCTCTCCTTTATTCTTTTTTATCTGCAATTTTCGTCGTTTTCAAACGCGTCATGTTTAATGTATTCGCATTGACACTCTCGGGAAGAAATCGGCTCCGATCAACCGATCCGATCAACGAGAAGACGACTGCGGATCGTCTCCGCGCACTCGCGCCCCGACTGATTGCTTGGTGGCCGGACGGTATCGGGTCGGACTGAACCGGAGCCAACGTTCCGCTTGCTGTCACGCTGCCAGTGCGTTTACGTACCAGTACCGCCACGTCGATAATCGACCATTCTTCCTCGTGGTTCCACGAGCACAGCGTGTGTAACGGCGGCGTGCCGGAAGACACCGGGAAATCGATCGGGTCGTACAGCGCTTCCACGTTCGGGTTCAAACCGTTGCAGTACATTCTGGAAGTCGTTCCAAACAGACGTCAAAGTCAATTGCGGTCAGACGAAACGTGATGAATGTCGCCCGAGGTCGGCCCCGCCGCCCTTTGAACGCGTTTCATCGTGGGTAATAAAAAATAAACGCGCGGTGTTTTTTTCTTTTCAAATGCACTCGGTATCAAACCGTAAACGTTTGAAAAGTCGACGGCGGTATCTGATTCAGACACGTTTAAAAAAAAAAAATAAAACGACGACGTGACCGAGCACGTTTGGTGTGTATTGCGTGCGGACGACGGCGAGGGCCGCGCAGGCAAGACGCGCATCGTTTCGCTCACTTGCCGACGGCGGTCAACAGGTATCTCACGGAATCCCCGTACACCCTTTGGGTCAACGGAATGTTGACCATGCCGGACAACGACCGTTTGAGTATGGCCTGCAGGAGACCGTGCGGTGCGATCTCGATGACGACGGCGTTCTTCGGTATGTGCACGCACGTCTCCTCGAAATACACCGGGCTCAGCAGGTTGTTGGTGTGGTACTCCGCGGAACAGTAACGCGCCAAGTCCGAGTCCCATTTCGATTCCTCTATGGACGTGCTGAGCCACCGCGGCGACCGTCGTCTCGGGCTCGGCAGTATCTACGGTAAAATCGTTTCGCTCAGACACCCCCGAACGATCGCGTCGTCGCGTACGCGCGCGTGCCCCGCGGACGTCTGACAAAGCGCGAGGTTAGGTTAGGTTCCGTTCGGTACGGTCAAAGGTTCGCGTGTCCGCGCGATAACGCGGACACGTTTTTAATTTGAAAAAAAATTAAAAAAAACGTCCCCCACGTCAGACGTCCGCGTCCCGCGTAACGTGTCCCCGCACGCATGTGTCTGTGTGTGTGCGCGTGTGTGTGTACGTGTGTGTATGTGTGTACTTCGCTTAAGTATTTGAGCAAAGTCGGAGCCGCCGGCTGTATGTAACGGCTGTGGAACGAAATGTTGGAAACGTTGACCGTTTTCGCGAACACGTTGTCCGACCTGAGCGTCTCGACGAACTCCGTCACGCTGTCGGTGGGCCCGGATATCGTGCAGCTCTCCGACGAGTTGTGACAGGCGACGTCTATGTCGCGCGGCAGACGGTCTTTGATGGAACCGTAGCCGAGGCCGACCGCGGCCATCATGCCGGCGGGAAGTTTCGTCTCGACCGAGGCGCGGCCCCGGGCGTACGCGGCCAGTATCATTTCCTCGGCGGTGAAACAGCCGTCCGCGTACGCGCAGCCCAGCTCGCCCACCGAGTGTCCGATCATGCCGTCCGGCCGGATCTCCAACGCGTTCAGCACGTCCACCAGACCGATCTGGAAAGCCGCCGATGGCGATTAAACAAGCCCGCGCCGAACGGCCCGCGGACACACCTGTATGGCGGATATCCCGACGAACGAGTTGAGGATGTTGTCGAACAAACGCGAGTCGAGGCTCGTCATGATGTCCATTATGTCGATTCCCTTCGTCCTCAAGACCGCGTCGCATTTGTCGATCGCTCTGGCGAATACCGGGATGTTCAGCAGCTGCTTGCCCATGCCGAGCCACTGCGACCCCATGCCGGAGAACACGAACCAAACCGGGGGTTTTTCGTTCGTGATGGGCTGCAAACGGGAAAACGAACCGCGCCTTAGACTTAGCGTTTTGTATTTCGTTGCGAACGCGTACGCCGCGCGACCGTATCAGACCGATCGTATCGGTCCGGCCGACGTAACACGCAACAACGTTATCGAGCGCAAGGCCGGCCGTGTTCCGTCGTAAAATCGTTAAATACGCGTGTGCGAAACCGAGACGGTATCTGCCATCGGAAACCCCTCGTCGATCGACGACTTCACAACGATTCCGCACGCACGTCGTGATGGTCATTATTATTATTATGCGTTAAAAATCCGTGTCGTTCCGTACGGTTTTCGACCGGTGCGCGACGACTGTTTTGGCGCACAACTCACGTATACGTCTTTTTCCCGCCACGGGCCCGGCGTCGGAGTGATGAAGAAGCTCCGGGAGAAATGCGCGCTGATGTTTTTCGAATACACTTTGTGCAGCAACGACGCGTACTCTTCGTCCACGTTGTAGGCCTCGATCTGAAACGTACGGACCGTTGTCAGCCGCTCGCGACGAACCGTCGGCCAAAGCCGCGGCGACGCACCTGTTTTATCGTCTGTCTGACGCCCGCGTCACTGCGCCCGGACACTAGGATCAACCTCGGCAGCCCGTCGTCGAACATCTCGTCCTTGCCGTAGATCTTCTTCTTCGGCTTGTCGTGTCTTTTCAGGACGATGTGCCCGTAGTTCCCAGTCCGGCCGAAAATATTCACACCCACGATGTCGCCGTTCAGCGGGGTTTTCTCGGTGACGACCTGCACGTAAACAACGGTCGTACATATTGCGGACGGGCGCGTAGCAAGCGGACACAGTCTTCCGTCGCGTTTCGTCAACGCGAACGCGGACGACCACGAAATCCCGTCGTTTCTCCGTTACGAAAACGTGTTACGCGACCGTACCCACCTGTATCTGTCCGGACGCGAGCGCGTCTGATCTGCTGTTGGGCGCGGTGTAATTGATGTTGGGCGGTATGTGACCGGTGTCCATGGCGATGATTGCTTTGATGATGGACACAAGACCGGCCGACGCATCGGTGTGGCCCAGATTGCTTTTTATCGAACCGATCTTCAGTGGTTCTTTGCGACGGCCAGAGCAAAACACTTCTTTCATCGTGTCCAACTCCATCGCGTCCACGTTCTAAAACGGACAGAACACAACACGTACAGTCACGTACCATCGTCCGTTTCCGGGCGGCAACAATCGTAGTCGAAAGCCGTGTGCGTCCGTCCGAAGTCGCCCAAATGCCCGACGCGGACGGCGCGTACCTTGATCGCACACCCGTCGGCTTCGACGTACGCGACGCTGGCCGGGTCCACTCCCGCCTCCTCGTACGCCTCCATTATTATTTTCTTGTAATGTTCGGTCGAGTAATTGGTGAACACGCCTCGGAGGTCTCCGTGCTGTTCCATTTTCACGCTCATGATGGTGCCGTACGACCGTTTGGCGTCCAGCGAGTTCTGCAGCAGAATGGCCACGCACGACTCGGACCTGTTGAAACCGTCGGCTGAAAACACACGCCCGTCGTCGAGTTAAGTTCCGGCGGGAGAACGTCGATGGCGCGACGACGTCGAGACGACCACATACCGTCGTCGCTGAACGACCGCGTGGCCAGCCCGTCGGTCAGCACTCCCAGCCCTTTGAGCTGTAGGGACAAATTGGGCCGTTGCACCAGGTTGCAGCCGCCGATTATCGCGGTCCGGATGTGTCCCTTCTCGATCATGTGCTTGGCCATTACCAGGGCGTCCGCTCCGCCGGTGAACGACGAGAATATCGTGAAGCTGGGCCCTGAGAATACGTCGGACCGTCATCGTTATCGTCGCCGACCGTCGAGACACGCGTGTACACTCACCGTTCAAGTTCAACACGTACGAAAGCCTGTTGGCCTGCATGGCCTTGTTGTGACCGAGTATGGCGAAACCCGATTTCGACTCGTCGAACATCGCGATCGTGTCGGTTTCGCTTCCCGACGAGCACGTGAACACCGCCGTGTTCGTGTCGTACAAGTCGCCCGGGTTCAGACCTGAAACACGTGCGTGGTGCACATGTCGTTTGCGCGCTCGTCACGCGCGACAGTGTGTGTGGTCAAGTTCGGGGGCGAACGCAGTGAAAAAAAAAAATTTGGGGAGTGGCGGTTTTGAAATAAATATCAAGACGAGTAAATGATATTCGTCCAAATTTGAATGTTTTATCGATGAGATTGATGTTACGTTAAAATGTCGATTCTTCGAGGCAAACTATATCGATTACTTCTTCGCGTGCAACCGTGTGCGAGTTTAATAATGAATAATTTGAAGTCGTCGGAACGGCGATCGTGTATTTTGCGGTTTCAAGAACTCGGAAATCGGACCAGAACTCATTTTAACAAAACGTTCCGATCGTGTGTGATCCACCGAATAGCCGAAGGTACAATGATTGAACGACAATTAAATACGATATCCGTAGCGGAATAAACGTATTGTACACAAAGTGAACAATATTCGATAACAGATGACGGATGTTTCCGACGTTAACAGTTAACACGTAAATAATAATAGATTGGTCGTGTTAGTTTCGCGTAAAGTGATTCAAAATTTCGTACATTTTTCATATATCGTCCTAAATTTCGGAGGGGTTTCAACCCCCCAACAATCCCCCGCTGCGTTCGCCCCACGTTAAGTTAACTCGTTGTCGCCGTCTGTCCGTAATGCGGCCGGAGATCACGCATTCGGGGCCGAGTTTTTTCGCCGGTTTTAGAGAGCGTTTCAACGGTTTCAAAACGACTCGGACCCTCGTCATCAGGATTAAGGCGGTGAACGGACGTCGGACGCCCGAATTCCGTCCAAAACGTTACACTCGAAAAACCGATCGGTGCGATTTGCCTGTGCGACGGTGTCCGTCACGCGGGGGGCATCGGTTCGTCGTTGTTTTTAGATTTACAAACGGGTCGGAAGACAACAAATTAACGAAAACGTCGTGGCGTTCTGAATATTCTTACCCGCGTCGATGATGGCTTCCACGGACCGCTCCAAGTTCAACTTTATCACGGTCTCCGAACATTCGCAAAGCTTGTGGTGCATGTTGAAGAACACATTGTCGAATCGGTTAATAGACTTGACTTTGCCTACGCCAGATGTCACCCCGTACTCGTCTAAACACGAATTATTACGATTTTCATGCGTTCCGCCGACACGACGTCCGTTTCGTTTCTCGATTTCTTATTGCTAATTATCATTGTTAGTGAATCGATCGTTATTGTACGTACTCCTCATAGTAAAGGTCATCGTTTTCGTTACTATTATTCGTTTATAAACAGTGTTCGAATTTGAAGGTGGGGGAGAAAGGGAGACGCAATGGGACGGAGCTCCTCTACTATATTTTTAAAAAAATTGTATATTTTTATTATTATCAATACGTTATTGCTGTATCAAGTACCTGCTTGGTATTGACAATTTTACACAATATTATTCGTATATTATTTGACAATTGTTTTTAGATTAACCCGCAGATATCCTATAAAACCGTGTATCTGTGGCACCGGAAATTGTCAGTCAACAACGTCGTTGATTGACGAACCGTTTTGAACATTCAATTTTGTTATTAGTGATCATCATGTGCCTATGTATCTGTATACAGCGTGAATACGTTATAATTTGTTTTATTAAGTCGTGATAGCATATTATCGTATAATTGATTTTTACATATTATTATTCTTACTTGAATTTAAATGGGTTTATTAGTTGTTTATTTAATATAAAATGTTGTAGGCCACCACAAATGTTGTATTTTATGGAAAACTTGTATAGCAAATTTGTTTAATTGAAAAAAAAAAGAATACGGTTAGAAATTAGGTTACATATCAGTGGTAAACTGGGGGGTATGGGATACCCACGGTTTCGCGTTATACAATATTTCATTTGTAACGCTATTTTTAAATTTCCAATTGAGCTCCACTACATTTTAATTTCCATTTCGAACACTGTTTATATATATATATATATGTGTATTTTCCGCAATTGGTTTCGTTTTAGTTTATCGAAATAACGAATTGTGAAAACGTATTTACCGTTTTAGATTCGTATATATAATAGGCTCTGTTACGGTTCTACAATTAAACTAAATAAAAATATTGATAGGATTTTTTTTTTGCGTTCTAAACTATAATTATTGTTATATGATATATATATAGTCGATTTTTCGTAAAAAATAAATATCCGAGTTTTAGTCGGTTCGTATCGACATGAACTCGTTTCGCCCCCCCCCCCCCCATAACGAATCGTCTCCAAAAACAATATATGATGTATGCACGTAGAGACAACGGTAAACATTGTACAGAATCGTATGAATTGCAGCGTGACAATCGCATGAAAAAAAATTCGCATGTTTTCCGCGGCTATAACGAAAGTCGTCTGTAACGCCGTCACATTGCACGCGTGTTAATAACGACGTATAAGTCTCACCCAACGGCCAACGTCTCGAGTCCAGCGTGATTCCATTTTGCTTGTTGAACAGCAGGTTTTTCAATTCGTCCACATTGTCGCTCTCGGGGAATATTCCGGCTATGCCAGAAATGACGACTTCCACTTTGTTCGCGTCAGCCATTGTCTTTTTTTTTTTTTTTTTTTTGAAGCGACGGCGGGCGCGCCAAATCGATTGACTGTAATTTTTAATCAATAAGTTCAATTGATTTGATCAACGGACTAAATAAATAAATAAATTTTAAAAAAAATTTTTTTTTTTTTAAAAATGGTACCGTTAAATGTCGAAACTATAACCAGTTCGCTATGGAATAACCGCGTGACAAGAACCACGGAACGGTAATGTGAACAATACCGTCGGTTCGTATAAATTTCGTTGGCTTTACGATCGACGATAATCGATGATAATTTTATTCACGGTCGTATTGCGTTTGCGCATAGGCGTAATCAGTATGCAACGCGTGATAATTAATCGCGATCCGATTGTACATATTTATGATTTGTCAACGGGCGTTTCCGTCGGCGGAAAACTCCTGGCGCGCGCAACGCGTTGTCCGCTATTCCTGGCCGTCTTCGTCGTCCGTTCGGGTGGACGTCGTCGCGAACGGGATTTAAGACGGGCTGGTCGCCTGGGCGGAGTACAACGCGTCCCCGTGTAGCGTTTTGGCGACGTCGGCCAACAGTCGGCCGTAACGGTAACTGTATGTGTGGGGGGGTTTTTTATTTTTCGCCACGACGATTGTTTCGTCGTCCAGCCCGGCGCGACGTTCGCGCGTGTTCGATTGTTTGTGTACCGGGTTCACGGCCGAACCGGTATAATTCGCTACGAACAATACGCCGTCGCGAATGACAATTCGGCGGTCCCGTTCAAGTCACAGAGGTCACAGAGGTCACAGAGGGAGGGAAAAAAAACAGAAACCTTTCGGACGAATCCCCCGAAGTAATCGCCGTCACGTTGTCGTCACGACATGTGGGAATGTTCGTGAACCCTAACTTCTCGGGAACGGGAAACAGTCTGGAGGACTTGAATCCGGGGAGCGGGGCGGTCAAGCGCCGGAACCGTTTTACTGGCCGAAAGTTGTGCGACAATCGCCGCGGTGTGTGCTGGAACGTTGTCGTGCAGCAAAATTAAAAAAAAAATTCTATTACGCGGGCGGTCCGAAACGTGTTTCCGTAGAATTCGGCGTTGCCAGTACTTCCCGGGGGAGCTGACCACGCCACAGTAGCACGGGACATGCTTCGTTCGACATTCGGAACGTTTCTGTAACACTTTTTCCTGACTCAAAACGAAATATTTGTACGTGATCCGGCGTTCGAGATTTTTTTCCACGTTCAAATTACAACCGCGGTCGCAGACATACACTAGCCTAAGCGCTAGATGCGCGATCATACCGCGGGAAACGATCCGGTACACGTGAAACTTCGCGCGAACGACTACGAGTGTTATCGTAATCACTTGCCAGGATATCCTCATGATCTCGACACCGCCAGTCCGTAGTTTCACAACGGTCGTCGCAAAGCTTATGGGACGCGCTGCGTAGTTCGGATAAGCAGGCTCCGGGGACTGAGCGTCCAACGAACGTTCCGTGACGGTTCGTGACGTGTTGCTGCCGTCCGAACGCGTACAACGACGTGACACCGTTAAAACCCGCCAGACATTTAAGCGCGGGTGTTGAGTTGAGACCAGTTTACGTGCGTGAGCTTTGAAACACGTCCGTGGCGACGCCGCGGATCGGACAAAACGATCCGGTCGCTGGTGCGCGTGGTGTGTTTGCATTTATCAAAGTGGACTCGGTGTACGGCCACTCTGATAAGTTTAAAACTTTACGTCCAGACGGTCGAAACGAGACCGTCGGAGTAACAGTACGCGTTAGTCGTCGACCGTCGTCGAATCGCATTGGACTCAATGGACTTGGACACACACGACGGCGTCGGTGCGTCGTCGGTCATCACGGACGTGCGTGGACTTCATTGTGCGGTACACAGCACGAGCACAAAGTCCCAAGTCCTCACCGGCCGCGAGAGTTTCGCGCCCTTTTATGACTTCGTCAATTGCGATTTCCTAGACGAAAATGACGACCAGTGTATCTCGACGGGAATCGTTACAAATGTTCACAATACCTTAATACAAATACATTTGGGAAAAAAAAAACATTGTCCTCTTGTACATAGTACGCGTACGCGTGTAGCCCGATCCCGGCTCGTTATCGTAGCGTTCAAGTCCCCGTGAGAATGTTTTTGAAAATGTTTAACAATAAAACCGTAAAAACAATTGTGTTCTCTCTTTTGAAATCTTTGGACCTTGCCGCTATGCTCAAATCAAAAAAAATTGTTTCTTTTATTCTAAAAGTTGGCTTTATGATTGAACCTTAGCTTCCTAATTATGTTTCGTGTCCTGTTTTAACTGTAGAAATAAATTGCTCGTCAGAATTTCAAAAAAAAATCCCCCGTAAAAACGTAAAAACCATAACATTTCGAATTGATTAACATTGGATTCTTTCGGGACCCGGTGTGCACATACACGCGAAAAACAGACGGGAATCTATTTGGCTGTTGTGTTGTTGAGTTGCGACGAGAAAGAATCGGACTATACCATTTGAAACCATCTTAATAACAACGACAACCAGTTCGAAACGAGCGTCGTGTGTTGTACACGATGTTCTCGTCGTCGTCAGATGTGTTTTAAATCAATGTTTAATCTTTAGACAAACCGTACCATGGAATCGAGTTAAACAAACCGTAGAGGTTATTGACAGCGGAAAATATGAAAAATAAAAATACGCTCAACATTTGCATAAGGTTACGATTTGCAATTCAGTGTCATTCGAGACTTATGGAAAACACGTCATACGTGTTATGTACATATATGACGACTATGGCGTTTTGATTTCGGTTTAAACGTCCAACGCCGTTCGCGACGTTACGTGTCGACGTACTCTACGGGAAAAAACACGCGGCCGGCAACAACAAGTTTTAAAAAAACAAATTCACGTCGTCGATAAAAAAAAAAAAAAAAAAAACCCCGCCGTCCGTTCGACGACTTCGCGGACGAATTCCGCGCGCGAACGTAACGCGGAAACCGTTTCGAGATACGATCGTTTATCCTTGGCAGGTCCCTCCGTCACTTTTTTACACGCCGCGGACGTTTTTCGTCTACCGTCCCGCGCCAATACACCGGTCGACGTCTAAACCGCGTCCGCGAATGTCTAAACATCTGCTGAACAAACCCGTCTGTCCGCGGCAACGACAACGCAGACGTACCGGCGGTTGAATCGGACGATACGAATGACTCCCCCCCAGATACGTTTTTACAAACGGTGCGGAAAAGTTCGTCACTGCCGTCCGTCACGTTTGCCGATAACTCGAGCGCGGAAAACACGGCAACGAGGCAAACGACTGATAATAACGCCGGAGCTCGTCGTTCGTCCAGCGAACAATGCGAAATACGAGTATAGGCGATTTTCCACGCCGACGAGTATTGGCCGTAAAACCCGTAGACCGTAATCGGCGTCTGCTGGCGGCCAGATCAAATATATTATCTCGTATTTCGTCGGCTGTGGAAAAGCGAACGCCGTGCCCGGCGTTCCCTAGGCGGTACGCTCAAATATTGGAAAAAAACCGAACGGGCCAACCTGACCCAACCACTGCACGGGTCGCAAGGGAAATGTGAAATTGTACTGCGGGCAACGAACAAAACGTTCACCAGACGAGGTGTCGTTGTCGTTCGATGCGACTCCGCAGTCGCGTGAATCTTGTTTTTTTTACGCGATGTCGTCGGTGCGTGTTTCACACGATTGTACGTACGTACATGGTTCGGGCCGGCACTCGCGTACACGGTTAAACGCTTACTTACTTACGGACAATGGCTGATGGATACAAGTACGTCCAGGAAGGTCGGTCCGAGACGACAACGGCGTGGAAGAAATAGAAGAAGAAGAACGGAACGCATGCGAGGCCGTTTCGTTTTTCTTCTTATCGTTGTATACCTTTGTATTTTTGTTGTTGTTTTAAATGTTTATTGTTTGTTTGTTGTAAGGCTCTCGCAGATCACAATATCGTTTATTATATATACATTTCGTGTTTATCGATGACGTTGACGGGAAAGCTATATGAATAATAGAGCTCGCGTTTTTGTCGGTTACAAAAGAAAACAAAAACAAGTAGGAACAAATACGTTCGAAAAAAGCTTATCGACGTTTCACTATAAACTCGTCGCTGGACAACCGCGATATCCCAAAAAACGTGTCCCCCCGTACCCCCCCGAAGAAAGTCCGTTTCAAAATCGCGGGGCACAGGACATGCTTCGGCTGGAATGCGAATTCGTACGGCCGGCCCGAATCGGTTGTCGTCAGCGCGTACCGATTTTCTCGAAAGCCCATCTCCTCCGCGCGCCGCCGGTCGGGGGAACCGCCGTCCTACTCACATAACAACGTCAAACTTCATCGCGCAGCGGGTCGTCACGACGTCTCCGGACGGGTCCGAGAACATGGGGACACGGGTTTTCTTCGTTCGGTGCCGTTGGAAAACGGTCGAGAAATATCGACTAATGTTGGCGCGAATGAAAATCTGAGGCTGAAAATCCGTGCGACTGATTTTCCCAACGCCATGCAAATCAAAAAGCATAAACCGAACGTCATCAGCAGCCGGTTTCGCTACGCGGTAATGGACGTAACCTAACCTAACCGTTGTCCAGACGTCATGCCGTGCAATTTGCCCGGTCCCCGAATCGGACACAATACCAGCGTTACCAGCGTCAGCAAACCGTTTCACCCTGAAATCACTCCCACTGCTGTACACGTCACGATGACGGGGTCTCAGGTGCGATTAAATCGTAACTTATGTACGCCGACCGTTATCCCTTGACAGCGTTAACTCTCGACTGGCATCCCTGTTCGCGTGATCTTAGCGGTTTTAAAACTTATCAGGGCTGCCGGGATACTCGATCCAACTTCGATTCGATCGTAACCTATTGTACGCTTTTTGTTTTTAATGTTCATATTCGTTCGTGTGATTTGTCGTACGACGGTTGTGTGCCCGTCTTTAGATAATTGTGGAGCTTTACGTTTGACGCCGACAAATAAAAATCGAACGTCAATTAAATATCAGGCGGTCAACGAGAAATCACGTTCGTCGACGTGGCCAACGTGTCGCCATAATTCACGAACGTTGTTCGCGTTTAGGCGTGTATGACTTTGATTCACGACGTGATTGCCACTCGTCGTCGTCGGTCCCTGCGCTCGGCCGACATCGACGTCATAACCGTCCGTCGTTTTCGTTTCTTCGACAGCGTCCCGTCCGAGTACGTGCACCGCAGTCAAACAAGTTGCCGCGAATAAATAATACGACTTGTGTACGAATGGAAAAACATAACGTCAGAAAATTACAACGGAATCCGCGTACACTCGTATTGTGTAATAATAATAAGCTTTCATTTCTTTAGTGTTTTATTTTTCATTAAACCCATAAACATCTAAACACACGTTAAATATAAAACGAAAAAAACAAAACAATTTTCTTTTTTTTAAATGTTACAATATTAATGTTTCAGTTTTCGTTTTCGCTTTTATTTTTCGAAAACCGATACTGGATATAAATAAATATAGAGGTAGTATTTCGTTTATTATTATTATTATTGTTAATGTTACATTAAACAGCAATTGGTCGAGAGAGTAAACCACACGCATATTGCGGCCGGCGTTAAAATTAAAATTAAATCGGCTTGTTGCGGGTCCACAAGACGTGTTCTCGAATACGCTGATTAAACGAACGAATCGGTTCACGCCAGAATAAAACCAATAGAGTCTACTTCATAACGAGCATAGAAATCTGCGACCGATATCTCTTTGGCGTCCGGGTGACAGTGCAGCACGTTATCGTTCACGATCCGGGCGAGCGTCTTTCCCGACATCATTTTCTCGTAGTCCGTCTCGTCCAACACGAATTTCCCCGGCAAATTGACGCAATACTGAAAAACCGTAAACACGAAACACACGTATTACCCGACGCGCACGCACACACGCGTAATAAAACACGCACGTGGGCGGTTTTAACGATTAAGTTTCTTTTTCCGGCGCGCAAACGTTTGAAACTACTTCGGGGCCGGATGGAACGCGGATAGAAACGCGTGGCAATACGGGTTCGCGGAGTGACGTGCGGAAAGTAAGTGGCTCGGGAGGATTTTGGCGACCCCGAAAACTGTTCGCCTATTCCAGCGTCCCGGTGTTTTCAGCATTCAATGTGCGTGTGCGTTTTTTATTTCATTTGTCGAATAATATATCGTTTATCTATCACGTCCGAATTCGTGTGTGCCCACTGCAATGAGTTCAGCGTCGTGCCGGTTCTCGATTACGCGTCGCGTTGAAAATCGGACGGCGAGCGACGTGCCTTCATCGATATGAAACGTTTGAAACCCAGCAGAATGTAGACCGATCGTATTAGTTTTCGTGAAAAGAAGATGATCTTTCTTAAACGTTTTCGACGGTTTTCAAGTTCCGAACGTTATATCTAAACCTCGCGGGTCTAAACCCCCCTCACAAAAAAAAAAAAAAAAAATATATTAGATATCCAGTCGCGTCTAACGGATTACGCGCGTGCCGGGGCGATAACGCGCACTAATCAGTGGCGCCGAAACCCTAAACTCGAGGCGCTCGTTTCGAGACCCGACCCGCCCGCCGCTGAAATTATTTCGATTAGTCGATTGTTTTAACGATACGAAGCGATTCCGTGCGACTCGAACGGTACACTTTATTGTTTGGCACGAAGCACGACGCGAACCGATACAGCTTTGTGCTGTCGTACGAGTAACGAATGTGCAACGCCGTCGACCTACAGCCCGTACCCGCCAACCGTCCGCCGAGGTCGCCCTGCCCGGGGGGTACGTACGGTTCGCCGCCCCGGAACGACAACGGCCCGCGTCACTTACGTCCGTCATGCCGCGGCTGTTCGCACGGTCCGCGTTGACGCTCCTGTCGACCACTTTCACCTTGGCGACTATCTTGTTCGGATACGGCTTGACCGCGAACACGGCGTTCAGCCGGGTGCGCATCGCGTTCAGGGCCCTCGCCACGTTGCCCGGCGACCCGACGCCGTTGGACGACAGCACCGCGGGCAGCTCGCCGCGCCATCCGCCAGCCGACGCCAGCGCTCTGGCCACCTGGACAGTTACCGGTACGAAGGGCCGTTTTAGATCGCGCGGGCCGCACGGGCGTCGCACGGCCGACCGCGCGCGTTACCGTGTTGTCCGTCTGGAAATAATGCGACACCAGCTTCGAGTTGACGTTGCCGTACTGCAGCAGACTGCCGGCCCATTCTTGCACGGCGCCCGGCACGCTCTCCAACAGCGTCAGGCTCACCGCCACGTTGTCCGCCTCCAGCAGCTGGGCCATCAGCGCGCACACGACGCTGCCCCAGGACGCGCCGACCAGCGACACGCAGCTGCACCGGTTGATCGCCTCTGAGTTTCTGTCGACAAACAAATCGAACGTCAACGGGCCCCCCGGCGGACAGCCCATCGCCCAAACGGATTTTTCGACATCGGCCACGCTTGTAACGGTTTTAACGTTTAATTTTTTTTATTTCTACAAACTAAATTTAAACCGTTGGGTACACGAAACAGTATCAGCTATTTTAGTCACCCTAAAACAAGTTTTACAACCGAAAAACAAAATATTTATGAATAATAATAATAAATAAGAAAAAATCGTTATTATTATTATTATTATTTTCAAACTTCCGGCTACCGACGTCGAGCGGCCCGATCTTATGAAACACAAATAATATACACGTGGATTGTTACGCGAAACGATGCAATAAGAAATCAAATCACTTGTGCACCAATGTTGTATAAAGATATGGTCACTGGGGTGGCACGACTCATTTTATTTTTCTAAGTTCAATTAATAACATGTATGTGTTATGTTCCCCCCCCCCGAGCACCGAGACCATAGTACTCACTGACCCCCACCCTCCTCCTCCTTCTCTTTTGTTGGAGCACCGACCTGTACGAGTTGCGTTGCCACGTGTTCGACGGAATCGATTGTTTCGGGCAGCCTCGCTTCGAACGTCGGATAAATGAGATTCCTGTACAACGGTTTCATTCTGTCGGGCCGGAATCCGGTCACGACGAAAATGGGTATGCCTTCCAAGGTGTCTGAAAACTGGGGACTGTTCGTGAACACTTCTGTGAATTCCGGTTCCTCCACGATCGTGTCTGCCAACGCGTCCAGTTCGTCGATCGATTCGGGCAATTCCTCGACCATTTTACTATAAACTTCCTTGCGTACTGCAAAAAACCGATTAATATTATTAGCTAAACCAATATATATATATTTTAATAACTTCATTATAAGTCTAAATATATAGATAAATCGCAGTTCAGAATAATTCATTTTACGACGGATACTCGAGATTTTTAATTCTGAACTGTGACGTCGTGTAAAAATAAAAAATAATAGAAAAATAGAAATAAAAATAATGATTACCAATCGATTCTTTATTATATTCGGTGCATATTATAGTAGACGAAGAAATATTGTTAAAATTAATTAATATTCGGTCCAACGACGTAAGGAGATTAGTGAATTTAGGGTCCGTGGTCATTGGATTCCACGAAAGACTCACGGCGTTCGGACAAACGCCGCTCGCTTTTAACTCTGCACAAACGTCTTCTCCGCCACTCATAACGCTAACGAACAAAGGTTTTGAACCCCGCAACGACGGAAGGTTCTCGAGCGCATGCTGAACGTTGCGTATCTTATCTTTCTCGTCGCCCTTTTTTGATAATAATTATAAATTAACATCGGACACGAGACACAAATATTGTAGTCCACTACACAAACGAAACGTTATTTAAAATGCATTGTGCAACTACCAGTGTGACGAAGAAGATTCCTCCGAGAGGAGTTGTTGCCGTTGTGTCCGTTAATAACTGAATTAAATCTTCCTTCGAGCTTACGCTTGAATCCGATACTATTTGTATCACAATGTTTTGATACCGCGCCATAAGTAAATTAAACCTACGTGTTTATATATATATATATACATCAATATGCAATCAATTGATCTTTTTTCGAATAAGAAGAACTAAAGTAATCAATAAATACCTCCTTGAAGCTGTGGTAGACATGGCGTATTTTTTTATCGCCACAACAATTTTACGAGCGCCTCTTATCACTAGCCATTCAACAAGATCAATCCACGTGCTGTACTTACCACCTGCAAAATCCAACAATCGAACATTTAAGCCTAGCAAAACGTATATTGTCTTTAATGACTTCTTACCAACAATTAAATATATTTTATCAGGATAACATTGATATCGATCATAATATCCACCGAATTTTTTAAAGACTTTACTAATGTGTTTTCTTTTTCTAGAGACAACACTACTCGTTTCGATTCGATTCCTTGTGACGACAAACTAGTTTTAAAATATAATATAATACAAAAATAAAAACCATTAGTAAAAAAATTCACAGTAACTAGTTTAAACAAATAATATACTTTAGTGCTTTTATGGCTTGTTCTCCTGTACAAGGACCAGTTAAGACGTGTCTAGCATACGGTTTAACGATTCCAAGATTTATACCTCTTTGCACTTCACTCTGAATTTTTAATTTTGTTTTAGCATTTGCTGCTAATAGGCCATCTGGACTAACTCCATAAAACGCGACTACTCTCAAAAACAAAAGCATTCCTGAAATATTGTAATTTGTAATGTTAAAATAAATCAGTAGGCTTAGCACGTCATGATTAACAACGATGATATTACCAAATTTATTTTTTTTTTTCATATCGGTCTTTGTCAATTGGAAAAATTGTCCGAATGATGCAATTAATCGAAGTGATGCGTGGAACTCACTTCCACTGAAACAATTTAAAATAGTAGATACGCCTTTTCCCTTGGTAGCCACCATTATTGGTATTTCAAAATTATTATTTTTATAGTTGAAAATTCTTGATTTTGATAACTTCGTACAATAATTAACAATAAATAATTAAAATTTATTTTATTCACAACAATCAACTAATTGTATATGTGTATATACTGTTGATAGTCATTAAACATTCTCACCGAGGGGAATTTTTTCATAAGCAACATGGCTTGCTCATCATTTTCAACCGTGGTATAAACGGTATCTCCTGCTGCTAAAGAAATGGCTATGGCTGCTTGCCCAACAGCGTTAAATCCAGCGTGTACAAGTATTGTATTATCGGAAAACTGTTTGTTTGAATTGGATAAATAATTCAATATATAATACGCCTATTGACCAACACATAAAACATAAGTAATTTTAATGATATTACAAAGCTAAATCGCGCGAGTATCATTGTTAGTTAGTGAAGGACTATACAATATTCCCAGAGAATATCCAAGTTAGTTCTATTTGTAAATACATACCATTGAATAAGAAAGTGGAACAGTAGCTGCGTCTTCCAATGACCAATCTGATGGAATCATCCATGATAAATATGGATCGGGTACAATTTTGTTTGCAGTGTTTTTTTCGAACGGTGCAATTCCCATCACCTTTTTACCATCGGATGTCACACCAGAATATTCCAAATGACCAAGTTCGTTCTAATAATAATAATAATAATTCTGGATTAAAAATAAATAATTTTTTAAATTGTTAAATCAACAATTTTTAAAAACGCATGCAATATAAATATCGTTATAACATTGTAGGTTAATGATTATTTATTGTAAACGTCCAAATGCAATAATAGGTTGTTTTGCGATAATATAGAGTCTCTTACATCTAAAACATTGTTTATAGTTATGTCCTGGAAGTTAATTCCCAAATACTTGACTCTCATGTCATCTAATCTGAAATCCATAAATCATACACATTAATTCGTATAGGATTAGTATTGTTGAGTGTCAACTATTCCGTAGAAAATTCATATATTACAATGTCAATTATTATGTATCTAACCATCTTCCGACATTCGATAATACGACAATTTATAATCTTATATCAATTTAATCTATACACATATAGTCTGCTTACATGATATTGTTGATGTGAGCCGTGTTATTATGTAAAGCAACTTTAAAACTAGAATTGTCTACAATATTTCGCGTGATAGTTCCCCATTCGCCGTTTTTATAAATGTTCACGAACAGATCTTTGCGCAGCTGTTTGGCGTAAAATTCACAAGTAACACTGAAATTGGGACCGGTTTCGTCCAAGAAAAAAACAAATCTAAACAAAATAAATTTTTTTTTTCAATTTACATAATTTAAATTTAATATCTAAACTCATATTTTTACCTGATCAATTTCGACTTGTTTCTTTCTAACACTTCTTTGATAAATCTTGTTAACTTTACGTATGGCACATATTTCGTAAAAATATAAAGGTAACTTTTTGTTTTTTTACATTCTGCCAAAGAAATTTTTATTTGGTTATATACATTTTGGAGATTTGTAATATTTTCCACTTGTAAGCCGATCATTTTTTTCGCTATAGTCTAAAAAAAGAACTTGGTTATTTTATAAACCATTTTTGGATTACTACTAATACTAATACTACAACTACTACTATACTATTAGCATATGGCAAACCTTTTTAATTAATACTAAATAGTATCCATTAAATTTCTGTTGCATAATAACACACCACTCGTTATTAGTAAGCAATGGTTCGTCCAATAAAACCAATAGGTAAGATTTCTTTGTATTTTTCAAAAGTGAAATGATATTCTGCATGCAAACTTTTGAAACTAATATAATATTATTTTCTTTATTTAAAAATGTTCCTGAATCAACGTTATCTAAACTTGCGATTTTATGCTATAAAATGAAAACATTTTGTTAAAACCATTTTAAAAATAACATTAAAAATAAAAACCAACTTGAACTCCAATCTGAATGTCAAACATTTTCTTCACTAATGGGACGTATTGAACAATTGTTTGATTTCCATTATCGTAGAAAATGTTGACGATTTTCACATTAGAATTTAATTTATATTTTTTAGATTCAAGTATAATTTGCAAACAGTTAGTGATAAAATTAACTTCATTCTAAAAAAAATATATAATTTATACATATACATATACATATATATATATATATATATATTATGCATATACTTCGAAATTTGGATTAATTAAATATATAAATCGCTCTTCTTCTAATCGTAATTCAAATGGATTTAATGCATTTATAGACAAGCTTTTAACTTCCGGGTGCAATACATAAATCCCATGACCGCATATTTCATTTGTCTTAAAATTATAATGAATTGGAACATCTGAAACATGAATTAAATATTATAGTTTAATATTTTTTTCAATAAATTATAATTATATTCGCATCTACAAAAGCAATTGTTCAATATAATAGACAATTGAGTGAGTTTCTTATTTTTTTTATTATCATTTCACTCTCATTATTAAAAAAAAAATCCTAACGAATGACAAACATTATGTTTTGTGCATACCTTTTCCAATACAATTTTCAAACTTGGATGGATCAATACAAAGTTTACGAATAGTTGTTATGTCTGCTGGACAGTCATTGTTTTCCATATTTTTATGAATGAGGAGTGTGAATACTCCATTTAAAAAACACATCCAATCATTGTCCCACTTCACATTTCCTCGGTATTCTTTGAACAAACATACAAATATTTATTATTTAAAAGATAACTTATTGTTTTACTAGTCATATTTAACAGTTCTATGTTATACCTTCAAAATGTAAATCAATATTGGTCACGGATTTTAATTTTCCGCCGATTTCATATCCATTATGTTCAAATAATGTATATAAATCATTTTTCGATATTGAACTATGCGGTACATCAGAAACCGTATTCGAATACTTTATTTTTGAAATTATTGGAGCCATATCTATAGCATCTGGTCGATATATTCTTCCTGTAAGTATAACTTCATTTTCTAAACATACTTCGAAATGACCACTCCCACATTGTATGAATGAATAAAATTCCAATGTATCTAAAAGTAAATAATTGGTTCTCTTAAATTATTCATAAGAAATTCATAAATATGGTTAAACTTATTGACAACAAAACTACAAAATGAATTCAAGTATAACCAAATTATTATATTTAAATTAAAACAAACGTTTAAAACGTACTCACCATTTATTTTTAATTCGATGGTTTTTAAAAAGTGTAGCTCTTGAAACATAATAACTTTATCAAAATTTAACTCATTTTGTATAAATATAAATGATTTCCACACGTGAAGCTATAAAATGCGTATTATGTTATAAATTATAAGTACACATTTGAATTAAATTATTAACAGACAACTCACTAAAATAATTGAAGAAGGTAAAATATGCCGTCCTTTTATTTTGTATTCAGCTAAAATACTTTCATTATTTAAACATATGTTAAATCGACTCTCTCCTGGAATTCTTATAGTCTGAAAAAAGAAATTGAGAATAAAAAATCGTAAATATTAAATAGAATATATTGCATTTAGAATAATCTATAAGACTATTAAGAAAAATTATAAGCAAATAATATGTTCATAATTTATCAATTTATTATTAGTCATTACTTATTACCTTATTTTTAAAAATTTTAAAACAATACTTACTCCTAGCATCATACCCTTTAACGACCAATTTTCTGTATGATCCCAAGGAAATACAGACTGTAAAGATTTAGTTTCTCGGCTAACCGGATAATCTATTGACGGGTAGAATGCTTCAATATTAGGAGTCATACCATTAATATACATCCTGTTAATTATATTGTAGATTTATTTTAAGCTATTTTTGTCTCAAGGAATTACAATACTAAAATATATTTCACTTACTTTCCAATCGCATTTAATAAAAATTTGATTGAATCTTTAGTACTTTTATGGGTTAGAGTTATATTTGTCACAGTATCAGGTAGTGATCGTTTAAGGATAGCTTGTAAAAGTCCATGTGGCGCGATTTCTATAACAATAGCGTCTTCGGGTATATGTCGAGAAGCTTCTTCAAATAAAACTTGTCCAAGAAGGTTGTTAGTGTGATATTCGGGCGAACTTCTTTGCGCTAATTCATTACTCCATTCAGATTCGGGAATGGAGCTACTTATCCATTTTGATGATCTAGGTTTTGAGTCTGGTATAACCTAAAACAAATAAATACATGTTTTATAAAAATATACTGACATTATTTATAAGTTAAATTTAAATTACTTCTTTCAAATACTTGAGTAAAGTTGGTGCAGCCGGTTTTATGTATTTACTGTGGTATGCGATATTAGATACATTAACGATTTTCGCAAATATACCTTCAGATTTTAATTGTTCGACAAAACTTGTCACACTAGCTGTTGGTCCGGACAAAGTACTGCTGTCAGATGCATTGTGACAAGCAACTTCAATATCGTGTGGAAGTCTATCTTTGATATCATTGTATCCTAATCCTATTGCTGCCATCATTCCATTAATGAGTTCCGTCTCTATTGAAGCTCGTCCTCTTGCATACGCTGCGAGTATCATTTGCTCAGCAGTAAAGCAACCATCAGCGTAAGCGCATCCTAATTCTCCAACTGAATGACCAATAATGCCATCGGGTATTATGTCAATACTTTTCAACACATCCACTAAACCTATCTAATTAAAACATTAAATTAAAAACAATTGTTTGAATCTCAATACGTAGATCATATTTAAATAAACCTGTATTGCAGCTATTCCAACGAAAGAATTTAATATGTTATCAAAAAGTTTCGGGTCTTCACTGGTTAGAATTTCCATAAGATCAACACCTTTCGACTTTAACATAACTCCACATTTACGTATAGACTCGGCAAATATAGAAATGTTTAACAATTGTTTCCCCATGCCATTCCATTGGGATCCCATTCCAGAAAATACAAACCAAATGGGCCTTTTTACTAAAGCCGGAAGATACTGTAAATAATAATTAGTAAAAACTATAAAAGAATATCAATAATTTTTTAGCCACCTACCAATATTTCTTCTTGTACATCTTCATCTATGTCCGGGAGTATAATGAAACTTCTATAATAATGAGCATTCATGGTTTTATAAAAGACGCTCTGTAGAAGAGCTGCAAACTCTTCATCCATTTGACTATTTTTTATGTGGTCTATTAATTTTTTAACACCTTCTTCATTTCGACCAGATAAGAATATAAGTCTTGGTAAACCATCTTTAAACATTTCTCCTTTCTCATAGCTTATTGTCTTGCACTTCTTATTTTGTTTTAAAATTACATGGCTAAAAGTATTACATAAACCAAACGTGCTGACACCAATTATTTCCCCTTTCAATGGAGTTTTTTCAGTAACCACCTAAAGACACACACACACACACACACACATATATATATATATGTATATGAAAATGGTTATTAAGAATTTATATTTTTAACTCACTTCTAATTTTCCAGAAAAAAGTGCAGGACAGTCTAAATTGGGCTCCGAATAATTGATATTTGGAGGTATATATCCCGAATCCAAAACAATAAGCGCTTTAGCTAATGAAACTAAACTTGAAGTAGCTTCACAATGACCAACATTACTCTTTATGGAACCAACTTTTAATGGTTCTTTTCTATTCGGAGTACAAAACACATCACTCAGAACATTCAGCTCCATTGCATCTATTTTCTATCATAACAAAACACATATTTAAATAGCATAATAATATTAACTTAGTAATAAGTTAATAAGTAAATATCAATAGAAGTTTGATAAGTATACCTTAATACCTAACCCTTCACCTTCAACATATGCAACTTTAGCTGGATCCACACCCACTTCCTTATAAGCATTTAATAGTAGTTCTTTATAAAGATTGTATGAATAATGATAAAATAAATTATTTGTTTCTCCAAATAAACCAGTAGCATTTAATAACGTTCCATAAGAACGTTTGGCTTCAATTGATTTCTGTAATAATATTGCTACACACGATTCTGCTCTGTTCATTCCGTTTGCTAAAATAATAAAATAATAAAATATATTAATCTTTAAATTTTGTATACATAATATATCTATAATCTATATAATTTTATGTATATGTGTGTGTTTGAAGTTCTATAGTAAACATTTACAAATAAATATACCATCGGCACTAAACGATCTAGTTTCAGCTGTATCTGTTAATCTTCCCAGTCCTTCGAATTGAAGAGATATATTAGGATTAAAACATAAATTACATGACCCGATAATTGCTGCATTAATCACTCCATCTTCAATCATCCTCTTCGCTCTCATTAGAGCCTGTGTCCCACCAATCCATGTTGCGTCAGTTGTATAACTAGGCCCTACGTTGCCATAAAATATTAAATTATAAACATTTAAATTATACAATACATATGTTTTTTATAAACGATGTTGTTCACCATTCAAGTTAAGTGAATACGACAACCGATTAGCTTGCATTGCTCTGTTATGACCTAAAAGACCAAATCCTTTTTGATGGGTGTCGAAAACCTCAAAAAACTCAGATTCACTAATACACGAATTCATAAAGACAGCAGTGTTGGTTCCAAATAAATCATTTGGACTTATTCCTAAAACATTAAACAAATGCCATAACTAAATACAAAATATATATCAATCAAAATATACTATCGTGAAATATATTGTTACCCGCGTCAACGATTGCTTCCACGGACCTTTCCAGAGTAAGTCTAGTCAATGCATCTAAACTTTCAGCCATCTTTCTGTGTATACCAAAAAAGATATTATCAAACTTCTCGGGGTTCCGTATTTTTCCAATTCCGCATGGTGTTCCTAGTTTACCTAAAAAAAAAAAATAAAAACAATCAATTATATATAGTATTTATCAAGATTTCATTACAGTATAGTCATTGGATGATCGTTCGTCTATTTCGTCTTTTAATTTTATAACAATATGTGACTACTGTTATTTTAGTTTAATTTATAACTTTGAGTATCAAACTTTCAATTTTAATACAAAATTAACCTAATAACCTAACAAAAAAGGTCAAATTTTGACTAAAATTTTTGTTAATATAATAAATTTAAATTATTATAAAATTTGTTATTTTGTAATTTTTTCTTTTTAGATTTTTTTAATATAATTTATAATTTCAATACATTTCAATCACTCTTATGTATATATATTTTTATTTTTTTAACACTTAATATTTTAAAATATTATTTTAAACCAAACTCCATACAGAATCATGTTTCTAATTTAATGGTTTAAATTTGCATTTAAATTGAAAATGGCAATATAACAATTTTTTCGACAATTTTCGTATTTAATATTTGGTACCTACTTTTTCGGATATCTATATCATATACAAAAATATAAGCTATTATTTAATAATAATAGGCAACCAACACAAATAAAATCAATAATTTATTCATTGCTATAAACATTTTAATACGTATAATAAATGAAATGTATTAATTATTTATATATTATTAAATTCATTTATTACACCATGTTATGCTGTAAACTTTTAAGAAATTTAATATTAATTTAAAGAAATAAAATAAACTACGTTTAGTTATGTTATTGAATGTTGTTTTCCATCGTGTAATTTTTTGTAAAATACGTAATATTCATTAGTTAATATAATTATATATATATATGTGTGTGTATGTGTGTGCGTGCGTGTGTGTACGTGTGTGCGCGTGTGTGTGCGTGTGTGTGTGTGTGTGTGTGTGTGTGTGTGTGTGTGTGTGTGTGTGTGTGTATGTGTGTGTGTGTGTGTATTATAAATCCTCTAGATTTAAAGCGACGGTCTGCTAATTATTTTTTTAAGAAATAGTTTTAGAAAATAGTTTTGTGAGCAAAAAAATAAAGTCTAACCGGGTGTCCATCGTCTGCTATCTATTGTCACTGCATTCTCTTTGTTGAACAACAAGGTTTTCAATTCGTCCATATTGTTGCATTCCGGGAAAATGCCTCCAATACCCGATATTACCACTTCAACTTTTGGTTCCGCCATTTTCAACCAACAACTCGGTTCTTGTATTCCGTTTTAGGCGTAAGTGTTTAAATGTCTCGCGAATGGAATTCGAAATCAAATGGATCTATACGGATCTACCACGGATCTCGGTGATTCGATTAGAATTAAATGCACGAGACGGCGTGTTTTTTACGTGTAAAACAGTTGTACATAATTTTACCGAAAATCGTCTAAAATAATATACCGATGATTCCGGGTTTCGGCTCCACGCACATCGACGTCACATTTAATGATGGTTAGGAATCGGATTCGATTTTTCGTTAATTAATTATTATTCAAAACCGTGCGATAACTGTACTCTGTATCCTGAGAGAGAATCACAAAGGTTAAAATTTGCAATTCACAATGAAACATTTCTACGGTTTAACAACCGGAATAAATGTGTGTGGTGCGTTGCTTGCTGTCAAATTTGTTTTCGACACGCATGCGGCCGAGTGATCGACGTATCAGCAAACAATGTTAAGATTATTTGCTACGGTCGCGGCAGCTACGATTGTCTAGGTGGGAACAACTCTTCGGGACGAGATAACAACGTACATTTATTGCGCGCGAATATCCGTTTCGCGCGGACGAGTGAATATGTAAATGCGCGTGTGCCTGTAACCTACATCGATCATTTGCTCAATGTTATGGGTTGTCGTGTCGTACCAAAATGGTCACGTATTTATTAAGAACACGAAATAATAATAATGATTTGTTAGGATTCATTTTTACGGCTCATATAACGTCGGACAAACCCGACAAAACGGCCGTAGAGCCGTGACGAATTGTAGTGTACGTTGGTGTTCTGGGGCCTTGACGCGTCATAATTCGCTTTGACGTTATACACGTGTATCGGCTGTAGCAGGTACGCGAAAGACGAAATCATCAAATTTATGCGGAACGTTCAAAAGCGGTTACGGATTCCGACAACAATAAAGACAACGGCGGTTGATTATTCGTTTGTCGAGGACCTGTCGCTGGAATATTAAAAAAATGAAATGTCGCCTGTTTGTTCTAGGACGGGCGTACAAGGGCCTCGTCGATAGACACGAAATTAATTCTACGTCACGACGTTACCATTTTCTCGTTCTGTAATTCTCCTATATACGTATCGAGTATTCAAAAAAAAAAAAAATCATCGATACCAGTACAGACCTCGTCTTAAAACGCGTTTTGAACATTACATTTTGCATCGCCGGAAGAACTATTATTTATAAACGTCACTGACAAATCAATATTCGATAAAAAATAAAAGTCTCGAGCCGACCAAAACACAAACTAAAAAAAAAAAAAAAAAAAAAAAAATGATTAAATTATTACGTAAAAATATGTTTACAACAAAGCGTACGTGGAAAAAAAAACAATTAAAATATGTAAATCGAAATTAATTATATTCAAACCTCGGTTTCCGCGGACAAGGTTAGGTTAGGTTAAGCGTATAGAGAGATACTTTGCAGTCAAAAGTCTGGCCGGGTATTTGGTAGTAGTGATAGGTACTCGACGGACAAACATCGTTAAACCGTCCGAACAGGTCTTTTCTCGCGAGCTGTAGTAGTACATATACACATACATCTTGAGTTTTTATGCGTGTGGAAATCCATAGAGTATATTTTTGATTCGTAAAACGCGGACGGCACGCGTCCGCGTCACCAACTAAAATGTTTCCCGAAACCCGAAAATCGGAAGGGGGTTTCGGGACGGACATATCGACTGTTTGTTCGGTAATCCGTATGCCAGGGGACGGGCAGTACTTGAAATCAAGTATTCCGTGTCCCGCCAGAGCGTATCGCATTTGAAATGCGTTTGAAACGAGTATTTCGAAATGCTTTTGGTAGCAAATTTTCTTTTCGTCGCTGCGACTTCGGATTCGAGTAGGTTTTTCAACGACTGGACGACACAGCATCGTAATCACCATCCGGTCGTGGCTAAATGTCAGACACATTTCAGACGCACGTCCGGGAACCTAAACGTCCAACGACAAAAGCGTAGTATGTAATCATTCGCATTCGAGACGAGACGCGTCCAAACGATTCGGTCATTTACGTCCGTTTGTTTTTGGTCACCGGTTATGGGTAGATCGGGGGTTTTTTTTGTTTCTTAAGTCATTTTGAAACTCGGAAATAATTCGATTTTTTCGATTTTCCCGAGAACGTGACGACGCACTCGTCACCGAGTGGTTTTTTCATACATTAAATTCGATTATCGTTTTATTTATTCGATTCCATTTGCTCGTATCGAATTGACGCGTCGTCGTTGGTCATGATTTCGGGAAAATCGAATACACGATCAAATCATTTCCGGATTTCAAATTGCCGTACGACTCGGTGGATTCTAGGTTCCGGGACCTGTTGGCTGTTGGGGAACGGTTAAAAACGACCTGGAGTCAAAACGATCCGTGCGTACCGGAGGGTTGCTAGAAAAGCAATTTAGCACGCCGAAAGAATTGGAAAATTCGCGTACATAACACGGTATCCCGTAGCTACCGCAGCAAACCGTGTTACCGGCAACCACGTGCGAGCGTATGAGAACGATAAAAACGTTTGAAACGAAAAATAACCGACCGATCGACAGCGCGTTTTTATAACGGCACATCCACTACTCAGACGGGTGCAAAACGACCGGTTTGTACCGTTCGGTATTCCAATTGCAAATGGCCGGCGACGACGTTAACGTCGGACGATCGAAATACCGAAAACGAGACCGACCGCCCCGTCGTCGTCGTCGTCCGTGTCCGTCGTACGCGCGTGACGCACCGGGTTCCGGGCGTCGTACCGCTTACCGCGGTAACCGGGGACGGCGTTATCAGCGTACGTCGGTCGCGGCCAGGCCGGAACGACGATAACACACGCGCGACGCGTATTTGCCGATCTACCTCGGCGCCTCCGCGACACGTCCGGGGCCCGTTATGATACGCTGAGCGACTTGGTGTCTGCTGCTGTTTCTGCTTCTGCTGCTGCGCGGCCATGCACAACGGCAACGACAACAACATGGCGAACGATAAGGTATCGTTTTCGTTCGGCTCCGGCGCGCGGTCGACCAACGCCGGGCTGAGCAAACAGGGCTACTCGACGCTGAACGCCATCAACCACTCGGCCATAACCACGACGTGGGGCGTGCCGAAGAAACGAGCGAAAACCGAGGAAGAGTGAGCGACACGGACCGTGTTCGTTTTGTGTTTTTCTCTAATCGCGAGCCGTTGTGTCTCTCGGTTTTTTTCAGATACTTCGAAGAGGAAGACGAACAACAACACTCCAAGCTCGAGTACATCCCCGCTCCGGACAGTCCTACGAACCAGAAATCCGTCTGCGATTCCGATTCGTCCGAAGATCCGTTAGACGCTTTCATGGAGGGCCTAGAAAAACAAGTAAATACTCGATTCGATTTCGTCGAACGCGTGCGATTGCCGCACGCATTACGTTTTTCCATTCACCGCGCACGCGCGCGATCATCAATATTTTTCAATCCATTAAACTGTGATTGCTTTTAACATCCAGGTTGCAAACGTAGACTATCAGATTGTTAAAGTAAATTTCATTTTCTTAATTTTATAACACTTCCGCGTTGTGCGTCCTGTTTTTTTCCTTTTTTTTAATTGAAATTGTTTTCGTAGGTAAAAAAAGAGAAAACTTCTGGTAGAAAGGAGAAAAAGGAAGAAGAAAAGGGTATTAGACAAGATATCGAAGAAGAGGATGTCGAAGAATCGTACTATAGGTATGTAGTGTAAAGCATGTTTTTATTTTAAGACAATTTTCATTTCTGTGTTAGGTACATGGAAGAGAATCCAACAGCGGGTCTTGTTGATGAAACTTCGGACATAGAAATTGATTATGACGAAGATGGTAACCCAATAGCGCCTCCAAAGAAAAAAGTACACACCGTTTAATTAATACTCGTAAAATAAAACGAAAATACCACTTTTATGTTCCAATATAAATTTTATTAAAAAAAAAAATTTTTTTAGGAAATAGATCCTTTACCGCCCATTGATCATTCGTTGATAAAGTACAATAGTTTTGAAAAAAACTTTTATAGTCCACATAACGAAATATCATCGTTAACCGTCGATAAAGTCATTCAACTACGCAAAGCCCTCGGTCTCCGAGTAAATGGGGCAGATTTACCGTACCCAGTCGCGTCGTTTGCTCATTTCAACTTTGACGATGCTCTGATGAAAGCTATTCGTAAATCCGATTACACGCAACCCACGCCGATCCAAAGTCAAGCAGTCCCTGCCGCGCTTGCCGGACGTGACATCATTGGTAATCAGCCGATGTCCATAAAATCAATTCAACGGTTTCTGTCTGGACTAATAAATATCATTGTGTACAGGCATCGCTAAAACTGGCAGTGGCAAGACGTTGGCGTTCATATGGCCGATGTTGGTACACATAATGGATCAACCAGAACTAAAAGATGGCGACGGACCTGTCGGTTTGATTTTGGCGCCTACCAGGGAATTGTCACAACAAGTACATATTATACGAAAATCTCGTTTTTACTGTTATTCAATGCTATATATATGTTTATCAACAATTGTTTGGTTTAGATCTATGCGGAAGCGAAAAAATTTGGAAAAATCTACAACCTAAGAGTAGTGTGCTGTTATGGTGGCGGTTCGAAATGGGAACAATCCAAGGCTCTTGAAGGAGGTGCCGAAATCATAGTGGGTACTCCGGGCCGAGTGATCGATTTGGTAAAAATGTCCGCAACCAACTTGACCAGAGTAACGTTTCTCGTGTTAGACGAAGCTGATAGAATGTTCAACATGGGTTTCGGTTAGTGTTGGGATCGACGTGTCTCCCAAAACCAAAATTTAACGCGTTTTGTTTTCAGAACCTCAAGTGCGCTCTATTTGTGACCACGTGAGACCGGACCGGCAAACGCTGCTGTTTTCAGCCACGTTCAAAAAGAGAATTGAAAAACTGGCACGCGATATACTTACAGATCCCATCAGGATCGTCCAAGGGGATATCGGCGAGGCCAACACGGACGTGACTCAAGTCATGTTGGTGATGCCGCAAAGCGACAAGTGCCAATGGTTAATGGACAACATAGTTCAATTCATGTCGACCGGTTCTATTCTGATATTTGTCACCAAGAAGGTTAGTTGTGTGGTTTGAAAACATTTTTTTTTAACATATACACGCGTTTATCCGTTTCACAGTTGGATGCAGAACAACTGGCCAGCACGATGACCGTGAAAGAAGTACGAAGTGTTGCTGTTACACGGTGACATGGACCAGGCTGAAAGAAACAAAGTGATCACGAAATTCAAGAGACAAGAGGTCAACATAATGGTGGCCACCGACGTAGCTGGTAAGTACAAATAGTGTGTATTGTGCGGACAAGATGATTCAATATCTTGTTTTATGTGCTTGCAGCACGAGGTCTGGACATAGCCCACATCAGGACCGTTGTAAATTATGACATAGCGAGAGACATTGACACGCACACGCATCGTATTGGAAGAACTGGTAGGGGATTTATTCCTCTTTCTGATTGTTTGATCCAGACTATTGTATTAATTTGTTTTTTATCATCAGGTCGTGCGGGAGAAAAGGGCACAGCGTTTACTCTGGTCACACCGAAAGACTATGAATTTGCCGGCCACTTGGTCAGAAGTCTTGAAGGCGTCGGGCAAGAAGTGCCCAAACCGCTTTTGGATCTTGCCATGCAGGTAAAGTTTCTACAACTGTGAATGTCTTCGCGTTCCGTTGTTGTAAAAAAAAATATAATTGCAGAGCTCCTGGTTCCGGAAAAGTCGTTTCAAGGGTGGCAAGGGGAAATCGGTGAACACCGGAGGTGCTGGACTCGGATACCGAGAACTGTCCGGTTTCAATAATTCCGTATGTACCGTGTCGGGTTTAGTGACACAAACACTACACTAACGGAACAACAATGTTATATACGACGTATGTTACAGGCGTCCAGTTCGTACCAATGTCCGAAACCAGCAGTGGCCCCGCCAAAAGCTGGACCCGGGTCGGGACGACTGACGGCGCTGAAAGAAGCGTTTAAAATGCAGTACCAAAACCAAGTAAGCGACGGTGGTAACAGTAGTTTAGAGTTTGCCGTATTCGTGCGATAATCGTTCCTATAAACGTTTGTTGCCATTGTTATTAGTTCAAGGCCAGCGAAGATCACACGTGGGAGCAAACGGTCGATTCGGGTCAAAAGGTGAAAGCGCACACTGGCCCGTTGAAGGAGCGAAAAGCGAAAAAGAACAGATGGGACAACTGAATATATATGTAACGTGTTGTGAACGATGTTTGATCTTTAACCTATTTCGATTATAAGACTTAAATAGTATTTAGTCATCTGACTTTTATACGTGACCGATAGTTTTGTTACGTTTTTTTCAAACTCGATTTCTCTAAAACTTGCATTAGTATTTATAATTATATTTAAATAACAATTATTTTGAGTTACATTTAGAAAAAGAAGTATTAACTATTAATTATTAATTATAATTCTCTTTTTAACTGTTCTATATGTACTCTATTTATAACTAATTTTAGTGAATATGATTGAAATGCAAATTTATTCTATTGATAGAATCTTCTTCAAAGGCCCTAAAAATAATTTCCATCATCTCATTTACTATTAAGTCAGTTTTACTTCTGTACAAATAAAAATGGTTTTATGATTTCTCCATAACACATTTGTCATAACACACCTCTACCTGATTGGTATTTTTATAAATATAAAATATTATTATTATATTGTTTGTTTTCGTTGGCATTCCCAAATCTTACATCTGGGACATCAAGGTTATTCGATTTTTTTTTTTTTTTAATGGCTGTATCTTGTTCGCCAGTCGATATTTTACAAAAGTCCACGAGACGCGTGCTGAAAAATGTCATAAACTTATACATTATAGAACTGTTTTTAACTTATAAAATATTTTTAAAAACAAAACTATATATATGCAACAGCAAAATTAGCTAAAATTGAAAATTGAAATCAAATTAAAAGATTAGGTTAGTAATAAATAATTTAAAAAAATATATATATACTTTTTTTAACTGGTAAATTGTAAATCATATTCAATATTTTAGACTTATAATTGTGATTTGCATTTGTGTACATAAGGTTGACTTATAAAACTTGACTCGCTTTTTTTTTAGACCTTATGAAGTAAATTGTGATAAGAAACTGAATTTTTTTCAAATAGTTCAAACTTTTATATTATTATTATTGATGTATTTTTCTGAAATGTCCTTGGTTGCTAATTTCGTTCTGACGTTTCGAAAACTGTTACAGACTCCGTCTTCAAAGGATGTCCCTCATGACTACACTAAGAGGTCCGTTTGATGACTAGTATTTATGTCTATTGGCCACGCCTTCTACTTTGTGTTGTAGCGCTGTCTGGTGACTGTTTTCGAAACGTCAGAAGAAAATTGGCAACATGGATATTTCCGAAAAAAACATCAATAATGTTAGTTTAATCCATGAAAGTTTTAATACATTTTATATTATTATTATAATAATTATGGACTTTGATGAAACACAAGGAACATCAATTTATAATTAAAATAAATATAATAATGATATCACTGGCATTCTAATCTAAAACTAAAACTATTGTTTCCAATAATTCCTATAGCTCATATGCATATTATGCAATCAATGTTATCAGTTGTGGTGGATGCAATTGATATACAATTTTATAAATACATACAGTTCAGTCAATAACAAATGGTTTACAACAATGGCATCCCTGTTATAAAAATAATTACCAAACAATACTGTGGTTTACTTATCTGTAAATTATAAAATCAATGCTCAAAACAATGTTTTCATATTTTTTTTCTTCTATTTTCTATATGTGTAAAATATCATCAAATATGGTGTTTTTTTTTTTTTTTTTGATTGCTTTGTCAAGTGATTACATAAATTAATAAAAAAAAAATATTTTTAATGAAATGAGTTAATATAATACACAGAAATAAAAATAATAATAATAAAAGTGATTAACTTACAATACTGATGTTGTATAAAAAAAAAGAAAAACACTACTTCAAATACAAAACTTAGTATTAGTAATAAAATATAAAAACAAATACTTATAATAAATAGTAAACAAGTACTTTACAAATAGATTAAAAATATAAAGACGAAGGTTAGATTTAATGTTAACGAATTGTGAGCAATAATAATTTAAAAATGCATACCTAATTACTATTAAATTGTACATCGGGATTAAAGCACACTTTTTTCTGATTTTCTCCAGGTCGTTCTGCATCCAAGTTTTCTAACATGGAAGACGTAAAACTGAATTCTGATTCGTCACTGTCATTTTTAAAAGAAAAAAATAAACATTTTTAAGAACATTTAAATTTCAAAAGAGTAAAAGTAATTGAATATTACTATTCTAATTATTTTTCAAAAAAACACTTACCACGTGTCTTGCGTGTCCAATGTATCTAACGTATCGTTTGAAGCCGTTGAGCTCCTAATAATTTTGGACGGGTCCAATTGGAAGACACTGCAAGTACCTTGGTAGTCATTTGTGTTTTTTAAATACACGTCGCTACCTCCTAAAATACACGTGTTGTATAAAACAATCGTAATGGTTTTTCAAAATACACAGCAACGTCAAGTGAAGAACTTTCACTTACTTAATAGCGTCGGGCGATTAATGTTCAACACTGCTTGGTCTTTGGGCTGTTTGGTAGACGTAATACTCCACGTGTCTTCGTCCACACAGCACGACTGGGTGATTTTTATAATAGAAATTTCGGACTCGGACACAATGATTAAAAACGGTTTTTTGAAAGCTGAAATCATTTTCATCAAAATGCAATTACTATTAAAATCTTGCAATTGATCAATGTTGAAACATGTATATTACACACCAAAACTGTTTGGACTATACGGCCATTTCATTTCACCGCCGCGCGTTTTCTTGCCGTCAGTGTCAACAAATACACCATACACGTTGTAACACAAGAGGTATTCCTTGTTTCTTGTCAATTCGCACACAAACATTGGCCGATAATCGTGCGACTTGGCGACCATATCTGTGTAAAATCCTGGAAAACAAGTAGTCATTATCTACCATCATCAGAACACCAGCTGCCGTTCACGAACAGACAAAAATAAATAAAAAAAAACCACTTACTTTTACAATTGAAATTTACAGTTTCAATTATGTAAAAACTGTTTGTGGTAAATATAATTCCAGTGGGCGTGAAGCATATACAATTTATCGGTACGTTGGTTTTCAAAATTTTAGTTACAATGAACTGTGTGTCTTGCCATTTTAAAACGCTTTGGAGAAAGCAAATAAATTATACAATCAACAGTTTATCATTGGTTAACAAAAATTATTTACATCTCTATACATACGTGATATTATGTTCAGATCCCACAACTACTAATTCGTTACAACGAGAAGTTGCAATGCAATTAATCTCTTTCAGTTCTGACAAGGGCATACCACTTTTAGAAGGTTGATTGTTGCGTATTTCGTCTATGATGCGAATGACTTCGATTACTGGCTTCGACATGTGACTTAATTCTGAATTTAAGATGACAGTTCTCATGTTACATTTTAGAAGTTCCCTAGTTGTTCCTGAGGGGATAAAAAATCCATTACAATATAAATTAAATTAACACACTGCAATAACTATAAATAAAAATAATCGTTTCAGAAAACATACCGGCTATCATTAAAACTAGTTGCAGTTTAGGCAAGAATATAAAGTCGTTGACTAATTTTGGCCCGACAATAGGAACAAGATCATGTTTTAATTCTTCGTTCTGAGTTTTTATATGAACCGAAAAAAGTCCTTCGACAGCACCCAATAAGAACACCTGTAGAATTCAAAAGTATTAATAGTGTATGTTAAACAAAAAGTTCAATAAAAATTTTACACAAATAATTAAGACTAACACTTTGTGATATATGTTGAACGCAATTGACATTTATGTATTTGTCTCTTTCGAAAGTGTATATAATATCCTTGTAGTCATGATTCTGTTGCGGCTGAACCGTGCATTCACTATTTTCCAGGAACGTTTTCACTGTTCTGACCCATTTTAACTTTTCAGATACACTTGATACGATTATGTATAAAAATAACATCAGCCATCCCGTGTCCAAGTTGTACACTTCTATTTTCAACATCTGTTCATAGTCTTCATTAGTGTCTTTGTCAAATGTCGAATCATTCGATTCTGCTACATCAACAATTTTAATTATATTCGACGACATCATCAATGGTAGAGTGTAGAACGGTTGCCCATCATGTTTATCATCAAGAATTCGAAGCACTCCTTGATCAACTTTTGCATATTTACGATCCCAAATCTGATTTGTATTGCTAAAATAAAAAAAGTAACAATGGAGACTTTGTAACGATCTACAAATGCATTAAAAACATAATACTCACTCCCAAATAGTAACCCATGATTCAATCTTAGATGTTTTCTCATCATCGACAAGAACAGGTGCTGTTGGCTTCTCTTGATTTTTTAATGGAGTGCAATCTGGTAATAGCTCATGTGAACAAGTTACATGTGTCGATACCCTACATTCTTGACATTGACTAATTTGTTGCCCGCTCATAATTTCATTTTTACAGTGCGAACAATTCAAACCACCACGTTTGTTTATCTTCACTTCAAAACTATAATTGTATAAAACATCATGAACATGTTGCGATTTAAAACATTAAAGAGCGAACTTACCAATGAAATACTGATTGAGAAATTGCACATGTAGATTTTTTGAAGGTGGGAGAAGTCGCTTCAAAATTAAGACGATTAGGCAACAAATGTGTTGTCAACGGACCTTGTGTCCTTACCATATTCAATTCTGCCTGCGTCTGATACAGTTTAGTTGCTAGATCTTTAGACTTGCACCGTTCTGAATTTAATAATGATTCAATCTCCTACAATATGTTATATAATACATTAAGTGAAATAATAATCAAAGGGAAAAGAAATACAAATTAGAAATTAGTGACGTTTACCTTTTGGTCAACATTTTCTTTGTTTTTACCACTGAACAACATATCGCCTAATGTTCTCTTTTTTTTAGTAACTTCGTCCAATTTTGTTTGTAAGAAATCAATAAGTTTCGATTGTTGGAGAATGGTAGCGTCCGCTTTAATTAAACGTTCTTCATAATATACTTTTTGTTCCATCAAACCACTCCTAAATTTGGCAATAACATTCTGCATAACCTAAGAAATAATACATTATTTCAAAAACGAGTACATCAAAATTAATGAAATAACAAATTAATTAAATATCATTCAACTTATGCTTTAACTCACATTTGAATCTTCCACCATAGCTTCTAATTGAGCAGTTAATCGAACATTCGCTTCTTTCAAAAGTTGCCTTTGACTAATAGTTGCAGATATTTCTGCCTTAAGTCTATTAGATTCTTTTACAATCTTTTCAGATTCAATTTGTAATGTATAATACAAGGTGCTTTTATCTCTTAAATCAGAGTTCACTTTATCCAACTATAAAATTTTAATTTGCATTATTATTTCATACACAATATGATTATGAACAAATCAAATACATACTTCATTTTTCATTGAATCAATTTCTCCATTTTTTTCATTAATCTGATCTGTCAATGATTTTAATTCAGCTTTAACATTATCCTGTACACTTTCAATAGTTTTTCCTCTACTTTCAGCCAATATTCTCATAGATTTTTCTTCGTTGTACATTTTTTTTGCTTCACGTAATTCATTTCGGACTTTTTCAACTTCATTCTATAAATATAAACATAATATGTTATTCAAAATGAGAAATATATTACAAATTAATGATTTGTATAAAATATTTGAATAAAATAATTAATTTTTTTTTTTTAAAAGTAAATCTCTAAAACAATAATATTGTATATACCTGTTTAACATTAATATTTTCCAAAGACTGTTTTTCCTTATTTTTTAAGGTTAAAATAACTTCTTCAAAGCCTTCAAGCTGTTTATCTTGAGCAGTAACTATTTCTTTTAATTTCTTAATATTCGTTTCACTATTACTAAATTTAGTTTTATATTCAAGAATCTGAAATACAATTTTATTTTTAATACCATAGAAAAATATACATTTTCTGTAAACAAACAACTTACTTGTCTTCCAAGAGAAGATTTTTCACTAGTCCAAACCTGAAGTTCATTATTTATCTTGGATAATTCTTCGTCCACCCTTTGACGTTCAGCTATTTCTTTGTCGAGTTTCAATTGCAAAGATTCTTTAGTTTCATTGAGATTTTCAATTTTATCCTTTAGTACTTGCAATTCGTCTTCTTTATTTTTAATTTGTAAACAGGTTTCTTCTTGGATTTTAACAATTTCCTGCTTGAAATTATTTCGCGCATCTTTGTGATATTCCTATAATACATAAATGTTATACTAACAATATATACACATATACATTTATATTAAAAATAATTCTCACTCTAAGACCACTAATAGTGTCTTCACTTGATTTAAATTTCCGTTGCAGTATCCTTAAGTCTATCTTTAAATCTCGAATTTCTTGTTCACGATTTTTCAATTCACATACAAACTAAAAAAACAAACCAATCAAATAAATTAAAATTATATTTATTATATAAATATTATAATATTATAACTCAATATTTACTATTTTCACGACTAAATTATAATTTACCTCTTTTTCGTTTTCTTTTGCAGAAATTGCAGTTTCATGTTTTTCAAAAGAAATTAATGATTCACTAAACTGTTGTTGTAATTGTGCTATTTTAGCGTGTAATTTTTCAATTTCATTATCTTTTTCTTGGTTTACAGCATTTAATTTCGATTCAAAATCGGAAGACATTTTCTTACAGATTTTATTATGTTCAGATTGAAGAAATGCTTCTTTTTCTGTATACTGAGATATCTATATACACACGCATAAATTAACACACAATTCAAGTATTATATAATGATGACATATTCCATACTAACTTTAGACTTCAAATTATCTAAATCTTTTTCCATCGCGACAATTTTTTTTTTAAGACATTGATTATCTAAATTTAATTCATTTTTTTCTACTCCAAATGCCTCTTCTTTCATTTTCATTTCAGTCATTAGCGAAGCAACATGATTATCAATACTGTTTTCTTCATTTAATTGTTTTGAACGTCGTACCAAATGTTTTAATTTTGATTTAAGTTTAACAATTTTTTTATTAAATTGATCTTGATTGGTTTGAAAAACTTTAATATCATCTTGATGTTTTAATAATCTAAAAAGAAAAATAATAATAAAACTGTATACATAAAATATTAAATTAAATATAAAAAAAAGCATATGAAAAAATTCATACTGCGATTGTAATTCATTATTCTGTGCTTGTAAATCGTCATTCAATGTTTTTAACTCCTCTACATTACACAACTCGCTCATAGTTTTAATTTCCCATTTATCAATTTCATTCTAAAACACAGTATTATAAATTAAAATAAGCACATCAATATTAACAAACTATGTGATCATACTTTAACCATTTCTGCTTGTTTTTTTTCCATAATATCAATGTTTTCATTGCTAGTGTCACTAGTTTCACTAATTTTAGTCAATCTACCCAATTCACTACTCAACGAAATTACATCGACATGCAACAACACATTTTCTTCTTCCATTTTTTTAATCTTCTTTTCGTTTCTCTTGGAATAATGTGTCATATTCTGCCAATTTATCTTCATACGCTTGTATTAAAACTTGAGCATCTTCTAATTCTTTACGCTTTACTCTTATAGATGTTTCTAATTCAGGATGGTTAGTCATAAAATATGACTGATTACGTTTTGATACTTGGATGCTATATGTGAAACCGACAAATGGAAGATCTCTACCAGAAAATTGTTTTTGTTTCTACAAAACAAATAAAATGCATATTAATATTTTTAAATACTCAAAATTTATACACTACAACTTACTTTAAAATCGTTTATGTTAAGGGCTGGACGAACTCGTTCATGTATTGGAAAATTAGAAACATCATTATCAGACAATAGTGATGGAATATATGGAGGAACTCGATCATGTAAAGTATTGAAATTTATTTTTGAAAATATTTCCAAATCTAACATCATATCAACAGTAAACCGTCTGTCTACATGACATACTAAACTTTCAATCATTTGTCTATAAGCTAAAAATAAGTAAGTGTTTTAGGAAATAAGCACATTAAACATTTTCAAAAAAATTACTTACACGAAGATACTTTTAGAGATTTAGGATACTTTAATATATTATCAAAGTTTAATATATTCGAATAAATAACAGCTTGTTGTTCAGAACTGAATGGGGTATCTCCAGTCGTCAATTCATATGCAACAATTCCAACAGACCATAAATCACACTGAGGTCCATAACCATCAATTGATTTTGAATTTGATTGCATGAACTAATGAATACAAAAATATATTTAAAACCAACTAAAATTATAAATATATATACATTAATCCAAGTACTATATCAAAAAATTATAAACTTGTTGTGAAATAAATATGTAATTTATTGTATATGATGCAAAAAAAACTGTTTGACAAGTATGTTTATATTTAAAATTCAATGTTAAAATACCATACGTTTAAGGTTTAATGTTTCATGCTTACTAATAAGATTTCAGGAGCTAAATATTCAGATGTACCAACAGGCATGCGGGCGTTTATTTTTCCATCGCGATTAAGTTTTGCTGAAGAGCCAAAATCAACTAATTTTAAATGACCAACACGATCTAGCATCATATTTTCAGGTTTAATGTCACGGTGAGCAAATCCCATTGTGTGTAAATGTTTAACTGCCAATAAGAGTTCTGCAATATAAAATCTGACAGGAGAACCAACCAAATTGATTAGATATTAAATATAAACTTGAACAGTGGAGTCTTAGTTAAAATTACTTACTTTGCAGTTTCTTCTGGCAATGTTCCATTAAATTTATCGATTAAATTTGCAAAATCGCCACCAGGATGATAGTCCATAACGAGGTAAAGATTTTGAAAATCTTGAAAAGCATAATGCAATTGTGTTAAGAAAGGAGAACTCGATGACGCCATAATGTCTCTTTCATACTCAAAAAATGCTATCTAAAATAATAAATTAATAGGTATTAGGATTGTTGATTATCTATGAAAATGAATTATATGAGTAAAAATTATGTCCAATACATCTCTTTGATTTAGTAAATTATCTTTTTTCAACACTTTCATGGCATAAACATCTTTAGTATGTTTTTCGACGACTAGTTCGACGTCGCCAAAATGCCCTTTGCCGATTACTTGTTTGGACTCGAAATCCAAACGATTGACTCGAAGAGATTTCAATTCCGGTATCACCATTTTGACTAAGACAAAGGAAAAGAAACTGTGTAATATCGTTTAACGGCACGCACGTTGGATACGTTGTTGCACGGTGCGGACAGTGTTTAAGACACTCACATTTGTTTACAAAACTGACGATAAGGGGATCGGTTTTCATAAATTCGTTGTTGCACTCGTCGAACAGCAATATAATGGCGTCGAACAGCAGTTCTTTGTTCAAAGCCGTGGTGGCCATGATGGACGGGCCACAGAGCACTTCGCCGAGGCGCATAGAGCGTACCGATATCGATTCGGCCGCCGGTTCCATGACGAACGTTCGACGGTCGGACGACGCGACAGGACGACCGGTTTTGGTGTTCCGACGACGGGCGTTCCGAACCGTTAACGTCGATCAATGATGTGTCGCGAGCCGTTTTGCGGTCATCGCGATTGTTTTTGTTTTTTACAACGATTACAAATCGCGCGGTTCACGTTACGGTACGCGTTGAAACGCACATTCGAAAACGTCCGACTTTTCGATAACACGCGACGGCGCACTAGGAAATCGGTCGGCAAGCGTCCCGAGAAAGGAATCGACGGAAGGTATCGTTATTTATATATTTATTTTTTTTTTGAAATTCGAAACGCGAAAACGACAACGCCGGCGACGACGAACACGAAACGAATAAAAACCGTTACGATCGAAACGGCGCCCCCACCCGCCACCCCACCACGCGTCACGGCAAGGCGGACGGACGGCAACGACGCCATCTACCGGTTGGTCTGCGGACCGTCACGGGGACATTTCGTGGCGGTACGTTAATCACGGCCGGCGATAACCGTCCGCAACCGCGGTATCCGTGTGTTCCGAGGAGCGTCTAAACGCGCCAAACGGCATATCTCATCGCCGACGGAACAGGTCGTCGGTAAAACGAGCGGCAAATTTAAATCCCGTACGGAATTTCTACGACTATTACTACGACTATTGTCTGCGTGAACCGATATAATAACGCTTGGGACGGTTGGTTACGCTCACGCAGAAATATTTATGTGCGGTTCGCAAGCATTCCAACGATATGCACCATATTCGACCAGTTGAATAACTAGAGGTTCCTCGTTAATTTCATGAAATCGAGTGACTTGAAAACCACTCGGAAGTTGTCTGGAAAACGAAAACCATCTGTTGTCGTTCACGCCCTCGGAATACACCAGAGATAACACGGGTTATCGGTCCCAACGACCGTAAACGTCATACGACGAGACCTGGACAAACAGCACACGTGTCAGACGGCAAATCTCTCGAGACCGCCGTTGCCGCCGTGATTGTGTGCTCCTCAATGGCGTCGACGTCGTATTTTTAAAAACGGTTTTCAACGACACTGACCGCCGAGGCCGGCCATGCGTTGTCTGACGACGAACGCATTTAAACGGGTCACGGACGCTTTGTTCGTCCGACCCGACCGACGTCCGAACGCGATCGCACCCGGTCCGACACCCCCGGGACACACGCGTATACACACACGTATATAAATATTTCGGGGACGGGACGGGCCGCACGACGAAGCCGAAGATTTCGTGTCCGTCGCGCGGATTTCTTCATCGCGAAATGTTGGCATTGTTCTGCGGCTGCGACAATGACAATTAGGACGCAACGGCACGTCTCCGCCAAGAAAGGCGAGCGGGCGCGCGATCGATCGAAATTCCCTAGTGGTTCCCAAACGCGGCGCGGTACGGCGCCGGCGAGCGGGGCCGGGGGCGCGCCCCGCTCCGCGGCGGGCTTTGCGATCCCTGCGGGTGTTGGGCACGAGCCATGGTGACGCGGCCCGCGAGCGAATTATAAGTGGCGCGGGCCGTCGGGTTGATCGGTTCATTCGAGCTTTCGGCCGGCACCCGCGCGGAACGGAATTCAGCAGACGTTCAACCGCGTCGAGCACAGGCGCGGCCGCGACACAACCCCCCCACGCCCCCGTTCTAGCCGAGAAACCGTCGGACAGTTGGAGATCATGGCCGACGAGGATTCATCGTGGCTGCTGGACGACGACACCGCGTTCGCGGACAGCGGCGCGGCGGCGACGGCTGCGGATGCGGACGACGAAGCCGGCGACGGACAGCGGACGGCCGACGCTGCGCCGGCCGAGGCGCCCAAGCCGCCCGCGGAATGGCGCAAGACATACAAACACGACGTGAGTGCGACGACGTAAGACCGGCGGTCGCGATGTGGTACGCTAACGTGCGCGCGCGCGCTTGCGAATCGGTCCGCAGATCGAGGAGAAGGACAAGCGCCGGATCTTCAGACACTGGGCCCGGCCGGTCAGGCTGCAGTACAGGATCATGTACGATTACCAGCACAACTACTACGACGACTACATCCGGTACATGGACAGACGTCAGCGGGGGCTGTACGACCCGGTGCCGGTGCCGCAGACGTGGGAGGAGCGCGTGCTCCGGTCGTGCACCAACGACGGTCGCCGCCTGTCGTCGTCCGACTTCCCGCTGACCAAGTCCAAGCTCAACGATTACATGGTGATACCGTCCGTGTGCAGGGCCGACCACGACAAGCACTACTATTACAGACAGTACTACGACCAGCTGATCGGCACGCCGTGGTACGTCGCGCGCACGTGACTGCGTACATCCATTATCACCCTCGCCCACCCGCGGGAAGATACTTTTTACGTTGTTGTCTCGCCGGGTTAGACGGACTCGAACGGTTAGAACGCGACGATACTTTTAACGACCCGAGCTCGTAGATTCTAAAAACACATCTGTTCAAACGCCGTTACAACCGGGAACGTTCGAGATAAACAACATTCTCGTCTTGTTATATTTTTAAATTCAACCGCTCGGAAGTTGAAATCTATTTTTCGTTCGTTTGTTTACGTTACGTGTTTTTTACCCAACAGATAAATATCGTAATTTATATCGATTTTTCAGGGTCACATTGTCGACGTTAGGACGTAATCCTAACATGTTGGACGTGCCGAGGCCGACCATCAAAGACCGATTGCACGCTCAAAATATCTAAACTCACCGTTTCGAACGCAGACGACTTAGACTTACGACATACTCTGCTGTATAAATAACGCACACGTATATATATATATATATATATAATGTATAGAACCATCAACAAATAAAACCGAACTCTACACGATTCGTCTTAATTTTTATTTTATATGTACGTTTTCCATGTGTCTGGAATTTTCTTTTCTAAACAATTTCTAATATTGCTCGTCGTATTGTAATTGTATAGAGCCGCGAAAAACGCGTTAAACACATTATTATAATGCCGTTTGAACAATATCGAATAATAATGCTTATAAAATCCTAAGGCCGTGTTTCGGTGTAACTTCTATTTATCTAGTCAACAACAAACTATTCGAGTACACCGACAGACCTCGAGGCGTTATAAATAAACAACGTTCTTCGGATTTCAAAATTTCCTTTAAAAAAAAAACAAACGCATTTGAATGCTGCCGATGACGTTATTGTTGTCGAAAACGCTAACACGATCAAATCCGCAGACGGTTATTTGGGTCGTGTACGCCTTATGTGCATTGTTCGGCGGTGTATTGTAATTTATAATAGACTAGTTGGCATATAAGCTGTGATTGAAATGACGTGACGCAATTCAATAAAAAAAAAAAAAAAAAAAAAACTCTCGACTATTCAATATATTTCGACTATTCAATAAAATTATTATTCATATTATAATTTGTGATTCGTTTACAATATCGAATAAATTCAACAAACATGTCCGAAAAGATGATGATAATAATAATAATAATAATAATAATAATTTATTAACAAAACAAGATATGATTCCGACGTGAACGTGCTGTTGTTATTATTATTAGACCGCGTATAGAATTACAAACACAAATGCAAGAGAAAACGAATACGACAAAAATCGTTCGAAATTTGAACGCGATTCGGTAAATCATACGTTATGATTAAAAAAAAAAAAGAAAAAATTTTTTTTTTTTGATAAAGGGATAGGAATAAAAATAGGACGTCGTCCCGCCATCAAAAATATACCGTGTTTCCCGGTAGACAGAATGCCGTCCGCAACGGTAAGGTCAATACTTTCGCCATAGTCCGTAATTTTTGCAATCGATGTCGACCGAAAATTTGACCCGGCACGTATACAGTTTGTGCGCAACGTTCCGAGTCAAATGTTTGTTATTTTTTATTCGTCCGGGGCAACGAAAAAAAAAACCCGGTGAACCGTTGCCCGCCTCGCCGGAGCGACTTGTATGTTTCGTGTTTGCGAAACGAAGCCGGCCGAACGGTTTTTGAGGCAACGTTGACGAACGCCGGTTCGGGCCTTCTGGCGGCGCCAAACGAAAACTCGGCGGCGCACGTTGTTCGGGCGTCGTTTCGGGACGGATTCTGGTGCGAAATCGTTACGGGACGGGGAAAAGATAGGGCGAGTGAGTGAGTGAGAGTGAGGGAGGGAGGGAGCGGGATTGATAACGGTATACGTAGTTTGTCCGATAAACACGCGAGCTCGTTAATCGGTCGACAGCCGAGTTACGGACGGTTTTTTAAATATTCAGTTTTTTCGCCTATTGTCGACGATGGAAATTGACGAAACGGCGAACACTGTCTATGGAGACAGCGCGTTAAAGAAGACGTCTGTTTTCAAGCGGATTAAACGTTTCGACGAGGACCGCGAAGACCGTGAAAGATGACGGCAAGTCCAGGACCACAGCCGACGACAAAAACGTCGATCGCGTGCGGTCTCTTGTGCTCTGTCCACACGATTTTGACTGAAAAATAATTGCAATCGAAAAAATCGTGTGCTAAAACTGTTCCGAGGTTGAGAACAAAAGCCGTGACGGCAAGCTGCGTCGACCGGAAAAAATCACCACCCCGCCACCCCTTAATCACCAGATTTAGCCCAACGTTTTTTTTATTCCCAAAACGCAAAACGGTCGTGCGAGCACCCGGAACAACATTGAACGCGAAACGACGATGTTGCCGAACAGCCTAACTTCACGAGAAACGGAGAGTATTCTGAAGGGGACAAAATTGATTTACGATGGCTTCAAATAAAAAATGTATTGCAATAGTTCGCGTGTTTTATTGGACAAACTACGCGCGTAATGTTTGTTTTTGCTTCAATCTTTTAGATTAAAAGTATGAACGAGCGGGAGAAACCCCCCACCGGAACGAGACGACCGAGGCGAGCGACGTACTTAAAACGTTGAAAGAATGAAAAAAACAAATGAAAACAAACAAAAAAAAAAAAAAATAGGAAAAAAAATTGTCGGAACCGCGGCGACGTTTCCCGAACGGGCGCGTTGCGTGCGTTTCGGACGCGCGGCGACGTGACGCGACGACGTGACGCGACGACGTTACGCGGTTATCGTTCTCGCGCCGCTAATCAGAACGACACTTTCTTCGACGATTTCTTCTTGTACGTGCCCGCCGACTCGGCGAACGCCTCGCTGTCGGCGAACAGCGCCTTCAGGTTGGCCGACCGCTTCTGGCGGGCCGCGTCCCTCTCCGCGATGCCGTCCAGCTCGTTCTGTATGTCCAGCAGGCGCGCCTTGGACTTGCGGGCCCGCGCCGCGGCCGACAGCTGTTCGGCGGACCGCTCGTCCGCCGCGTCCTGCAGCTGCGCCTTGAACGCGGCCGACCACCGGCCGTTGGCGTGCTGTTCGGCCGCGTCGTCCGCGTCCTGGTACACCGACTGCCTGGCCGCGCGCTTCTTCTTGTAGATCTCCTCCTCGAGCGCCTCCTGCGACCGGCTGTTCAGGCCCACCGCGTCCAGCAGCTTCTCCGTGTAGTTGAGCCGCGCCCTCGGCTTGCCGTCCGACGCGAACCCGTTGAACGCCGACTCGAAATCCTTCTCCAGCGACGCGGTGCGCGCGGCCGCCGCCTTGGCCGCGCGCGCCCTGCGCAGAGCAGCCACCTGCGAACCGCGACACGTGATGGCGGGCGCCCGCGGATAACGTGCGACGGAACACCCGGGGCGTAGGATGGACGCACGCGACCGCCCAGCTGGTAGCTACCCGACAACATTAACGCAGTGCTCGAACCTCTGGTGGGGGGTGGTGGGAGGGAGGGGTGGCGCGAGGGTGACGGAGCTCGTCTGGTACATTTTTTTTAAAAAAATTAACGCCCCTTTACCGCGATTTTCAAAGGAACGCGGGCGAGCGCTTATAACCCGGTACGCCCGGGGACACCAATTGATGAAAAACCGTGAAAAAATCGTACATTTTTATTATTATTAATACGTTATTGCTGTGTCGAGTACCCGTTTGACGATGGCAATTTATCGTGTTGTATATCGCTTATCACCGAATATCATTCGTATATTATTTGACGATAAATTTTTCGATGTACTTATAAAATCGTATATCTGTGTGGCAACACGAATTGTCGATCAACAACGTCGTCGATTGGCGAACCGTTTTGAACGTTCTATTTTGTTATTAGTGATCAACATGTGCCGATGTAGCGTGAATGTATTGGCATTTTTTTGATAAATTATAACATATTATCGTATAATCGATTTTTGCATATCATCATTCTTATTTAAATTTAAATGGATTTATTAGTTGTTTATTCGTATAGAATATTGTAGAATATTACTGTATTAAAATTCGTATAGAGAAATTGTTTTAACTGAAAACAAAAAAAGAATAGAAATTATGTTAAATATCAGTGGTAAACTGGGGGGTATGGGATATAGAATATTTCATTCGGAACGCTGTTTTAAAAATTCCAATTGAGCTGCACTACTTTATATTTTCCAATTCGAGCACTGCATCAAGGTTGTCTTCTACACTAAGGTTAATCATGCCGACAAAGAATGTTCGAACGATTAAGATCTCGAAACCGTACGAGTCTTGAACACCGAGTGCGCGTGGCCGCTAGAAGAGTTGTGTGATAAGTGGTAAGTTGATATTATTATGAAAAGCATAGTATTTCGAAAAAAAAAATCGATGTTAGTTTCCGTAAAGTTGTCAACCCTTTTGAGCACGAATAGAATTACTTATGTCACACGAGCCCGCGCACAACGTTCATAAATTCGCATGCACGTTAAAAACTCTCTAGGTAACGCGTGCTTTGATTGTTTTCATTCCCGTGCGTAAACGTCGAGAAAAACAAAAAAACAATGCCAAAAATAGATGTTATAAATACATATCAGAGTTTCGTGTACACTTTGACACGGTTTAATTTTGGGTGGACTCCAAGGTGTAAATTACACGGTTCTCTATGGGCTGGTCACCCAAACGTATTCACTATCGGTTTACACGTTACTTGCGGGCCAAGGTTTGAACGGTCCCGCCCCTCCCCCCGTCGACCTCCCGATTTTGGCGGACATTCAAATGGCGTACGGATAGACACCAGGACCGGTCCGGCGGCAGGTCTTACGGGAGTCCCGGAAAAAAAGGCGACTTTTTTAAACAAAAGTCTGCTGTTACCTCCTGTTCGAATTCGTCGTCGGGCAACGACAGCCTCGAGTCGGAACCGCTGCGCCGCGACCGTATCGGCGACGATGGCCTGTACTCGTCGAAGGTCGACGACGCGGCCCCGGACGAGCCGAACAGGCTCTTGGGACCGTCGAAGAACCCGGTCGCCGCGGGCCTGGCGGACGGCGCGGCCGACGACGTGCCGTAGTACTTGCGGTCCAGGTGGTCCATCATCGGCTTGTAGTAGCCCTCGCCGATGTTGTAGTTGCAGTCGTAGACCCGTGTCCGGGGACGGCTCAGCAGCGTCCGTCTTTCTGACATTCTGCGAACAACGGGCGACACGCGCCGACAACGTTTACGCGGGCCCGGTAATCGGATTCCGAGCGCGTTTCTTCTAACAACCCCTCCCCCCGTCTCCCGCCCGCCACCGGCCGCGAATCCGAAAATCTCCGGTGGGCCGCCTTTCGATTTCGCGTCGTGACGCGCACGGGCAGGCGCGGATTCAGCGGTAGGATGGGGCGGGGGCGGAGGTTTGAAGGGGATGGCTGTGTCTTACTCTGGAAAAAAATTCCTAACAGAAATACTCAACAACAGTTTTTGAACCGTTTGTGCATTCTATACGCGCGAATCAACGCAAATACGTATATCCCAATCTAATCTAATCTAATGTAACGATTTAACAAATTTTCTAAAGTTTAGGAGAAATTCCTGCGATAATTGTTCAATGTTTGTGTGAAGCGACGGCCGCTCGATAGTTAATAGCAATCGGCAATGATCATCGTCATCGCGTCGTCGTGTATGTTTCTTGAATATTTTGTCGCGTCGTCGTAATGTTTACAGTCCCGTTGTACATCAGTACAATTTTTCTATGTATGTTCCATACATTCCGTGTGTTTTCGCATAAAACTAACGAACTGGTCCGAAGACGACGCGTACGTAAGATCTGCAGACGTGCATTTAAGTTTGTCAATAAAAATTGAAAATCAAGTAAGTCGGCCAAAAGCGTACGAATAAAATCAATATCGATAATGCGCACGAATGTTTTCGTCGGTTTTTTTCATTCCATTCCTCGTCCTCAGCACGGTTACGATCCAGTTCTCCGCACTTTGACGAATAACCGTCGGATTTCTCGGGACTTATCCGTTCTGCGTAAACTCCTTCCCGGGAAAATAGATAATCCGACTCTCTTTGCACTCATAAACTTAAAATCCCATCTCACCGCATTCGTAACGACACGTACTTTTCCGTGCACCTCTACACGTTTTGTAAAAAAAAAAAAAAAACTGAAACGTTCCTTTCTTTGTTTTATTCGTCTGTACTCGTAAAACTGTTTACCGCGGCGTTTGCTCACGCTCAATACTCGGGCACAAGTCAGCGTGTCGAATAAAACGAATCGAACCGAAACGTTTCCATTTCCTCGTCGTAAAACAACACCGTAGGTGAAATGTCGAATTATTTCTATTGCGGACGTCGATAACGCGCGTATTGTAATATTTCCGGTTCAGTTTGTATTACGGGGAGGGGGGGGGAATCGTTAGGTTAGGTTCGAAGACACTCCCCGGGGCGTTCAGGTAAACGAGACGGAGACGTTCGGGACGGTGGCGGATCGCCACGATCGTCCGAGCGCCGATGTGATGAGGCGAGAGGACAGGCCGACCTGGTGGTTAGGTCCGAAAGGACGGAGCAGGGTTAGGACGTCGAGGCCCGGAAGTGCGAGTGTCGCGGGCGAAAAACCGCCGCAATTCCAGAGCACGAATGGACGACGTGAGTTGAACGACGCCGTCGTCCGCTGATAACCGGGCGACGATCTGTCTCGGGCCGGAAGATTCGGCGATCGGAGAAAACGGACGGCCGAGACCAATGCGTCACGACTACGAGCGTGTTGCGCCCACGAAAACAATGCGTAACAAATTTCGAAAGAATAAACTATTTGGAGAAAAAAAGTAATATATATATATGTATATAAACTGGGAACAAATTCAACGTTTATTATTCATAGAGAAACTATTGAAAATAATGGCTTTCAATGGCCAATGTACCGGTTCATAATTTTTCGTAATGGTTTATTCGTTTTTATACTTGTGCAGACGTAATGCTGTGTGACGTTTTCCAATTGAAAAAAAAAATGGTTTTATTCCATTTTTTTCGTTACGGTTTGTTTCCAAATTTTTTTTTTTTTTTTAAATTTATTTGTCGGTTATTTTCGGAGATCCGAACGATAACAATTACGTTCAAATGGAAAAAACAAATCGATTTACTTGAGAATCAAATTTTTCAAAAAATATTCATTACTAACGAAATATTTGAACGCTACACAACACTGAATATCATTCAACACGATTCTAAATGTATTTAAATTTTTTCCCTGTAATTTTATCCAAACGAATAAAATTTTTTTCCGCGGAACATCTTAGACGAAATTAATAAATGAATAGATGACATCAGTTAATTGGTTTTCTAGGGAATAAATATATATATTACGTGCGTAAACTGTTGTTGGCGAACAGCAGCATTGAATATTATTATTATTGTCAACTACGAAACACGCGCCGTTTGTCGTGGAAAATCGTATTTTTTTTAGTATCTGTAGACAGGACCGGATTTTTATTATTTTTTATAATTATATATATTATTATCAGATATGGACTTACGACGACGATTGTACAACGAATCACGCCGTTTGTATCGGTCGCGACAATAAGACAAACGTATCAATATACTTACGCGTATATAAAGTTGCGTGTCGAACCGAAAAATTGTCAAATTACAATCCTATAAAATATGCTTAACGACAATTATAGTTTAACGTGATTTACGAATGCGTGTATACTGGTACGTTGTTCGCAATGTCTATGCGCGTAACCAGACTAATTTTTTTTCTCCGCGTTTGTGTACGTTAACAAAATGATAAAAAAAAAAAAAAATGACAAATTGACCCAAGACGGTATAGTTGTTGTCATAGAGTTCAGATGTCGTTGCATGTGCAATCTTTTTCTACTGTTCGGATTCGTCGCCGAGTAAATGCGTTTCATGCAGCAATCACGAGTTAAAATGAAAACATATTTAACGCGACCTTTGCAATTTTCGATATGTTCTATCCTGTTGATGTTTCACATGTATACTGCAATTTTTATTCACGTCGCTTAACGTTTTTTTTTTTTTTTTTTTGGGCTGGGGAGAAGAAGGGTTGAGATATTAGAGGTAAAAGATTCGTTGAGTTATTACTTATTTCCGACCCGGAACCAGACCTTAAAAACTGGTAAAATCTCCTTAACTCGCATGCTATTCATAAACAGGATTTAGAAAATTGGTATAAATAGGCACGTGTTATTATATAGGTTTACTTATTTTTTTTTAAACGTTCCTGAAATTTCGGCGGCAGGGAGGGAGGGGGACTCGAGCGCTCTCAGCCACCCATGAATACGCCCCTGTGCCGAACGGTTCGATGAAAATTTAAAAATATCGGTAAACGACCCCATTCGCAAAACAATGTATAGGCCGTAACGAAATTGTTATGCGAGCGTACACGACGCACGTAATTCATTCGAGTATTTTTAGACTTTCAATGAACAACACGATGAGACGGCGAGTATTCGTCCGGCACAACACCGCGATCGCTTTCGGTATTTTTTCCTGCAAAAACGTGTCTCCTAATCGTCCGTCGCAATCAACTGATCTTGTACCGCCGCGGTCCGTTAACGGCGTTAATCGATCGACGAATATTTTTGCCGGGAAAAAATGGCAAGCTAAAAAATTCCGATTTCTTTGGCCGAACCCTCCTGGTCGTTACTCAGTCCTTCCCCCACTCCGACTACCCCCGGACTGGGGGACTCGGCACGACGTTTTCGCACTCACGTTGCCAAAACCAACGGGCGAATCTACCTCCCGACTTTGCCCACCCGGTTTGCGGAACGTTCCGCGCGGTCAAGAGTAGTCACGAATTATCACTAACGCGCATTCCGTTTACCGAGAGTTTACTATACTACTATCACTCGAACGCGAAATCCTTTGTAATTCAATAACCCCACACGATCAGCTTTCCGACAGTCTCCTCCGCGGATAATTAATTGTTTGATTACAAAGTTAATAAAAAACGAAAATCGAAAAAGGAATTCGGATTTGTCCGACCGACTACTGTCGGCCGCGCGTAATGACGGTTTTCGATTTCGAGTGGACGACATGGCGCGCGCGCGCGCGCGACTTGACCCGAAAAGTTTGCCAAATGCGCGAGCCCGAATCTATGTAGTCCGCGGACGACCGTCCGAAATGCTATTTATAAAACGGCAATGCGTACGATTAAAAAAAAAAAAAAAAAAAATGATGCGCGCGCGCGCCGAAAAAAATTCTACTCAGAGGACGCGTCGTCCGTCTCGGCTCTTTCTCCGCGGCCGGGCGAGTGGTCCGACCGGATTCGAGAAACGTACGACACGACCAGCGACAGATACGAACGGAATCGGATTGTCCGTCGGCCGTGCAAAAACCGACGACGACCTTGAAGGACACTCACCTTGAACGGGGCCGGCTGCTGCTGCTGGTGGTGGTGGTGACGGGCCGGAAAGCGAACGGCTGGACGTTCCGCGGAAGGAAGACACTTCGTCTTCGGGAAACGGTATCGCGCGGCGCGGGTCCAAGTGCGTCCAATTGTGCGTTTCCAGCAGCAGACACGGCGACGGGTCCGGCGGACGAAACGGCACTGAAACGGTCCCGTTACCCTTTCGCGCGTCCTTCGCCGCGCCGTCCGGCCGAGCCGTTGGCGCGTCGCCAAGACGAACCCGACGCGCCCCCCGCGGACCGGCTCGGATTTCGCGCGACCGACGCAAAAAAAAAACAGACAAACAAACCGTTTTCAACGTCCGCGAACGTACTGACGCGTGACGGAAACGACCGTCGAATTACAAACAAAAGTATATATATTAAGTGTTTTTTTTTTTACACGTATTTGGAATATATTTGACGATAAGCTTTTGTACTATAACACGTATATTGTATGATAAAAAAAAAACGAAAAAACGTTTTTTGTATAACGTGTTCGCGTGCACTGGACCGGTCACGCTGTTTACGTTTCGTTTTGAAAAATAAACGCCCAGTTTAAATATAGAAAATAATAAATGAAAAAAAATAATAAAAAATACTCGTACCGAACAATAAGGTCGGATAGTAAAAATATGTTATTTACAACAAAAAAAATAAAATATATCGTTTAATCGCCGTGCTCCTCATTTCGTTTCGTTTATCCGGTCCGCGTCCGCGCGCACTAGACGGTCGGACAAACGCTCAGCGTGACGTTGCCGTGCACCATTTGGGACGGGAACTTCTTGAACGTTTGCTTTTCGGTCTGATGGTTGACTATCTCGACGTTCCGTACGCAGCCCAGGTATTTGTTGGCCTGGCCGCTGCGCTTCAGCGGGTGTCCGCCGAGGAACAGCGGTCTGGTCGAGTTCGAATTGGACGCGCCGCTCACGCCGTACTGGTCCGGCGTCGAGAACATGTTGTCCACGCCCAGCAGCGCGACGTTCTTGCGTTTCACCGCTGCGGACCGACGGTGTCGGTGTTAAAAAACGAAAACCAAAAACCCCCCCCGAACGAGACGGACGTGAACGCACCTTTGATCGAGTGCCACGCGCCGTCGCACAGGAAGTGGGGCGACGCTGGCGTGAACGAAGCGGAAATCGGCCCTTTGCCGGCGTCCACGGAAAACGATATCGATCCGTTTTTCAGTTCCAATATCAAGAAGTTCTTCTTGGACGTTTGCACCGACATCAGAATGCCGTCGATACTCCTCGGTTTGATGTCCATGGTGATCTCGATTTCTTTGCGCACCACGAATTTCTCGACTGAAACATCATTAGCAATACCGTCGGGCGTAACGTTACTTTATCGAAAAACAAAACACGTATTTTGATCAGCGGTCGAAGTGGTGGGTGTAGGGGGAGGGATGGCATCCCTCCGCTTATCTCGTCCAAAACAATACGTTCCCCCTTATAATTATGTACAAGGGTTATCGATTTGTATTGGTGTTTTTCATAAAAATTGTATTTTTTTTTTTTATCTCATTTAAATTGGATCACTTTACGCCTAAATCCAAACGTAATTTCTTATAATTTTATGCTGATAAGAAAATATAAATACGAATACAATAAATAAATATACAATTTATAACGTTATATTCACTTATGAATAACTCTGATAACGTATTTTTGCATTCATTATTTTTAGTACGTTTATTATTAATACATTTTGTTATTATTATGAGCATTTAATTTACCGAGATATTAAACGTGTATTAGTGATTTATTTACGAGGACATTACGAATATTTACTGTATCGTGCGTAACACGATTAATTATTTGCTATTCGTACAGTATTAGCAAAAAAATGTCTTTAATAAAACGGTTAACCCGAACACAAACAATATTACGACTTCAGAATACAAATGTACGCGTCCCTCCATTTGTTTTCGAGCCACTTCGACCAGTGATTATCGTCATGGACTTACATAGTCTAATGTAACCGCCGTTCCCGTAGAAGAACGCTCCTTCTTCCACTCGCGGTGAACATCTGGACACGCCGTGTTTGCGAGCCAGACGTATGTCTTTGTCGTGTTGTTTGAAATTGCGCAAGCACCCATCAAACGTCTCGTTCGTGCCCTGCGAAAATTGTCGTACAACCGTATATAACCGTACAATCGCGGGGGGTTGTTATCACCCGGCACTCACTATTGACTGGATGATCCGCCCGTAGTCCGCCGGATCGGTACCGCCGAAATAGTACGGCGGCGATACGTTCAACCGGCATTCCGTCTTGCCGCTGGACCCGACCAACGTGTCGTCCACGAACAGCTGAGCGTTGCCGTCGGACCGGGTCCATCTGATCGAATGCCACGTGCCGTCGTCGATCGACCACTGGGCGACGATCGTCGCGGGCACGGAACCGCAGCTCAGCTGGTAATAGACCTGCGTACGGACAAAACGTGTTTACGATGATACCGCGGACGACGAGTTACGCGTTGGACCGTATTTACTTGTCCTTCTTTCAGATACACGGCCACGACGTCGCTGCCGTCGGACTGCTGAGCGAAATACACGATGCCGTCCGGGCCGGAGGTTTTCACGTCGACCGACATCTCGAACGCGTCGTCGTTCCCGGCCGCGAACGAGTCGAACTCCACCCGGCTTCCTCCCGCCACGTTTCCTGGCGGGCAAAACGGACGTTTGACGTCGAAACCCCAACCCCCCCACCCCCTTCCCCACGCCCCGGCCGGATTAAGGGACATCCCCCCCCCACTCCCTTAATTTGGTGGTGATGACGTTTGGTGGCGCTTTGGTTCAAATCACCGTACTCCCGTAAGAGCCCGTTGTCATTCATTGTCAGTGTCCATTCCGATTTGATTTATTCCGCGGTGAAATTTTATTTGCAAATAGAATTTTTGTGCTTTTGGTTTTCATCGGCGAACAATCGCTTCGCTTAATAAACATTTCAGACGGCTTGTGAGTGAAATATTATTGTATAACTTACGTCATACTACCGGTGTAGTGTTCAAAAACAAATCGTGCGTGTTACGAGTACGCGCGGATGAAGTGAAACTACTTTCTGAGTCGTTCGACCGATAGAGTATTAGGTGTGTATTGGAATGAAATAAAATGGAAGTTACTAAATGTTCTCTATTCCCGCCGGGTAAGTAAATATACAAAACTGTACGAGCCGAGGGCGTTGATCGATAAAATGCTTACTTGCTTACATGTGTGTAGTAATGTAAATTAAACAAAGAAAAGAAAATAACACACGAAATGTGATCAACACGGATAAGACGGCCGAGTCCGTTCGCTCGCTATCGGCCGCAACTAAAACGAGACAACGCGCGTGCGCAACTCATCTCAAATGAAAACGTCGTGACTGGCCGACCGTGACGCGCAAACGACTTTTTTTTGTACCCTCTGTAAAGAAGTTTCACTTCAAACACAAAAATTTAAAAAACTAAAACGAAATCATATCGCGTTCGTATTTAAGTACGGTTATTTGTTGTATAATACCTTTTTTTTTTTTATTATTTATTTCTTTCGACGAACGGTTTAAGTTTGAGAGGGGGCCCACTAAGTGTCGTACGCCCCCGGGGCCCCGGCGTGACCTTAATCCGGACTTAATCCCGCACGGTACATACCGAATCTGAACCCGTCGGCCGCGTTCGCCTCGGCGTCTTCCTGGGGGTTTGCCGGCAACGCGCACAGGCTGACCGGCGGAGCGCGTCGGCCGGCGGTGGTCGCCTCGTGCGGTGGCACCGTCGACGGCGAGTACGTGACCGGAAGCACGGCCGGCGCCGTCGTCGGGTCCGCGTCATCGCGCAGCTTCGGTCGGGCTGTTCAGACGGGCAGCGACAGACAAAAAGCACACCGCGCGTTCGATTATTAACGGCGTGGCGTGTAAAGTGGTGTTTTGATATTAGCGTTTAAAATACTCTCTGAAGCATTTTTATGGTGTCCCGAATACTTTGTAGGATATTTTCGACAAAATTTTATATACTTGTGTTTAAATACCACGGTGAAATCCGTTTCATCGATTTTTTTACAAAAATTAAAATCACTAAAAATGTAAATATTATTTGTTTTCGATAATTCTCAATAAAATGTCCATATAGCTGGTTCAAAGAATAATTAATTGTGCGGTTTAATTTGTCGGGAAACGAGTAAATACGCGATAACTAATAATACACCCGTGTGGCGTCACCAGGACACATAATACATTGCGTATACCTAAGGATTGAATATCGTTATCGTTTATATTTTTATTTCGTTTTACCTAGTAATACGCTTATTGGACTTCGCGGTGTAACCGTTGTGTTCCCCGTTCACACTGGCACTAGTGTAGCCTCTATAGGTTAGTTAAATATCATTGATGCAGCGGGCTTTTTATGCGAACCAATAACAATCATGTTGTATTTTACCCTCGCGAGGGCAATATATTGTCAAGACTCAAATATCGCTTATCATAATATGTGTACGAGCAGGGACGGACTGAGACTCTGAAGGCCCAGGTGGGTAAGTTTTTAGGAGGCCTTAAACTAACGTAATCAATACAAACAAGCGACTTGATAAAATAAACAACTCGATAACGTATTACCGTAAAAGAAATTATTGGATCAAAATAAAACCGACTTCGAAAAAAATGAACTAAAAAGTGTGAAATAATTCACAAAAATTTTGATTTTTCGATTTCGGTTATCGACATTTGGCAACGATTACGGTGTAATATGTGAAAGATAACAAATACTCGTATTAAAAATCGTTTAGAATATCGTAATAATTTTTCTATTAGGTATATTATTTTGTGTGAGCCAACAGGCCATAATAAAATAAATAGCTTAAGGCCCAAGTACAAAATGTCTGAAGGGCCTGGGCGGGTATGGCCTCTTACCCGCCCTGCCAGTCCGCCCCTGTGTACGAGTATACAAACTACAAGTTACAGGTTAATAACTCGTTTCGTCATCCGTGTGCGCGTCTCATTGGGTTTCGATCTAATCTCGTGAATTGTACGTGTTACTGCGTAGCTGCGTTTTTAATTCACCGTGGACGAAAACGAAATTTTTTTTTTAAATAAATAAAAATAATCGACGGTCAAGTCGATTAAAATACGAAGAAAATATCTGCACTCGGGTTCAAATGCTTTACGAGCATTCGTAAAATATACATTTTTTTTTTTTAGAAGTATTATAAAAGTATCTTTTACACTTTTTTTATGCGAACACTAGTATTAATATTTAAATACTTTTTTTAAAGTGTTTTTTACCTAGCCTGATGACTACACTGATATGGTACGTACTCGTGTTGTTGCGCTTGGGCGGCCTGAATCCGGACGACGACGACGACGACGGCGGCCCGGCGCATCTGCCGACCGTGGCGCCTTGCACGTCGGTGAGCCGCGCGAAATTCACGATCTTCCCGTTGAACGTCACGTCGCTGATGCAACCGACGAACGACTGGGATATCGAGGCGGCCGCGTCGATGTCCGACGGCACACCGCCGAAGTAAAAGTCGGAGAACAGGAACCTCACCGGGTTCGGGGCGCGGTCCGATCTAAACGGTTAGGCGGTGTTTTGTTTTCAAGGTGTTCACGACGATGATAATAATAATAATAACAATAATAATAACGACAACCAACAAAGGCCAGTGGCGAACGCAGGGGCGGTGTTAAAACGCCAAACATTCAATCATTATTTACTATTATTGACTATCAACGTTGGAAATTCGGGATTTATGTTTTCAGCGGAAATATTTGTTAACCGTTGTCGAATGTTGTTCGCTTTGCACGCGTCTATTCCGTTACGGATGTCCTGTTGAAATCGTTGTTCAATCGCCGCTATTTACGATGTAACGTACACGTGAGTTATTGGACTGTGTGTTATCTGATCATTATGTCTTCGACTATTGCGGATTATACACGTTTGGACGGTTTTGTTAAAATTAGTTCTTCAAGCCGAAAAATACAATCAATCGTTCCAATGCTTCAAATTCCGATCCTGACGAACCGTCCCGTGGGTAGTAGTATACCAATAAAAAAGCAAAAACTCGACGAGTCACAATCAGCTACAAATTATAACGTGATTAGAATACCGAAATTCTACCGGAAGAAATGTTTCGATCGTTACAGTCCGATATCAAATAGCGTCTAGTTGGTACATTAAACAGGTCATTTTTCGATTTTCTCGAAAGCTAACTGTACTCAAAAAATCTTTAAAATCGTTAATCGTTAATGAAACTTTCGAATTTGTATCAATATCGTTTACTTGTATTGATATTGCAATCCAAACCCATTCCCCCCCCCCATAAAAACAATTTTTTCCTGCGTTCGCCCCTGACAATAGTAACGTACTGGAAATTGTCGAAATCGTCGACGAGCAACATGAGCTGTGCGCTGGTGTGCCCTAAAAACACCACGTGCCACTGGTCGTCGTTGTAGGTCTGCGTGGATGAAACCTGGACCCCGCCGCTTTTGAACGTCAACGTCCCGGATTCCATCCGCAACGAAAACACCGACGAACCGTCCACGCCGTACACCATCAGGCCGTTCGGGTGACTGGTCTTAAACCGTAATATCAGGTCGATCGAATTGTCCGACGCGGTTGCGTTCGGCCATTTGATATAGCTCCTGCTGCCCGCCTCGAACGATACCAGATTGGAGATCTGAAAATTCGCACCATTGTACACCGTTCGCCGACATCAGATCCGACGTGTTCTGGAATCGCGTAGGTACCTTTTCTGGACATCCGGAAATAATTCCGTACGCGTTAACGTTCTTGTTGAGGTTCACTTGGACCGAATCGATTTGCACGTTGTCCAAACACCCGTCGTAGTTGAATCTGGTTACCTCTTTGATGCCGTGATATCCCGGATAACCGCCTATGTACAAGTGTTCGGAAACCTAATGTACGAACAGTACGACGATTATCACGACGTACGGTGTTTTTTTTTTTTTTTTTCATTAAAAAACGACGTAGAATACACGTTCGTTGGACTTAAAAACGATGTTTAATACGACGCATAACTATAAAATTACCTGCAGATCGGGCGACTTTCCGCTGCATTCGCCTGTATTAATGACGTCTCCGTCGACTTTCAACAACGATTCTCTGCCCACTCTAGATGCCTCGATTGTATGCCATTTATCATCGTTGTAAAATATCGGAGAAATAAACACCAACGTTTTCTCGCCCAAATTTAGCTGCATTTTATTACACAGTTTCAATAATATTACTTATTCGTTTAGATACACGATACATATACCGACTATACAATACGAACCCTATAGACGATACTTCCTCCTTCCAGTTCGATAGACATAAACGTGTTGTCTTTAAATGCCAAAAATATCAGTCCGTCTGTAGACGTAGTTTTTATACTCAAAAGAATAGACGATTTCGTTTTCATCTGATAAGACTGAGACTCTAAGACAACAAATCCTTCGCCGTTCATTCGATAACCAGAATTACTAGGTGTGTTCGTAAATTTATTCCTATAAATTGAACCGATATTTATTTATTGATTTTCGGTTAATGACAAATATATATATATATATTTAAATATACCAATAATAATGGGTGTATACCTTTCAATCGATCCATTGTTTGTACCTGATGACTCTACAAAGTTCCAAAGTCCGACAAATGTACTCCCGAGCATTAGATCTTCTACTCGACCTTCTAACGACTGTTCGACAATGTTTTCTTGAGCTTGGAACGTGTTAGGTAAACCTCCTAAAAATAGCTTTGAGTGATCCTTATCTAAATTCAAAATAGAAGAGTTCCCGGAGAGAATTATTTCTTTGCCATAAGATTTTTCTTCAGAACTCGAGCCTTTCCTCCCTACGTCCTCGTGTATAATCAGCTTTACCGTTTTTCCGGTTCTACAACAAACAATCATATTGTTAAATGCACATTTATTTAATGATTATTGCTTTGAAATACCTTTCAACAGTGGCTTTATACCACTTGTTATCCGATACTTTTTTATCACTAACCACTGTTGACGTTTCCGAACCAATATTTATTAATAGTACTAAATAGCCACTTTGAACTTGCAATGCCATAAAATCGTCCTGAGAATTATGTTGGCTAATTAATTCAAACTATATTTTAATTATAAATGTTGTGATATTTACAGATTTAGATCTAGCTCTTCTCATTTTTTGACTACTGCCAACCTCGTTTCCAAGATACATAATAAGACCATCTTGTTGATCCGTTTTAAAGTATATCGACACGTAAGTATTTATACCTTGTTGAGCTAAATTTTCAGGATTACGGAGCTCGAATGATGAATTTTTCGATAAAGTCACACCTACTTTAATTCTGAAAACACGAATTATTTATCGCAAGTAATAAATTATAAACAAATGCATTCATATATATATATACAGGTATGTATACATAAAATTAACTAGATATTAACCTATTAACCATATCTCTACATATATTAATCTTTTTCTGAAGAGATTCCGTGTCGGATTTTACTTGTTGTACTTTCTTTTGAAGTTCTTCCGGTTTGTCTTCCAAACGTTTTGCAGATTCAGTAGCATTCGGTAAAAGTGATAAAACAATATCCACTAAATTAGAACGTAATCGCGTTAATACATATTTAATATCAAATTTTATATTATTATTTTAATAAATTGTATCTTACATTGATTATTAGATTGATTAATATCTTTAACTCCTTTATCGGTATGTACATTAAGTTGTCGAGATGCAACTAGATCATTTGATAATGTTTTCATTACGTTATCAAGTCTATTGATAAGTTGACGGGACTTATCATCATTAGCAGAAACCATTTTTACGTTTTCGTCCGATTGAACATTTGGAGTTTCTGACGTTATTTGATCTAATCCTCTTTAGATAGAGTTGATAAATTAAAAATTAATAAATATCGATATTATTAATATTATTTAATTTGTTATATTTACTTCAACAATTCGTTTTCTCTTTCGTTAATCTGTAGTTTCAAATTTGAAACTTTAGAGAATTCAATATTAGCATTCTTCAACGATTCTTCTAAACCTCCCTGTACTTGATCTAAAGCCTTTCTAACGTCTTGTAGTAACTGAGTTGAATTTTGCTCAGCCGAAGCAACTTTTTCGTCCAATCCTTTTGACTATATTTTTTTTTTTTTAATAAATAAGCTATTAAATATGATCTAAAAAAATTGATAGAGTAAATCAAATTTACTGTACGACAGAATATACCTTGTCGATGGTATCGTCAGCTGCTGTACTCGCATTTTTAGCAGCATTTAACGATTTTTCTATTTCCACCACTATATTTTTATACGAGTTTGCTGCCGAAATCGCTGATTCAGACGCGGAGGTTGAGTTCTTAATCAATGACTCCATCGAATCGGCCTTTTGATATCGAACAAAATATGTGTTTACGTTTTTATAAACAAATCAGTACGATTATATTCTCACAACCAATTTATTCGATTTCATTGGTTTTAAGAACATAGTATGCAAAAACAATAAACGCTATAGTGAAATAAATGTGTACCTGTTCTTTGAGTTTATCGGAATGTTCTTTCGCTTTATCTAGACCTCTTTGTAGCTCTTCGAGCACGTGCGTTTCTCTTTCAATCGTGGATTCGACTTTAGATTTAGTGGCTTTCATCGACTCGTTTTCCGTGCCGAGCTTAGCAAATGCTTCTCTAGATTTTTCTAGGTCGTCCGAAGCATCTTTCACCGTTTTCATCAGCAAGTCCGTAGCGTCATTTGCTATGTCTTTTAATTTCGTCACGGAACTGATTCGTTCGTTTTGTTTGCTCAACGAGTCTCTAAAAATAAAAATAAAAAACATAACATTCGCATTTGAAACTATTGATTAAAACAATAAACGCATGGTCAATAGTTCACCTGTTCGCGTCGTTTATATAAGCAGTTTGCGCTGCTTTTTCTCTGGCAATGTCCGTGTAGTTTTTAATGTCCACGATTTTGTCCAGGAACGTTTTGACTTGATTTTTCAGGGACTTTAGCGATTGGGAAGGTACTTGCAAAGGCAACGGGATTTTCGACATTTTCGCGTGGAGTTCAGTGGATTTGTCGAGCGCGGTTATCGCCTCGTCGTACTTGTCCGTAATGTTCGGGTGCGATTCTTTGATATTATCCAGCAGCGCTTGCGCCTCGTTCAACGCCAGATCGATTTGCGGTCCCGCGCCTTCCTGAAGATTCTGTGCTAAATTCGTCACCTCGCTGACGGCTCTTCTGGTTTGGGACACCGCTTCGTCCATCGCTGCGCCCACTGCCGCCGCGTGCTCGGTCGTCAACTCGCCGTCGGCCGTCAACGCCAACGCGTACGACAAAGCGGACTGCGACTATAAAATGAAAACCCCATCCCCGTTTTCGAACGTCAACTCACTGCGGTCCGCGAACGGTATGCTATAGAAAACACCTTTCTGTTCAGGTTCTCGATGTCCTTCCGGAAGTCCGTCAGATTCTTGTTCGACGGCAACCGATCGGTACCGCTCGACGTGAGTTCGGTCAAGTTCGGCCGCAGTCTCGACACCGTTTCGTTGATGTACGAAAGTCGCTGCGCGGTGAAATACCCGAGCGCTACGGTCTGTGTGTGTGTGTGTGTGCGGGAAAGAAAGAAAAACGATCAGCTATTCGATTCGTCCGTCCGTTCGGATCGTCCGCCGTACTTCGAATTCCTTGGACACCGGGTACAGCCTGGCGAACAGTCCGTCCGTCACGTCCAGCAGCGAATGCGTGCACGCGTCGCACCCGAAACAGCCGACGCCCGTCGCCGGATCCGTGTCGGCCTCCGGCTGCACCAGCACCCAACGGTGCGGACAATGGTCGCACTTCTCCCCGATCACGCCCGGCAGACACTCGCACTGGCCCGTCAGCGGGCTGCAGCTGACGCCCACGCTGTACTCCGTGTTGCAGCCGCACGCTGCAACGGGACCATGAACGTCAACGGGATCTACCGGCGGACGCGGTCACGCCGACACTTACACGCGCACCCGTCCGCGGTGTAGTTCCAGTAGCCGGGCTTGCAACGGTCGCACGTCCTGCCCGCGACCCCCGGCCGGCACCGGCACGTCCCCGTGGTCTCGTCGCACCGCGACCCGTCGCTGGCCGGCGCGCAGTCGCACGGCCTGCAGCCCTGCGCAACACAACGAGACGCGCTGTCACCGACACCGACACCGCCGCCAACTCGCCGAACAACCGACACGAACCTTGCACGTGCCGAAGCCGTAATGGTCCGCCGCGCACCGGTCGCACTTCTCGCCGTCCACGTTCGGCCGGCACACGCACACGCCGTCCCGGTTGTCGCACCTGTCCATGCCGCATTCGTCGCAGTCGCACGTCTGACAGTCCTTCAGGTTCACCGCGTCGCCGAAGAACCCGGGCCGGCAGTACTGACACGACTCGCCGGACGTGTTGTTCAAACACCCGGTGCACTTGCCGGTGATCGAGTCGCACGAACCCGGATCGTCCCGGTTTATGTTGCCGGAACACTGGCATTCCCGGCATGTTTCCCCTGCGGACGTTAAACGCAAACACCGTATCGTTCGCGGCCGTACGAGCCGGTTGGGGGGGGTGCTGGGGTTCACGGTTTATCGGGTGGGGAAAGGGGGAACAACCTTAACCGTCGAAAACAACGAAAACGGCGTGTACCTGGTGTCTCCGGACTCCCGTAAAACCCGGCGTCGCACGATTCACATCTCGCGCCGAAATAACCGGGAATGCAGTCGCAGCTGATCTTGTTGCCGTCCGCACTGACTTCGCAACCCGTCGCGAAACTGTAAACAAACAAAACAGTCGCGAATCGAACGGTGATGCAAACGAACGCATCGCGACCGCATCGTTTCGCGTTTCGACGCGGTTTCGTTTTACTTGTTCGACGGTATCGGCAGCGGACAAGCGCATATGAGACAATCGTACGGAGTCCCGACGGTCGCGTTCCCGTGATAGCCCACCACACACTTCTCGCAGTGGTCGCCCGTAGTGTTGTGCTTGCAGCTCTGAAACGACACGAACGGCGCGTGAAACGAGACACGACGGTCCGTCGGGTTGTTTTTATGCGAGCCGTACGGACTCCTCCCGGATACTCACGTCGCACAGTCCCGTGGCCTTGTCGCAGGTGTTCGAATGTCCGTTGCACTGGCACGGCACGCAAAAGCCACCGTACGGTCCCGTCTGCGTCCTGTAGTAACCGTCGGCGCACTCCTCGCACGACAGCCCGACGTAGTTCTCGGGACACTGGCACTGTTCGACGGACAAGGCGATCTCCCTCGACGGCACGTACTCTTCCCGTGCCGTTTCCAACGACACGCCCGATATCCTGGAACGTGATTCGAACGCGAACGGTATACGGCGTGAAACCCGTTGCGGAATGAACGGACGGGAAACGCGGACGTCACCTGGTCGTCACGGTCGGCTCCCAGTAGGTGGCCCTGATGTACACGCCGCGCAGGTCCTGCAACACCTGCATCGTCTGCTCCCTGGTGGTCGGCAGCCCGTTGGCCAGCACGAAGTTCTGCTCGACGAGCTGCACGTAACTGGGGAACGGCGTGTCGGACGCCGGTTGTTCCAACGCGAAATAGAACAGGTGCGTGTCGTGGCCGTGCAAGATGACGTCGGGGCCGCTGACGGCGCCGCCGAACAGGTTCGACACGTACAGCACGGTGTAGTTCAAGAAGCCTCCGTACGAGCGCATCTGATTTCCCGAGTATTTGTCCGGGGCCAGGAAATACGCGATTTTCCGCCGGAACCGTTCGTGCGTCAGGTCGACGCCGAGCGCGTCGTCGTCGACTCCGTCCAGCGGCAGTTGCGCGTCGTCGATCGTTATCGGTTTCGTGGACACGTCGACGGTCTTCAGCGACCAGCCGTCCAGTCCGGAGATCTGAAAACCGATTCCGGCCGGTCATGTCGTTCGCGCGCTATCCCCGGGGACGCGGGCGGCGCGTTACCTCGGTCCTGTACAGGTTGGAGCTCTGACACCGGGTGGTTTTGCCGAAGCAGAAACACTTCGAACAGCCCTCGTCGTTGTTTTCCTGGATGTTGAACGTGCCGTCCTTGCACAGATCGCACGCCTGACCGTAAACGTTGGACTTGCAGAAACACTCGGCGTTGTTCTGCGCGCGTCGAAAAACAAAACAGACAGAAAAAACCCCCCGAACGAATTATTTCAATCGCGTAAAAAAACGGCCGCACCGCGAAACACGCAGACACGCACTTGGTTGCAGACGTCCGCCGTCGTCCCTCTGTAGTCACAGTCGCACAGTTTGCAATACGGGAAAGACCAGTGTCCGGAACGGCACAGATCGCAAGAACGGCCGACGACGTTTTGCTTGCACCTGGATGATACGAGATGGGATTTTTATCGAAATAATCGTTGAATACGGACTACGCGCGATTTACCGGACGTCCCTCAGGGAGGTCTAACGAACGCGATAACTAACTATCGTCGCGTTCAATATTTTTTTTTTTTCATCTTACGACTACATGTATTATGTTGATTTTATCGGTGATTTACGAGAAAACATCGATTTGTTTTGGATTTCGTGAAACAAATAAATTGTTTTAGCTGCGGAAAACGTCTGCGACAATAATTGTAGCGCGATGATAACCTAACGATTATTATTTTTCAAAATAGAGAAAAAAAGCGTTCGTCAAACAACGGAACCGCGACGGACGTACGCCCCCCAAACGACCAACTAACTCGCACGATCCGTTGAACAGGTCGCACTGCAGGTTGCCGTCCTCCGCGCCGAAATAATTGCACTTGCACTCCTCGCAGCCGATTATCGGGTCGAACCCGTACGTCATCGGCTCGCACTGGTCGCAGTCCTTGCCGACCACGCGCGGCGGACAGATGCACTCGCCCGTGGCGGTCTCGCACGTGGCCGCCGACGGACAGTCGCACGACTTGCAGTCCGGGAACCCGAAGTAGCCGGTCTTGCACGCGTCGCACCGCCGGCCGATCACGTGCGGCCTGCACTGGCACTGGCCGCCGTACGGGTCGCACTCGTGGCTCAGCGAGCCGTCGGAGTCGCACGTGCACGGGAACGCGCCGCTGTTGTACGCGGTGGTCAACGAGAACGTGGCCTCCTTGCAGAAACCTGAAAAACCGGTGGGGGGGCGGATAGAGGTTAGGTTAGGAACGCGCGGACGCGTTCCGGGGTCGAATAGAGGCGTACCCGTCGTGGCGGTGTCCACGTAGAAATGGTTGTTGCCGCATTTCGATATGAACAGGCCCGTGTAATCGAACGGCTGTTCGACGGCAATCGTGTCCGCGTACTCCCGGGCGGGCACCACCAGTACGTACTCCAGCCAGACGCTCCTGCGGCCGGGTTCCTGGCAACCGACACGAAACGTCAACGGTTCCCGTATGGAAAACGGGGTTAGAAAACAAAAACAAAAACGTTCGCGTACCTTCAGGGTCAGCAAAAAGTTGTCGGTCAGCTGGAAGCGCGTGTTGCCGTCGGCCTGTTTCACGACGGAACGGCATCCCGAGTTGGACGGACAGTGTTTCACCGGCAACACCGCCTCGTACGTTTGCCCGTTGTGTATGAGCGCGTCCAATTCGAACGCTGGACAAACGGGCCGGGTGAAACGCGTTTGGAAACGGGCGCGCGCGCGCGCCGTCGGAGCCTACCGTTGCGCTTACCTGGGAAATCGGGCTGATAGAAGTGCACGACGAACACGTACGCCCCCGGGCCGGGCACTTTGCCGGGCAGGTCCACCACGCCGTCCCGGTGGTCGAGCGCGATCAACGCGGTGGCGTTGTCGAATATGTCCTTGGGCGCGGTCGCGGCCAGACGAGCCTCGTTGCCGACCCTGAACTCCACTCTCTTCGTGTCCGGCGGCGTGGGATACGACGACTGGACGCACTTGCCGTCCTTCTTCACGCACGACGGGTTCGGGTTGATGTAGTCCAGCGACCATTCGCCCAGCGGCACGGCGACCATCGACTCTATGCCCACTCTCGAATGGTCCTTGCCGCCCTTCAGCGTCACCCTGGTCACCGGCCGGTTGACGTCGAATACGGCCACCTTGCCGGTCGCGTCCACCGCCGCCTGTCTGCACAGCGTGGTGTGGTGGCACGCGTACAGTATCGCCATGCCGGAATTCGTTTTCTCGTCCACCTCCACGTCGATGACGGCCTTGGTCTGAATGGACGACGGCGTCACGTAGTTGATCAGCAGCACGTACGGCCCGCGGTCAGAAATCGCCATGTCCAGTTTCAGCTCGGGTTGCGCCTCGCTGATGACCGGCAACTTCGGAACGCCCAACACGTCTAATTGCTGGGAAAAGAAATCGGTTTTTTTTTTTTTAAACGTCCTTCGTAACAGGGCGCCGTGTATTTATACTTTTAAGTCTTCGAAGAAATCGACCGGCCCTTCGCCGTCCGAGACCGTCGCGGAAGTGCTTTTCACCTGGTCGAATTTGACGATGCTCGGATAATCGAAATGCCTGCACAGACCGACGCCGATGTTGTCGATGACGCACGGGTTCAACACTTTGTCCACGAGGATATCTCCCTCGTAGTACTCGGCCGGCAAGAACACGAAGTAATCCTGCAAACGCCGTCACGTCGATCATATGAGTAGTGTGTCAAATAGCGTTATAACCAGCCGACGGCGAAACCGACCAAAAACAAATTCTGCTCGATTTTTATTGTGACCGCCCACCGTCCGGGATTCATCACGAACGGCGATGGAATGTTGCCAGTAGCTCCGGACACCGTCACGAACGTCGGCGCTCTTGTCGGCTTCAGTTGCACCTGCGAGCACAGTTAATCATCAGTCGAGTGTGTTCGGTCAAACGCGTATGGTCCATGCGTTTGCTCACCATGAACTTCTGTTCGATGTTGATGTTGTTTGGCGTTTCCGGCGTAATGGACACCAGTCCCACAATTGTCTCGTTATTTAGATTTACGTATTTCAGCACGATACGGTAAATCGACGGTTTGTCGATGTTCAGTTCGTGAACGATTTCGCTCTGTGCGTTCGACAACAAAATAATACACGTATTAAAATTTCTAAAAAAAAAACCCCCCCGTACGCCTAATCATATCGTTAAAACCGTTTACTTGGAGCTGAGAGAAAACAGCATAACCTTTCCACGAGTACTCGGGAAAGAATTTCTCGTCGAATCCGTATCTGACCGGCGTGTACGCTGGGGTTCTGCCGTCTTCGGCTTCGTACGAAGAACTGATGTAAGGTCGGGAAATAATGCAACTGCATCGGTTCGGTGCAAGCCCTGCCGACGATTCTCGGCTGACACAAACATTGTCCCGTGTTCTTGTCGCATTTCTCGTTCACCGATCCGCCGACGTTGCAACCGCACTCTGCGCACAGACGACGCACACGCGTTTCGGTTAAACGGAACGCTCACAGTTATCGTACCAGTTATTCACCTGTACATCCGAACAAACTGTTCTCGTTCAGACTGTAAAACCCTTCGGAACACTCGTCGCATCTCCTAGACGTGGCCGACGGTTTGCAAACGCACTGGCCGGTTCTCGTGTTGCAGACGCCCACGCCGCTGAGCACGCCGGGCATAAAACAATCGCATTCTGGCCGGGGTAAGAATAAAATCAAAAAATCAAAACAAAATCAAAAAAAATCAATCGTATACGGTCGGTCGCCGCGTACCCTGACAACCGTCTGGATTCGCGGGTTTCAAATTCCAGTAGAGCTCGCGACACTCGTCGCATATGCGGCCGTGCACCCTCGGCTTGCACTGGCACAGTTCTCCCAACGGCAACGATCCGCAACCGGCGAACGTCGACAGGACACCGGCGGGATTGCAGTTGCACTCTGTAAAACACAACGTGACCCGTCCGGATCAAACGGCGCCAAGTACTTTCCCCCCCCCACCCCGGGAGAAACTTACCTTCGCAGAACGGGAAGTTGTACAGGCCCTCTTTGCACTGGTCGCACCGCGTCCCCGTGAAGTTCGGCTTGCACTTGCATTTCCCTTCGTTGTCGCACGACACCCCGATCGATCCCTGGCTGTTGCAGTCGCAGACTGAAACGCGACGCGCCAGACGCGCATATTACTCTAGACGGTCAATGCGTTGCGACGTCAACACACAGCGGTCGGTTCACATACACTTGCACTCGGGATACTGATAATATCCCGGACTGCATTTCTCGCACGTGCTCCCGGCGAAGCTGGACAGACACGGACACTTGCCGGACGCGTCGCACACGGACGACGCGCTTCCCCGTTCCGAACAGCCGCACGGCCTGCAGTCCGGGTACCCGTTGTAGCCGGGCAAGCACTTGTCGCACCTGGGACCGGCGTAGCCTTCCTTGCACAGACACTGTCCGTCGGACTTGTCGCACACCTCCGGCAGCGAGCCGATCGAATCGCAATTGCAGTCTGGGACGGGAGAACAAAACGTTACGGGCGCGCGTTCACGCGGGACGTCGCGCGCGCGCGCGTACTCACAGGAACACGTGGGGAACCCGTAGTATCCGTGGTTACACTGATCGCACGAATGGTTCCCGTAACTGCTGTGGCACAGACACTGTCCGCTCTTCTGGTCGCACACCGAGTTCCTGGAGCCGATCTCGTTGCACTCGCACGCTGTAGACGGCCGGACGGGTGTGGAAAGAAAATGTTTTTTTATACATACACATACGCACGGGTAATAGAGAACCTTAAAACTTTTTTATGATTTATAATTGATTTTTTTGTCGAAAAATACCGAAATATTTATCCCGGTCGCACAAACGAACAAACATGTGGAAGCGAAATTTGTCCGCGATAATAACGAATAGTTATTAAGTTTTGAAGTGTAAAATAAAATTCATATTTTATATTTATTATTGAAAAACAATAGATTCGTGAAAAATATTATAGGAACGTTTCTCATAGCCAATATCGAGTTGTACAATTAACGTTCTATATATTTTCACGCTAAGTGCTATCAGTTTTGAAATAGATTTTTTTTTAAAAAAAACTGTCCACTTGCGAGGAAAGGCGATCGAATTCGGCCGAAATTACTTTTCCATTGTAATGGAAACGTGGTCACGGGAATCAAATGGAATCTACATCCAGCACTCACGTTTGCACGCCGGGAAGTTGTAGTATCCTTGGGCGCACTCGTAACAGAGCTTCCCGCCGAAGTTCTGTTTGCACGGGCACTGTCCGCCGGTGTTCTCGCACTGTCTGCCCCGCGTGCCGTTCAGGAAACATTCGCACGGCTTGCAGTCCGGATATCCGTAGTAGCCCTCGGCGCACCGGTCGCAGTCGGGCGGAGCGTACGCCTCCTTGCACTCGCACTTGCCGAAGCCTTCCGAACAGTTGCCCGTCGAGTAGAAACGGTCGCAGTCGCACGCTAAACATTGGCGTAAAACGTTTGAACCGGTTACCACAACGGCCGCCCGCGGCCGGACTCACGCTGACACACGTCCGTCTCGTTCAACAGCTTTCCCACGGGCCGGTAATAACCGTACGCGCACCGGTCGCAGTTGACGCCGGTCGTGAAGTCCCGGCAGTCCTGGCACACGCCGCCGCCCTCGCGCCTGCCGTGGACGTCGACGGACAGGCGCGCCGCGTCCGTCGCGTTGTCGTACACGCACGTCTCCGAGTGGCCGAAACAGTTGCACGCTGCGTTGCGCGTTGCGCGTTGACGCCGGCCGAAGAAGCAAACGGATAATGATTTTTTTAGTGATCGGACCGTCGTCGCGCGGCCGACGGACGACTTACGTTCGCACTCGAACAGCTTGTCGTACTTGGACTGGCTCCAGGCCTTCTGCTCGAAACCCGGACAGCACCTCTCGCAGTTGTGCCCGCAAGTGTTGTGCTGACAGCGGCATATGAGCTTGTACGAGTCCGTCGGGTCGGTTATGTCGCACAGATACGCGTGACCGTTGCAACGGCACCGGCCGCCGATGCTCACGTCCTTTATCGAGTAGAAATACTGAAACGCGCGGGTGGTCGATGTATTCGTTTTTGTTTTGGTTTTTTTCGTTGATCGTTTCGTGTACACTCACTCGTCTGGTGGTGGTGGGATCTTGTCGGGCGACGGGCATGAGGTGACCGAGAAGGTTTTTCACTCTGAGCAATCTAAACCGCACGTTCGTGGCTCTGGTGAACTCTTGTAACGCGAAAGAATTGAAGAAATTGTTCGCCGAAGGTCGGTTGGCCAACAGTTTCACGAATATCTACGGGGAGAAAACGGCCAATTGATTTGTTTTTTCGACCGATCGCGTTCGTACTCACCTCGCCGTTTTCCAACGGCACGATTTTCGAAACCGACGTGTCGCAGATCACCGAATCGTCCGACGAAATCGGTTTGATGCTCTCCCGTCCGAAATACGATTCGCAATCTCTACAACAACAACAAAAAAGTTTTTAACCGAAAACCCGATTTCGTCCGTTACGGTACTCACGCGACAGTGTCGGCGAAATACTGCCACGGTTGGTATGTCTGTCCGTGGTCCGCCGATCTTTCCAGCACCCAAACGCCCGGCCGAGGCGAATTGCCCATTTTAACGACGACGTAAGCTACGTGAAATTCCTAACACGAACAAAGCAAAACCGACGCGTTCGTACATGATTGAACGAATCGCTGTCTACGGCGCACGATTCCCGTTGTCGTCGTTGACGTTTCGTTTTAACACGGTTTTTTAACACGTTTATCGCGCGCGCGGGGTCCTTGTCGATCGACTCTCGTCTTCGTCAAACGTGTACATAAACGCGAAAAATAAGAATAAAACGCTTTCGTTCGACGCCGTTTTACACGTTGTCGCGCCATTAACCCGCCGCGTGTCGCGTCACGGCCCGGAAGACCGTGTGTATTTGTTATCTTACGGGCCACCCGTCGTTAGTGATTCACGTTATTTCGTGTACTCGGACGCCTTTAATGTGCACGTCGAGCTATTATTTAAAAGCTAACAACAGTGCTCGGATTGGAAATTAAAAATTTAAAAATAGCGTTCCAACTGAAATATTCTACATCGCGAAACCGTGGATATCCCACGCCACTCGGTTTCTCGCAACTTATAGAAAAAATTACAAAGTAATCCACGCTATACGGTGATACATCGGCACATGACGATCACTAATAACAAAATAGAACGTTCGAAACGGTTCGCCAATCAACGACGTTGTTGAACGACAATTCGTGCTGACACACAGACGTACGGTTTTATGAGTACATCGAAACATTTACTGTCAAATAATATACGAATGATATTCTGTGATTAGCGATATACAAGACGATAAATTGCCATTATCAGGTAGGGGTACTTGATATAGCAATAAGGGATTAATAATAATAAAAATATACGATTTTTTCATGATTTTTTATCTACGGTCCCCAAGCGTACCGGGTTATAAGCGCTCGCCCGCGTTCCTTTGAAGTGAAGGGACGTTAATTTTTTTCTGAATGTAGTAGAGGAGCTCCGTCCCTCGCGCCCCCAACTCGAGCACTGTTTAACGATTGTTTGTTGGATTTATCGCAATTTTCATAACCAGTAACCCGTCAAGAAAAGACCGTGTGACGCCGTTAGGAGTTATTTTCGTCGGTGACCAATTTTAGATGAAAAATAAACGAAAACAATAATTTCTTTTCCTTCGCGACGATAAGTCGTCCACTTCATCTATCCGATTCGTATGACAACGTGTTTGTCGTTTTAGTCACGGTACTAAATTTTACGGTCAAAATACGCAACACCGTCCAACGGGTATGCTCTGCGTTTGTTCAGCATCGTGGCGGACGGTTGTTGAAAATTCATTTGGTTTCATTATCACACGGGCCGCATATGAGTCGAGAACAAATTCCGGTATGGTTGGCCGGAAACGAGTGTGATGGTCTAATAACGATGCCCACACGGTCAACTTTTTATTTTTCAGATATAATAAACGATCATGTGTTTCTGTCGAAAGTATTGAAAAAACACGAGATACGCGTGAACGGTCAAAAAAAGACCTTGTGCAACACGATGCGACTCGTGGCGGGTCAACACGACATAATTTTGATATTCACGCGCGAACACGTATCGGCGTTAACACGCACGAACTATAAAAACAAAAACAAAAACGATTTTTTATTCAAAGTAAACCCCTGCGGGTTTAACACGGTACCGACGCATTTCGAATCACGTGAATGGACTTCGTAATCGCTCTGTATACCGTGTGTAATTTTTACGAGATCCTTTATTTTCGGTTCATTAACAGAGATGATGTTTGGTTGTTCGTTCATAAAAAAAAAAAAAAAAAAAAAGCAACACGTATTTATTATCTGTCGGCCAGCCATATTAATCGTCCGGCGGAAGCGATTGCGATAAATAAAAAAAAATAATAATAATAATTTTAAAAAATAAATATAAATAAAAAAATAGTGTATATCGCACGGAACGCGCGTGTTATAGAAGAAATCCGTGACGATGGAGTAGGGTTTTTATTTTTCATTATTATTATTATTATTGTATTTTTTTTTTTTCATCGTCGTTCCAAACCGCTCGCGACCGATTCGTCGTCAATACTACGATCGACTCGCGAAAATACGGTCGGGTCACGGAAAAAACCGTAAAAACTCTGCCCTCGTGCCAGCCGCGCCGACCAGCGTGTCCGGAATCGAAGTCCGTCTCGCGTTATCTGCCGTCGCGGGTCCGCGGGCACGTTGAACCGCGATCGATATTGATAACCTCCTGCGGCGACCTATTGCTCGCGCCGAACGCCCGAGCCGAGCGGTTCGACGTAACGTTGTGCGTTGATCCGGCACATGGTTCTTTTCCCCGAGGAAGCGGCTTGGAAGGGTGGTGAGGGGGTCATAACAACGATCTCCCGAATAGGGCGATTTCGTATTGGACACGGTAAAAACTTTGTCGGCACGCAGAAAACAACCGTTATGCATGTTGACTTGTCGTTCGTGAGATTGACGCGTTTTCCCCAACACTCGTCGATAATCCCATCTGGAGCTGTTTCGTTGTGTACGTTCGACACCGACGGACCGAGTCAAGCTTCGATCTGTCCGGTAGTATTTCGTTTTACAAGTCGTAGAACGAACGTTCTCCTCCTAACTCATCGGTGCAGCGTTACGATGACATTAAATACTCGCGTTACGTATTTTTACTAGAAATCATTATTATTATTATTATAAACGCGTGATCCAATACACACGACTCGCGTTATTCCGTAACAAGACGAAGACTTTTCGGGAGAGGAGTGGAGATCCCCCGTGTGCGCCGCTGTTCCCGACGTTATACACGTACTTCTCGGTGTTCGACGACCGTCAATAATAAACGTGTGATACACGGCCGTGTTACACGTGTTCAGTGGCGCCGAACAGAATTCAAATTGAAAGGGCCAAAACTATAATTTGTTTTATAAAACGGGTACGACATCATATCATCGTGCACACTTATATAATACGGCGTGGTACACGTTCAATTAAATATTCAATACGTTGTTAATGTTATTTCGATGTTAACACATTTAATTGACAATTTGAGGAAACGTTTTATAATTCGAATTCCCTTGCGCGTTATCATGTGATTAGACCATCAAAACGTACAAGTTCAACTCGTTATAACCCGTCGAAACCGACCTGTTCGCCATCTCCCGTCATATCTGAACGTACGTCATAACCGCCAAGCCGATCGCGTCGCGGTGAATCGGTCATAGTTTATTAGGTTATAAGTTATAACGTTGATATTATAAAAACTTACCGACAATCACCCGAAGTCGAAAATAATTTTTTATAAGTCGGAACGGCCGACCGCCGCCACCGACCTTAAAAACAGGACGGGCGGCGGACCCTGTTCGGGTATAGGCCCGACGTCGCTGCACGTGTTAACGCGATAACGAGCCCAGAGTATGTTGTGTGTGTACAATACGTTTTTTAGCGCGATTTACTCTGTTTGGCGTTCCGCGCAACGTGCAACGACCACGAATCCACAAAATAACAATTACCTGTCCCAGATCGATCGTCAGGTTGATCTCGTTGTACTTCATTCCTCTGGACAACGGCGGACTTTGCCACCAGGTTTCTTGTCCGTCGACCGCGTATTCCGGCGGATGGCTTTTGTCCGGGCGGCTCGTGTCGCAATGGTCGCACACCTGGAACGCGAAAGAACGTTTCATCAACACGTTAGTCAATCATCCGCACACTCGCGAACGCCCGTGATGCCGGGGAGACGACGACGTCCGTCCGACAATGAAATACGACCTCAGCGGACCGAACTCGGGGATCGCAAACACTTGGCACGTTCTCCGACCAACAACGCGAGACGAAACGTTAGGGTTTTCGTTCGCGATGCGACGCGGATAGTAGCACCCGGGGAACGCGATCGTTTTCCTAACGCGAACGCGTGCCACAAAATCCGAACAAAACCGTTAACAACACCCATGGACATTCGTACGTCAGTCTTCCGTCCCCCTTGACCCGTGCCAACCGATCGGGTTTCTATTTGTTTTTTCACTATAATAAATAGGCCGAGAACGAGACATACCGCGAGGAGAGCGAACCACGGGCACAAAGTTTCGACACGGTCGTCAATCAGATAACAATTAGGTTACGACCGTTGTCAATATGGACCGTTGCGCGGGGGTGTCGTCAAAATCCCAGTGATAATTGTCAACGCGTGAAAAGCGCGCGCCGACGAATACGCTCGTATGCGAAATACAAATAAGAAAAAACAATGACGCGTGTTCTCGAGTCGAACCCGACGAACGATGTCTAGGATATTACTAGGATAACCAGCTGTCGACCGCGAACCGATTTTGGAAGCCGTTCGTCTGTTGATATCGTGATAATCGCGACGGACGTACTTAGCGCGAGGTGAAAGTCGGGAATAAGCAATAAGCCGGGCCGTACTCCGCGTACCTAACGGGGTTGGAACGGACGGAAAGCGTTTTTCAATCGAATCGAGCGCGGGACAGGAGAGAAGTGCGCGTATCGCGTGCCGTGTAATTCGCACGGGCCCGTGTCGCGAGACGGTAAGTCCACGAGAAGTAATTAACGACGAAGGAAAACGCGTGCGATTAGGGTCGAATATTGTTTAATAATTTTTCGTGTTCCCACCCGTAAATATCGATTTTGAACACGGGTTTATATGATTATATCGCTGTCCGCGTCCGAATTACGTTTCGTGATAATTAACAGGCTCTATAAATTGAATTACGCGACGTTAATAAATTATATCGGCGTGGCGGAGGTGATTATTTTTTCGTTTCGTTTCGTTTCGTCGTTCGCGGACGTGCACGCTATCGCGTCGCACGGCGAATCGTTCTCGACCGTTTCCAAACGGGCTGTTTCGAAATCGACTCGGTCTAATGAAAAAAAACCGCGTTGGCGAAATATTACGATAACGGGGCGCCCGCCCGCCCGGCGATTTTCGTTTCGTTTCGTTTTTTTTTAACGACGCCAAGGCACACTATACCAACCGGATAAATCGTCGAAATTGAAACGCGGAGAAGAAATTCGGTATAACGTTTTTATTGACCGACCCCCCGTGCACTATCGCGTTACGCGATGTTCGTTAATAAAAACATCGTCTACGATTATAGTATAGTGCAAACAGGACATTTACTGATAAAAACGAATGGGTTCCGAATGAAAACGTTTTAATTTCCTGTTGCACGTAATCATAACGGTCTTTACCGCCGCCGGTTCAATACAAAAAAAAAATAATAATCGTTAATGGTTTTCTTAACAACAACAACTATACATATGTATATATATATATTGTATTGTACGACGCGAGGTTATGTAAAAAAAACACGCACGAGACTCGCACGGAGTTGGTTGGTACGTAGAGACGTTTCAAGATCAACCCAAACGTAACATTCGCATCGACCCTCGGACCAGGACGACTCGAACGGACATCGACGCATAGGCGTGCGCAGACCTTGCTGGCAGGGGGGGCAGAAAAGTGTTGCCGCTTATCTATAAACACTCGTTATAACCGCGGTATCGCTTGTGGTTTGCTTAAAGTTGGACTACACAAAATCATCGTGCACTCTGTGTTTACATATTATTCATTATATAAAAATATATTATAATGTTTTTTTAAAACTATATTTGGAAGAAAACTTTAGCCCGCAGGAGGGGCAGTTGCCTACCCTGCCTCCCCCCCCCCCGTGCGCACGCCTATGCATCTAAGTACGTCATCGGTTCGTCGCGTCGATTTCGCGGGATTCGACGAGCTACGCGAGCAACTGAATTCACGTCGGCGATAAATTTCACACGGACGAAAACGATAACAGATTTACACGAGCGTAAATTATATAAAGCACCCGCGTGGCGCGGTCGAACGCGTTGCAACGTACATTACGATAACCTATACACAAAGTGTGTGGATGTCAGAGTCTCGAAAGACTTGACGTTTCGGCCGAACGACGTGTCACGCACAAGCGGGACCCCAACAAAGGGGAGGAGGGTTTCGGCGGGTACTACGGTCCCGGGGCCCGGGGAAAAACGTGTTATCAATTCAAATTAGAAAAATAAAACTAGTGGTGCCACCCCGGTCGCCGAATCTTCATACAGTACATTGGTAGATAAATAATTGTATTATTTTCGTTTCATAAAATCGGGCCGCTCGGTGGCGTCGGTAGGCGGGCGGGCCGTGCGGAAGTTCGAGCGATAAATTTCTGTCTATTGTTATTACTCGTGAAAATACTATTTAAAAAAAATATTGATTAGACTGCAGTTACTCGTGTCTTAAAATTATTTTCGGGTAACTAAAAAAAAATAAAAACCCCTGATATCTTATAACGTACACCGTGTACCAAACGTCTTGGATGACTTAAAAACGAAACGTTATGAACGTTACTGCTACAGTGCCGGGGCGGTGGCGGTCCTGCACGCAAGTCGAGTCCGACGCGCGCACTCACCTGTCCCTGTATGACGAGGTTGCCCTCGTAGTCGACGTTGCGCTCCGAGTTGGCGCCGACCAGCTTGCAGTACAGCTCGGGACCTTGCAGACCTTCGCCGCACGTGGCGGTCGCGGTGATCCGACGGCCCTCGGCCAAGTTGAAATACGGCGGCGTGAGCACCTCGGCCACGGCCCGCCGGTCCAGCAGCGCCGCCAGCAGCGCCAGCGCCGTCGGCAACAGCGTCGGCTGCATCGCGCCACTTGTCCCGCGGAAGAATGCGTGTGACCCCGCCGACCTGACGTGAAGTTATCGTGAAGTTATCGACGTGACACGGGGTGGGAAGGGAATCGCGCGCGCGCTCTCGATGCTGCGCCGACCGTGCCGGTGACGATAATAAACGGCTGTACTCTACACACGGAACGCGCTTGGTCGTCTTCGGAGAGCGCGCGCGCACGCAACACACCACACACACGTGTTCGCCGCCCGGCCAGTGGTCCCCAAACACGATAGCCCGCCGCCGCCCACTCTGCCGTCGCGTTTCATCCGTCGTCGCTCTGGCGCACGCCCTCGGCCCGTTCGCCGTGCACCGTGTACCGCGAACGCCTGAACGAAACATTTGGTGACCGTGTGGTATGACGATCCCGACCCAACACGCCCCGACGAAATCGTAACGAAAAGCGTCGGAGACGTCGACGGAAATTCGTTTATTGTTATTGTACCGATCGGAGCGCTTAAAAACACGTGCACATAATATATATATACGCGACGAAAAGACGGTCGCCGGTGCTCGTCACGCAAACATTACGGTTATTGTTCTGTATAAATTCTGACCGGACGGTTTTCTTCGAATTTTAGGTCGAAACACTCGACGGCTTACAAAACAAACGATACTAGGATAATGTAATAACGGTAATGACAGCGTACGAGTGTACGCGCAAACGAGTAACTAGATTATTATTTTAACAAAAAACACAAGGAAATTAGACGTTTCCGCGTCCGTTGTCGCGCGATCGTCGCACCCGAACGTTCGTATACGACGTCATCCGATCGCTGTCCGAGTGCGTCCTCAAGTGCCTAGTCAGATTGGGTCTGCTGGCGAACGTCTTCGCGCACACGTCGCACCCGAACGGTCTCTCGCCCGAGTGCGTCCTCAGGTGCCTAGTCAGATTGGTTCTGCTGGCGAACGTCTTCGCGCACACGTCGCACCCGAACGGTCTCTCGCCCGAGTGCGTCCTCAGGTGCCTCGTCAGATTGGTTCTGCTGGCGAACGTCTTCGCGCACATGTCGCACCCGAACGGTCTCTCGCCCGAGTGCGTCCTCAGGTGCCTAGTCAGGTTTGGTCTGCTGGCGAACGTCTTCGCGCACACGTCGCACCCGAACGGTCTCTCGCCCGAGTGCGTCCTCAGGTGCCTAGTCAGATTGGGTCTGCTGGCGAACGTCTTCGTGCACACGTCGCACCCGAACGGTCTCTCGCCCGAGTGCGTCCTCAGGTGCCTAGTCAGATTGGGTCTGCTGGCGAACGTCTTCGCGCACACGTCGCACCCGAAAAGTCTGTCGTCCGAGTGCGTCCTCAGATGGCTCGTCAGATGGGTTTTTCTGGCGAACGTCTTGGCGCACACGTCGCATCCGAAAAGTCTGTCGTCCGAGTGCGTCCTCAGATGGCTCGTCAGATTGGTTTTGCTGGCGAACGTCTTGGCGCACACGTCGCATCCAAACGGTCTGTCGTCCGAGTGCGTCCTCAGATGGCATGTCAGATTGGTTTTACTGGCGAACGTCTTGGCCCACACGTCGCACCCAAACGGTCTGTCGTCCGAGTGCGTCCTCAGGTGCCTCGTCAGTAGAGTTTTGCTAGCGAACGTCTTCGCGCATACGTCGCACCCGAACGGTCTCTCGCCCGAGTGCGTCCTCAGGTGCGTCGTCAGATGGGTTTTGCTAGCGAACGTCTTCGCGCACACGTCGCACCCGAAAGGTCTGTCGTCCGAGTGCGTCCTCAGGTGCGTCGTCAGATGGGTTTTGCTGGCGAACGTCTTCGCGCACACGTCGCGATGGCCGTCAGATTGGTTTTGCTGGCGAACGTCTTCGCGCACACGTCGCACCCGAAAGGTCTGTCGTCCGAGTGCGTCCTCAGGTGCGTCGTCAGATGGGTTTTGCTAGTGAACGTCTTGCCGCACGCGCCGCACGAATACCGACGGTGACGGTCCGTCACACACGTCTTTGCGCGAACCTCTCCGTCTCCGGCGTGTGCCGTCCGGCGTCCGTGTCTTTCACGCTGTTTCAGCGACATCGCGTCGTCGTTTTCAGACCGTTTCCAGACAACGAACGAATGTTTCGGGTCGCACGAAGCGTTAGACGATATTTCGTGAGATGTCCGGTTCGCCGTCGTGGACCGAATCGAATCAAACAACGCGGTGATATCCATGGTTATATAATTATATTAATTATATCCATAACGTCCGCGCGTTGTCTTTAACAATTTCTAAACAATATACAACTAACGGCGTTGCCCGTGTTTCATGACACGTTCGATGGAAATAATTATACTCGCCGTCCGGGACCGTTTCGTGCTATTTTTTTGCGGGAGGCGGGGGGTTTATTCTAAACGAAATCGTTATTGACTTGCGCGGATTTCGCACTACGGTTTTCGATCGATACCGACGATCCCAGTCGGATCATTGACCCAAAAATATTCGTAATCGTATTCAGGCCCGGCTGGAGCGTTTAAAAACACACCTAGGCGAAATTAAGTTTTGCCGCCCCCTCACATGTTTGTAAATACAATATTTTCTCTCGCGCGTAAATGAGGGAGCTGAGGGCTTCTAGTAATTTGTCATTGGAACACAAAATCATCGAGCATATTATATCAAACTCAACGTGTCGTTCGATACGAATATTAAAAGCGAAATAAATTTTAGATTCGTATATTTTCTTGCACAACGGAATATGTAGTGATTTTTATGAAATGCGCGCGTAAAATATCTTGAAACGTCGATAACCGTGATTCGATCAAACGATATAAATCTCAATATGATCAGACAATAAAACGTGAACGATGCATTTGTTTGCGCGTCGTTTGTTTGTCCCGTACGTTGTATTGTGGACTCGCGAAACGTCAAACAGCACATCGTTCCGAACTCGGGGACAGACGAGGATTTCTCGCGAGACCACGGTTAGGGTTAGGTTTGATTAAACCGGTACGTGTTCCGACGACGTGGCCAACGGGAACGGGAAAAGTCGTGCGACCGTCGCGGAGGAACTCGTTTCGCGAGTCGGTCGACCGTCGGTCCAGATCGGAGACGACAACGGCAATCGTCGTTATCGCGTATTATCGTCATAAAACCAAACACGTGTACCGAACGAAATATATTGGGTTCCCGACGTCCGTCCTTCCCGGTTCACGCGGCGCGCGTTATCCGTTTCCCGTGTACCGTACGTACCATAAATATAAATACACACATGCATACGCATAAACGCGTCATTCTGTATGAGGATTATTATTATTATTATTATTTATTTTTTTTTATTTTTTTTTTTTTTTGTCCTTTTCCTTTCTTTGTCGGAACGGACCAGATGTCGGGCGGTGTTCCGAGTACAAGCACACACGTGTGTATTTATGTTGAAAACGGTCGTCACGTGTTGGCTTGGTGGGTTCCTGCGGCGGCGGTACTACACATTATGTGACGCGTTTTCCATTATACGCCACGTCCAAAAATATGTACGCCTAAAAATACTTTCGAACCGTCTAGCTAGGGTCGTCCGCGGCGACGACCGTCAAATCTCGTCGTTATTACGATTTTCGACGACGTTGGCTAACAAAAACCAGTAAATCGTTTGGATTTTCCAAAAACAAAAACAGAAAACGTTCATACCGTTCAAGCACGACGGAAATATATACATACACGCACTAATTTAAATTATTACATAATAAATGACAGTCTCATTTACCACCAACAACGTTCGTCGTGGTGAATAAATAACAACGTTTTTCGAACGCTATAAATTATGAATTTATTTATAATATTTGTTTTAAACGTTTTATCACGTTTTTCGCTTGTTTTTACAAGTGTGTGTGTGTGTGTGTTTTTTTTTTTACATAATAATAATAATAATAAGCCGTTGGGTTCGTAAACGCTCTGCTGCGGCGGACACGTTGCCGCGTTAAATATATATTGATACAATAGCGCGGAACAGCATGTTAATTATTTAAAGGCAAATATGTGGTGTGAACGTTTTCAATTTGTTATCAACCAATGCGTACAGGAAGGAAACGCGCGCGCGTTATCAACACTGCAGCGCTATGTTATAACGAGACACTCGGCATTGTACACATAAATACGAGTAATATTTTTTTTTTTTAACGCGTGTGCGTGGTTTCACGACGATTCCGGATAGAAATGTAATCCAAACGCATAAGTTATAATCTCGTGAACGAAACGATTGGACGTGTTTCAGTCTTTTCCTGAACCGTGGCGAACGTCGACTTCAACACATCATTTTCCAACTGATATGAAAACAAATCGTACGGCCAATCACTTACGGTTCAACGCTTAAAACTTACCCGATGAGTAGAGAGGCGGTACTGAAATTAGCCAGGGCCGGCGCAAAGGGGGATCGTGATACCCCTCTCTCTCCCCCCACCCGTCCCTTCATTTTCATGTTCATCAGAGTACCTTTAAGTCGGCAAATTTGATCGTGATGAACAGCATCCGTCAAATCGGTAAGAAGGAAAACAAATGGCAAATCCGTATGACGTATGGTCGTATTATGTCTATGGTTATTTCACTTATTTGACACCCCCTCAGTCGGCATTTATTCGCGCCGGCCCTTGGCCTACGGATCGGCAACGCAGTCAGGATTCTGTCGTAGAATAATATGAAAACCCGATCTATCGTTTTGAAATTAAAATGTACAGTTTAAAAAAAATTATATACATTTTTGATAATGAAAACCGTAAAACGAACGAAACCGCGAAATCGATTATGAAAAATCTAATCGACGTTTGTCTGTCGCCGTTAATTAAAATCATCTTGCACAATTTTCCGTTCAAGAAATACTCAACGGACCCGAGCCTAGGTCCACCCCCGTGGTTGCGCCACTGGAACGGATTCCATAAATCGACGACGACCTTGTATGCCTCCCCCGACTTTGCAGGGGACGATCGTTCGGATAAATCAATACGGTTTCAAATTGAAAAACAAACGTTGTACGCGTTTCGTTCGCCGCGGTAAAATAAAATAAACCTCCCGTTCAAGAATAAACGTTTATTTTCAACGGCGTTGTACATTACAATCACGAACACCGTGCACACGTGGTACGTGAATGAAAACATTATCGTGATTGTTGTTCGATGCCGACCAAGGTCGACGTATCTAATTGTCACGGCGTGTGTGTAAAGATCTAATACCACGCAACGACGACGAACAAGACGACGACGAACAAATAGTTTGCCGAAAAAACATAAACAAAATATCGCCGATAACCGTTCGCGCCAAACATCGCGGTCGGCTGCGAAACGATAACGAACGCGGTTCGCCCGATGCAAACCTGACGCGTCGAGAGGCCGCGACTTTACACGTGGCATTATAGCGTCTTGAACGTTGAACAAACACGCGTACGCGAAACACGAACGGATCCGATGACGTCGATGACGTCGCCTCGCGTCTACCGGACGATTTATCGTGGACACCGGATTGCAAAATTAACCGTTCGGCCATCGAAATGTTTGGTGGCGGCGTTTTTTCAACGAGCTGCGAAATCGATGTTCCGCAACGTCGACGTCTCCGCCTTGTCAATTTTATCCCGTAGTATTTCTCGGCGGAATCCTCCGGAGAGGCGAGTTATACAGGATACAGTTCTTTTATCACGGAACGCCCTCCGCCGAGTCCCCCGGACCCCTCAGTAATTAGTAATTAGGCGCCGTTCGCATACGGAAAGCGAAACGTCCCGTACGCGCCCCATACTGGTTTGAACAATTCCAACGGGAGACACTCGGGAATTAAACGTCGGACCCGGAGAGACTGTTAAGTGAACGTTTTCCCCGGCGACCGCGTTCGTTCCGCAGGGCTGGTTGGTTCGGTCTCGCCGAAAGCGTTCTCGGACGAAACCAGCGTTTCGCGGAGGAGAGTCAACTTCGTCGCCAACAAACGTGTCGGCAACCGAGTCCGACGCGCTCCGCATGTCGTCGATTCCAGGCACTATTTTCTAGTGAACCCCGACACAAAGTGTGTGATCCGAAATTGAAAGTGTGCGCTACGGATTCGACCTAGTGTGTACCCAGTGCCGGATTTAACCATTGTGCCGCCTTAAGCACAAAACAAATTGCCGCCTTTTAATATAAATATTTTTCTAGTCTAAAAAATGTTATTAAATCATACAATTATTGTTTTTTCTGTATTACTTAAAATTTTAATGATGAAAAATAAAAATATACAGCTGCATACACATACATTCATATAAAATATGGTAGTAATAAATACCTAAATAGTTAATTATTATATTCAAAATTAAATAGTTAATGTCTAGTACTCATCGGCTTTCTGCGCGACTTTTGAGTCTACAATATACTTAAATATAATTGGTATAAATTTAAATGATAATATATACATTGTAATTTTAATTTTTTTTTTCTATAGTATAGAACATGCCACACTATGAGCTCGTTCGCGATTGCATTGATTAATGATTGGGTTTTTTTTATTGTGATTAGATACAGATAAACACACAATCGTCAACCCATGTTATATAAATAACTTATTTTACGATCGTCGTATCCACTTGTTTACAACACGATAGCGAAAAATTTACAAATAATGCAGCAATGCTATATAATAGAGCGATAAACTCTACGATTATGAAATTGAAAAACATAAAATATAAATATTACCACAATCCCGTTAGTCTAAAAACATGTTATAATTAGTTGCATTTATTTTAGTAAAAATGTAATATTAAAAATTATTTGCCGCCCTTGAGAAATTGCCGCCCTAAGCACTAGCTTATAGTGTTTACTGGTAAATACGGCACTGTGCGTACCTACTAAATACTAATAAACAAGACTACTGGTCTAAATAGTAGGTAGTACGGTACACGTTATTCGAATTTTTAAAAAAGAATATTTATTTTTAGTTTTTCCTATTAGTTTATCATTGACGATAATCGATTATCGTGAATCTGACATCAGCGGTGGTTTTTGTGTTTTCATGGTAGACCAGTGGTTACAATGTTTTATTCGTTAACTCATCAGACATTGTATTTAATCGTATAATCATAGAAGCTTGTTAGAGCGGGTTGTGGGGGGCTTTTTATGAAAAATAGAGAAATCGTTGAGATTTTTTCCCGAACATCATTCGGCCGGCGGCGAAGACGCGCCGAAGAACCGGCCGCCGTACAAACTGTCCGGGGAGGGAAAAAACTGCCACGCTACCGGCGGACGAGACGAAAAACGGATTTCGCGTCGCCATCTAGCGTTTGACGAGCGCGTGTCTGTCGACGTCCCGCGGTCCCCGCCGGGGCACTGCGATCGTCACGCCGAAAACGAGTGTGACCGTTATCACGTTGGTCAGGCTATTGTTATTATTCGTTTTTGACCCGTCGCTTTCGCCCAAATCGATTATCGTGTTTTTCTTTGATTGACTTCCTGCGCTCGTTCTCGTCATTCGTCGGCTTCTACGCACACGAAAAACCGCACACGTTTTCGCAATTGAGATCTTTATTCGACTTGGTGTACGCGTCGTGTTTATGAATCGTTCTGTTGTGTGGAACTGTTGGCCGGGCGGGACGAAGCTACGCGAAAAACGTCAAAAGTCAAAAAACGATTCACGTTTTAAGACGTTCAGTGGTGACCTTTGGTGAAAGGGAAGCGTGGCACGTGCGTTACCACGTGCGTGATCTTATCAACGAGCTGCGAAAAAAAAAAACCGGTACGGCCGATATTACGCGAGTTATTATTGATGGGAGGGGGGGGGGGGAAAGGAAAAAAAATGAATAATTTTTTTTTGTTGTTGTTGTCGTCGTTCGACGGTCCTCCAAAAACTCCGTACGGCCGCCGAAGAGCGCCACTCACGGTGTTCGACCGATTTGCGATCCGCCATTAAAACATTTACTTCGCGCCGTTGCGAAAACAAAACGTGCGTACGTCAGTATTTATTATTTATTATTTTAATTTTTTTGTTCGTACGCCGTTCAAAATATTCAGCACGTCGTATTACGACTGCGCGTTGCAAAACAACTGTTCGACGCGAACGCGCGAATAACTACGACCGTCGTATTACATTACAACACATCGCGGCCGAAGACAATAGAAAACCGCGTGTCGACGGCACTTCGGGATGCCGTTTTGCCTGGTGGGTCGCGCGAGTAAACCGTAGAGGACGTGCACGTTCTCGTTACCCCCCGACACGGGCCCAAGTGAACGAGAGGAGAAAAGAAAACCGTAGCCAACACCTCTTCCCGGGGGGGGGGGGGTCCAAGCTCGAACCCAAAACCAAAACGTTAAGAAGACCCATCGTCGGACCGCTCTCGCCCCGGCCAAACCCACAGAACGTCCGTCCATTTCAACTCTGCGCACCAATTTTCAACACGGCTTGTAAATTGTGCGCGCAGATTGTCTTTGTCACCAAATGGAGAGAATGAAATAAAGAACGTAAACGGAAATTCGCGGAGAAACACCGAATCGTATACGTGTTTTTTTTTGTTGGTGGTGCCTAGGCTGTTGAATGGTACAAACGAAACGTGTTCATCAGAAGCGTGCTCGGGAATTTCGAATTTGAGTGAGGGGAGGTTGAAATGTTTTTTTTTATCATCATACATAATATGTGACATGTGTTGTTATTATAAGATGAGTCAAACGCGTCATCCAGAAGCCTGATGAAGAATCTATGAAGCATTTCTCATAACACGTAATTAAAACCACGATAGTGGCCTCTAACATAATGTAAAAACGATAATTTTTAGTTAAATAACTGGATCCCGATTTCAATAGGAGTCAATATAAATACGATCTGATAGCCTTGGGCATATAATGGTTAGGCATAGTATCATTTGCGATTAAAATCATTATCAAATAATACAGCGCCGATAAGAAAAAAAATAAATATCACCCGATATCAGATTTGAGTTGTAGAAGACGGTTAAGAGTACGTAAAAACAACATTTTTTCAAAAGTCAACGGTTTAAACCCTTAAACCTCCCTCCTCCGGCGTTGATTAACTGTTAACGTACGAAAGGTGTTGTGTGCCTCGTCCACTGAAAGACCGGTTACCGGACACGAATCGTTCCGTTGATCGTTGCAACGACCATACCCATACCGACATTCCGATCAGTAGTGAACTGATTGTTGCTGTGAACAGCGATCGTCGTGGTATTAATGGGGATAGGGTCAGTTCTCCATACTTTTGATAAGAGAAATAATTTCAATTTTTTTTTTTTTGAGGTTACATACCACCACACAAAATCATAAAATCATACAAATATAAATTTAGTGCTGATAAATGTACAACTCTGCATTAAATATGTGAAATAATGTATGTTATTAATGTATTTGAGTATTTGATGTGTAACGGTTTTTAACGGTCATTACAGTGATACAGTAATAAAATGTTTTATTATACCTATAATATTTCATATGTTCATGTAATATGTTTTTAAATTTTTTATGATTTAAAATTTTGTTTAAAGTGAATTTCTATTTGGTTAATACTGTAATATTGTATTGTCTGTGTAATATTACCATTTATAATAATCATTATTTTATAGTTCTAATTGTAGAAAAAGTTAAACATTTATTGTTATTTTCGACTAATTAAAGGTGAGTAAATTTATTAATGAACATTTGGAACGTGGGATTTTAATTATCTATGTTGGCGTTTCTACATCCGCAAAAATCGGTTATCAAATTTTTCTCTTATCAAAAGTATGGAGAACTGACCCTATCCCGTATTAATGGACGCGTGTGTGTCATAGAAAAAAAAGTCTAAAACGGTTCGAAAACCTCTGTACGTTCCGACGCGAAAAAAAAACAGCAATCCAACGTCTTGGACAAAGTAATTTTTATGACTGATAATGTTATATTGCGCCATCGTGTATCCCGCGCAGACGCGCGCCCCCCGTTCGTAAATAGTACAATAATCGTGTTGATTTATACGTACAGACGAGTTTACGGATTATGCCGTCGTCGAGATAACGCGCGTTTGTTTCTCCGGCCGTATTCAAATGTTCTCTGGTCGCAATAAAAAACGCCCACGCGTGTTACGCAATTCGACTGCGTCGCGTACCCAACGCGTTTCGTATTTCCCGCGGCGGCGTTTACTATCACGACCGGCGCGCGCGCGCGCGCATTACAATTGATTTCGATCGGTCTTGCGAGGCGTCCGAACAGCAAATGTACGTTTCCCGCGGACACGTTTCGAACGCAACGTTCTCGATCGCGGCGTCGTTTCGCGTTAGGTTAGGTCACCTAACCGGCAAACGGACCGGTCGCCGAAAAAACGTATTCGAAACACGTTTCTCTCCATTTGTCCGGGCACGAGGCAAAAGACAAACGCGGGAACGAAAATTCGCGCTTGTCGTTACTAACCCGCGTGACCGGTTCCACGTGGCTCCGGCGTTTCAACCGCATTCTGCGTTTCGGCCGAATCGATTTTAGACTTCCCGGCGTTCAACAACCGGACGCGACGGAAAAATCGCATTATTTCCCACTCGCGCACCACCCCCGCCGTAAGTCGTAAGTCGAATTACTACACGTCTGGCGCGACCCCTTCTGGTTCGGGCGCGTGTGCGTAGTTTTTTAATTCTGTTACCGGAACGTATTTTAACATTGAAATTTATTCGAATTTTTCCTCGTCGCCGCGCGATATTTATTTTGTACGTTTTGTGTTTATCGATCCGCGTGGAACGCGCACGCGGTCGCTCGCTTTTCACTTACCGTATCGTTTCCGTGAAACGCCGTTTGGCGTTATCCCGTGTAAATAAACAAACGCGATATGATCACAATGAGGTTACGCGAACGAAACAACGCCCGAAAACGTTGGCCTCTTATGTCTTATGCGCCAAAAGCAAGAAAAAGAACAATAATAATACGTGTTATTCGAGTATGATCCGTTTTTTTTGTTTTTGTTTGTTTCAATTGGTCAATACGGTTTTTATTCCAAAACGTCCGAATACACGTCTGTTATCACGATTACCAAATCGTGAAATCTCTCGCCTTGGGGACAAAACATCGAAATATTCGTAACCGTTCGCCAGCGGCGAATTTAGCGGTGGAAGAGGGGGGGGGGAGCAATAAAATTGTCTGATTGATAGCTTTCATCGCGTAAAACCAATATTTTTCATTGTTCTGTTATTAAATAATACCATATACATTTTATGAGATTTATATCAGCCATTATACATAATAAAAATAAAAATTCGTGCGTGTTACGAGTACTTGTTTCGGAGTCATTCGACCGATAGAGTATTAGGTTTGTAATCATGGGCGTCCATTGGGGGGGGGCAAGGGGGGACATGTCCCCCCCCTGGAAAATAAGTATAGTTGCTAAAATTGGTGTTTTCACGTTGCCATTGTAAAGGTCGACGTTTTATTTCCGTTTTATATTTTTAACATAAATAAAAATATTTTAAGTAATTTGATAATACAACAGTGAAGATACAACAGTTAAATATAAATGGTTTAATTTGGTATGATTATTGGAAATTAAAATCAATATCATACATTGATGAAATAACACAAATAACTACATTAAATTATTGAACCTAACCTTTTTTTTTTTTGCTTATCAAAAATAATAAATTATTTTGTTCCCCCCTAAATATTATCCTATGGGCGCCCATGTTTGTAATGTATTAAATAAATATACGAAACCGTACGAGCCCAGGTCGTTGATCGATGAAACGCTTACTTGGTCATCACTGTTAGATACTTTGAAATCGGTTACTCGGTTTACCGGTCCTAAGCCGGACCGACGCGTGTGTGTGTAGTAATGTAAATTAAACAAAGTAAAGAAAAGAACACACGAAACGTGGTCGACACGGTTAGGACGGCGGTGGCACTTTCGTTCGCGTCATTTGGCCCGGTGCGCGTGTAAACAACTAATGACGTGATCACGGGGCGCGCGTGCGACGGGTGCACGGATGCTAGTGAAATTGGTGGGGACGGCCGCCAAACGGTCGGCTCGCGCGCTATTGGCCGCGACAGGAACACGACGCGCATGCGTCTAACTAACTTCAAGAAAACCGGCCGGAACGGTTAAGCGAGTCTGTGTTCGCTCGCTCGCTATTGGCCGCGACTCAAATGAGACAACGCGCACGCGCGCAACCAAGGCCGTATCCAGAAATTTTTTTCGGTGGGGGGGGGGGATCCAAAACGTGTATATTAGAATTCTATTGAATTCTTTTTTCGTTTACTATCCGTTATGATGGATTTAGAAAAACGAACCGACGTGTTTGTTAACTGTGAAACCGTCTTGCGGATATGTCATAAGAATATTGATAACCTACGCAATTGATTTCATACTCTTGTTGTTAATCGTCACCGACAGCGGTCGTTGTCCATCGATAACAAAACAATCTATTATTAGACGCCACAATAAAAATGTAAAACATCAGGTTTGTTCCAGCATTAGTATTGTAAACAAGTTAAACGCGCGTTTGTCTAACCTAACAAGTAAGCAACGTTAAAATACTATAGTGTGATCTGCATATTTGCGTTGATATTAAAAACAGTTATTTTAAACATTAGTAAAATATCGCGGCGCAACCGATCTCAAGAAAAATTGTCGTAACGGGCGCGATAACTTAACGCGTGATGTACGAGTATACACAGGGGCGGGCTGGCAGGGCGGGTAAGAGGCCATACTTCCTTTAGACATTTTGTACTCGGGCCTTAAGCTATTTATTTTATTATGGCCTATTGGCCTACACAAAATAATATACCTAATAGAAAAATTATTACGATGTTCTAAACGATTTTTAACACGAGTATTTGTTATCATTTACATATCACACCGTAATCGTTGCCGAATGTCGATAACCGAAATCGAAAAATTAAAAATTTTTGTGAATTATTTCACACTTTTTAGTTCATTTTTTTCGAAGTCGGTTTTATTTTGATCTAATAATTTTTTTTTATGTGATACGTTATCAAGTTGTTTATTTTATCAAGTCGCTTGTTTGTATTGATTACGTTAGTTTAAGGCCTCCTAAAAACTTACCCACCTGGGCCTTCAGAGTCTCTGAGTCCGCCCCTGAGTATACGTGTTCGGGCGTATTGCTCCTATGCTAGCGGAGAGCGTTGACCGACGCAACCAACATCCGTTGACTGCCGTCATTATTCTGTCCGCCGTCGGTGAGTCGTCATCGGATATACACGTATATTATACATATTTTCTTAAACCACACGTTGTTACCGTTAAGCCGTTTGGCTTTTTTCGCGTTACTGTCGCCGTCTACACGTTTGCACCACCGCCGGCAGTCACCGTCGGAATAACTACCGCCGTCGAAAACGGGTTATTTTTATCGTTGTTATACTTTTATACGTGTATGGTTCGTTTAGAGTCCCTATGCTGGCCGGTTAATTAAGTCGTGTCCTAATTATTTGGTTAGAAAAATTTCCATACCGAAACAGTTGTATCGTGATTGGAGTTTTATGTGTCGAAAAATTTCAATTTAAGACTTTTCCTTTTATACAGTCCATTTCGTTGTGCACGTTCGAAGTAACGATATACGTATGAGTATTGTGCCCCCCCCCCCGCCGGTTGATATTTCTGGACCAGAAGTGGTAACGATCGTGTTTATTTTAACACGTGCACGTTAAACTTTTAGAATCGGTGTCTAACGACGTACACTCATGGTGAACTTGACTAGAAATCGTATTGAAAAAGAAAAAACTATACGTATTTATACGGATTACGAGCGAATATATATATATGCGTGTGTGTGTATTTGTCGTCGTATCGGACAAGCGTGATTATTTACAAGCGCGCGCGTATTCGGTCGTGTTATTCACGTTCGTTTCCCGTCGATTCCGTTTTTGTTTTCGTGTCGAATTCTCCGTTCACACACCACAGGTATTACGTGCCCCCGCCGTCGTTCAAAACGCCGCTGTACAACGCCCGTGAAACCGCGTATTGGACGGTCCACGGCAAGGGAAACATAACGCGCGTGTTATTTTTATTGCCCTCCCCCGGGGTGTTGTTAAGTCCAGAGAGACAGAGCGAGGTACGCACAACTTTTATTGACGTTTCTAGTTTAGATTCATACGGAGTAATTACGAAACCGGTATATTTACGCGTAACAATATTACGCGGAGGGTAACACAATATTATACGTTCGCAATCGAACGCGCCGCCGCCGGTTGACGGGATAGAAAATAATATAATTTTGTGAGCAATTAATCGTGTTTTTAATTTTTATTTTTCCAACGTAACGGATATAATATGTAGTTTGTAGAAATAATCTACTTAACGTAATTTGTCGACTCGGGTAAAATATACGATTTTTTCATTTTTTTTTTTTACGAATACCTATGTAAAACTCATACATACATTCCAGATTGTCAACGAAATTATAAATATTTTTAAAAATACATTATAAATAATCGAAAATACACACATCTGCTGCAGTTTGTGCGTTCCGGTCGGGAACACGTTCATTGTTTTTCAATCGCACGTTATTTGATATCGTGTTTTGTTGCGTTTAGTACGGATACCGTCTCGCCTATATATACATATATATATATTCCGATATTTTGGCTATACTGTAGTGACACGTATAAAAAAAGTCCTGGAAAAAGCCGCGCGGAACGTTCAGAATACACTGTTCGGATACTAAAAATGATTTTGAATATCTGAAAGTATTTCAATATCGCTGCTACTGGTAATATGATATCCGAGTGACGATATAGAAAGCCCATTGTGCCGTCGATATATATATATATACATATACACATTTCGTTTCTTTAAAAAACATGAATACAAGATAATATAAAAGAAAATACTCTACTGGAGAATAAGAATAAAACGTGTTTAAAATGTTTCGCGTGTTTATTGCGCACGTAGATTACGGGCACAGAAATATACGCGAGGACTTTTTATTCAACGCTTGTTTGTATACTGTGCATGAGAAATATTATTTAACATGAAGCCTCTGAAATTTTTTCGGCTACGGCAATTTGATTGGACGCGTTGGACGTGTTGACCGTGTGCCGGCGAGGGTGTGCGCCGAAAAACGATGTGCGTATTTCACAAAAACTTTTTCCCGTGTTATTATGAAAATAATAATTGTATTTGTTGATAGACTTTAACCGTCGAACAGCGAAAAAACAAATATGCACCACGTGAAGTTACTGACGCAGCGATCCATATTTATTTTCGGGACTGGATAAAAACCGAGAATGATTTGGTGTCGTAATTATGACCGTATACGTCATGCATATAACAACGTGCGTACCGTTTATGAGATACGGTTCAGTCCGTGCGTGTAGGTTACCAAATCGGCTGTTATCTAATCGGGCGTGTTAATCCGTAGCCGATAATACGCCCGGAGTTAATTTGGATCCATTCAAAATCGATACGGACGGCGGGCCACGCGGTTTTCACGATTGGCTAAAAATAGAAAACAAAAAAAAACCCGTCGTTATGCGAATAACAGTCGTGCGCGTACAGGACAACACGTTTTTATCGATGTGCAAAGTGGTAAGGCTGTTGTGACTCGTGTACCCGACGAGTGTGCGTAGGTTAGGTTTTCTCCGCCTATAGGCACTTTCCAGTTCGCCGTCTTTTCAACCCCGTCCCTCCTAATACTGTTTATGAAATACGTTTTAACATACGGTTTGTTACGTTGTGTTCTATACATGTATAAAAATAAAAATATACATTATGAATGAAAATTAAATTGTACTTAAAATCACGTATTTTTTCTTGTACATCGTTCCTCGGCAACACATACGTGTGGCAAAATATATTTGAACTATAAAACGTACGTACGAGGTGATTTCATAACAATTATATACGTAGTCGTTCAAAATCGAACACGATCGGTATATATTTTAATTTATGATTTGTATATGATAGCTTTCATGGGTTGACATTTTATTACTCGTGTGATTTTCGGACCATATCCATGTTGTGATTTTTATTTTTCTGACGTTTCGGAACTGTTACAGGTTCCAACTTCAGAGTACGCGGTGTACGTTTGACTGTCGTGACTACGCTCTACATTGTATATGATTTATTTATTTTTTTTAAACGAGAGATTTGATTTTATCAAATGATGAATACTTTTCGTCAATTTGTCAACAACAACAACAACAAAAATAACAAAATTTGCCGTCTCCAAAACGTTGCCGTTGTGCATTGTAATAATAGGCTATACGAGAGTGTCGCGAAATCGTGCGATTCGACGACGATTCCAGTGGTAATTTCGGGCGGTTTTTGTTTTTTGGTTTTCGTTGCGTTCCAGTAAGAACCGAACCATGTAGATAAAATAATTGTTTTATGCAAATTGTTGTACGTCTGTTGTGTATGTACGCGTCTTGACTGCGATCAGTCGAAAAAAGCACGGACACACTGGTCGCCTTTAAGCAATTTTAAGATTATTAAACAAATTCCAATTAAATATTTAACAGACTGCGATGACAATAATGAAGTAACAAATATATATAGTGACAAAGTCAAAAACTCATTAAGAAATGTAAATGTTTATATATGTCTCGCATAAAGAATAGGTGCTCATAAATTATTATCAATGTTCGGACGGTGTTTTTCTTTTTTTTTTTTTAATCGAAACACTAAATATGTAACATGTAATATGCATATATATATATATATATAGTTTAAGTATCCTAAAATCGAGAGATTTCATATACGTTGCGAACAATCGTTATGTTTTTATACCGGCGAGGGTTTAACACCGGTACACGCGCGCGCCTAACCATGAAATATACAGCAGAGCCGACAGGACTTGCCAGTGGCGCCGGACTAAATTTAAATTGGAAGGGCAAAATTAACTTTGGAGTGCCCACCACCCCATCACTACACCATAGACATTAATTTGTATATATATATATAATTTTTTTTTATAAAATAAGATTAATATTATATTATTATGCATATTTATATAAAGGTACATTAAAAACGCATTTAATTAAATATCAATTACTTCGTTAATATCGAATATTATATTAACATTTAATTGAAATTTCAGAAAATTTAACTTAATGAAACATTTTATAATTTAAATTTCCTTGTTGGTTGGCTTGTATTTAGACCATCAAAATGTATAAATTTTTACTCGTTATATAACTCATTAAAACCGACCCGTTTGCCGTCTCTTGTTACACCTACCCTACCTGAATAACTGCGAAACTGATCGTGTCGGTGAATCGGTCATACCTTATGAGGTTGTAAATTATAACATTAACACGTTCACGGTCAGTTACTGCTATAGCAGTGATTCGGTAAATTTATTAAATTTAACTAAATTTGGTCATTACTGCTGTAGCGGTAATTTTTTAAAAAAAAAAACGAACGAAACTAGAGATATAATTGGGCGGCACGTAACAATATCACGCAATAATATTATTCCAAACACGACGCGTGTTCTATATTTATACTTTCTGGTGGAATTTTTGTTTTTATCGTATTGTTGTTGACATCAACGTTGATTTTATGTAGGAAACGAATGGTTTTGCTACGAAAATACGATTTATTCGCTTGTTGGACCGCGGGACCAGCCGCACGTCGACCGATTACCGAATAGTGCGTTTACGATTGATATGTGTTTGTATCGAGTTGAAATCGAGATATAAGAAATTATATTATCTATGTTGACTGTAAAAAATTAGTCAAATTATTATTAAACGGCGTTGAATCGATTATAATTACTGTTACTGTTTATAACGGTAATGACACGGTACAAAACCAAAGGAAAATTGCGTTTTAGGTCAATACCGCCTATAGCGGCAATACAAAAGTGATCTTCTGAGGTAGGCGCACGAATAATAATATGAAAAAGCGAGGTGTCCGTGTTGATTTATACGTGACTTACCGACAAAAACTGTATCGCCCGAAGCGTTAAAATATGTTTACAAGTCGGTACCACCAACCCCGTCTCAAAATAGACCGACTGCTCCATTTTGAGTATAGGTTCGGCGCCACCGGCACCCGCCGTTCAACGGCATTGTCATGGCGTTATGTGACCGGTCGCGTTAAATTGCACGTTAAATTGCACGTTAAATTCCCGATTGCACAGCCGAAATTCTACGTGCCTAACGTTGACCGGATTCTCGCGTGTGACGACGTCAAAAAGGAAAGGAAAAAAACCGTGACGTTTATTTGGTCGGTCTTTTTACCGAATCTGCTGTTGTACAGATCACACGTGCGCCCGACCCGGTATTTTACACAACGCGAGCGCCGGTGTCTAAACGAGACGTTCGTGGGAATTTATTTTGGCGCGAAATTTAAGTTCTTTCGAACGGAGAAAACACGATCGCCGTCCATCGATTTCTTTGTTTATTGATATAATAGCTAAAATCACCTCGAATCGTTATCGAAGCTTTCGGATTTGGACGGATACCGTGTTAACCCGTATCGACATTTTTTTCCCAAATTTTTTTCCTGCGTTCGCCATTGATATAACGTGACGTTTATCGTTTTTTTTTTCAACGAGATATATATATTTATTGTGTTCGTCTTCGCGGCGTAGATAGTTTTTTTATCGGACGAATCACTCGTTTTGCTCGTATCATCAAACGTTTTATATGTGTTCGCCACCGGCGCTATCTGCAGTCGATTATGGTGTCGTTTTATTTTTTATATTTTTTATTCGTATTTCTCTTATCCGCACGTTATCTCGGATTGCGGTGACGACCGAGAACGATAATTTAATCATCAATCGTCGTTAAAAGTTTTTTTTTTTTTTTGGGGGATGGGGTGAGGACGTCGTTACATGATTTCTTTACGCGTCGAATTCAAAACGATTGTCTCTGCAGGTTCGAAAGCCGCACGTATCGTGGTTGTTCGCTTGAAATCCAGACGAAAAACGTGATACTCAACTCGCCGACGGGTTTGTCGGGCTTCCGACGATTTACCCACAGAAGTCGTGAACAGTTTTCAACGGTCTGCAATAGTTTATTCGGTTCGTTGCGCCGTTCCGGAGATTTTATTTTCGAGTTTCGTGTTTTAAGCGCTAGAAAACAATAAATGCCGAACACAACGACGAATCGCAATTGTTATACCCGGCACAATTGATGTGCGGGAAGGGGGTGAGGGGGAAACCGAGCACGTTCGACGACTCGGCGAAAACGATGTATTTATATGACGTACGTATATGTTTGTGCTTTCACAATACGAACAAAATATAATTATTGTTTTATGTATATATGTATATCGTACTTTAACGAGTTCCATTCGATTAAATGATTTACAACCGACATTGAAACGGATCGTTCGAAATCATATAGTTGAATAATCGATCCGTATTCACGGCATACAATATTCATATTTTTTTTTATCCGATTCCGGTTTTCAACCGTATAACAATAACAGTTCGGGACGAAAGTCACGAGCCCGTGTAATGATAACGTGACCGTTAAAAACCGAAGAAAAAAAAAACCGAATTGCGCGTAAAAACGGACGTCGGGGTGTATGTATCCCGGTGGCGAATGGACTCGAAAACCACTGGGCACGATTTGCAAGCGGATTTTTGCGGAACGATCCGCGGTCGTTCGAATCTTCCGTCCGACCGGTAAGACGAAAACGTTTGGGCCTGAACGGGTTCTCGCCGAAACGATTCGAACGACCGGCGACAGTCGCACGAAGCTCAGCGACGCGTCAACCAACAGCGTTAGTTAAACGCTGTTACCAGTCGGTTCGGCCGCAATGGCGAACGTCGGACGCGTTCGAGTACATTCGAGTGAACTATTAAAACGAAGAAAATGTCCCGTACACCAAACGAAAACAATGAAATCTCGTTTGCGGTGTTCGCGCGTTGGAATTTCGTCGACATCGTTGTATTGTACACATACAGAGTGTCCACAAAAAGTAGCGCAACCCAAACTTACGCGGGCGAGCGCGCCAACAAACAAACAGATAGGGAATCGGCGCGCGCTCGGTAGCTGCACTGATGCAGCCTTGTTCCGATGATAATAATAAACGCAACGCCGCGTCACGATGTACGCTGAGCGCGACGGTTTTTTGGTTACCTGTTCACAACGTCGTTTTCCCAAGAACGCCGGACGTTTATCGTTGAGCACGAATTCCTGCAGGAGTTTTTTTCTTCGCCACCACATAGACCCGATTTATCACCGCCGGATTTCTTTTCATGGGCCTACCTTAAGAAATCATGTTTATGAAAAGAATCCGAAGACTTTGGAAGACTCTGCAAGCCAACATAACTGCGCGAACAGCCTGTATCGACGACAAAATGCCGAAAAACGTGTTTAGATGTGCAAGGATGCGGGCACTTTTAACACTTAATTTAATATGTTTGTACTATTCTACCGTGTAAATATCGTTTCTTTGTCGCTAGCGTGTTTTGTTTTTCAGCGGGTTGCACAGACGCGAACGGTCGTGTGAGTACGTTTTCGATTCGCGACGCGCGGCAAAAAGGAAACGGCGCTAAAAAATCATTTATTTTTCCCCCCGCGGCGGCGGCACCGCGTCATTGGACGACGGCTTTTCCACGGCCCCGAAACCGTACAAGTTTTTTCTCCCCTTACCGTTCCGATCGCCGTTTCCTCCCCGTCGATTCGTAATTTCCTTCATTGATTCGGATCGGGACCGGAACACCCTCGTATCCAATCCGAGACCCAGACGGCGAAAATAAATAATTTCAATCGCATGCCGTTCCGCGTACGCGCGCGTATCATTGTCGTTATCGTTATTATCATCGTCACCGTCATCGTCGTCATCGTCGCCGTCGTCATCGTCACCGTCATGTGTATCCCGCGATACATTTTCCCGGCGCGCGACGGCCATGTTTGACACCCCCCCGGTCACGTGGCGAACGTTTCGAAGACAAGGAGCGGTCTGTTTTCCCGAACACCCACCCCCTACGCGACAGACTATAAGTAAAACGTACCGTGTAATACGTGTGGTTTATTTTTAAACACTCCGCGGCTTTTTTGTTCTCTTCCCAGTTCTATCGCCCGAATTCTAACCGGCGTTTTTCGCAATCATTCACCCCCCCCCCCCCCACACACGCCCAACTACGAACTAGGATAGCGGCCGATATCACCTAACCTTCGCCACGCACCACTGCCGCCGATCGTTTTCCCGATCCGTAAACCGTACGTGAGTTGGTTAGCTACCACTGTTGCGTTAGGTCAGTGCTTCTGTGTCCGTCACGAGGCACATTAAATTTAACGTGAAACCGTCGGGGCCGTTAAACCGTCGGACTACATACTGATCCGTACGGATCAAAATCATTAAAATATTTATGTTTTTTGATATACTGTCGTGAATACCCTAATGACAGGGTTTAATTATGTACAAACAAAAATAAATTGGCAATAAGACTGTGTTAATGTCCGGCGTGAAGGGCACGGTCTATACGTTCGGTTTTTTATAATTTGAATTTGTGCGAAATGCAGTTTCGCGGTGACGTGGCGATGCAGACGGAATCGATTTGAAATCAACCGAAATTCGGTTCGTTTTTTATTTTTCCGTAAACGCTTAGGAAAATCGTTTACGCCAAATATTTCACGACGGCCCCCCCCCAATTCGAGAAGGGTTATCGAGTTATCGACCGGTCACGGTTTTCGAATTATAAAAAAATTAAAAACGAGACAAATCTTGGATTTTCAAATCCGAGTTATACGACCGACAAATACGTACGATGTTTTTCAACAACAAATCGAAATGGATTTTTTCAACACATTTTCGTTTTCATTAGATGCGTTTTTGAAACGACGGTGCGATCAGGATTTCGTGAACTCGGTTTCACAATAAAATCGATTTTTCTTTCCGTTTTTTCTTTTCTTTATTAATTCCGAAGTAAAAAAAAAAAAAAAATCAAACTAACGAGAAACATTAAAAACTTGAACGAACACTATATTCATGAAACGTTCGAAAACGTCGACCAAACTACAACCAGTTTGCGTACCGTTGTTCACGTTCACGTACACAATGTACGAAATAACGTTTTATTCGGTTCGGTCGACAATGCCATTGTAACAGTTGTACGTACTTATCTCAAGACATATTAATTATATTGTTTTCGTTCGTAAAATGTATTTAGTTTATCGATAAGCGCGTGTAACAATTCGTCGTCCGTATAGTTTTAACCAACAAACAAATCTAATTGTTCGTTGTTTTTTTTAAATCGCATTTGTTCTCGAGTCATTTTAATTAGTTTACACGAACCGTAATTGGTTTTAACGTTATTTCCATAGATTGTGATTGAAAAAAAAAAACCACTATGATTATTACATCCAGACCAGACGACTGCACGCGCGTGATGCACATGGTCATTTCGAAGGTTTCTGCCGCAACGAAATGCACAAAAACAACGTTCTCCGGGCGTCCGTGTTACGAACGTACCGAGACCAGTACGATTATTTATTCCCCCGGGAATTTCATGATCGACACGATGTCGATGGCAAACACGTATTCCGGCGTTCCGTCGGCCGCGGTTTTCGTATCGTGTGCCGGAGTTCAACGGTCCGGTCGTTTGCATTTTGTTATGCGGCGTTCATGTCGTCGTATGAATTATTCAGTTATCATAAAGAAAACGAAAACAGCACGGGGAAACAATAACGAAAAAAAAAACGACGGCGGCGGCGAGACTAACCGCGTTTAAACGCGTGGCGATCGATCTATGAAACATCAACGGCCGTTGATTAGACTCGGACGATCAATGCGTACGATTCCCGAAGTGCCGGGCGTCCTGATGTTTAGACACGACGAAACGTGCACGGCAAGGACAAGGTCTTTATACCTGTTGTATCATAAGACACGGATCGGGACGAGTGGAGAAAAAAACCGCTTCAAAGAATGATTAACGCATACGAGTCCGCGTTAAGTGAGAGACATTTTATGTCTTTTTAGGTTAGGTTTTTTTTTCTGTAACGCTTGTTCGTGACAGTCCCCAGTGGGTATCTTGATTTAGGTAACGTTTTTGGTGGACACTTTTTCGTGACGGTTTTTTATTTTAATGTGCCAAAGTAAAGACATAAAATGTCAAAAATCAAGAGGTACGCGTGAACCGGACGGTTAGGTGAACAAAAAAAAAATAGGACAATCGTGCGGAGAAGGCGGGCCGCCGGCGTCGCACCATTCATCGCCAACGGTTCGGGGGAAATCGGCACGGTTACAAAGCGACTGTGCTGGAAGTCGAGGACTAGACATAGGCACGCGGACGCACGACGAAATGTTGTGGAAACCTTTGAAAAGCTCATACTAATCCTTTCCGGTTAATTGTACTCTGACAAAAACCTAAGCGGTTCAACATAAAAAACAAACCCGATTTCGAACAGGGCACTTATATCACACGGATATTTAGCCGAAACGAAATGTCAATCCGGTGCCGCGAACACGGTCACGGACGAGTTTTTACCGAAGTCGCGCGCGCAGCGGTCGGATTGGTGAAGGGGGGGGGGAGAGAGTACCTCTACTAATTTTTTTCTGTTTGTCTTTAAATAGGAACGCGGCCTATAAATCGCGTGTGCTCGTATTCCACACGACTCCGCGTCACCTATCACATTTTCCACGCTCGAATTATTGGTAAACGCGACTTCTCGACCGTCCACCGCCGTTTGTAGAAACGCGCCGAGGACGCAACTCGTTCGCGAGCCTTCGGAGAGTGCCTCTACAATTTTTTGGATTTTGATTTTTGCCCGATCCGACCACCGTTCACGGGTCGGACCGGGTCACCGGCGTACTCGACCGCATTCACCGGTCTGTCCGTGGAAAACGTTCGGAAATCGCGCCGAACGTGTTCCCGCGGTTCTTGTTGGTCTTAGAATTATTCTCGACCTACATACACACACACACACGTGTGGTGTGGTGTTTTCGTCGGTTTTTCGAATAATTTATCGCCGTCGGCCGCGCGTTAGAAACGACTAACACCAAACACGGTGCCGGTCGAAAAACGTTCACGTACCGGACAATGGTGATTACGGTCGAAACCCGTTACGGAGCGGGGAAAAAATAATTATGCGTTACACTTGTAAATTTTTTTGTTTTATTTTTATTCGTTGTAAACTCGCGTCCGTCGTTGCTCCGCTCGTTGTTCGATACGTTACGTAATGTTATCACTGTTATGCCACACCGACGGCCGTTTGTAAACACGACGGAACGCCGTGTCGGAAGCGCAAACCTTGCGACCAGACGGCCGGCCGGCCGGCCCCACAAAGTTGAATTCGGCGATTGAAAAAAAACCGTCGTCTCGCTCCTCAGGGCCTTGCGACCGGTAATTGTTGTCATCAACGCCTGGTCGTGCCCTGGTAGTGGCAGGGGCGGATTTCGAAGCTCATTTAAGGGGGGGAGGGGGGGAGCGAATATTGATAATAAATTGCAATTTGGCACTAAGAGGAGAAAAAAAAGTAAACCCTAAATATAGAAAAATCCTAATCATATACCATTATAAAATTATGTAATTTTAATATATGTTTAAAGACATTGAAAAAAGTCCTAGGTTATTAAAATCTAAAATCCGCCTCTGCCCAGTGGTCGGTACGGACGACGATATCCGAAATAAAACGATACCGCGCGGCGTTCAGACGTAATTCACGTATAACACGTGTTGAAAATACGTCCAATGATAATTGAAAATTCAACAAACCGATTAACGAAATTCGTTCGTGAACATATAATTATATATATTTTTTATATCTACCAAAACATTAACGTTTCGTCAGGTGTACTAATACGAGTATATATATATACATAACAGACGAACGAATTATATTGTACGTACGGGCACTCGTTTCAATATTTTTTCGCGTACAATGTACAAAGTATCGCACGTTGTTATCGTACATGATATAATAATAGAACGGTTGAAATACGTAAAAAAAAATAAAAAACGGCTGTAGAATTCGTGCGGAAAAAAAAAGGGGGATACGAAAAAGAGGAAACGCAATAAACTCTACGAGATTTCCAGCCAAAAAAAAAAAAAAAAAAAACGTGTTCTTGAATTCGAGTGCGTTTTAGTTTGCGGAACGTAGAAAAACGACGGCGCCTAAAAATCTGACAAGGCGAGTGCGTTTGTTATTTGAATATTACCATAACGCGAAATATAAATAAAATAATAATAATAATAGGTTTTATTTCAACGAATCCTCAACACGCGCGAATATACGTAATAAATCGTATAACTATAATCGGAGACGCGCGCGTGTGCGTATGTTAAATATTTTATTGTTATCTTATTGTTTTTTTTCTTTTTTATAATTTTAACAAAGAAAACAATTAATTTAATAGCCGACGTAATAACGTATATTCAAACAAATAATAAAAAACACGTTCGCTTCGTGTTTTCGTTTGAATTCTATATATATATATATATATATATATGATACATGAATATACTATCAGCTATGTTATTAAAAGTCCGTCAATTAATGACCTGTTAAACGTTATTGTTTCTATAAATTAATTTTTTTTTTTTGTTCGGTAAAAATTAAATCTAACACTGATAACCGTTTTCACGAGGAAAAAAAATAGAAGCAGCCCGCCGGTCGAGAACCGTCAAGTCACGTTTAAACCAAATACAACCGTCACTCGCGTACGTACACGTCATGTGATATGCAATAACCGTACCCGTGCGATCGCTGTGATCATTTGTTTCATGCGAAAAGGACGATCAAAAACAAAATAATAATTAGATTTTGTTTTCAAGACGTACACATTAGAACATGTGTGTGTACGTACACGTATATTGTTGTACAGCGATTATCGATTATTTCAAGGACGACGTCGGAATATAAAAGTACTCGCGTAATAAAATAATAAACTTTAAAATAAATTATAGTTGTTATTCTATCTTGCGATATCGTATTATGCAATAGGTATATACATATGTATATATATATATATCGTCGTCATATTCGGTCGGTATTTTATTTCTCTAAGTTATTATTTAAATAATTTTTCATATGTTTTCATACTTATTATATACACATATACATACGTATAATTCCGTTGAAACGAACAACAATAATAATAATAATAATATGTATAATAAGTTATGAAAAGAAAAAAGACCACAGTGTATGGCATACGTTACACCGGGAATGATATTATTGTATTATTATTATTATTATTATTATTATTATTATATATAGTTAGTATACACACACACGCGCGGGCGCGCGTGCTGTATAATTTTAATATAAATGTTGTAGTCATTATTTGTACTGCGTAATTTTCGATTTAATAGACGTTCCGCGGTGAAAAAGAATAATAAAACAATAATAATAACAATAATAATAATAATAATAATAATAAAATACCTAGTGGGACGGGCACCGTAGTTACGGCGAACAAAAAGAAAAGAAAAAAATACCCGAGAAAATATAGGTACTCCGTACGCTCAGAATTATATTTTATAATATATATTATACAACTCTACGTCTATATTTGTCTTTATTATTATAATTTTTTATTTCTTTTTTGCGTCTCGGTATTTTCTCGTCATTTTTATGCTTCGGTATTGTCTGTCGGGTATATATATATATATACCCAACCACACACACACACACGTGAATTCCGACCACTTCGTATTCTGGTGTACGGAATACATTAAAATATATTATTGGTTATTACCACGTACACACATATAAACGGCCTATAACATTGGGAGTTCGTCGCATAATTATACGTTTAAAACAATGAAAATTCAAATTAACGTTATGTTATACACACACACGTATATATATATATAAACATTCGACGATAATTCTCCGTTCGTTGTTACGACACGATGCGCGTAATAAACTTTACGATACCCGTTTGCCACGTATGACACCCCGGCGTCCTGAGTGCGACGACGAGCGTACAGTAAAAGTTAAAACGTGTGAGCGCGCGCGCTTGTCGAGAAGTACAACGACGTACAGTTTTATCGCGCGAGACCGTCTTTTGAACAATCGAATTTCCGTACATGAACCGTTGATCCGAAACGGTCGGGAAAACAACACGGTTTGTTCGAATCGTTTTTACTCGTATTTGTATCCCCCGCGCCTCTGTGCCCCGTGGCCGGTCACCTCTTAGCCGGACGGCTTAGACGTTCCGCCTGCTGGCTGGACCGGAGCTGGACCTCGCGAACGTCGTGCACGTTCGGCCGGATAGGCCAGGATCAGGTGTACCGTACCCCCGGGGTCTCAGAATTCAGCGTCCCGTCTTACTCGCTCGCGGGCACGCGGACCTTCCATCAATGGCACGAGGTGCCAGCTTCGAGGACCCTTGGCGCCGATCAAGTCCGAGGCGTCGTACCGCAGTTGCGCAGTCAGATCAGAGGTTCGCTTAACCGTCGATGCGAAACCCAACCCAGATGAGCTGGGGGCTTTGGCGACACCCGTACCTAACTGCTATTGCTCGCGTCAATAGTTGGACCATGCTTCCGACGACCTCCGCCCCAGTGGCTGTTCCGTCTTAGCGGTGTCCAGTAGCACCAGCCATCAGTTGCCCGCGCGCTCAGCAACCCGCCTGAACTCGTAAAACGTTCCGTTTCGGTTCCCGCGCGTCAACGGACACGACGTGAAAGCTGACGTCCCGAAACTTAAATCGCCGAGACGAAGGCCCGGTAATAGTGGGTGAAGTCACGAGGACACCGCCGCGACGGACCCTTGGAGTGAGCGCCACGTGCCAACAGAATGTATGCTGACCGTTAGGACGGCAAGACGGCGTGTTTGCGACCCGACTCGCGACGGATCCCCGCGTCTGGGTGTGTGGATGAGCGTCCGTACGTGTGGTGAAGTTATAGTAATAAAAAAATGAAACCCCCCACGCCACCCTCGCCGAAAACGGATTACCGAAAACGGATTACCGAGAGGGAATCGAGTTCCGGACAATAAAAAAAAAAAAAACGATCGACAAGTACCTACACTGGCCGGCTACGCGTGAAACGGGCGGCGGCATTGTCGCGGATAATTTAGAAAACCAGCGTGTGGGCGTGTTGGCTGCGGCGGGTACGTGTGTGGCGCGGCGGCGGTCGAAATGGGACGGGCCGCGGCGGTGACGATTTTTACCCGTCGATTTCCTCTCCGGCGGTGGCTCCGGGACACCCTCGCGCCGACGGGCTTACCCCGTCGCGCGCGCGGGCCCACACGGCGCGTGTGCCCGTTCGCTTTCCGTCCCGGTCGGTTATTTCCATTACCGGACGCGGCGTTCGACGGGACGCCCCGACGACATGTTCGAAACCCGGTGGCGCGTTATTATCGTTGTCAGGGCGAAACCCTTTTTTACCGGACGCTTCCTCCTCCTCCTCCTCCTCCTACCAACGAAGACCACTCCGACGATCGCTCACGATTGCTCACGCGGTACCGGTACGCGCACGTACGGAAGTCGGACGTAAGACCGCCGGCGATCGAATCCGGGGGGGAAAAAATAGTAGGGCTACCCCGAGGGCTCACGAATAAGTTGCGTCCTCGATACGTTTTTATAAACGGCACTCGAATAGTTCATCGCGTTTACCAATAGTTCGAGTGAGTCGTGTGAAATACAAGCGCCGGTAACATTTATGGGCCGACGGTCGCGTTTTTTTGGACCGACAAACGGCGGGCAAACACCCACAGGCCACCGCGTTCCTCTTTTTAAAAAAAAAAAAATAGAAAAGTAGAAAAAAAAATAGTAGAGGTACGCTCAAACATTTGAAAGGATAGAAGGGGCACCCATTCTCTCCCCTCCCCACAACTAGTCAGACCGTCACCCGCGCTCGATCGACTCGACGCATCGTCAATATCGATCGATCAGGTCAAGATCTTCTGGCGATTTACCGTTTTGGGCGTGAGTCGGACGGTTTTTTCATTTCATCGATTGATCGATTTCCGTTCCGCGCCACACGGGATTTCGTGTGCACTCGTCGATCGCAAACAATCGATAAGTTCGTGACGAGACGCAATGCAACGGACAAACAGTTTGTCTTTTTTTTGACGTGTCTATTCGCCGAAAACGATAACCATAAAAAGCGACGAGCGCAAATACCGAGAAAACGCATGTGCAACGACGGTGCACATTGTCGCGTAACTTTTTAAACGCGCGAAACGGTTACAGGCTCGGATCGTTTATTTTGTGCGTTTTTTTTTTCGTGTCGACGATATTATTTATTATTCTCTTTTCTTTTTTTTTTTTAGAAACCCGTAAGTCAAAGTCGCAGAATATAGGTGGCGTTTAAATGTATACTTTGATAATAATAACAAGGAAAATACAACATTTCTGAATTATAGAGTATACGGCGGAATCGGTATTTTTAAAACACGTTTGAAACGTGTAATTTATTTGTATTTATTATTGTTATAGGGTTTTTTTTTTCATTTATATATATATATATACGATGACTTTTAATTCTATATGGTTAAAACTCGACTACGAATCGACGTGTATATGAATAATATAGAATATGTTATTTTGTTTTTAGATAGAACGGAACTATATAAATTATATACAATGCACACCCGTTTGTAATATTCCGAGTTCTCGAACGAAACGGTTTTCGTCGTCGACCGTTCACGAACGCATTGCATTGCGCGTGCGTTATAGAACACCAAATACAATCCTCCGCTCGAGTGCGGACCGCGGGCGTATTATCGCCATCGGAAACGTATTGGCACGACGATTTTTTCGGCTTTTTTTGTTTTTTTTTTCGTTCCGCTTTGTCTGCAGACGTTTCAAAAAACATATAAAGGCCAAAACCTTTTTATTGTTTCCTATCCAGCCGGGGTACTTTGTCCGACATGGTCTTCGAACTCGTGTCGATAGTTTCCCGGAGCGCGCGGAAAAACCGTTCGTTGAAATTCCAATCGGTGTAATATTCCGAAACGCTCGAAAGCAGTCCGAAACGCCAAAATCAAAAACGCACGTCGCCGACGGCTCAGGGGCGACGTTTGTGGTGGGACGGGGGTCATAGGGACGCCCCGTCGCGAAATATCTGCTAGCCGCAGAAAATATCACCAATAGATTTACAAGTACGGAAAACAAAAATTTAGGTTTTCCAGATTTTTCTAACTTGAGATGTTAGTTTTTTTAAATTTGATGTTTTGCTTCGAAATAATCAATCGGCAATCGTATTTTTAATGGCACCCGTATTCGTCGTCGAACGATTATACAAACGGTTTGTTGCGTCGCGTTCGGGTAAACGGTCCGAGGAAACAATTTTCGCGTTCGAAGACGTTAATAATTTACACGGCCGGGCCCGGTACGCGTAGGCATATACATACACCTATAAGGGTACATATTATAATATTTTAAATAATATATTTATTTATATATATATATATATATATATATATATACAGGAATAACGGCATCCACTTCCCCGTTACCGTATAGCACGCGCGGTACCATTCGTTCGTGCAAAAGGGGTTGAAACGTTGTTCCGCGCGAGGCGATTTCGGAGACGAACAAAAAGGGACGGAGTTTAAATATGTATATGTATATATTGTGATACGAGTTCCGGCCGAACGAACGAATCGCTCGTTGTTGTTTTGTCGTCTCCGAGTAGAATTACATTATTAAAAACATATAATTAAATAAAAAATATATATATATGAAATAAAAATATAATACAATTAAAAACACGTACGGGGAAAGTGAACATCAGAAACATTTATTGCCACGACTCAGACATAACAAAACGACGAGCGGATGGTTGCGAAAAAAAAAACACGCAAGCACGCCGGTACGCCGAGAACACTGTTTGCTGAAGTAACGTGAATCAAATTAAACGGATCTGTTCGAAACGGCCGGTCGGGCGCGCACGACGACTCGGTTACGCGGACGTCGAAACGCAAACGAGTACGAGACGGCGGGCCAAAGCGACGGCCGCGACGGACAGCGAGACAACGATGACGGGCGCTAACTGCAGCCCGTTCGCGTACACCGCTCGGCCGACTGGACGATGACCGTCGACGTCGGCCTGCGGAAGAACGGTCGTGTCCGACGTCCTCTCGGTCGGCTCCCGCGAGCACGTGTCCGTCACGCCGTCGAACCCGACGATTGCCTGTAACAGTCGACAACAGCGGACGCCTGTCCGAACGCGAACTTCAGTAAACGCGATCGGATTCAAGTCGTTCGGATACGCACCTGGTCGTTGTTCCGCGCGATCTCGTTCGTCGCAGTTCGTCGGTCCCGTTTGCACTTCGGCGTCATCCTCGTCTTGAGGTTTTTGCGACACGTATTGCGTCGACATCGTCATCGTCCAGATCGACGTCGGTCGACGTGGGCTGGTGACACTCAGTGGACGAGGCCACGGAACGCGTTCCGCCGACGCGGGACAGTCCGCCGACGCGGGCCACTCCGCCGGCGGGGACAGCAACGCGGTCGTGCAGACCGCGGTCATCAGGAGGCACGTGAAAGCGACAGGTCCGGTAGAGCGAGGCGTTCTCATCGTCGCAGTCGTCATTCCCAACATACAGTCGAAATAAATGCTTATTCTGTTGCAACGCGTTAGTGAATGAACTAAATTTCTAAAAATTTCTTGAATTTCTAAAATTCTAAAAAAAATTAGATTGAACAATCAAACAAACAACGGATATACATCGAGATCGTCAATGGTTGTCGTTGGATACGGACAATCAATATGTTATCTTCGAGCCATAGCATCAACTCGTTGTGACACGTCTTCAGACGCGTTTTGGAAAATTTAACGTTGCTAAAATTGTGTAGGCGTCTGTCAAATGTTACGGTATAAAAACGACATATTTTACTCTGTTGAAGAATGGTCCGACCGTCCTGCGCGCGCGCGCGTGTGGTAATCTAAATTGAGCAAAGTAAAGAAAATAACACACGAAAAGTGGTTGACACGGATAATACACCCGTGGCACATTCGTTCACGTTATTTGGCACGGTGCGTGTAATTGACCGTGACGCGCAAAAATCTTTTCTTATGTACCCTCGGTAAAGAAGTCTCACTTCAAAAAAGCCGGCACGGAATCGTTTCCACACCAAGCTGAGTTAAATAGGTGGTGACAACAAAGGCCGTGTGATATGGCGCATTGTCATGATGCAGTTTTTGACTCTGTGATTCAGCCTTTGAAGCACTTCCTTAGCATTGACAGTCTGACCAGTGGTTACAAACTCGTGGTGTACAATCCCATTAATATCAAACAAATCAATAACCATCGACTTCACGCGAGATTTGCTCATTCGAGCTTTCTTCTAGCGCGGCGACGTCAACGTGTGCCATTCCGCACTCTGACGCTTCGCCTCTTCAAATACCCATGACTCATCACCAGTGATAACGTTGTCCAAGAAGCTGAGATAATCCGCACAGAGTTGTTCAAGCTCCTTGCACACTTCCATGCGATTCACTTTTTGAGCGTCTGTCAAAACATTGGGCACAAATTTTGCGCAAATCTTCCGCATGGCCAAGTCTTACGAAACAATCTCATGGACAATGGTTTTTGGCAAGTTTAATAATTCCTACAACATACAAACACTCATTCGTCGGTCTGTGTTCAACAATTGCAACAACAGTTTTTACAATCGAGTCTTTGCTATCGACACCATCATTTGCATCGTTCGATGACATCGACCATCATATCGTTTCGTACTATATAGTCGATTTTTAAACGACCTCATAACGCTGAAGTTAAAAAATGACGGTTTGAAAAAATAAAAATCGTACGTATCGTACGAGTACACGTATTTACACCGATAGTGCAAAATACGTCCTCTCTCTCTAGAAAGCATTAGAAAAACATGTACGAGGAAAGTGAACATCAGAAACATTTATTGTCACGACTCAGACATAACAAAACGACGAGCGGATGGTTGCGGAAAAAAAACACGCAAGCACGCCGGTACGCCGAGAACACTGTTTGCTGAAGAAACGTGAGTCAAATCAAACGGATCTGTTCGAAACGGCCGGTCAGGCGCGCACGACGACTCGGTTACGCGGACGTCGAAACGCAAACGAGTACGAGGCGCCCAGCAAACGCGACGGCCGCGACGGACAGCGAGACAACGATGACGGGCGCCAACTGCAGCGCGTTCGCGTACACCGCCCGGCCGACTGGACGATGTTCGTCGACGACGGCCTGCGGAAGAACGGTCGTGTCCGACGTCCTCTCGGTCGGCTCGCGCGAGCATGTGTCCGTCACGCCGTCGAACCCGACGATTGCCTGTAACAGTCGACAACAGCGGACGCCTGTCCGAACGCGAACTTCAGTAAACGCGATCGGATTCAAGTCGTTCGGATACGCACCTGGTCGTTGTTCCGCACGATCTCGTTCGTCGCAGTTCGTCGGTCCCGTTCGCACTTCGGCGTCATCCTCGTTTTGAGGTTTTTGCGGCACGTATTGCGTCGACATCGTCATCGTCCAGATCGACGTCGGTCGACGTGGGCTGGTGACACTCAGTGGACGAGGCCACGGAACGCGTTCCGCCGACGCGGGACATTCCGCCGGCGTGGGCCACTCCGCCGGCGTGGACAGCAACGCCGTCGTGCAGACCGCGGTCATCAGGAGGCACGTGAAAGCGACAGGTCCGGTAGAGCGAAGCGTTCTCATCGTCGCAGTCGTCATTTTCAACTTACGGTAGAAATAACTGCTCGTCAGTTGCGACACGTTATTGAATCAACTAAATGTCTAAAAATGTCTAGAATTTCTAAAATTCTAAAAAAAATTAGATTGAACAAGCAAACAAACAACGGATATACATCGAGATCGTTAATAGTTGTCGTTGGATACGGACAATCAATATGTTGTCGTCGAGCCACAGCATCACCTCGTCGTGACACGTCTTCAGACGCGTTTTGGAAAATTTGACGTTGCAAAAATTGTATAGGCGTCTGTCAAATGTTATAATATAAAAACGACATGAATCTTATGACAAAGATTAAGTGACATTTCTTACACACAATCATTCGACCGATAGACCATTGGGTTCGTGTCGGAATAAAACAAACAAAAGTTTATACGGAAGTTACTCCTCGATAGTTACTCCACAGACGGACCCGGGAGTCCGATCGACGAGGGGCGATTCGCTGTCTCGGCCCGAAATCCCGGGACCGGTCTGTTTTTCGATTGAGACGAACGGCGTTTATTATTTCGGAAATCACGTCCGCCGAGAACGTTATCAGCGCAACGGGTCGTTAACGAAAACGACTAATATTGCCCGCGCCTTAGCCAACCAAACAACGTGTTTTGAATGGACATTACGATTTCCACTGGATGTTTCCGGCACGTTTCCTTCCGGCGCCGTTGTGAATTGTTGTGCCGCGGCTTCCGGATTTCGTCGAACGACTCGCGTGGCGTTTTTTCCCCTCGCCCACGTTATCATAAACGAGAGTTTGGAACGGAACACACGAATACGTGTTATTGGTTTAAATTGGTTTAAATTGGTTAAAATCTGAACACGATAAATTAGCATAGTTTTTCGTCTGTTTTTCCTAACAGTCGCCATTCCAACGCATTTATCCTAACGATCGGGTAACCCAAGAATGCACGTTTTACCGTCGAAATACTACCCTTCATGACTTTCCTCGTCGTTTTAAAAATCGTTTGATTTTTTTTTTTTTGTAAATACTCTTACGATATTAAACCCGTTGTTCCATTAGAAATCCGCGTACCGTCACGTTTTTACGAATGCACGCGAATCCGATCGGACATAATAATAAATAATCGAAACTAAAAACGTATACTACTGGATATAAGTACTTTTTTTATATGTTTATATTTAGATTATTCCGCGGTTTTTTTACAAAGCATTATTATGATGTTTGGATGTGAAACACGACAAAAAAACAAATAGACGTTCGTTATCCTTAACGGATGTTCTACCTTCCTTAAACCGTTTAAATCACTCAAAATATGTTGCCCGAGACACAACATCATCTCCACAAGCTTGTCGCAAAAGTTCAAAAGGTTCACTAGAAGTTATCTCTATTTTAAAAAAAAATTTTACGCACACAAGTTGTTCTTCTATTGCTTCCATTAAGACATTCGTCGCATGACTGAAATAAGTTTTCGTAAAAATACCATAAAATAAAAACAAATATTGTTACTGATTTCAATCTAACGCTCAAATTCTCGTTAGAAGTTACTTTATCGAATGACATTATCGGGGTTTCGTCATCTTAATTAATATAAACATTATCAACACAGTCCCGGAATTTTTTGATCACACCTCGTATATATTGTAATACCAGGTCCGGCCGTATGAATCGCTCGGGAACCATCATTGTTGTTTTGTCGTCTCCGAGTATAATTCGAAAACTCCTTTCCATATGATATGTGCATTTGTAGGTTTCTTCGTAATAATATCGTTTTGCACACCGCTAACGTGTGAACGCGGTCCCGCAGTGTCATAACCGTCCGAATTGTTTCGACGAACCTATGGGGACTGGACGATTTATATCGGTCGGTTATGGTTTCGGTTTTTACGGGGCAAAAAGAAAATTCGGTTCCCGTCTATACCGAGTCTCTATTCGTTTCATAGCGGAAAGCGATATGTTTTTACAATCGAGTCTTTACTATCGACACCATCGTTTGCATCGTTCGATGACATCGACCATCATATCGTTTCGTACTATATAGTCGATTTTTAAACGACCTCATAACGCTCAAGTTAAAAAATGACTGTTTGAAAAAATAAAAATCGTACGTATCGTACGAATACACATATTTACACCGATAGTGCAAAATACGTTCTCTCTCTCCAGAAAGCATTAGAAAAACATATACGGGGAAAGTGAATATCAAAAACATTTATTGCGACGACTCAGACATAACACATCGACGAGCGGATGATTGCGAAAAAAATACACGCACGCACGCCGATACGCCGAGAACACTGTTTGCTGAAGAAACGTGAATCTAATCAAACGGATCTGTTCGAGACGGCCGGTCGGGCGCGCACGACGACTCGGTTACGTAGACGTCGAAACGCAAACGAGTACGAGACGGCGGGCCAAAGCGACGGCCGCGACGGACAGCGAGACAACGATGACAGGCGCTAACTGCAGCCCGTTCGCGTACACCGCTCGGCCGACTGGACGATGACCGTCGACGTCGGCCTGCGGAAGAACGGTCGTGTCCGACGTCCTCTCGGTCGGCTCCCGCGAGCACGTGTCCGTCACGCCGTCGAACCCGACGATTGCCTGTAACAGTCGACAACAGCGGACGCCTGTCCGAACGCGAACTTCAGTAAACGCGACCGCATTCAAGTCGTTCGGATACGCACCTGGTCGTTGTTCCGCACGATCTCGTTCGTCGCAGTTTTTCGGTCCCGTTCGCACTTCGGCGTCATCCCCGTCTTGAGGTTTTTGCGACACGTATTGCGTCGACATCGTCATCGTCCAGATCGACGTCGGTCGACGTGGGCTGGTGACACTCAGTGGACGAGGCCACGGAACGCGTTCCGCCGGCGCGGGACAGTCCGCCGACGCGGGCCACTCCGCCGGCGGGGACAGCAACGCGGTCGTGCAGACCGCGGTCATCAGGAGGCACGTGAAAGCGACAGGTCCGGTAGAGCGAGGCGTTCTCATCGTCGCAGTCGTCATTCCCAACATACAGTCGAAATAAATGCTTATTCTGTTGCAACGCGTTAGTGAATGAACTAAATTTCTAAAAATTTCTTGAATTTCTAAAATTCTAAAAAAAATTAGATTGAACAATCAAACAAACAACGGATATACATCGAGATCGTTAATAGTTGTCGTTGGATACGGACAATCAATATGTTATCTTCGAGCCATAGCATCAACTCGTTGTGACACGTCTTCAGACGCGTTTTGGAAAATTTGACGTTGCTAAAATTGTGTAGGCGTCTGTCAAATGTTACGGTAAAAAAACGACATCTTTTACTCTTTCGAAGAATGGTCCAACCGTCCTGCGCGCGCGCGCGTGTGGTAATCTAAATTGAGCAAAATAAAGAAAATAACACACGAAAAGTGGTTGACACGGATAATACACCCGTGGCACTTTCGTTCGCGTTATTTGGCCCGGTGCGTGTGAGTGACCGTGACGCGCAAAAATCTTTTCTTTCGTACCCTCCGTTAAGAAATCTCACTTCGAAAAACACCGGCACGCCGTAAAGAGATCACGAATCCCATCTCAGGGTGGAGGAACGATCAACGAGTACGGGACACGTTTATACACGTCATTGCACGCTAGCCGTTTGCCGGTAGCAGAGCACCGGTCCGGTCATTGGATTGCCGCTCCACGTACACATAAACACACTCGTCTCGGTCTACTGTATTTTATTTTTAATTAGACACTTGAATGCGACGGTAGCATATATTGCGTCCAGGAAAACGATCGCGAACGCAGTGTTCCGAAATTTCGAGCGCTCTCGCAAACAAAAATTACGAGGTTTTAAAAATTTACCGTACGGATTACTAATGTACAACAACAATTCGAAATATTCATAGGCTTAGACGACCAAAACCGAAAATCCCACGGCGACCAACATCATCCTCCGGACGTGACGCTCGCTTCGTTCAGGATTCTGATCGAAGTGTGGGAACTCATTGCCACGGCCCGAAATCCCGGGACTTGTCTGTTTTTCGATTGAGATACAATAATTAATAAGTAGTAATAAACAATAAATATGAAATAATAATAAATAGTCGAAACTAAAAACGTATACTACCGGATATAGGTACGTTTTTTTTCTATGTTTATATTTAGGTTATTCCGCGGATTATTTCACAAAGCATTATTATGATGTTTGGGTGTAAAACACGAAAAAAAAGAAATAGACGTACGTTATCCTTAACGGATGTTCTACCTTCCTTAAGCCGTTTAAACCACTCAAAACATGTTGTCCGAGACAGAACATCATCTCCAAAAGCTTGCTGCAAAAGCTCAAAATTTTCACTAGAACGTTTACCTAATTTAAAACAAAATTTTGCGCACACACGTTGTTCTTCTATTGCTTCCATTACGAAATTCGCCGCATGACTGAAATACAGGGTTTGTCCGGAAAGTAATGAGCCCGATTTTTTTTTGCAAAATTTATTGAACATACAAGTACTACAACTTATTATTCTTCAAAATAATACCCTTTCACTTCAATACATTTTTGCCAACGTGATTCCCATGCTGTATAAGCTACCTGGAACTCCTCTGCCGGAATACTGTTCAGTAAGGTCGTCGTAGTAGTAAGACGTTCTCCAGGGTGCCCAAATGATGTCCTTTGAGCTCCATTTTCAGTCGAGAAAATAAAAAGAAATCCGCTGGGGTTAAGTCTGGACTATAGGGTGGCTGGGGAATTGTTTCGACACCAAGCCGAGTCAAGTAGGAGGTGACATCAAAGGCTGTGTGAGATGGCGCATTGTCATGATACAGTTTTTGACTCTGTGATTCAGCCTTTGAAGCACTTCCTTATAAAATTTAGCATTGACAGTCTGGCCAGTAAGTACAAATTCGTGGTGTATTATCCCCTTAATATCAAACAAAACAATGACCATCGACTTCACGCGAGATTTGATCATTCGAGCTTTCTTCTAGCGCGGCGACGTCATCGTGTGCCATTCCGCACTCTGACGCTTCGCCTCTTCAAATACCCATGACTCATCACCAGTGATAACGTTTTCCAAGAAGCTGAAGTCATCCGCTCTTTGCACACATCCATGCGATTCACTTTTTGAGCAACTGTCAAAACTGTGGGCACAAATTTTGCGCAAATCTTCCGCATAGCCAAGTCTTACGAAACAATCTCATGGAAAATGGTTTTTGGCAAGTTCAATAATTCCGACATCATACGAACACTCATTCGTCGGTTTGTGTTCAACAATTGCAACAACTGTCGTTCTTCGACATAGACCATCATATCGTTTCGTACTATATAGTCGATTTTTAAACGACCTCATAACGCTCAAGTTAAAAAATGACGGTATGAAAAAATAAAAATCGTATGGATCGTACGAGTACACGTATTTACACCGACAGTGCAAAATACGTCCTCTCTCTCTAGAAAGCATTAGAAAAACATTTTCCAGAAAAGTGAACACCAGAAACATTTATTGTCACGACTCAGACATAACAAAAGGACGAGCGGATGGTTGCGAAAAAAAAAACACGCAAGCACGCCGAAAACACTGTTTGCTGAAGAAACGTGAGTCAAATCAAACGGATCTGTTCGAAACGCAAACGAGTACGAGGCGGCCAGCAAACGCGACGGCCGCGACGGACAGCGAGACAACGATGACGGGCGCCAACTTCAGCGCGTTCGCGTACACCGCCCGGCCGACTGGACGATGTTCGTCGACGACGGCCTGCGGAAGAACGGTCGTGTCCGACGTCCTCTCGGTCGGCTCGCGCGAGCACGTGTCCGTCACGCCGTCGAACCCGACGATTGCCTGTAACAGTCGACAACAGCGGACGCCTGTCCGAACGCGAACTTCAGTAAACGCGATCGGATTCAAGTCGTTCGGATACGCACCTGGTCGTTGTTCCGCGCGATCTCGTTCGTCGCAGTTCGTCGGTCCCGTTCGCACTTCGGCGTCATCCTCGTCTTGAGGATTTTGCGACACGTATTGCGTCGACTTCGTCATCGTCCAGATCGACGTCGGTCGACGTGGGCTGGTGACACTCTGTAGACAAGGCCACGGAACACGTTCCGCCGACGCGGGACATTCCGCCGACGCGTACCATTCCGCAGGCGGGGACAGCAACGCCGTCGTGCAGACCGCGGTCATCAGGAGGCACGTGAATGCGACAGGTCCGGTAGAGCGAAGCGTTCTCATCGTCGCAGTCGTCATTTCCAACATACGGTCAAGATAAATGCTCGTTTGTTGCGATGCGTTAGTGAATGAACTAAAATTCTAAAAATTCCTTGAATTTTTAAAATTCTAAAAAAAATTAGATTGAACAATCAAACAAACAACGGATATACAACCAGATCGTTAATGGTTGTCGTTGGATACGGACAATCAATATGTTATCTTCGAGCCATAGCATCAACTCGTTGTGACACGTCTTCAGACGCGTTTTGGAAAATTTAACGTTGCTAAAATTGTGTAGGCGTCTGTCAAATGTTACGGTAAAAAAACGACATATTTTACTCTGTTGAAGAATGGTCCGACCGTCTTACGCGCGCGCGCGTGTGGTAATCTAAATTGAGCAAAGTAAAGAAAATAACACATGAAAAGTGGTTGACATGGATAATGCTCCCGTGGCACATTCGTTCACGTTATTTGGCACGGTGCGTGTAAGTGACCGTGAAGCGCAAAAATCTTTTCTTATGTACTCTCGGTAAAGAAGTCTCACTTCAAAAAAGCCGGCACGGAATCGTTTTGACACCAAGCTGAGTTAAATAGGTGGTGACAACAAAGGCCGTGTGACATGGCGCATTGTCATGATGCAGTTTTTGACTCTGTGATTCAGCCTTTGAAGCACTTCCTTAGCATTGACAGTCTGGCCAGTGGATACAAACTCGTGGTGTACAATCCCATTAATATCAAACAAAACAATGACCATCGACTTCATGCGAGATTTGCTCATTCGAACTTTCTTCTAGCGCGGCGACGTCATCGTGTGCCATTCCGCACTCTGACGCTTCGCCTCTTCAAATACCCATGACTCATCACCAGTGATAACGTTGTCCAAGAAGCTGAGATTATCCGCACAGAGTTGTTCAAGCTCCTTGCACACTTCCATGCGATTCACTTTTTGAGTGTCTGTCAAAACTTTGGTCACAAATTTTGCGCAAATCTTCCGCATGGCCAAGTCTTACGAAACAATCTCATGGACAATGGTTTTTGGCAAGTTTAATAATTCCTACAAAATTCGAACACTCATTCATCGGTCTGTGTTCAACAATTGCAACAACTGTTTTTACAATCGAGTCTTTGCTATCGACACCATCGTTTGCTTCGTTCTTCGACATAGACCATCATATCGTTTCGTACTATATAGTCGATTTTTAAACGACCTCATAACGCTCAAGTTAAAAAATGACGGTTTGAAAAAATAAAAATCGTACGTATCGTACGAGTACACGTATTTACACCGATAGTGCAAAATACGTCCTCTCTCTCTAGAAAGCATTAGAAAAACATGTACGAGGAAAGTGAACATCAGAAACATTTATTGTCACGATTCAGACATAACAAAACGACGAGCGGATGGTTGCGAAAAAAAAAACACGCAAGCACGCCGGTACGCCGAGAACACTGTTTGCTGAAGTAACGTGAATCAAATTAAACGGATCTGTTCGAAACGCAAACGAGTACGAGGCGGCCAGCAAACGCGACGGCCGCAACGGACAGCGCGACAACGATGACGGGCGCCAACTGCAGCGCGTTCGCGTACACCGCCCGGCCGACTGGACGATGTTCGTCGACGACGGCCTGCGGAAGAACGGTCGTGTCCGACGTCCTCTCGGTCGGCTCGCGCGAGCACGTGTCCGTCACGCCGTCGAACCCGACGATTGCCTGTAACAGTCGACAACAGCGGACGCCTGTCCGAACGCGAACTTCAGTAAACGCGATCGGATTCAATTCGTTCGGATACGCACCTGGTCGTTGTTCCGCACGATCTCGTTCGTCGCAGTTCGTCGGTCCCGTTCGCACTTCGGCGTCATCCTCGTTTTGAGGTTTTTGCGACACGTATTGCGTCGACATCGTCATCGTCCAGATCGACGTCGGTCGACGTGGGCTGGTGACACTCAGTAGACAAGGCCACGGAACACGTTCCGCCGACGCGGGACATTCCGCCGACGCGTACCACTCCGCAGGCGGGGACAGCAACGCCGTCGTGCAGACCGCGGTCATCAGGAGGCACGTGAAAGCGACGAGTCCGGTAGAGCGAGGCGTTCTCATCGTCGCAGTCGTCATCTCCAACATACGGTCGAAATAAATGCTCGTCTGTTGCGCCGCGTTAATGAATCAATTAAATTTCTAAAAATTTCTTGAATTTCTAAAATTCTAAAAAAAATTAGAATGAACAATCAAACAAACAACGAATATACATCGAGATCGTTAATGGTTGTCGTTGGATACGGACAGTCAATATGTTGTCGTCAAGCCACAGCGTCACCTCGTTGTGACACGTTTTCAGACGCGTTTTGGAAAATTTGACGTTGCAAAAATTGTATAGGCGTCTGTCGAATGTCGTAAGAATGGTCCGACCAACCTGCGCACGCGCGCGCACGTGTGGTAATTTAAATTAAGAACAATTAAGAAAATAACACACGAAAAGTGGTTGACACGGATAGTTTCACCCGTGACGCGCAAAAATCTTTTCTTTCGTACCCTCCGTAAAGAAGTCTCATTTCGAAAAACGCCGGCACGCCGTAAAGAGAACACGAATCCGATCTCAGGGTGGAGGAACGATCGACGAGCACGGGACACGTATTCATACACCTCGCTGCGCGCTCGTCGTTTGCCGGTAGCAGAGCACCGGTCCGGTCATTGGATTGCCGTTCCACGTACACACGTAACCGGACACACTCGTCTCGGTCCGGTGTATTGTATTTCGATTTGGTCACTCGAATGCGACCGACGCGTTTGTCCCGACGATCGGGTAACCCGAGAATGCACGTTTTACCGTCGAAATGCTACCGTTCATGACCTTCCTCCCCGTTTGATTTTTTTGTAAATACTCTTACGACATTAAACCCGTTGCTCCGTCAGAAATCCGCGTACCGTCGCGTTTTTACGAATGCACGCGACATAATAACAAATAGTCGAAACTAAAAACGTATACCGCCGGATATATAGGTAGGTTTTTTTTTTTTTTATATGTTTATATTTAGGTTATTCCGCGGATTTTTTCACAAAACATTATTATGATGTTTGGGATGTAATACACGAAGGAAAAAAAAACAAATAACGCGTATTTCGCTATTTTAATATTTTAAATAGTCGGCTTACATATTATTATTACGTAACGTACCTTCCTACATTAGTTTATTAAAAATATATTATACGTTTCCATAGCGACGTGCATTACACCGGCACGTTATTCTGACAAATGTTCAAACCATTTTTTAGTTGATATAAAATCGTTCGTTTCTTTTATTTTTCCTTTTTTTAACATGAATATTTCTCAACAAATCCGTACGCGCGCAGGTGCGTTCGAAAATTACATTTTGAACAAAGCAAAGATCTCTATAATATATTCATATAGGTAGATTGTTTTTCCTAGATCATATAAAAAATAATAACAACAATATTTGGATAAAACCCGTATGATGGTTTTGAACACCTCGCTGAAAATTAACGAATCGTTGATTCGTTATCCATATTTGCGAGTTGTCTACGAGTCCTTATTTTTTACGTTTAGTTCGATGTATTCTAATGGACAACAACTCAATTTTGTTTTTTTTTTTTGATAACTACGAAATCGTTTTGACGGACGGTTTTGTAAGCGGGTAAAAAAAAAAAGAAAAGCAGGTTTATAACAGAACAAAGAAAGTCCAAAACAAAACCCAGCCAGTCGTTTTGTTCGAGATAAACGCGTCGCCGATTTACACGTTTATTGGTTTGGTCGATTCGCGTTAACGACGCGCGCAATTTGCCCGAGGTCTTCCCAAAAAAAAAATAAAAAAAACTCAACACACGCGTTTTGCTCGTACGCATTCAAAATCGAATTGACATCACAAATCGCAATCGGATAAATTCTACACGCTCGGCATTCGGTAATGCGACATTGACTGACAATTGAAGTCCGACTGGAATCGAAGTCTAACGTCGGGACACATGGAATCCGTTTAACTGGTCCGGTCCAGTTGTAGACGATTGATTATTGGCCGTTGTACCTAACCTCTCGCAGTAGAAGCGGCATTTAAGACCCCCCCCCGGATGGGGGCCATGCTTTCACCACTAGACATTTTGAACCGTACGCGTAAATAATCGTGTCCGATGACGCAAAGTCGCGGGGTCTGGGTGCAGGTTCTGAAGACAAGTCGAGCGGTCGTCCACCGCTTGAGGGTCTGTGACCGGTACGGTGGAAACGTGCTCCCCCCGGGAGTGAGGCCAGACAATGCGCGGGCCCACGCAGCACGATTGCGTCCATAGGTTAGGTGGATAGTGGAAAGATCCCTGTCGCGGGGACTGCCGCGAATGTTCAAATAAGTGGCCGGTCTGGGGTACGACCTCAAGCTTCCGGACGGATCGCCCACGGGACTCGTCACCTCCCGCTTCGGGGAAGGAGCTGGTAGACCAGGAGAGAAAAACTGCTCTTGAGCGTGCAATGAAAGGGGCCTAGGTAGAATAGCACACGATCGGGCGGATGATGTCCCCATGCCGTCGGGTCGTTTACGAGCGAGAGAGGTGCCTGAACCAGGTCGAGGCGGGTGATGAGAACTACGGGTCTCCCACTCGGGTCGGCGGACCCTTCTAACGCCTCAGAATTTAGCCACGGGCGGATTCATTCGCGGACATTGCGGGCGTCTAAGCGCACGGGCAACTGATGGCTGGTGCTACCGGATACCCTATAAGACGGCAGAGTGGCTGAGGCGAAGGTCACTCGACGCACGTCCAACCATTGACGCGAGCAAGAATAGTTAGGTACGGGTGTCGTCAAAAGTCCCGTCACGAGTTACCACCTCGAGCCCAGCTCATCTGGGTCGGATTCGTCATGGGCTGGGTATAGCATAGTTGTTTGAGCCCTCTGGCAACCCGTGTCCGTGGGTGCGCGTCGACGTGTGAATACGATACGACATCTCGGAGGCCTCGGTCTTGATCGGCGTCTCGGTCAGGGACTTAGTCCGGCCGAGGCGTCCTGTACTTCGATCATGGAGTAGCACCGAGTGCTAATATAAGGGTCGAGGTGTGTAACCTGGCGAGACAAACCCCCGAGGTACTCACCGTACGCGTAAATAGTTTTTTCCGAATTTTTTTTTTTTCTAAAAGTATATTATACGGACACGGTGAATGCGCCTTTGCGAAATACCGTGAACTTGATATCACCGTAAAAAAATATTATCAATGGATTCGCAGGTATGACAAATATAAATTTAGATTTTTCATATTATAATCGTGATCTATTCGAATAACAATTATGTCGACTCGAAATGAAAAATTAATATTATGTGATATTTTGGTGGTATCGGTAATTACGTTTCAATGGCCGTATGCGTGTGTACTGGACCCCGGGCCGACAGTACAAGAGGGTCCGTTTTGGATTTCAGCCGTCGTAAACGTTCCCGTGGTGACAGTCTTTCCAGAACGAATAACGAAGTAACGCGGTCGACGAAAACACGCGTCCGTGTGCGCGTATTTTTTTAAATACAAGTTTTCGTATACGAAACACGATAATTTTTTTTTTTTTTAACGTAATCGATAAATGAAAATTTATAATTAATGAATGCATGTTTATGCATACATTTGACATTGCTACGGAATCTACATAATATACTATCCATATTCATCGGGTTATTTTTTTCGACGTGACAATTAGTTTTATATTCATGAATTAGATTAATTTTCGTAAAACAAAAAACAAAAAAAAAAACAAAAAAAAAAACTAAAGAGAATAATTACAGAGCATTGTATTCGTATACTACGCTGGAGTAGTATTTTTATTTATTTTTTTTTTTGATTTTTTATCTAACGGTTATGAACCGATTCACGTGGATATCACGAGTCGAATTTCTGTGCGTTTTATACATTTATATATATGTACGCGTACGTATAACAACGTGTTATAACGTTCAAACGTTCGAGGAATGTTAAAAAACAAACGAATATCAATAACTATATACGGTTATTCGGAGCCGTCGTTGCCGTATTATTGCGGTAATAAATCAATTATTATCGAATGAATCGTTTCAGGTGTATGCCACGAAACAGACACGCGTCGAACGTAATTCGTGTGCGCCAATTCGATACTATTTATGTTTGTCGAGAAATCGATATGGACCAGGACAAATCGTTAATATATATATATACACATTCACCTAACCTATTTCGAATTTAAACGTAAAACGTTGTTCGCGTTCATAATTTCCCCCGGTAGATTATCGTGTGATCGAGCGCGTTTTTTCATTTTCTTTTAATTTCTTCTTTCGAATCGGACGGGACTTATACGCCCTCCACCACTCGATTGTAATCGAATCCGTGTGGAATCCAAACGGTAAACGGCATTTCACCCGACGAGCCGGAAATCGTGCGGACGTCCGGGAAAATAATGACGGTTTCGTCACGGAAAACGAGCGACACGCGAACACCGTGAACGCGTGTGTTTTTTAGTTTTTATTAGACATTTTTCTACTTGTAATTCTCGCGGAGAACGCTGTCGAAAAAACGTGTCCGCCTTTCCAACAAACGCGCGTTCAGTCGAACCGCACACGCGTTTTTTTCGTTGTAGGTTTTCAAATTTTTTTTTTTGCTTCCACCCTCGACCAAGACGTTAACATCCGACAACCGTTGTCATAGGAAGTTATAATTGGTACGCGCGTTCGGGTAAAACATTTTCAACCCCGGCAGCGGTAATACACGTGAATGTATTTTATTGTTTTCGGCGAGGGTATAAATAATCTTAATCAATGTCCTCGGGGGAGTTATATAAGAGCCCGAAAACAAAACTTGTTAAATTTAATTACACGGACCTAATATTAGATATTTCCCGAACGAATGTAATTTCGCCGACGGAACGGTTCGTGTCATAACGGTTAAACCTCCCCCGCCAACCCCACCCCGCGGGGAACAACAGGACCGCGGACGAAAGCAGTAAAACGGCGTTTAAAAATATTAATATATATAAAACGCCGGCCGGGGCAGACTGTTTCGGGAATAATTTTTAAAAGCCGCATTACTTACGCTCCGTTTTTCGGACGGCCGACGAGGTGCTTGCGGGACCGGACGGGACGGAACGGGTGAGGGGGGGCATTGTTTTTAAGAGCCCCCGTAAAACGGGGTTTTCGGGTTTTATTACGGCGCGGAACAATTTCGGATTTTAATCGCGCCGCCAGAGTTACGTTATGATAATAACTTACAACGATATTGTATCGCCGCGCGAATTTACGAACCGCGAGTTGTTTTATTGTTTTTACCGTGCACAGAAATCACGCGCCGTGCTTCCGTTCTTCCGTCCGTCGCGTCCTTGCCACGTCTCGGGATCCCGTTTCGGGACGACCAGCACGAGAATCGGACGCGCCGCCGTCACTATAGGACATATAATGTGTTTCGGAGGACGCCCAAGTTACGAACCCCACACGTGCAGCCATCGACCTCCCAACAGACTGTCAAAAAAAAAAAGCCCGCGGAGAGTAACCGCTTTCGTCGCATCGAATTCACTGAATACAATTTTGGCGTTTTACTCGTAAATGTCGTTGGTTAATTTTTTATGTAAAACTCGTTGTGTTCCGAAACCCCCTCGAATTCAATCAAAAACGAATGACGTACACGTCGATTTCGACGCGAGAATCAATTGTACGTCGCGCGTGTCGTCGCGATCAGCATCTCGTCTTTCGTTTGTCGTCTGCGGGAAACAAGTCGTCTTGGTTTTTATCTCTCTTTAAATTCCAACGGACTTAGGGGGGAGGGGAGCTAAATACTTTTTTGCCGAGTCGTCTGCGTAGGCAATAATAAGCGGTTTTGGGTTTTTAACGCCAACAAAATTTATAAAGTGTTGGCGTTTCATTTATTAACGTACGCATAGTGGTGGTGGTGACCCAATGACGAAAGTTTTGACATTTTTTCTTCCGCCATTAAAACCGAAGTTTTTAAATCCGCAGCGTTTCGATGTAAACGTAAAAATAAACACACCGTGATATTTCCTGCAAAATATAATCGATTAACACAAACCTAACCATGACGAAAACGGCGACATGGTGATCCGTCTCGGATATGATAAAAACCAACAAAACATGGACGGATGATAAAGTGAAAAACGTTGTTGTTATCTTTTATATAGTATTATATGTACATAAACATAGGCCCTCCGCCCGTTGGCTGCGCCACCGTTTTATTTCCGTACGCGTGTCGCGTAGAAAAGCTACACGTTTCGAACGAACCGAATGTTGAACGTCTTTGTTTTTCGTCGCGCTGAAGTCTAAACGTTCAAAACGATCGGCGGTCGCAGTGACGTTGGAAAGTCGGAAATGTGTATTTTTTTTTTTTCAACGTACGACGCGGACGATAAAAAAAATATCACAAAAAACTCGAACGCGTCGGACCGGCTAAATATCGTTATGTGTGGGCACAGTTTTAATAATCGACTTTTAATGAAATCGTAAATTCCGAGCAGAGATTTCGTTTTCTTTTTAGAGAAATTAACATATTAAATTTCGGTATCCGTTGAATAATTCAAGGTTAATGGTTTAATTAAAGTTTTCGATTTCACCCCGTCGTGCAGTACAGGAAGTACCCACTCGCGATTATACGGAAAAAAAAAAAAATGAAAAAAAAAATAGAGATCTCCCGCGGGTTTATTGATTTCAGAATTTAAATCCGACGTCCAAAACATTATCTGTTCGCGTCGCTATTTTCGTGTTTCGAACCGATACAAGCGCGTTTTATTCTCAGCCTACGGTTTTATTTACGGGATCGTTGCCGCCATTCAGTGTTCAAAATGTAAACGACCGAAACTATACTACACAAACCGTACGCGGTCGGGTTGGGCGAAAGGTGCCTGCGCCCCGGGCGCGAAATTTTAGAAATTTTAATAAATCAATATAATTAACAATATAAAAGGGCTACGAGTCGCTGTTAAGTACGGACGGACGGTCGTGCGTACGGAATAACAACCAAAAACAAAACGACCGCGTTCTCGAGACGCGCGCGTATTTGAATAATAAGTTAAAAAATGTGTATGCACATATATATATATATATATATAAAAAACTCGTAATTACGTATTATTACGTATTGGCGCGGACGCTGTTATTAAAAACGTCTATATACCTATACGATATCGTTCAGCATTAATGATACACGTGATATTATTTCTATACAATCCACATCGCGTTTAAAATCTCGTACGTATTACGTTTCATTTCGTCATAGAACATATTCGACAGTTTGTGTTTTTATTTTTATTTTTGTTTTTATGGGAAACCGTTTGTTATGCGCGCAACGGCCCCGCGTGGCGGTTATATATATATATATATTATATCATACACGTACGCGTGTGCAGTACGTAACTGCCGTGTAATAATGACAAGGTGTACGGGACGACCGTAATCAAAATATGATAATAACACACGGAGGGACGTAAAGAAATCGTTTCTGTGGCGGCCACGTTTCCATTTCCCCCAGCGTTCCCCGTGCCCGTTGTGAGGCCGACTGTATTATTATTACTCCCGTAATAATAATGTGTTATAATAATAATAATAATAATAATAATATCGTTGTTATTCTTTTCTTTTTTTTCATTCCGGAATATTTGTTGTTATTCATCGACGTGGAGTACAAAACGTACGTACACACGTGACGTCTGCGCGCGGGGCGTTTTTTCGTTGCGCGCTCCATCTCCCATCACCATGTGCTCTTCCCGGATCGTAACCGAACGGACGGGAACGGGGTTTTCGGAACGTTTGCCCGCGTCCATTCGACGTACCCGACGCAAAACGATTCGGACGTCCGTCGTCGCCGTCCGAGTCGGTAATTTCAAACTTTACTGTTATCCGTGTTATGCGACGTGTATAGCCGGACGAATAATCCACGTGGTTAAAAACACGACGACTGTGTGACCTCCATATACCCGGACCGTGGTTTCAATTGGATTTTAAAGTTCTTGAAAATCCTCAGACTCACTCAGACCACGCAGTTCGCCGCGTTAAAACGCCACGGTATATACTGGTTTACCGAGCAATTAATATTTACGGCACGTTCGTCGGCGTTTCGTTCGACAATGCCGTGATGTACCAAGACAAATCAAAACCCGATAATGCGTATGGAAACACCACGCGATGGACGTGTGTCCCCTTTTCTGCAGTAGATTGGAGTTCCCGAACGTCGTGTCCGGTGATTGGAAAATTCGGATTTCACTCCTCTGGCGCAGCGAACCGTGTATTTTACGCGAAATAATAATAAAATCAAAATTGATGAAAACGGACTTGTCGCCATTCCGCAATTAGCGATTCACACACACATACACGTATCTTATTATTTTTTTGTTTGAACTTTTCGAACACGAGCCGACAATAAAGCGATCGACGTCAGTTTTCTGACTCGATAGACGTTTATAAACACGCGTTTATATCTGAAGTCGATTCGCGTGCGTCATTGCCGCAATAAATATACGTCTAATAACCCGTCGTGTTTCGAGTATTTATTCGAGCAATTACAAATCTCGTTTTACAGTCATTCGCGTATTCGTATGTTTAAGCTCCTGCGTTAGCCGGTTGATATCCGTGTCCGTTCGTTATCGTATCGTAATCGAATCGGATTGGACTCTGTCGATTTCCCGGAGAAAAGTTGACGTGCGCCCGCCGTACGAGAGATTACGGTATGTGGACCACGCGTTTAACCGTTTTCGACTAACTCCGTTTCCGTTTCCGTTTCGTCCATTCTTTTATACGGTCGAAACTGCTGCTACACACGCAACGCGATTCTGTTCCGTTCACCGTTCGGCGGGAGAACCGCCTCCGCGGATTCATCCCCGTTTTGTTCTGATCACGGACATTTCGAGAAACGTACCGAAACCGCGCGTTACGTAACAGCATATTCACAACTGCAGTTTATCGTCCCGGACGTCGAGGATTTGTATTACGCAACACTCGTTCAAATAACAACGTGCCCCGTACGTTTCCGTCGCGTTAACTCGTCGTTTACGGTTTACGGAACGAAATCGAACGACGAAATGAAAACCGACTGGAGACAACATATGTTTACGTGCAAGTCCCCCCCCCCCCGCTCCCGTTATTTGTTTATATTTATTAATATATATATATATATACAATGATAAACCGTACGCGTTATGCGATATTCGTTTTATACATACGAAATCCTCGTCCCGTCGTGCACGTACATCTAGATAAAGTTATTTCCATACATGTATACATGTATCGTACACGTGTTTTAAATTTATTTTTAATATAAACGTTTGAGATTCTGGAAGAAGATTTTTTTTTATCGTCGTCGTCGTCGTCGCTGCTATGCCGTTGCGCTTCAAACGGTTAACATATGTATATAGTTTCGATTTAATATGATACGGACTGCGGACGGTATTTCTACACCGGAAAGGTATATTAGCGTTTTGTATTATTCCCGTATTTTCGGAGACGACCGTGCGCGAAACGCCGAAACCAACCGTACCCGTCACACGGTTTTTCAAATATCGTTTTGCCGACAAAATAACGATAAATCGAGCTGACCTCGGCGTTATACAATCAACACGCCGGAGTTTATCAAACCCCCGCCCCGTTTACAATATTCAATTGGGATTTTACGAATTTTACATTTACTCTTTCTATATATATTGTTAACTGTACGTAATTTTTTATTATTTTCGTTCCATCTTGTTTCCGTTTTTTTTGTAACGTTCAATCAAAATACACTAATTGTTTCGGAACAATTATCGTGAAATTAATTTTATGTCTTATGACCTTGTAATAAAACTTTTGCGTAATAGTCGATTGATCGTGTCAAACTACTACAGTGCATATGATCCGGAACGTAGTCAGGAAAATAATCTCTTTCGATCCGAGTCACCGAACTTATGATGTTGGATATTTGTCCAGAATTTTGACGTCGATATATATTGTGTACGGTTAAATGTTCAACATCTCTCTCTCTCTCTCTCTCTACGAATGTACTTACCGAAAGAAATATTCGAATGACTTTTCAGAAATCAAAAATGACATTGTTTTCATAATACAAACGCTAGAAAGATCAACGTTCTGTTAAACTCGAGTGTTTCAACACGCACACGTGCATAACGAAAATGAAATTGAATATTATTTAAAAGCCGAAACTTGTATAACGAATGCATTGTAATAATACAATCAAGTGTTAAACAGTCAAAAAAAGAAAGACGGTAAATATTTTATTATTCGTGTAAAATCGAAACCGATACGTTGCTCCGTAACGCGACTTTGAACACCCTAACTTTTTCGCCGAGTATTTCACGTCTCCTGAAACAATGGCGATTTCGCGATTTCATCTTCGCACACATCCTATATTACGCAAGTTCCCAAACGAGTATTTCGTAGATGGCGCATGGAAATGTTTGAATAGTCTTTCGTATTTCATTTTCAGTTTCAACGCTGTTAAAAATTTACTATTTCAAGTCCTATATGTGTGTGTGTGTGTGTGGGTAGGGTGCTGCGCGGGGAATTTTACAAACTGACGTCATTGAAAACCCGTCTGTACATATATACCTACTCGGCTTCAAACCGTTTCGAGGGGCTTTACGAACTTTTTAATTCACTTTTATTATACCGAGAATCATAGTTTTCCTTTCCGAAACGCACATAATTCACAATAACAACTTAAATCCAAAAAAACAATACATAAAATATTATTTTGAACAACGTGCAATCCCGCTGTCGTTGTTTTCGGTTGAGTATTCGTTGGATATCTGAGGTTGGTATGCCACGGGTCATATTGAAATACGAAAAACAAACAATATATTTTTTTATAATTTCATCTTAATACGAAAACTATCGATTTACGATGGATTTAAACTCAACAAACGGACCGTGCTCGGACGCATCGACCGGAAAATATAAACGTAATTTCCTCGACGACCTTGGCGATTCCGCGTTCAACTCCATTTCGACAGACACGCCGAGGCGACAACGGCGTGTATTTTATGTGTCGACGGATAACAAAACGCAACGAAACTGCCGGGAAACTTCACGTGTACGCAAAACGTAATGCGTACGATTTTAAACGTCGCCCGAACAATTTGGTCTTCAGACGTCGCGTACGACACGCGATTATCAACCGAACGTATAGAAACGCATTTATGAATTATTATAATCGCCCGGACAACGTTCCTAGACGTATACTAGAATACCGGTCTGACGAATAATCCAAATGTAAGAGAATGACATTAAAACTAATTTAAATCGACTCGCGGTACAAATAGTATTTATTTTACTCGTAGCTTATTATAATGTCGCGTGTGTACAAATATATATACGCACACGCACGAGCGTTCGGTAACATTACGTATCAATCGTTCGATATTAATTCTATTGTGCGCGACATTCGCGCATGTGTGTTGAGTATAATAATTTAATCATGAACCGTGTTCCGCGGTGATGTTTATTAATTATCGTTTGCCGGGTTTCAAATAAATAATATTGTTAATAAATTCAAACAGAAATACGTTTGTACAGAACTGGCGCGTTGTACAAAACAATCGATTATTGACGAAAACGAACGTTAAAACCGCGTAGAAAAGCGGCCGTCACCTCTGACGGGAATTTTTTTCCTTTTTTTTTTTTTGACACCAATTTCCAACGTTCGACTCGACCGTGTACATATATATACTTACGGAAGAACTCGAGCATTTCAATATTAAAACGTAATAATTGATTTAAAAAGCTTTTAAGTCGCAATGGTTTCGAATGTGTATACGGTTCGTTAACAACTGGAAATAACGTTCGGGGTAACGCATCACGCATCTCGACGCACGATATGTGGCGCGTGGATCAGTCGATGAGCCGACACTCCGCGAGGAGGCCAGTGATGCTAACCTAACCTAGCAGTCATCAGAGCGTGTGCCGCGGTTATGGGTCACGGCAAAGCGGAGTCGTCGGACCGGAGCGGCTCGTACCGGACGACGGTGATTGTCAAGACGGCCTCTGCGCACGGTGGCGACTCGACATGGTTTGCCGGGCGGACCTGACCTGACCCAACCGGACCCGACTGAATGCGAAAGTCCGAAAAGACGCCGACACGCAGAACGCCGGTCGGTTCGACGAACGGCAGTAGTTGGGACGGATCACCAGTTTTGTCGTCTGGATAAAAGAGAAAAAAAGACTCCGGAGCACTTGATCTGTACGCGTGATATTTCGAACCGCGATCAAACACGACGTACCTCAAACACACACGCATATACGTTCAAACGTTTACAGCCTTATTTATGTAAAACTTAAAAAATCGAAACTTCCCTCTTCTCCTCGGCTCGGTTTCCTGGACCCGTCGGCCCGGGACTTACCTACCGAACGACCGATCGAACCGAACACACGTACAGAGCAATATTTCGTTCGTTTCGTCCGCACGTCCTTAATGTTTTTCCGTCGTGTTTTTTTTTTTTTTTTGTTAATCCCGCGTCATCGCGTGCAATCCAGTTTTCTCGAATGAAATTGTTGTTTAATTCGATTTAGAAAGTGTTGGCGACCACGCCACCATCAACCATACGCCGTCGTCACGTGGATTACGTTCGACGCGCTTTGCCCGCGTAAGTCGGCATTACATTTATACATACCGCGACGCACACCCAATTGGAAACTATAAAAAGTAGTGGAGCTCAATTGGAAATTTAAAAACACAGCGTTCCAAATGAAATGCTCCCGACACAACCCCAGTTCACCACTGATATACTAACCTAATTTCTATTATTTTTTCTCCAATTGAACAACAAAAAAAAAATGTCTCTATACAATGTTTAACACGGTAGTATTACAACAACATTTCGTATAAATAAACCGCTATGAAACCCATTTTAATTCAAGTGGGAACAAATATAGAATGTGTGAAAATCAACTGTGTACGTCGGCATCGACATGATGATCGCCGATAACAAATCATCGACGATTTGCGGTGCCGCGGATGATACGGTTCTGTAACTGCGGACGAGTGAAAATAATAAAATTGTCAGACGAATGATATCCAGTGATAAGTGCTATACAAGACGATAAATTGCCGTTCAAATCAAGCGGCATTACTCGACCATAAGCACAATTTGTGGGTGGCTAGGGGAGGCTAAGACCCCCTCCAAAAATCAATTATAGCCCTACCGAATGGTTTGTATTTAATAGAGTTTAGTTTATTGGATAGAATTGTAATTAATTTAAATAATCGAGAAATTAATTTTTTCGTCGTTAAGAATTCGTTACGATTCAAATTGCGCATTATTATTCCGATTAATATTGTATCGTTTTTGTTTTCGGATGTTCTCAAAGGAGGTTATTGATAAACTATCTAGAACGTTGTTCTACCTTGTCACAATTCGTTCACCGTAGAGTCACTGCCCAAGCAGATAATGAAGTTATACATTAAATATATATTCTAATTTTTTTTTTTTTTTTTGGCCTAGACCTGAATTGGACCGTATCATTAAAAAACAAATTTGATGTCCCCAACTAGTCCCACGTGTCAACGTTATAAATTTTATTAGCCCCCCCCATCCCAAATTTAAAACTCGAATTGCGCCTATGCACTCGACGCAGCGATAATGATAAAAATATTAAAAACAATAAAATCGCGGGGGTGAAGGGACGCACCAGACGAGCACCGCGCACGCCCGAAACCGTTTTCCCGTTCGTACAACATACTTGTATACATGAAATGAAAAAATGGGAAAAAAAACCCCGCGAAGGTGTTGGATTTTTTTTAACATCGATTTTATACGTACGTAGGATAACGCGTCATGCGCATTACGTATGCGTACGATATTTATATCATAACGTCGAGCCTGTATATCGTACACGGGGCGAAACCTAACCTCCCCCCTCACCAACCCCGTCAACCCCGTCAACCCCGTCAACCCCGTCAACCCCGTTCATCACACACGCGCACGGCGACGGCCCCGACTTAATTAAAACCGAATTTCCGGGGAAATAACAATATTATTATTATTATTATTATTATTATTATTATTATTGTTGTTATTGTTATATATCGAAATGGCCTACGGCGTGTATATAATCCTCCGGCGCGCGCGCGCGCACATTATAATTTAAACGAACCTCGCGAACAGTAATAATAATAATAATAATAATAATAACGATAACGATAACGATAATGATAATAATAATGATAATAATAACGATAACGATAATAATATCGTACGTGCACGCGCGCGCCGTGTATGTTTAACGTTCTCGCGCGCCGTAGAGTACACACACACGCGCGCGCGCGCGCGCGCACATACATAAATGTATTATAACGCACGCGCATGCATAAATATAATATATAATACGCGTCGGCCGTGTACGACGGCGTGTGTGCGCGGCGCGCGGCCTTTCCCGCCCGGGCCGGGCCACGTCGGCGTGGCGGACGATAAATGTGCATTAATATTTTAACGCTAATATCGCGAACGGGCCAACACTCGTCCGACTCGATGAATTACTTATAAAAAGTCTCTGAATATCGTAACAGTCGCCTCTGGGTTCGTGTATATATATATGTGTTTTTTTTTTGTTCTTTTCCCCGGGTTTCCCCCCGTTTTTTTTTATTTTTTAATAAAAAATAAACAACCAAAACAAATTATGAGACCTCTCCGGGACGGCGGCGGGGGCGTACCGGCGGAGACGCTTCTTTTCCGCGAGTTTCGCTGTTGGCGCCCCGTACACATTTTATGTACACACACACACACACACACACACACACACACACACACACATATATATATATACACTATACACCGAAACAAGAGGAGGGGGTTATTTAATAAATTAAAAGATATCTCGTTTATTATTGAAAATTCTATATCCAGCGCGCGCGCATCTATTATGTATACGCCGAACTTAAATAAATAAGGGGTCCACAAGCCCCCTCCCGGCCGCGCACGTTTCCCGTCTACGCCGTCTACGCCGTCTACGTCGTCATCGTCGTCGTCGTCGTCGTCGTCGTCGTCCTCGAACCGCCTCACCGCCTCGCTCGCTCGGTCCCTCTCACTCGGTCCCGCTCCGGTCGGTCTCTCCCGCCGTAAATACACACACGTTATAGTTGCTCTTACACGCAACAAAAAACAAAAGCGACATTGTACTTTTTACTCGTTACCGGACCTCGTGCTCGGGCTATAATCCTGTCGCACGAAACAATTTGATAACCGACAGCAAAACGGTCCCGGCGTTCTAGAAGATTTCCGACGTTTGTAATCAATTCCAATTGTTTTCCGAAAATTTCTTCTCGCGTCACACGTCGTCAGGCCGCGGTGTTCTGTTCGGAATCAGGTCGCTCGTGTGTCGTGTCGACGGTCGCGTTAGTTACGAAGCCCGTCCAAAAACTCAATCCGCCTGGGCCCGGTCCGGGCTTGGCAACGGTTTTCGCGAATCGTCATTCGTCGTGTTATTCGTTTTTGGAAATTTAGAGGACGCCCGCGCGAGTCGAATGCCGTCGTCGTTTGCCGGCCGGTTCTCCAGACGATTCCAACAAACAAACAAACAAAACGTTCCTCGCACGAATAGAGCCGGACGTGATGATAACCCACCGGACATCGTTCAAAATGCATATATTTATTGTAAATATACATTCAAAAACGTAATTATTACGTTGTTGCGGTTTTTCGATACTTATTAATCGATCGAGGCGAAATCCTGGGACGGTAAATGGGTAAATAAAGCTCGGAAACCCCCCACCGGGTTAGACTCACGTCGATAGCGTGTGTCTTCCGACACGATTTCGGGACAACGTCGGGGATCGGTCGGCGGGACGTTCCGCCACATCCGGACAAGAGCGTCGTCGCGCTACCGCCGTGCCGCCTCGACGGAGACCCGAGGGAACTCCGTCGTGTTGATCACTCGATCCGGTTCGATAGACTACAAGTGTGTTCGGATCAAACCGGATAACCAAACGAATGATTTATTCAGACGGATATTTTGTCCGTAACGTAAAAACGTTCGATCACATCGAAATCGGACCGTTCATAAATTATTATGCATTTATTTTAGATAACCATTCGTGACATTCCCGGGTGGTGGGGCTATGGGGGCCTAAGCCGTCTACGTTTTGTACAGCCCCTCCGAAAATTGATGATTTGTCCTTTCGTCGGTCAATGTCGTCGTGTATCGTAATCACCGTTCCCCACCCCCCCACCAAAATCTCAAACGCTAGTTTCGTCTGACGGTTATCATTGAATTTTTAACGGTCGTCTTGTTTTAAAGTACTTTATCGCTAACTCGTTGGGCCGATTGCTGAATACGGATCGATTCTGTGGGGGGACCCGTACGCTGTATCTGACTGTAACCCAACACGAAAGAGTTCGGTAACGTTTCTTTCTCACGTAAAATTGAGCATCGGTTACACGAGTATAATTCCCGCGTCTTTTGAAATATTTTCAAATATCTAAACGAACTCGTTGTGAAACTATTAAAAATTAGAATCTTAGATCTTTTGGAAGTAGAAAATTGAAACAAAATAATTATCATGTTCAATAGAGAAAATGTCATCGAATTGGTCGGAACGTGTCGAGACGTGGTGCGTACAACATTCATACTTGCAACAGTGATTATAATTTTAAAATGTTATATATCCATATATTGTATTTTCCAATTTCGTACACTACAATACAGACATGGATTAAAATATGAAACTATTGAGTATCGGCGATTCGTGAACGCGCGAACCGACGAATAAGATAACATAATTTGTTTGTGTCGTTTACGATAACATGGACACGGTGTGTTTTTATATCCGTGGTTTTCGCGTGATACACAAGTCGCGGTGATGGCGTAGGCATACTGAATTATCAACCGATTCATACCACAACACCGAATCAACACAATCGGTTCGTCTGGCGCTCAGCGGTCTCAAACATTGCGCGACCAGCAATAAAAATGTATTTCAAGTTAAATAAATCTAAAAGTCGCGATCAAATATCTGTCGTCCGTCACATTTTTTCGAATCCTAACCAATTTGTTTACATCGTTTCGAGCGATTCCAACGGCGGTAAATACAATAATAACCGTGATAACGCGGCTGATATATCAGGAGCGACGGACAGTGGCGTGCTCAGGGGGGGGGAGGTTAGGGATTTCGTGTTCATGTCCGCGTACGTTTTTGTCATTTTCCAAATGATTGACAATTTTCGGCCCGCGGGCAATTCTCGGGTCCGAGACCGTCCGGCCGATCCGGACGCACGTCGCTGCAGCGATGCGTTCGACCTCGGGTACAATGCCGTACGCCTCCTAACCTTGTCGCGGGTCACCTCTGCGTGTCCACGCACAGACATCTCCTAACCCCGAACAATTGATTTCGCGTCCGAGACAATAAATAATACACGCGTCGACGCGATTATTATTGTTTTTCGTTTTTTTTTTTGTTTTTGCGTTTTTGCGTCCGACGCGACGGAATAATAATAAAGATCGACCGGACGCGATTAATGTTATCATTATTATTATTATCGCTCCCGTTATCGTGTGTATAACATTCGTCGTGATTCGACGCGGTTAAGGCGGCGTGCGCAATAATGTGTATTGCATGTTTCTTCGTCCGCGTCGTACGGGTTATCTGCGTTGAATATTTTTATTGTCGAAAACTAATTACACGGCGTTTCTTGGGCGAACGCTATAAAAAAAATTTTCAAAAAAAAAAAAGTGGTTCTCGAACTCGGAAATGTCAAACGTTGTTTTTCGAACGATTGTTATTCGTGAATCGTAATTTTTTTTTTTTTTAAATTCTTTTTCGTCGCGTACGATTCAATTGCGAATATCGATGTTGGCATACCGGCGATTTCGAATACCGCGTCGTGCGAAAAACCCACATTTTCTTGAAAACGCTTCGAATAACTGCGAGATCCGCACGTAGCCGTCGGCCAATAAGACGTTTCGAACGACATTAGAGAATTGCGCACGAGTCGCAAGGTCGCGAGTACAGTAATTTCGTGTTCCGCGAGTACAAATCATGTTTCGAGACCGTACAGAATATTATAATTTATGTGTATATGTATATAGAGCTGAAAAGATCTCGTAACCATGACGATTCATGGTCCATTTTTTCTATATATATTTACTACTATAACAGTTAACTACCGATACGAACCGTACGGTGATCTTTATCTGTGCGCGCGGTTTTCGCGGGGAAAAAACAAAAATTTCTTTCCGGAAACATTTTGATTGTCGGCCGTCTAACTCGACGTTTTCCGGTACAATCGTTCACAGCCAAATGTTTTCCGCGCGAAACTGTACGACACCGTTAGACGCACGCCGAGACGCAATCGGGAAATCGTTCGGTTTCGCGTTCTGCGACTGGAACTCGACCGCCGTCGCCGACAAAGACGGGGACGGAAAACGATTAGAATAATACGAAAAAAAAAAAACCAGCCGATAATCGTATTCAGCGTTTCCATCACCCCCGTAAGGCTGTGTGTCAAAAATTCGATTCGCTCGTAGCATTACCGGCGAGTGCATCAGCAGAACGCAATTTTTCGTCTCTACGGCGGATGAAAACGTGGATGAGATCAAGGATACGAATGACGATATTCGCCAACCCCTCCCCCCATCGTAATATAAATCTGAATCCGCAACCGATCGTGTTTGTCGATCGAAACCTAACCTAACCTATCGAGCACACGATATCCGTTACGACGGTTTTTTTTTTATTTTTTTTACCACGGACTAACGTACGGACTTGTGCTCGTCGGCCCGTCCGTATGACGTTGTGTTCCCGGAGATGTTTTTAAAAATTATAGCGTGTACCGGTCAACGCGGCTACCTACCGTCCCGATCGGAAAATTATTACGTACCGCCGCACGCATTCGTTTCGACGAGTAATTAAATCATCCCGTACGATACGACTAAGTATACGCCTAAGCACGTCATCAAAATCAATTTGTACGTACCTGTATACTTACGTACACGACGAGTACGGCCGTTTTAATTATGGCCTCGGTACGACTCGACAGAGAAAAACGTCCAGGTGGTTCCGGCGGGGGGGGGGGAAATAGTATTCGTGATACCGCGTACGTGTAATGATGATAATGATAATAATATTCGTCGTAGGCATTTGTGTGCGTATCCGACGGCGGAAGTCGACGTGAAGGACGACATTGCTTCGGGTTTCGTTCTTCTGTCGACGAAAACCGTACGACGAACGACGACGATTGGAACGTTATCGCACACTTAGTGCACATGGTGAACGTCACGTGATGTCCTAACCGAATCCAGCGTTAAGCTCGGCGCGTTGAACGATCTACGGACGTGCCGTGTGTGCCTTCTAAAAGCGCGTTAGGTCGGCTTACCCCGCTTACCTTAACGATTATACCCCCCCAGCCATTCCTTTAATATTTCTAAAATGGAAAATCGCATAAGACAATTTTAATTGTCGGCAACAGATAAACGTCGACGCGATTTCGTGGTTTCTTTCGTTTTATGATTTTCAATACCGAAATAAATATACATATACATATATATATATGTTTTTTTAAACTGTACCATTCTGCAGACCTCCCTCTCCTTGAAAAGATCCTGGGTACGAGCACTAGTTGTTAGACGCTTACATAAACTAGATACCGTGCGAATCGCGAAATACGTACGTTTTTATCTTGTACGCACCTACTGTTGTATACAGTCATTTTCAACATTACAATTATCACAATAATTATCTTACTGATATTCTATTTCTTTTTTACGTCGTTTGTGTAATATGTGTAGATTATGTGACTTACCACATACACACGTATATATAATCATGGAGGATTGTTTAACAGTATGATATTATTATTATTATTATTATTATTAGTATAAACAATTCATTTCAATTATTAAACGCAGTTTTAGCGATAAAATACATGACTTATACAATCAAAACAGTTGTTATTATTCTTTACTGAATCAACCGCATTATTCATCCCGTCTGCCATACACTACGTATAATTTATACGTATTTCGTAGACACCTCCAACTAGGAAATCGATATGTTGGTGCGCGTTATACACATTCTGCGGGGAAAATATCGTTTATTATTATTGTTGTTGTTGTTGTTATTATTATTATTATACGAAACGAAATGTCTAGCCCAAATGGGCCGTATGACGTGTTTGACGAAACGTTATACTGTTGAAAATAACAAACGATAATTAGAATAGCTGTTTAAAAAAAAAACTCGTAAAAATTATTTTTAATTGAAATTATACGTTGACAATGGCGGTACGTAAACCTTGAACGAACGTTTAAAAAGCGTAGACCACGTGGAATCAATAATATGTCAATAAATAATAACAGTAACGACAATAAAGATTAATGGACTTTTTATGTAAAACGGCGAAAATTGTCTCTCGTTGTATATAATTTATTATTATTATTATTATTATTATTATAATTATGGTTTGTCATATACATAGTTTTCAGAAAAAAATCGAAAAAAAAATTAATAACTTTTTAATTCGTCTGTACATAGTATATTAGTGTTGCGTGTTAAAAATACAACGTTTTCCCCGTCTCTGCTGCGTAAAATAGCTTCCGCAAAGTACAAATATCCGTTTGCAATACTTCAAGAGTGTCAGTAGCATTATATTATTTATGAACGAACTCAAGTAGAACACGGACGGCGGCTTACTCTCTAAACTAATTAATGATTCAAGCGTATATTTTTAATACGAAATTTCTCCGTGTTCATATTTAATTTTATTTGCGTTCCGAAAGAATCGATAATTTCTCGTACCCTCGCCACGCGAAGAAAAGAAAACGCTTGGTTACAACTTTTTATCGTGATGAAAAATTGAAATATACATGTTTCGTTTTCATCTTCTTTAAAATAATAACAATAATAATGATTAGGTCTCTCGTATTTCAGCGCATTTGCATTTTTTATTTTTTATTTTTTTTTTTCGAAACGATTGACACGATGCTTTTGAAGCTACGAATGTAGCTATCGTCAAAGCGCACATCATTTTAATAACGATTTTTTTTTTCTAATATCTTGGTTTTTAAAGTTTGAGTGCATTATTTAAGTTTCTATATTATTTATTCATTTTGACTTTTTCGTTTAGAAATAAGGAAAAAAAACAATCGGCTAAACTAAATTTAAATAGAAAATATAAACTTTATTTTTTTTTACTTTATAGATTTTTTTCAATGTATTTGTAGTAGACTATAAATGCTTTTGTTTCGAAGTTTTTTCAATTATTAAATAATTAAATTCTTTCAAAAATGAAAAAAATGAAATTATTTTTATTGTATTTTTGAGAAGCATTTTTTTTTTGGATATTTTAGTGATATAAAATTTTTTTTGTACTTTTCCGATTTCAAAATATATATATATATACATTTGGTGAATACAATAATACACAAGTACAAAACTCATAACATAGTTTCTCGAAAAAATTCAAACACAAAGTAAAATATTGTTTAAATTATTTCGTTTATATTACCAGCTATATATATTAAAATACACACACACACACACACATATATATATATATATACATTTTAACCTAATTTACAATATATGAATAATTTATATTTTAATTTATGCGTCATAAAATTATACTATACGCGACTAAACCTACTATAAATTTAAATTTTTACCTGTCCGTATTGAAAGTAAATATTATAATGCCGTATACACGTCCATGTACCTGTTAACGTGACGTAGACGTCATTAACTTTATGAATTATAAATAACAAAAAACGACCAATTTCAACATACACACACACACACATATATATATATATATAATACGTACGTCTTTTTTTCCCCTTTTTCCAAACAGTATTTCTCTACACTCGTTGTACGAAATACTTACACATCATTTAATCGTTTATTCGATTATTTCGTACGCGCGCAGACATTACGACGTATTATACGGAGATGTGAATAAAAAATGACGAACTCTAATATCGAAAACTAATAAAAAAAAATTAAAAAAAAAAAAAAACAACAACAACGATCGTCGTGTACATGCGTTCGGCCGATTATTCAATCCGTTTCGAGCGCATTGTCGATTAAATCGGCTTCCGTCTGTGCGCGGCGCGGGTTAGGTTAGGTGATTTCGCCGTGCCGCTCTTTTCCCCGATCCCGCGTCCGCTCGTTGCGGATATTTCGTTAAAAGCGGATTTGCCAATCGTCGGCCTCCCCTCGCGCGCGCTAACAGAACAATCGGCGTACTGTGATTTTTACCAGAGCGTCAATGTAATTATCAACGCGAAATAAAAAAAAATTTAAAAAAAAATGATAATAACAACAATAATAATAACCCTGCTGCGAAACGCGTTTGTTCGCGAAAAATAAATAATAATAAACGAGTTCGGAGTGTATACACACGTACAAACACACACACAGTATAGGTACTTTGGGTATTGGGCGAGATAATTGGCTTTAACGCTGACAAGTAACCGTTTTTTTTTTATGCAAAACAAAAAATTTATACGTAGCAAAAAACGCAATGTGTTTTTTTAATCATTTTAATAAGATTTCGACCCCTAATATTGGATACACCTGCCTTTAGTTATTTTTTTTTTTTTTTAATCGTATTTATACGTTTGGTTTACGAATTTAATTATACGACTGAAATCATAACATCATGAACACGCCTACGATAAGTACGAACGTACGAACATCACGACGCGTTGAATTTCGTTAAGGAAGAAAAATGTCAAAAGTTCGGTTGTGGCGTTGTTCCCGTCTTATAAACTCGGCGAACTAGTTACATTTTTAAATACGACGACGTATTTATATCAAAAACTAAACGAGAATAATGTCATTTACGTGTTGTCGCAATCTCGTTTCAATGTTTACGTAAAACGTTCAAAACGTAAACCGTAACGATTTTTCGACACGAATAATTAACATAAAATTTGTTTCGAAAAAATAATCGAACCGACGAAATGCTTGATTCACACGCGTAACAACAACGTTCAATTCGACATTAAAATACATATTTATATATAGAACTGTCTATAAATACAAACATATTTGTAGTTCGAGTATATTTGACGATGTACTTCAAACGTTCGAAGAAATCACACACACACACACGTGTGTACAATGTATTCAAATAAAACCGAACGTTGTTCAGTTTTGAAATTAAACTGTTGTTTAGAATCGGATAATGTTTTAGTTCATAGACGATTCCCATTTGGAAAGAGGAGAAAGAAAACTGTAAATTTCGAAACGTTGAAATCAAATCTGAATACGAATTAAATATATTTGTCGAAGAGTACCAATAATTAATGGAATTTCGTTAGCCCGATCGTTGTAGTACGCACAAATCAATCGTTCGGAAATTAAATGATAATGCTACTCCGAGTGTATCGAAAATTGAAAAACGTCTATTATTTCGTTTTTGAGAAAATCGCATTTGAACGATTGAATTTACGATAAAATATAATTATAAACGCATTGCTTTCCTTAATTTAGATCTAACTCGGGTAGTAATAATAACGAAAACTCGTCACTCGTGCTGAATATATTCAGTTCAATATTTTATCGTGTTATTTATTTCAAACGAATTCAATCGTTTTTACGGACCGTCGAACAGTTTCGGTATACACATTAAAATGTTGCAATTATTTTAGGGATTGGACATTTTTTTCAACGACATATCACAAAATATATTTTCAAACCCAAAATCGACATTCGGTGTACGCAAATCACATACGAAATCGTTTTTAAACGCAATATTATATTATACGCCGTTTTCAGAAAGCTAAAATACAGGCCTACGACCTAATCCAACAAATCCGTCCTCAAGCGGGTTTACCTAAAATAATAGTGTTAATCCTTTCTTAGCGCACGCCTACGTCATAATAGCTATCCGTATGCCGAGTTTCAGCCCGATCCGTCCAGTGGTTTGAGCTGTACGTCGATAGATCAGTCAGCCGGGTTTCCCTTTTATAGATGTACAGGTGTATACATCGTTTTCACGAGCAACTGATTATTATATTATTCCGTTCGCGTAATATTTTTACCGATTTCCTTATTTATAATTTTTAATGTCTTTCTCGGCTTCGAACAAACGAATGGTTTACAAAGCATTTTTTTTTTTTTCAGTTTATTTGCCTATAATTTGTACCCTCACCCTCCCCAACAACAACGAACGTTTTAAAATATCCATTTGTTTATATATATATGTACGTGTAATATGACATTGTAAGACGATTTATAATACGAATCGGTAAGTTCGTAGGAGATTTGTTTTCCCGAAGTTGTTGCACCCGCACGTAACGGATATCGTTGGTTGACGTGGTTCAGTCCGGTTCCGAGAGCGGCCGTCGACAGGCGTCGTCGTGCGATGCCACGTTATCCGTTTCGTATGTTGACGAGTCGTCGACGTGTCACAGGTCGCGTTGCACCGACACGTCGTGGCGACGACGAAACTCAAACAAAACGTTCTCCGGGCCGTCGAAAGGCTCGACTAACGAATCTCGACGTTCGCGAATCACTCGGACGCTACCGGGGGACAAAGCAGGTGGACTCGGGTGCGTCGTTACCGGTGCTCGAATCGGAAAATATAAAATGCGGTGGAGCTGGATTGGAAATTTCGAAACAGCGTTTCACCGTGAATACATAACCTGATTTCTATTATTTTTTTGTCAGTTGAAAAAAATGTCAGTTTTTAATACAAGTAGTATTCTGCCACGTTCTGCGTGAATAAACGACTAATGCACCCGTTTAAATTTAAGTAAGAATAGTAATATGCAAAAATCATTTATATGATAATATCCTATCACATTGTACGAACAAAAATGATAATGTATTCACGCTGTACAGGAATACACGGGCACATGATCATCACTAATAACAACATAGAACGTTCAAAACGGTTCGCCGTTAAACGACGTTGTTGATCGACAATTTGTGCTGCCACAGATATGCGGTTTTATAGTATGTCTGTGGGTAAATCTAAGAATAGTTGTCGAATAATATTCTGCGAGAAGTGATATCAATTAGGTACTTGACACGGCAATAACGTATTAAAAATAATAATAATAATATTGAAAATAACAATATCAAACATACAATTTTATCTATACCCAGGTTATAAGCGTTCCTTTGAAAATCGTGGTGAATCGTGGCTAATTTTTTTTGAATGTACTAGAAGTGCTCCGTCTCCTTGCGTCCCTCCTCCCACCTCCCCAAAATTCGACACGAGTGTCTCGCAATCGTCCGAGAAGTCCAAAACCGGTCCTTCGGTTCGCACGATCGAATCAGCGGGGATGACGATAAATATTTAGCGACACCTGTTGTAGCAGTGAACGTAGATTTTCAATGTTTTAAAAATCGTTATAAAGTACACCGAAGATTACAACCAGTGCCGGATTTAGAAACGTGCAGCCCGTCTTTGGTCGGCCGCTCCGTTTTTCTGATTACATATGTAATTGTAACGGTATCAAAAGTAAGGTCGAAAAAATAGAATTGTGTCGAGTAATAAACTAAAAATATACAATTATATGGAATAATATTTGTGTTATTTTAAAATCACAGCGAACATATATATACACGTTGTACTCGAATAACGTAAATCATTATAATTATATCGGTACTCTTCCAGATTCACGCGTATGTTTTGTTAACTATATACCGTTTCGATTCGAACGTTGTGATTTTTGAATGTGCATTGAAAATGATGATTTCGACCGGAAACTACGACGAATCGTTCGATTTCGCGGACAGCGTTTCATTTTGTTCGCGGAGTCTGAACGAGAGCTGTGGAATGGAATTTTATTTTGTTTTACTTTTTCAACCTTTGTACGTCGGGCAGAGAAAAAGCGAGCCGACAAACGACGTATTGTGAATTACCATTTCGTGCGCGAGAACGGGAGATTTCGTAATGTCGCGGAAAACACGTCATCGTGCGGGCCGTGCGCGCGGCGTGACGCGTTCGAGCGAAACAAATCGTCACGAGAATTATTATGATAACAACAACAGCGGCACGTCAACATCGTAAAAAATCGTATCCGTCAGGAGAGCGGTCAATTGATGAAACGTTTTCGGCGGCCATGTCGATCTTATCTCGCGTCGACATCTCGGCGGGGAAACGGAAACATAAAAAGAGAGAGAGAACGAGCGTGCGTGGGGGGGGGAACGCGCCTCGCGTTTAAAACAACGCGCGGGAATGACTCTTTCCCCTCGCGTCGGAGTGCTTTCGGGCGGACCCCGCCACCGTCCCGTCCGCGAAACCGGCACCGATATTTCCTTTTATCCCACATGTCCTACTTAAAGGCGGTGTGAACGCTTCCTACATACTTACGCAGATCAATAATTGGACACAATGTTAACAAGAGTCTCGCTCCCCCACTGTCCGCCCGCTAACCCCCTAGCGCCGCCACCCGCGCGGTCGGTCGGTCGGTGCACGAGTCCCCGTCCCCGCCGGGCCCTTCGCTATTAATTATATTATATTAATAGTTAGTTTGGCAACGTGGCGCGCGCGGTTGTTCTCGAGACCGTGCATGCGCGCCGATTGACGCTTCCGCGCGCGCCGGCCCCCTTTTCGCCGCTACCCTTTCGCGCGAACCGCCCGACGGCCTCTCCTTTTTCATCCCGTTTTTCGGTGCGCGTCGTTTCCGTCGACAAACGAAACGAAACGGACGAGTCGTCGTCGCGATAGCGGCGCGGCGGCGGGGAAGGACGATTCGTACGGACGAACGTTTCGGAATAAAACTGACGAAAAAACGATCCGCACGGAAGTTTGTTTCGAACACGCCGCGAAGGAGTCGGTCGATTGTTATTTATTTTGTATCGCCAATCAACTCGCGTGCGTGCGTGTGTGCGTTGTACGAGTCTCGTTGTGATCCCGCAACAGAGTTTAGAAACCGTCAGAAGTTAATCGTACGCGGAGTAAACATCGTACACGGAAACGGCGTGATAATCGTGCGGCCGGGAGGGACCGCAGTTCGTGCCGCAGAAGAAGGCGAGAAATACACGAAAAAACGGAACTCGCGCCCTCCTTTTGTCGGCCCGGTAGTCCCGTGTGTCATCGACGTGCTCTTTTTTACCGCTTGCGGCGTGGCGAACGTGTGATCCCGGAGCGGTCAGGTCAGGTGGACGACGTGCGCTTGTACGAATCGTTGTCATTACTCGACTTGTTGCCGGCGTTGGACGGGATTCGGTGGACGGGAACAAAAAGCGTCCGGAAAACGATGCGCGTTTCATTTGCCCGTCGTTCGTCGTTGATTGTCGACGGCACGGGTGTTCGGAAAGCGGTCCTAACCCCTTGTCTCGAAAAGGTCCGCCACGCCGTTTTCAACGGTCGTCTCGATTGCGTTTCGCTCTGACGACGCGGAATATTGTCGCGACACGGCAACGTCTTGGGAACGAAACGGATAATCGTCGCTGGCCGTATGACGGTAGCTCTGTTTTGTGTATGCTCGGCGTGTGCGTACCTGACCGTCCGCTCGTGGTCGCCGATCGTGTGCGAGACTTTGCCGAAGTGGTGAAAAAAATAGTGTTCGACGCCGACGGGTGCCAACGTATCCGCCTGTCTTCGCATACAGTTTCCAACGTCAACCGTCCCCGGCCGCGTGACACGCGCTGCACTCACGACCGATGACGTGCACCGCTCGCGTTATCACGTCGGGGAAATAATGCAATTGCAACGCGTCGACAAGAAACCCACGACGGTCGCCGCGCCTTACAGCGCTTTTCGTCGTGTCCGTTTTCTCGACACCGTCCGGGTCCCTCCAACCGATCCAGTCCGGGACGGACGTGGCCAAAGAACGCGAACCTGAAGGCGTACCACGTGCCACGAATGTCGCTCGAGGCGTGTCGATGCCGTCCGGTGATCCGGGTCGGATTGGCGCGGGCAGGGGGGTAGGTCTTCACAGGCTTCAGTAGCGGATTTTCAACAATTTTCTGAGGAGGTCCAAAAAAAAAAATAGTACATCAAACCAATATAAAAAAAGTATTGTAGTATTTTTGATACTGGAATTATGGATCATTGATCTCCTGCACGGTCCTCTCCGTATCCTGATCCGCTCGATCCACGTATACGTAAACTCGCGTACGCATTCTATTACTTCCAGGCGAATCATCGAACGTCAAACGTTAGGTTCCGATCGCGTCCCAACGACTATTATGTACAATCGATGTTAATTGATCAATCGATAATTTTAAAACCACGTGTTCTTTGACGAGAAATCCGAGCTATTGGTTTACGTGTTTTATTATTATCGTTTGCCGAATAATGAAAATATATTAAAACAGACTATACATACATATATATATACATTTGGCATGATCTAAATGATCCAGTTCGATGATATTCGTGACGAAAAACCGGCCGCGCATTGATTTTTATTGTCGTCCGTATTTGTTCGTTAAAAACATTTTGAAAAATTTAGAAACCGGTGAAATATATTTCGATTGGATTGAATCGAAACGAACATTTGTTTTTTTTCTACACGCGTTTCGGTGGTGAGCAGATATCAACGTTTTTACGATTTCGTTCGGACAAACGAGTGGTGTGTTACGTCTAAATAAATCGTTGCGTACGTGTAGTACATTTGTTGTGCCGCGGTAGTGAGGTTAGGTAATTGAGGTCGGCGTGTGCGCTGAATCAACAGTTTGACGTTGACGTTTTGTGCGCGTTTCGTTTCCGAGTCCGACGGCCGTTTAAAGAAGCCTGCCGATGAGTTGAACTTGAACGGATTAAGCACATTGTTATCAGCATCGAAGGGGTTTTGCGTATTTCCACGTTTATTCGTAACGTTGTGAATTGCCGTTACCCGCACGGGCTGGGGCGTGTTTTGCAATAATTTTTTTTATCGAGTAAAAGAGTCGTCGTGTCTGAATTAGATCTGAAAAACCGGTCAAACGTCCTCAACTCGCGTGCTGTTAAAAAAAAACCCGATCAAATAGTCAAGACGAATACAACGTTCGAAAATAACCCCGCGTTTTAAATCTTTTGAAACACCTCCAAACGTCGTACGCAGCGCCAGTCGATCTTATGAAAATCGTTCAAATCGCGAATCACGAAATCAATACGAACACTTTCGAAAATTATCCGAAATGTCGTAAAAAAAAGCATTGTAAATGTTTAAAACTGTTCGAATACTTAACGGTTTTTTGTTAAACTTTTGTTTTTTAATCGGCGCTATTAACACTTTTGACTTCCGGACAACAGGACGGTAAAGGGTCCGACTCACAAAATATACATAAATTACATCGAGAATTTGATTCGTCGTACCCCTAACCGCAATAACGACATACCGTCTCGATTTACTTGTTCTTAGTTTGTCGACCAGTTTCTAATGTATATAACAAATTACGATCGGACGATCGACACTGTTTTATCGGATTCCATTCGAACACACGATCTGAAAAGTATTATGCAAATGCATTCGAACACTTTTCATTCGAATAGTTTACACGACTTTCATAATAATAACGCGACCTATGCAGAATCGCATTTCAAACGCGATATCCATACGGTTGTTTTCCAATTCAATATTATTGATCTGCGATACGACCCAAAAAGATGTTCGACGATGACGTCGACTGTTTTTTTTCGACCGCCGGATTTGGTCGAGCTGTTAATTCGGATGTTCGTCGTCGTCGTTGTTGTTGTTGAAATATTCACTGAATCACATTTGATTTTAACTAAAAACATTTTTCATAAGCTTTAGGAAACATTACGTTGAATATGATAAATACATCGTGCCCGTGCACAACGACTGAAAACAAAGCCATCAATAAAATGACGACATTTAAATTGGTAATTTTTCCTATTCTTTTTCCGTCGCATTACGCATCAAAAAAACAAAAAACAAAAAACAAAAAAACCGATCTACCGTGATTCGAGTATAACGTTAGGTTTTATTTATTTTGACGACGATATACATCATTGTTCGAATAATAATAATAACGCGTACGCACACGTATAAACGATATTAATATCAACCGATCTGTGATAGTGTGTGTGTTATGTATTGTATATTTTGGGATGAAACTCGGACGCGTTCACACGGATCTCTACAGGTCCACCGTCGGATCGAATCTTTTTCGACGGTTAGAAAATCGATACGTATAAATCGTATTTTTATTCATTAAAAGCTGCACGTTAAAACATCGACAAACGTCATGCGCGCGCGTCTTAGGGTTCGTTACATTTAATTTCAGCAAATCTTGTTTCTTTATTATAATAATAATAACATATATATATATTCCTCGCCATACATCCTATTCCCCTATTCGACCCAATGACGAAAGTATTGAAATTTCTCTTCTGCCATTAAAACCAAAGTGTTTAAATTTTTATTCATAGAATTTCCATATAAACGTAAAAACGAATACACCGTGATGTTTCGTGCGAAACGTTCATACGAATCCGATATATATCGTACATCATTTTTGTTCATTTTCGCCCGATTTTGACGTCCGCGAGACGTTCGTGACTCTCATCTTTAGCGATAAAATGTTATTGTTATCTTTTATCGCTTGCCATACAGATTTTTCAAACGTATCAAACATTTATGGTTTACACTTTCACATCGTGAAACGGTTATATATACATATACAAACACAAACACGGGCTACGGGTTGGCTACGCCACTGGGCGGCTGTGGACACGTCGAGACGGGACACGGTCCGAGCAAAACATAATGCAAACCGTGATAACGTCGTATCGCAACGCGGTCACACACACGTTCGTAGATCTCGTATTGTTTATACGGTTTAACGGGGATTTTTTCTTTTTATACGAAACTAGAAAACGTTCACCTCAACGGTCCGGCGGGGGGAGATTTGCGCGACGACGTTATCGTCTCGAGAGTTGTCGCCGTTATCGGGGAACGCGCCTCTGAAAATACGTGTCGTCCGTGTTCGCGCGACAAAAGCGTAAAAACACTCCTCGGCCCTTTTAAAGCCGCCGGTCCCGTCACCACAACGTGTGTATAATCGAGTACACAGAATCAAATCGTTTTTCGAAACGGTCGGGTTGATCGGCGGTGATTGTTGTACGCGGCGCTTCCGAGGCGATTTTTTTTGTCCGCGTCGGGCAGTGACGTGAACTGGGAGTCCCCCCGGTGAAAAATATAATATGAGTACTGAATATAGAATACTCATCGAAATTATTATGTTCATGCCGCGCGAATCATGTACGGTAGCGGCGCTAGTTTCTCGTCGAGAACATCAACCGACAACGTCGTGCGGTGATAACGTTACCGTAAGGATCGTGTCCGTCGTTGTCGGTAAATATTTCTATTTTCACCGAGTGGTCTCACTGGCTATTGCGATTTGCAAACCTCGATTTGATAAAAAAACGCCTTCAGGTATTTGATTTGGTCCATTCGCTATATCCGTACATATAACCCTTTAGAATTTGCTCGACTTACGGTCGAGGTTGACAATGTTCGTGAGATGAAGTGAGCCCGCCAACCGCCCCGATATCGCCGTCTAACCGCCGACTCAGACGACCCCGAGAGCGCGTAACGCTCTATACGAAATACATACATAAACACAAGACCGATTTGGGGGGTTTTCAACCGTCCGCGGATCTTTTTAACGATTAAAATAAATTGAATTTATTATACTGAATCGTTAAGATGTGATAACACACGATTTACACACGATTTTACCGTATACAACATGATCTAGTAATTAAATCTAGTAGCTGAAAATATATGATTCGGCCCTCCCTTCCCCCCGAAAATGTGTACTCGTATGTATATATGTATAGTAGCGTTATTTCGTGTTTACAAGAAAAGTCGCGACTATTTTCCGCAATGACTTTACCGTTGTATTCGCAGTACTCGAATTTAATGTATATTATTCAATGATTACGGGACGAAAGTTTTTACGAGAATAATTGATCGTCGTCCACGTCAAACACCAGACGTTTTTATTTATTTATTTAATTATTTACGGTACTGCTCGTATAACTTACGACTATTATATATATATAGTTTTTAATCCCGTCTTGGTTTTTTTTCTCTTTTTTTTTTTTGCTGCTGCCGTACAGCGGACTACGGCTCGTCGGAAATCGTGTATTTATTATGAAAATTCTATTATTTAATATTTATAACTTATGAGCGAACGAAAAAAATAAACAGAACAAAAATGTTTATTAGTTATATATATATATATTATGTACAAGAAATAGTTCACGGACTCGTTTATTTATACGACTCCGTCGTGAAAATATATATCAACGGTTAGTTAATTGTTGGACGGATCGGACACACACACACACACACACACACACATGTATATAATATTGATATTGATATTGATATTGCGCGTTATTAGTGACAACTAACCGTTATCTCATCTCGACTTCCATAATAAAAATCTCATGTCGCACATAATATTGCGTACGCGTAAACATTTCTACTGAACACGATTCGTTCGGCTAGATACATGCCACGTATTTCAGAAGCACGCGGTTCGCACGACAAACAGGAGATCCGTCGTGGCGACGCGGTTGGTTTCGTCACGTTCTTGTAAACAACGACTGTAGCGACTGTGTGCAAAGGCGTCCGGACCCTCCGCCACCATCGCTGTCGCCGCACTAAATCTGCACGTCCGGCTAACAGGGTCGGCGAACGACAAAAAGAACAGAAAAAACCGACAAAAAAAACATCGGCACGCGTGTCGACAATCACACATTCGTATTCGTGATTCCTGAACGCGTTTGTTTTTTCGTTTCCGAAAAATATTCGAATAGTGTTTTAAAATGCTAATAAAAAGTATTATTATCACGCAGAGAATTAGTTCCGCGAGTGCAAAATACTAGCTTCGCCTAACATCATCCCTCTCCCTATGTACATTAAAAAAAAAAAAAACCATTTTCCGAACGCTGAAAAATTTAATTAAAAATATTAATTTTTTTGTTTTTTTTTTTTAATCAACCTAAAATTATTTACGACTTTATGAGTATAATTTCGTGTATGTTTATTATGAATAAAATAAAGACCACTTTTTATATATATATAATATATATATAATAATAATCGATCCAATCGAAATGAAATAGGTGTTTTCGGTTACTTACGACTGACGAGAAAAATACATTCGTCCGGTCATCATATACGAATACAATAAATATGGAAAACAGTGATTTTTAATCTAACTCGACGATAATTTCAACCGTACGCGTTGCATAGGAAACGGGCACCCGTAACACCGTACCCCGCCCCCCTGTATGTAGTGCAACCGTGGGGGGGGGGTCCCTGGTCCAGACCCTTCCCTTGAGTATTTCTAAACAAGGAAAATCGTATGAAATAATATTAAATTATTGTCTAATTATATTTTACAGTAAAACGTATTTTCATCGGTTTTGATAATAAAATAATTTTTTCTTTTCAAATTTTACATTTTATTATTCACACGGTTAGTAACTCCCCTCCCCCCCTGTGTGTGTGTGTGTGTGTGTGTGTGTATGGGGCGAGGGGAGTCTCTTGGTCTTCTTTTTCGTGTCGTCAAACGCCGTCACACGGCCAGACCGAAATCGTGCAACCCCGAAACGTGCACGACACAACCCTGTGCCCCCCGGTCCCGTCAGTTCCGCCGCGTCGTACGGGCGCGTTTTTTTTACGCTTTTCCAAAACGTCCGTTCTTCGAATAAACCCGCGTCGTCGACGGCGACAAGACGGTGACCGTCCAAGAACCGTGAACGCCTAACCTCAGAACCAACCTCGCCAACCTCGCCAACCGACGCCCGACGTTTGACCGTAATCGTTTTCTTGTTCGTTATTACGTACCGGAAAAGAATGAAAAAACTGCAAGGGCCAGGGGACACGGAGCGTCGTAAACAAAAATATTATATTAACATAATTATTATTTGTGTGTGTGTGCGTGTGCGTGTGTGCGTGTGTACACGATTAAACGTACACTGGATTTCGTCCAAGGTCGTGTTGTTTTTTTAATATTTCTGTTGATATTCAAAATTGATAAAAGATGAATAAAATGTAAATATAATACACAGTTAGAACAATACATTTAATGACGAACGTTCTATACAGGAAACGTCGTATTTCGAATTACACTCGTTGTTTTATTTTTTATTATTTATACGTATACATAAATGCGCGTATAGATATGCCGGGAAAACGTTTTTTTTTTTTTCATAATCTTTATTCTTTTAGATGTTGAAAATAATAAAATAAAAAAAACGTAAGTACGTCATTATACGTGTTGGTTGATTACGCGAATGTTTGTATTTATGTTATAACCGGATCGAATTAAAAAAAAAAAATATATGTAACGTCTTTAATCAAAAGTATAAACACTGAAAATACATAATTAATTAAAACATCTCCGAGTTCAAACTACGCAACGCGCGTTTTAATGAAAAATCAATACCGTTTTCAGGAAAATAATAAATTACGAGTTATGAATAATGTTTTTAAAAATATAAAAATCGTTAGCCGGCGTAATCTCGTAAAAGCAATAATAATTACGTGCAGTGTAAAATCTTAACGATTTTATATCGTACGGACGAAAAAACCAAAAAAATGGAAAATTCGATTAGGAAAATAATATGTTTTACACAATTCGTACGAACAACGTACTTCAACAAGAGAATGTGTAAAACAATTGTTTGGTATACATAAAATTTTTTTCGTCATCGTCGATCTGTCCTTAGCGCCGCGTAAAACGTACTAAAAAAATAACGTACGTGTGACGTGAATTTTTTTTCTTAATTTTATTCGCCGAGTCGTCCGAAACCGTGAACGCGCGGGACAATAACGACAATGACGATGTTTGATCGGGAAATCAGACGGAACGCCCGTTTTTGCCCATTGCGTTCGGGTTTGACCGTTTTTTTAGATCGTTCGATTACACGCGAAAATAATTCGCGAACCGGTCGATGCGTACGATCGGAAAATAAGTACGCGCGTCCTATTTTCGGTTCGGTTTCCATTAGGGCCGTACAATATAACCGCGTGCGCGCACACGTCATTGTTCGGGTCGAAAGACCCCGAAACACACGAGCGCGACACGCGCTATACGAAAATCGTGTTTCTAAACGAAAATCGTGTGAAAATAAATACGATGCAAATACGTCGTACGGCAATCCGAACGTTTTATCCGACCATCGTCATATTGAAATACCCGTTGTTCCAGCCGTGATATCAATAACTTCTTCGCGTGCAACGTCGAGACGACAAAGAGCCTGAAAACGGCGATTGCGTCGGTCGGTTTTTTTTTTTTAAGACCTTTGAAGGTACAAAACATTCCGAACGTGTACACGGCCCACAACGGTCGAATTGGATTAATAGTTCACGTGCATATAACCGAGCGGCAAATCCCCGAACGATCGGACAACGATTAAATACGACGACAGACAACATAAACTATGTCCTCCGAAAATTCCGAATTTCCAACGTCGGTTAATAGCTTCGGCGCGAGACGATTCCAAATCGCGTACACGTCCGTCTTGCGCGCATCGTCCTGGATCCCGACAAAATCAACAAACACCCCCCCCACCCCTGAAGAAGGTCGTCAATAATTTTCCGAACTTATGTCTGCGCCGTTGCCCACACGCGCGCGACAACGCGGGACTATAGTTTTCGGTCTCGATTTAAGAACATACCGCACCACGTCCGGCCGAACGGGGAACCGATCTCGTCCGGTTTCTTTGAATCCGCATTGACCGCCGCGTGTCCCCGGTTCTCACAAGGTTATCGATCTTTTTAGCACGCGAATCCCGTACCGAAAATCGATCGCGACGACCCGCGAAATGGTTTTCACCAAAAAAAAAAAACATACGTTTCCCATAATCCGTACGATTAACGGGTTAACTGCCATACGTGGTACGCCGTTGCTTTTCAAACGCACGCCGTACCGTTTATCGCAATGTTTGTTCGTCACACGAAAACCTTCTTCTTCTTCGTCTCCCTCGCCTCCGATCACAGCCGTTCATTTCCATAACCTAACCTTACCGCTTCCCTCCTCGTAACGTGACCAAACACCATCCGAGTCTATTCTCTCTCGTCTTTCATCCGCTATACCTGTTTGCTTCCACTGGCATTATTCGTCCCTTGTCCATTCTTCTCTTGTCACTCCGCTCTGTCCTATTTTCTCGTCAACCGCCTCCCCCCCAAACACTCTGAACCGTACAACGTAGCTGTAGAGTCTCACTACACTCTCAACAGAACTCACCCTTTCGGCCTCGTCCGAATTCTCTTATCCGCGCAGAACCACCAGACGTTTTTCTCTACACTCGATGCGCCCGCGTTCCACGTCCTCGTCAAAACCGCCGTATACGAACACGCACTTGGACCGTTCATGGCCGCGATCCCGAAACGATCAACGAAACGTTCACACTGGCGGGCCCCATTTCCGTTTGCCCGACCCCGTGGGCGTTAAGTTTTTTTCTTTTGCCGGGATTTAGGCCGCACGTAACGTACCCGAACACACACACACACACGCACACGTAGACTTGACCGCGAAACGAGTGTGTCATCGGTACGACGGGCGTGTGCGCCGAGAGAAAATCGCAAAACGCACAAATTTGTCTGGTTTAATGAAACCCTTGCGCGGCGTCCGTGAACAAACTCGTCTGCGGGACGGGAACGGCCCGTACGGTTTGACGAGCACGACTCGAAAACAACAATTATAACAACGTCGACGGTTTGAAATCGAATAACGACTTCACTTACGCCTTTGATCGAACGGCGGCGCGTCCGTTGTTATGAAAATGTTTTTTTCTACGTGACACGATTTCGGGAGAGGAAAATCGTCGTCGATTACGTTACGGTTTCGTGGCGTTCTTTAATCGGAGATCATCTTATCAGGCGCGGATCCAGCGGGTCATGACAAACATCAAGATTAGGTCTTTTATGTTTACTTGAAAACCGATATACGCATAAATTGCAATTTAAATTTTTTTCACTGGGATTTTTTTTACACTAAAAACGTTTGAAACAATTAATATTTACACGTTGTTTAAATAGTTAATATTTTGTTCTGTACCAACGCGTATATAACGTGTACCCTAAGACTACGTAGCGATCGTTTTCTACTCTCAGGCGCCTTGAGACGTGGCTTCGTGACCTCGCCGGCCTTGCGTTGCTCAATATTCACAAAGCCGTCGACATTAATGACATTATTTCGAGATTTGCAAAAACAAAACGAAGAAGATTAAACTTTGTCATTCATTTTAAAAAATTTACAATAATTAATAAATCACTTAAATATTTTTTTTTTATTGTCTATTATCTATTTGTCCTTTTGAAAAAATGACCCCCACCCCCTCAAAAAAATTTTAGTTCTGGATCCGCGCCTGATCATCATATCAACGCGGATCGTGCCGCAGCGTTTCAACACGACGTTTACGACCAACGTACGTATGATTGAAATTTGTTTTTTTTTTTAATTTAAATTTTCATTAAATTTTTCAGTACAAGTATTATTATTATTATTATTTTTTCGCCTACATAGTTCGCATTCGCTCTCGCTCGGAAACCCCGGATATGATTACGACAATATTAAACTAAGGACGATAATTAAGAAAAGCCATTAAGGCGAAAACTAATTAAATCTTACGTTCCAGACAGAATAAATATAAAGCCTGCAGCCCCGCCCCGGTCACGACCGTCGTTTTGTATACGTGTGTGTACACGATGGCGAAGAAAAATAAAATCGATGAGCGCTGCACCCCCCCCCGGCTCACTACCCCCGGGGTACGTTCGATCTCACGCGCGCCGACTGGCCCCACAAAAAAAAAACGTTCCGGTTCGCGCGCGTTAGGTCGGACGGGTTCTTGCAGATCGCGCCGGCCTGACCGAATCTCCCGGGCCGCTTTGTCGTCTCGGGGTTAGGCCCGGTTTTCAAACGGTACGGGTCGACCGTCACGGTTATACACCGAAGACCAATCAGCCAAAACGGTTCTGGACGTCATCAAACGTACCGTCTTGACGCGTTCCGTTCTGTTCCCCGTGATAACGTTCGTTTCAGTGTTGTTTCGCGTTCCGTTTTCCACCGAACACTTCCAGACGTAGATAACGAATGACGACCCCCCAACAGTGTACAAACATGTACCGTGCGACGCGTGTGATATAATACTGGCCCGTTATACCTAAACTCCATCCCGAGGTCCGTCAAGGTTTTTTAAATTTTTTTCTTTTTTTTTTTTTGTAGGCCCAGGCACGGCCCTGCATCGGTGTACAATAGGCACGTCACTTTGGGGAGGGGGCGTTTTGAGCGTTCGAACACCCCCCAAAAAAAAATGTTTGGTTTTTCGTATGATTATTCATACTCGTTCGATAGTAATGTTATATTATACACTATTATTACATTGTGTTTGTTAAAGCAAAATAAAAATCTAATACCAACAAATAAACAAATTTCGTATGTGATATCAAAAAAAAAAACCTATTTTCCAAAACTACCCACAAAACGTTTTTCTGCGTGCGTCCCCGGTGCTTCCAATTTTTTTCAGACAATCGCCCAAAACGAAATCCGCTTGAATTCGTTTGCTCGACATTCTTAACAACAACAACAACGCATTGTAAAATGTTAATACGCTTTGAAATCGTTCCGGAGTCGCGTTTATGTCTGCGAGTGTCTGTACGGTACAAAATTTCTAGAGGGCCAGGCCGAGTATGGCCTCTCGCCCGCCCGCCCCACCACCCCCCAACGAGTACGTTAAACGCATAAATTCACGCATTGAAAAACCTCATTGATAAACGCACGTGTTATCGTTTTGAGAACGCTGTAACACACACACATCAAATGCATTTAAAAAAAAAAAGCCTGAACGGATAAAAAAGAAGTACGTTTAAATGGTTATCGATTGAAAATAAGTCGTTCTAAGTCCGAGCGGGAACTGTGCAACGGGACGGCTCGAGTTCACGAACACCCGCGATTGTTTTCCAAGTTGTTGCCGGAACAAACCATAACGGAACAGGAAATTTTCTTCCGTCTTGGCGTGTGCAACGAATAATATAATCGTTCCGGTGTACAAACTGCGAAAACCGATGACACGCGCACACACACCCGTCCAGACGTTACCGCGGTCTCGTTGTACGGACGACGTTATCCGAATGTCCGTTTTTTGTCGTGCGAAAACGTTTTTTTTTTTTTTTAACGCGTCCGGCCGATAACAATCTCGGTCGTATTCAAACGTCGAACCCGAGCACCGACTGCGCGCACAGAAAACTTCCGTAGACCCAATCGGTTCGTTATTGTTTTACACGCGTACACCGTGACAGTGGCCGCGGCCAGAAATTTATTTCGGCGTGGGCACTGTTTTAGTCGTTCCAAAATTCAATTTCGCACGGTTTCGCCTGACCGCCGAGTACCTGTATACATTATACATTAAATATACACGCGCGCGCGCGCGTAGTTACCAATTTTTACAAATTTCGTCGATGAATAACACTGATTTGGCTAGTGGCTTAAATTTATATATAGGTATCGCCGTATCGTCGCGCGGTTTTATGATAACGGCTGTTCACAACGTTTGTGTTTATGGCAGTTTTACTGCGCCCTGTTCTTCCGGGGACAGGAACGGAAGCCTTCACGTAGGCGCGAATCCAAGGGGTGGGGGGAGGGGGGGTAAGGGGCGATCGCCTCCCCCCCGTAGACTCTTGTTAAATTTTTTTATTAGTATCGTTTTATAATTCTAACTCTTATCTATGATACTATAGGAAGACAATTTAAAATGAAGTTGTAGCTATGGGATTTTTCGATGTATCGCAAACGATTTCCAATTAAACGTTTTGGAAAATATTTTATTATTCGATGCGACAAAATGAGGATTAAAGTTGTTTTGATTAAGATGGCCCCCCCCCGTAAATAAGTTCTGGATCCGCGCCTGCCTTCACGCGTTATGCGATCAGCGACCACTAATCCCGCTTCCCAAGAACAAAAACCAACCATCAACAACAACGGTAATCATATCAAAACAATCGAAAACTTCAAACAACGCGATAACGAATTGCCCTTTCGTTCCGGATGACCGTTCCTCTATACACGAGCGCGTGACCGCCGTGATTAGTGAAGAAAAACCAAACGCTAATGTAAATACACGACGGTCGTGAAGTCAGTTCCCTGACGGCCTCCTAGTTCGAACAAGCGTCCGAACGGACGGAGACGATATAACGTTACAAACCCGCGGGTTCTGCAGCGTACGACATAACCGTACACACGGCGCAACGATACTCTACGTACTGACAAGTGTTTTACAATTCCTAACCTATACGTTGCATTTATACGAAAAGTCATTCGTTCGCCCGGACGTGCAACGAGAAGGAATAATAATTACAACAAAAGGTCAATCCACGTTTTCACCACGGATAATGTGTATATTCATATTCATATTCATATTATTGTTGTTGTTGTTTTTATTATTATTTATTTATTATTATTATTATTATGATTATTATTGTTATAATTTAATGTTTGTTCCATGACACAAGGCGTAATTTACAATTTGCCGTGCATTGTGTTTTTATATTATACAAATAAATTCTGTTATTCGTGTCGCTTCGATGATGATAATATTATATATTTACAACGGCGTGTATTCTAATATGCACCGTAATTACTAAACCCATTGTATTTAAAAAAAAACACACACACACACAAAACAAAACAAAACCAATTGCATGTTTTTTTTTTTATAACGAAGGAAAACGTAATCGTAAAATTAATTGCTGCAGCGCACCGGTTGCAGCTGTTATTCGATAATCGCGTATATCGGTCTTCGTTATCGATCGCGCCTAAGAAAAACAAAACCCGAACGGTCGCCTTCGAACGGTAACAGCGCGTTAAGATACACATACGTTTGACTTTAACCCGGGCCAAAAGATTTCTTTTCGGATTCAAATCGCGGTACTCGAATCGAGATATCACTAGTTAAAATGACGTTATGGTGACGTAAAATCCAGAAGGAGAACGGCCTATACAATCATAATAGCTTACGTTATTCGAGTACAGCACGTGCATGCTCGTTTGTAATTTCAAAACAAATTTAATACGACCGGGGCGCGATTGTTATTTTATTTTTAGTTTACCATATCCCAGCGCAATATGAATTCGTTCGACAGACGTACTCTTGAATAAAATATTATTTCGCAGCGAATTACAATACGATAGAAACGTTGTGTACGTCGAGTGCACTCGTGATGCACTAATAATATCGGATACGTACGCAATCGAAAAATGGCGCCGCCATTAAAGACGGACCCTGGGCCTCCGCGTTCCTAAGTCCGGCGATGTGTATACACGTACACACACGTATGTTTCAAATGGTTTTAAAAAAAAAAAACGTTTTTTTATACGCGGGGAGTGCCCGCTAGCGTCCTGTACGACATGCGACGGTTATCGTACGCGGATCCAGAACTTATTTACGTGTGGGGGGGCATCTTTTTGTCGCGTCGAATAATAAAATATTTTCCAAAACGTTTTATTGGAAATCGTTTGCGATACACCGAAAAATCCCCATACCTACAACTTCATTTTAAATTGTCTTCCTATAGTATCATAGATAAGAGTAAGAATTATAAAACGATACTAATAAAAAAATTTAACAAGAGTCTACGGGGGGGAGGCGATCGCCCCTTGGCCCCCACCCACCCCTTGGATCCGCGCCTGCGGCACGTTCAAATCGTCGAATATAAAACGAAAAGAAAAAAACAACTCAACGTTATTAACACGAGTTCTTGTACTTCAGACACGCGATAGTATTCTATACGGTCGTGAATTGAGAGAAGCCACCACGCGCGGTGGTCACATAACATCATCCTGTACACTGGGTGAACGCACCAACACCTCGTGGAATCTGGCGCACGCGGACGATAAATACACGAATTATTCGGATCGACTGGATAACGTCGTCTCGCCGTCGCTATTATTCCATACAGTTTTCGAGTGAAGACAACAGTCGAAATCGTATTATTATTATTATTATCGTTATTAACATAGACATTCGGTGGGAAGTAAAATCAATTGCCGTTGTCCAAATGCAAATGACTTGAGAACATAACGTGATGTTACGTTTCGAATGTTTCCCACACGTATAAATATACGGGGAGTGTACGTAAAGTCGGATGAATTAACGTATGTACTTTTCATATAACATTGATGTTTTAACGTTGTTAATGTTATAACAACGTCTTCACGCGGACAAATAAACGTGACCCAGAAAATTATTATTGTCACAATATTATAAACATTTTTATTTTTTATGTACAATTTATATATGTATATATATAGTATTACACGTATTATTCAAATGTGGTTTTTTATTACGTTTTTTACTAGACACACTATCGATTAACAATACTATTTATTGTTTTATGTGTGCCTGTTTCAATATTCAAATACGCTTTATTTTATATTTTTATGCGATGTACATAAAAAAAACCCCGCGTGTTACATATAAACAAATATATAATATTTATGTTTTTATAATTCAACTAAACTATTAATTCTCATAATATATATAGTAAATTTTGTCGTAACTTATAACCGATTCATTTCTGTGGAATTTTTCAACAAAAAACAGTATACCGTGTACGTACGCATTGTATTGAGTCATCTAACATAACATTTGGTATTTCTATTTCCGCCCACTCTATTATATACATTCTGCATAACATAATACATATTAAAAATATTTAAATGATTTTATATACGTGTAACTAAGAAGTTTTTTTATTTTTTTTTACAAGCGTATAATCATAATGTCTTTTTATCGTACTATTTTTTTTTTTTTATTCTTATAATATAAATCCTAGGAAAAATATGTGATTATTATAACAATCCACCTCCTAAATAATAATAATTTAAATAAAAAAAAATACCAATCGTTTTTATAACAAAATATTCAAATCGTATAGAGAAGTTTTCAAACATTATATTACACAATCTAATTTTTAACAATATATTCATACGATTTATATTCTTGTATGCTCGTGCGTAAGTAAATAATTGAGCGTTGAAACGGTTTTAAATATATCTAACGTATTTCTAAGATTAAACTGAAAAAAACCCCGGAAAGTATTACAATCAGAAGTTATTTATTATTTTTTTTTATTATTATAAAATTATATTCATAATTATAAAATTGCCAGTTTGCACAAAAAACTCACAAAAATTATTTATTTATCCGTTGTCTATTTGTTAATGGCGCAAATCGACGATTTTCATTTTCCCATGTAATCCAATATCGACACGGGTAATCGATATACATATATATATATAAAGTATTATTTCGCGTGTACAATCGGTAACTCTATAGCACGTTCCTAAAACGTTACGACGAAAACGATTACGAACGTGGAAAGAAAAAAAAAAAAATGGTTCAAACGTCCGAAATTTCTAGCGATTAAAATTGATAATAAACGAAAATAATACGCTGATTATTTCCAATCCTCCGTCGGTCTAGATGTATTCGTAATTATTCAAATATTTATAAATATACAAATTAATTTTTCCTAATTAGGGTCATATCGTAAAATAGTCGGCAACACGATAATTCGTTCTCGCGCATAGCTCCGTCGTTATCGGGCTTACACCTACGTGTCAAGGACCAAATATTGTAAGATATCGTATAATTAATACGTTACGCGCACAATGTATTATGTTTATTTTTAACCTTTCGGAATATCTCTATGGAAACGAAATCGCTTCGCAATTCCAACGCGCTGAAAATATCTGTCCGTATCCGCGATTTCTTGTCGCCGGCCAGTAATCTCCGCGCGCCGTCGGGCCCGGGGTATCGAAATTAAAAAAACAACGAAATACAACAAAATACAACCAAAAAAAACACCATAATAATAAAAACAATTCATTTCTCACACGGTCCGTCCCGTACGCGTTGTACACCGTTTCTTATTTTTATTGTTGCGCGTATTGTTTATCCCGTTACTGCACGGCCGACACGCCGTTTATTATTTTATATTAAAATTTATACTCCACGCCCGTCGCCTATCTTAATAATTAAAGTTATTTATCGCCGTGCCGTTTCGGACGTATTCAGAACTTTATACGTTTGCTGTATATACATATATATATATATAGTGATTACGTAGTCCTATAAAACGGAGGTGGGGGGGGCCAACAGGTCGATCGCGACTCACTTTCGTCTTTTCTTTATTTATAATTTTTTTTTTTTTTTTACGAAAACACAAAAAAAAAAAAATGGTTTTTATAAAGATTTTGTAAGGTTTTTTGTTCAATTATCAGATCAAATGCAAACATCTCAATTAAATCATTGGTAATCAAACACTGAGTATGTAAACGTTTAAATAAAATAAAATATTTGTCATGTAAAATTGTATTGAATTTAATCCGGTGACTTCAAAACTGGTATTTTCCGGGGGTCATTAATTTATGTGAGACGACCGTGTATTTTTTTCGTTTTTTTTTTGGTCATTTAATAAATCGAAAAGAAAAATTCCAGAAAAGTTCCGAAATCGATCTCAAGTCCATTGAAGTCGGCCACCCCTGCTCTAAAACATTAAAAAGTGTCACGAAACGGAAAATCGCGAGACCACGTACGACGGTCAAACCGTCAAATATCCTATGACGTAGTGCACAGGCTCCCCCCTCCCTCCCCACCACATAAATTTGTCAACTACGGTACCGGTAAATAAACCCGGGCCCTCGTTGTATATTAGTATTTATAATAATTTTAATATAAATTCTAACGTTTAGTTTTTTTATTTTTACAAAGGGTACTTAAAATATTGGGTACGCGGCTTGTTTTGCTGTTCGTACACCTCTATAAAATATCATTGGTTTTAGTTACCCCTAAAACAAGTCCAAAACACAAGTACACTAATTTACTGCAGTTTAATAAAAAAAAATCAACATTTTTTTCAAACGTATTTATGAATAGTAATAAATAAAAAAAAAATTAAAATAAAATGATCATTATTATTTCAAACCTTCACGCGCCCCAACCGCCCCAACCGACGCCAAGTGGCCCGATCTTATGAAACAAAAATAATACACGCATAGATTATTACAAAAAAAATGATGCAATAAGAAATCAAATTATTTATATACCTGGGGTGGCACGACTCGTTTTATTTTTCCAATTTAAATTAATAATATGTATTTATTATGTTTCCCCCCCCCCCCCCGGCCCCGGGACCATAGTACTCACTGACCCACCAGCCCCCCCCCCCCACCCCCCCTTTTGTGAGGGCTTCGGTAGTACATATTGATTTCAGATCGTACGATTGCAAACACCGTATTGCACTGCTGCTGCTGTCGGTACTGGTCGTGCCGTATTTTTTTTTTGTTTGAACTCTGGTTATTTGCCCGGCCGACAACGACGTGTACACAATTAAATCGCGATCGGGTTCGGTTCGTCGACGAGTGACCTTTTACGTGCTGGCGTTTTTTTTTTTTTTTTTTTTGTTTACTAATTTTCTAACAATATTTAAGGTCAACAATTGTTGTTAGCGCGTAGGTACAATATGCTTTTTATCACTTACTAAACCAAAGAATAAAACTAAAAATATACGCTAAATACAAATATGTAACTACAGTCAGGCCCGGCTCGAGGGGCAGGCAACATAGGCGGCGTTTCTAGATTTGGTGTTTTACGTGATTTTTATCAAAATTATTACATATTATATTGCGTGATAAAAAATACGAATCGAAAAATCATTGCAATATTTATATCAAATGACACACCGAATGTGTGTAATATGCTCTTTGATTAAGTATTCCAATAATAAATTACTAGAAGCCTCACATACACCCAAGAGAAAATATTGTACTTATAAACATGCGATGGGGCGGCAAATCTTAATTTCACCTAGGTATGTTTAATCGCTCTAGCCGGGCCTGACTACAGTCTACAAACTATCAAATTACAATAAATAAAAAATAAAAACCATTCTTCGATTCTCACTTTTTGCAAAACGGTCAATGACTTTATGGATGTCTCCCCGTGGACGTGCATGAGAGCCAGACCGTTAAGAGACGTAATGTTGAAAATGATCTTTCAGCCGTCGCTACGCTGACTGGCAAAGTTGCCGGCACACGTGTCAGAGAATGAATCGTATCAACGATCACGGCACATCCAGAGCTGTTTCAGGAATCTCGGTCCTACACGATCATTTCTATTTCAGACGAACCGCATTATCATCCGAAGCGCCACTGCAAATCTCCGACGGTTTTTATGAGCCTTTGTTTGATTTTATTGGCTTTTATCTTTAATTTTTATTTTTTTTTTAGGAATTTGGAAGGTGGGGGCCATAGCCTAAAGACGCCACCGTGGCGTACCGTGTGGTAACCGACGGACAACGTTCGCGTGCGCGTAAAAACAGTCAACCTAACCGTTAACTTTAAACCGACCATGTTCGTGAAAATCGTTTCACCAGAAAACGCACCGGTCCGGGAACAGTCAACAGGCCCTCGGGAATTTCGAACCGTGCGGTGGGGGTGAAATGTTTTTGATTATTATTCATATTATGCGATATGTCTCGTTATTATAAGTCGAATGCATCTTCCCGAATAATAATAGATTATGACCTTAGTATCGTTTGTGATCAACATTATTAACAAATAATACAGGACCGATAAGAAGAAGAAAAGTTGAAAATCGCCCGATATCCGATACATGAGATCTAGAATACGGTAAAAACGATATATGTTCAATGGGGAACCCTCTCGACACGTCATATCTTGCTTATATATCACCGCCAGACCAAATATTAAAGACACGTTATATTTGATTTCCCAATTACGCGTTACTTAAAAACAACGTCCACTTCGACAGGACTTTCGGTTCCGAAAATCTTGTTTATTTACGAGTTATTCACGGATTTTCTTGCTTCGGTTTACACGACGTGTATAGAATAGATATAGCTCCCGTGGAAAACATCGGGCGTACAATTGCGTTGTGTAGGCCAACAGGCCATAATAACGAATACCCTGTCCGCCCGGGAATATTGCACGAAAACGTGCGTGCCGCGGTTTACTACGAGTACATTTCACGGGATTTCGCCCCGGGTAAAAACACAGCCTACGTCCGTCCACCTAAATCCGCGACCGACGGGTCAAAAAAACCAAACGCGTGTACACGGTACGAGAATCCGCCGACGACGAAAAATACCGAATTATAATACCGAATAATACCGTATAATACTGTATAAGGGAGCGACTAACGATTTTCACATGGCGCGCGCGAACAGAATTTCCCAAGGGGCTCCTCTCCGCCACGTCGCGGGCCGGTCGGTGACGCGGTCGGCCGGCGCCGGTGGTAATTTCACGAACACGTTGCCGCGGCACAAAACACGCGCGCGCGCGCGCGGGGGGAACGAAAGACGCGGCGCGGGGTCCTCGGCCTTGACAACGGCTCCGACGACCATTATTATATATTATTATTATTATCATTATCATTATCATTATTATTATTATCATTATTATTATATACGCGCGCGTATTATTATTTATATGATACAGACGTGCGCGCGCGCACTCGCAAGCACAACGGCCGCGACGCTAACGTTCGTAACGTACGTACACGTACATATAATATACACGTGTAATATAATATAATATAATAGCTTTCTGTATAGGCCACGGTAATTACCGATGCATGTTTTCCATCTTTGTTTCTGTTATTATTCGTCGTACGGTATTATGGTTTTTAATGCCGCGCGCAGGAATCTCCTACGTATCTCCGTCCTTCCCCGGCGATTTATTATTATTATTATTATTCTAATAACAATAATAATGATAACGAGATATATATATAATAGTATTTTTTATTTTTTTTTTTTATTATACGCGTAACGCGGTCGTCGGTCGTGTACACACACGCGCGCGCGCGTGTTCTTCTGGACCGGTCTCCCGGATCGGAAAACAATATAATTACGTTTACACGATGGCTCGCGATGATAACGACGGACAAACGATTCGACTTGCAGCGTCCCCGCGTCTTTTTGTCGTGGGGGTCACATTTTCATTTTTTTTTTGGTCGTTTTCCCGCGCCTGACCTAACGCGGTTCAGTTGGTCGGCCGGCCGGCTCCCGAGTTCTGCACACAATCGAGGATCGTCCCGCGAAGGACCGGGTTTCATGTCGATACGACGGATTTCGATCAGAAACACAAATGTTCGCGTTTCCAAAACCGTCGTCCGGCGTACCGGGTTACCCGTGGGCTCTTGTTGTTATTAGATTATACGGGCGGGAACGCGTATTCATTCGAGAATTTCAACCAGTCGAGTTCAAACGTTATATATGAAAATAAAATAAAAACTCATCATCGTGATAATAATGAAAATATTAATAATAACGTATTATGTTTCGTACATTTTTTTTTTTTTTTAACAACAAAGTAGCTTCCAAATTAAAAACGTTTATTATTATATTGATTTTTTATTATATGCGCGACATATTTTCGATTAATTCCGAGGAGATTTAATAACGGCAAAATAGTATTATAAACTAAGAGTCGTGTATATATATAAAATACCTTTTTTATTATTATTATAAATATGCTTTTTTTTTATTTTGCTCCGAGTGGATAAAACCGTCACGTCCGAAAATACGCCACTGGTTTATTTAATATAAAAGTGTTAAACTGTAAATATTTTATTTATAAATTCTTGAATTTACGTTACGAATATGAGCCAATGTAAAAATGATAATATTCGTGTGAATTTGATTCAAACGTTTTTTGTTTTTCTTCGTAAGAATTCCTCGAGATATATTCGCATATACCCGTAACAACGTAGTCTTCAATATAATTATCGAAAGTTTTTTTAATACGCTGAATTTTCGTCGTTTTCAATTTTATAATAATTATATTTAAATGCGTTCGGCGCGTAAAACAAATAAAAATCAACATGATGTGTTGACTTCTTAACGATCACACGCACACGCATATATTTCTTTTAAAAACAATTCCCATTCGATAACAGACATCTATAACTTGGATTCCAAATACCATTGCAGTGCGCATGTTACGGTTGTACGCCTAAACACGCATTACAGACAAAAGATTCGTGTGCACATATGCACATATATATTTTTTTTTATATATTTAATAAAAATATATATTATATGTCCTCGGGGGTATACGATAATTTATTATTAACCGTTGTTGAATAAACGGCCGCGTGCACATGGATAAATAAAATTATATAATATAATTCATTTGAATGCGTCATATATTATATCACTCTTGTTTGTTTATATATATATATAAGCGTACGGTGTCGTACGGTGTAATAAATAAGAAAAATGTATGGTACGTGTGTGTACGTTTATATATTTTTGAATGTTAATAATAAATACGGAAAACGGTAAAAACCTTAAGACACTAGATTACGCCGAATCAAAAAAACAGATATTAAAAAAAGCAATACTCGTCCGGTCGAACTAAACGTTTAAAAAACCTTTTTTTCTCTTGTCAATGTTTTGTCCCCGATATTGTTTTGCGCGTGTATGCGTTCGACGAATCCGTTAACAAATCGACGCTGTCGTCGTATTCAGTTTCACGGTGAAATAAATATTTATTTCGTTGCTGTAGACAACGTTGATCACTGGTTATTACGGCGTTGCACGAAAACGAAACGAAGGCACAACATTTTTATACGTTTAAAACGGCACCCGACGTGTACAAAAAAAAAAAATACATAAAATCGCGCGATTATAACGGGTTTTCATGCAAATTATTTGGCAAAAAGTTGTTGTTTTCGCAGCACCTTATTATATAGTTACGTTTTTTTTTTTATATCCGCGGATCGTGTTCAGAGTTTTTCGCGTATTTCATTCAGTATTCAATCGTGTTTATATGGATTGCATAACACGTTGAAATGGTATAGACATTTATTTTGTCAATCAATGTCAATCAATACGCGCGTGGATTGAAATCGGTTTTCGATGAAAGATCACGGGCCAGATATCGCTGTACGCGAGTATATATACGACAGAATTTAAATACCGTGATTATCGATTTTTTTCGTATATTCGCAAATAACATTGGGCCCACACGCATATACGTACGCCGATCCTTGCGGAAGAAGTTGAAAGGCGAACTGAAAATTCAAGAAACAACACGACTCCGTGAATTGAACGCCGGCGAACGTGGACACCGTGGAAAATTCCCGACCCGCGAAGGCTTTAACGGACGCACACGAACGTAAGTAAAAAATAAAATGAATGAATAACTCGCCGACGGACGGTGGGGGACAGACGAGACCCAACTCCGTCCCCTACACGTCACGTGACGTTGTGTACAAGACATATTTTATCGCGAGCGATCCGCGAGACAGACTTTTTTTATGTATAATATATACGTTATGGAGAAAACGTTTTACCGCCGCCGCCGCGTACAGAACAAGGCCCGTGACGTTTATCTACGAAACGCCAAACCTATCTGAATAGAGACCGTATTTGGTTGGGTTCAAACCCCTAACCTCCCATCACGGATCTTTTCAATCTTTTCATAACGAATCGAATTTGTCAAACGGACAAATTTCGTAAGGCGGAGACGCACCATTTACGCGTCCCCCCCCCCCCCTCGAAAATGTGTGTTCCCGCCACGGCCTTGTTACACGTGTTAATTACCGGTGTACAGCGGTTCCGTAATGTACGGGACACGGTATAAACGCGATACGCGAGCACGCGCGCGGCCCTCCAATTTTCGTTAACATTTACGCGTAAATATTTTAGCGTTTTACCCGCGCGCATACTTGCCGGAATCCCCTGAGCAACCGTCTTCGCGAAAACCCGCGGAAAAAGGGGAAGCACGCGGCCACTCCGGAAAAACAGGATCGGGATAGGCGGTCCGTCCGCGGGTCCCGAGAAATTACACGCGGCGCGCCCGGCGTGCGTAACGTTAATATTTTAACGTGGAACGACGTTGTTTATATTAATTAGCGCCGTTCTCGCGACAGTGCACGTCGATCGATTGTGGAACGAAAAATAAAAGAAACAAATCTAAAAAACACAACAGAAAAACGTGAAGCGCGTTTGTTGTACACGGGCCAGCGTTCGATCTCCGGGACTTCGGGAAAATCGAGACTTGCGTTTTGACTTGTTGACCGGACACGCAACTCGTTTTCATTTGGTTTTTACTGACACCCACCAGCACGAGCGGTTGACGATGTATATAAATTTGGTACCAATTTCGTTTTCCCCCGTCACCTTTCCAGACCGACACTCGGTGATAAATATTATCGCGCCCGTCGTTTCGTTTTGATTATTGATTTAGCCGTTGCGCACGTCGCCTACGTAACCGCCGGGTCCGTGACCACCGCGCGATTGTTATAGACCGGTCGCGGTGTGATAACGTTATGTTTTTATTATCGTCCCCGGCCTAGACAAACGTCGTTTCGTTACACACGGACGGCCACAGCTCCCCGCCTCCTTTGGCCGTATCAACGTATTTACACAGTCTGTTTCGTGACTTCGTAGTTTCGGTAGTTCTTCTCATTATACATCGGTCCGTTCGACCGGTGACTCGTCCGAACGAGATTTGTTATAAAAATTACAGAAACAAAAAGAACTACTACGGCCACCTGTAGTGTCACGACGAAACGTTTCGCACGGACGTCACGAGAAGACTTCTCCGTTCGACGTTTTCGGTTGATTGTACAAATGGGTCGGTTTTCGACACCGAACGACCAAGAAAAGAAGCAATATAACCCCGTGTTTCGTGCGAAGTTTCGATAGAACACGACGGGATCGATAACGTAATTAGACGAGAGAACGCGTGACGAGTAAATCGTTCCCCTACCACCGAATCCAGTAACTAATTTACGGAACAAACCGGTTTTAAAGAAAAAATAAACACAGTAGCAATCCGTGGATAGGGTGCACGTGCGTGTCGAAGCCGATCTGCGGCGGTTTGGGCGAAAAGAACGTTTGAACGCCGGTCGTCCGGTTCGGTTTTGTTGTTGTTTTCGTGAGGACGGACGTGATTACGGGCCAAAAAAAATTCGTGACGTTTACGTTCGTTCCGACGTGCGCCCGAAACGGCCGCGCCGTCCGGCAGGTCTCTTTGGTTTTCTCCGTCTTTGGCGGCTCCGTTGCACGAAACGGTGTTAATGTCGTCGTAAAAAAAATAAACGACGCGAGTGCAAACGAAACAACCGTCCGTTTCCCGCGGCTCTTGATCGTCAACACCCGCCAACGCCGAACCCGTGCCCGTGCGAGCGGTCAGGTGGTGGTCAGCTGCGACCGTGACACGTCGAGACCACCGCGTTCGAACGCGCGATCGCGGTCCTCGCGTAACCGCCTTGACAACGCGGACCGACCGCTCGTCCGCCGGCGATAACAACGGCCGCGGTCTGTTATCGTCCCGATCGACCGGCGTTATCGTAATGCCTTATATAACCGGTAATCGACAAACAAACAAAATAACAAAACGGTATCGGCCGTTTATCGTTTTTTTCTCCCTCTCCGCCAGTTCGTTTCACGTCTAATCAAACGTCGTGTACACCGGGGGGGGGGGGCCTTACGTTGTTCGTCGTCGTCACGCGCTCGACAACACGTGTACGCGCACGCCGACCTAACCTCCGGCCGCGGACGTTACACCGTGTTTTCGTCGCGTCCAACCGAACCGAAATAAATGTTTATGCCCGGCGGACGGACGATTCGGGTTTTTGATTTACGAAACAAATTCGTAATCGAGTTAAATACTCGACTCGCCACGGGTGTTTCGAATTCGAACATAATATCATACGGACGATACGAAAATCGTGTCAAGTGTTTTATTCAATAACTTATTTCCAATATATATATATATGCGTGCTGTCTACATATTTGTTTTTCGTTTTCCCGCACAAATGCGTACGTCGTACCTATATATACCGTACGAGTTTCGTGCCCAAGGTCTATGCTAAGTTTACATATTATAGTTTTATCAGACCGTACGGTTTTTCGTTGTACACACACCCGGCAAGTAATCGAAATGTAGTGAAACTTAAAAACACATTTTTTTTAAATTTATTTATTACCACTCTACAACCGAAATCATATTACGGCCACGTATAATAAATAACAATATTTCGTCTCGTAAACGCGAGTTTTTAATTCAAACGTAATTCGCAAATTATTATTATTATTTTTGTCTGCGCAAGTACGTATAAAAATATATAATAATATTTCGGTATTCGAAAAAACGTCATTAGACGGACAATTAAAGTAACCGTTTTCATCAGAGCGTAGCCGTGCATTCGGTACTTGCCGCCAAAAGTAAATATATATATATATTTAAACGATTCACGTATTCCACAAGGATAATATTAAACAAATTTATTAAACGATAACATCGTTAATAATTTCAACTATTTTATTAGTATTATTATTATTATTATTTTTTTTGTTCTTTTGTTTGGGTTAGCGTCGTTTTATGCTGATTACGCACATATATATATATACATATATTATACCCAATTGCTAATCTCGACAACGAAATTTTGTTATAGCGTAAAAAACAAAAAGAAAACAAAATGTAAATAATAATAAGAAATAAACTTATCGTAGTAAATGTATTATTTAATTTTCAAATTAAAAATTATTATTATTATTATTATTTTTATAATACGTATATGTGTTTCTATACGAGTTTCTGAGTTTCAAACAGTATACGCTTGTTTATTTAACGCTACGCTTTATTTTTGTTATTATTAATATATAATACTATTGAAAAGAAATACATATATATATACACACACGCATTGAGTACACGTAGAAACTTAAATAAACATTATAACAGCTGGAAAAATATAATAACATTGAATGGAACAATAATTTGAAATTCGTGGTGGTTACTGGGCTTAAACATATTCCATGTACGAACGTAATGAGTTTGAACGGTCACGTGTGTACGATATTTGTTTCGTGTTAACAAAAATATGTTTTCGAGTATATTTTTTCCCGTGATCGGACGACTAAAATTAGTTCGCCGCATGAACTAATTGAATATTAGATTGTAATAAAATAAATGATACGGTTACGGGAAGACGAGAACGTATTTTTTTCTCTTATCTTTCGTAGTTGATTGTAAAAACACCGTCTGTGAAATATAATACCGATAAAAATAACGTAACTGGTCGAATGATTTACAGTCCGTTTTGAAAATTGTATTTTCTTCAAAAAAAACACGAAAACGAGAAAAAGAACGACAAATTCACAGTGAGAACAATTAGAAACGGAACGCCAAGCCCAAAACACAACGTGCACGCGTAGCAGAAAACTCGCGTTGCCGCGGCGGCAACAACAGAAACGCACTCCTATTAACGACCGCAAACAAAACGATAAACGGTCGGGAGGACGTGGACTTGTTCGCGCCGAGACGATCGGAGAAGATCTACGGTTCGTACGGAAAACATCGATGACAATTCGTCGTCGACGATCGCGTTCCGGGATATTGAATCGGTCGGACACACGTGATCCTCCGAGCCGGCCCGGCAACGCGTGCACGTCGTTCGGTTCGGATCCGCGGGGCCGTTCGGACCCGGAGACGAAATATCAATGTGATAACAACGTGATTAGAATGACAACGCGTTGTCGGTGTTGTGTCGCGTCACGTTGAAACGCGTCACCGCGTCTATCGAATAAAACCGGGGGTGGAAGAAAAAGGCCGAGGCGTCTCGTCGCCGTACGCCAATCGGTCGGAAATCGAAACAGGAGACAAATTTAGTCGTGTCGGTGTGGGGGGAGGAGGGGACTTTAGGCGGACCCCTTTGCAGATGCACGTTCGTATAAAATCGTTTTAAATTATGACCCGTCCAAAAACTTTTGAAAAAGGGACGGATTTGAATGGGGATCCTTTCGATTGAAATATCCGTATTGGATTTGAGTCGCAAGCTTCTGATACCGGCGATCCGAGCGGAGGTGGCGAAGGTTGAACTCCGTGATCGTGATCGTGGGTGGGGGTCGGATAGTCGGCTCACCATTGAGTCCGGTGTCCGGTGTCCTTCAAGACTTTAAACCGACTCGCGCCGGATATGCAAACCGTTTCCTCGACGAGACGGTGTCGGACGATATCTATTCGTCGGTCGATCGACCGCGTACAAAAAGGGTTGGTGGGTAGGGTTCAACCCCCTTCCTCCCCCATCACCGAATCTTTTTAATAGTTATTAATAAATTGAATTTATCGGACTAGATTTTTAAACCGGAGACACACTATTTACACGTCACGTGTTAGACACGATTTTATCGTACACAACACAATCTGGTGTTTAAATGTATGATTCGGTTTTAACCACCCCCACCCACCGAACATGTGTTCCCGCTACGGCCTTGGGGGTGGGCATACCTATAATTATTATAACGACGTACGGAATCGACGCGTAGACGATGAGGACGAGGAGGAGGAGGAGAGCATTATAGAGGCCATGGTAAATACTCTTGTTCCGATTTCCTTCCAAAACCATATTATAACACGACGCGGACACGGTGACGCGAAATATCGTGAGCTCGCTAGAGAATATCTTATCGATAGATTCGCAAGCGCGCACGTTTATACGTGATATGCTGGTGATCTGTTTTTTGGTAACAACCACGTCGACTGGCGATGAAAAAATCCGGTGTATCATTGAAACTCGACGTTCTGCTTGGCGATAACCGACCGAGCGCACCCCCGCCACCCCCTTACACGCGTAAGTCCGACGAAAATAAACTCGCGCGCGAAACGTCTCGCGGCTCTCCGACCGCGTGTAATTCCAACGTAGAAACGTTTCGCGACGGGCCCGTTGCCCCGAGAACAATTGAGTACACACGACAATGTAAAAAATATTTCTTTTGAACGCGTTTTAAAATAATAAATCAATATTTTACAACGCGTGTGCCGCGAACGCGTCTATGCGCTCGCGCGGGTATACATTTTAAATTCGTATTAATAAGTGTACGAAAAAAAAAAAAAAAAATAAAAATACAACGAAACCGGTACGATTTGTGATATCTCTGCGATTTCGTGTGTATATGTGTTTTATTGTAGTTTATATAATGTTTTTAATAACCGTCGAAAACGAAACGGTTTTAGCGCGATGGTTCTGTTCTGTTTTGTTTTGTTTTTTCGACAACGACGTGGTGGCGTGTTGTCTATCGACACGGTTCGTTTCGATCAGACGTGTTTAAAAAACAAAAAACCTGACCCACGTTATTTCGCGACAAACGCGATGCTCGAAACGCCAGAGATCGCGAGTTCCCGGGGCCGAAAATGACAATCGGATTTTATACAGTTTTCCAATAAAAAAAAAAAAAAAACTACGGTCGCGACCGTTTACCGACGTTTTATCGAACGAGTTTTTCTTAAGACGAAATTTTCATTTTCAAACAAAACGTGTCGAGTTTTTGCGGTTTTGTACGGCGTAAACCGGTGCGCCGAGTAAATTGGGTACGTTTAAACATTTCGAAATGCTCACGTCCGACAACGGCGCGTTACAGTCGCTCGCCCAGCGTTTTTTAACACACGCGTGGCCGTCGAAATGGATATCCGTACATTCAGCTCGAGCTTTTAATAAACACGTCGCATAATATCAAATTGTTCATCTCGAGTCGACAAGATCGTCATTAAAAAATAGATAGCGTGTAAAATCTAAGCTCGCTACGGAGATATCGGAAAAGTCGTAGACAAGGAAAAAAAATTTGGAAAAAATAGTATTTTACGGTTCGGAACGTCCGACGGGCCGCATGTCGTTTGCGATTTTTACGTAAATCGCCACATACCGCGTGTTATCGACGAAATCACGTCTGGACGATCGAAACGATCTACGACGGTTCCGGTTAGCCGCGTGTCGGACGCAAATCTGGATGGCCGGGGAAAAATACCGAGACGAGGTAAACAACGTGCGTCCGAATTCGAAAGTTTTGTTTGATGATCATTTTAATCAAACGTTCCCGAAGTCATCGGTTTCGTTCTTCTGTTTTGAAAAAGAACGTCCGTGTTTCGGCGCGGCGCGGCGGCGGAAGACAACGCGTTACAATTACCGGTTCGGCCGTCGGAAGTCCGGAAATGTCAAACGTCGTCACGACAAAACAAAAAACGAACATCGTTTATTTTTGTCCGTACAACGATTCCGCGGCGTGCACGGTAATTTCGTTCGGCCGGCACCGGCGACACTGCCGCGACGGCACACGGGCAGCCGGCGTTTCGGTCCGCCCGCCCGCCCGCCCACCGGTCGGCCGCGGGAACGCGGAACGCGGGCACCCGTCGACGCGCGACCGACCCGGCGACCGCAGTCAGTTCCGTCGCGACCGCCGACCGGTGTCCACGTTCACGTTCACGTTCACGTTCTCGCGCCCCAGCGCCCGTCTGTCGCCGTGTTGCTCGCGTTCTCGGTTCACGTTGTCCCCGGGGGGGGTACCGTCATGCGATAGACGGACGATAACCCGCGCGCACACACATCCCGTCCGAGACGACCGGCTCAGGCGTCGGTTTTTTTCCGCGGTCCACACACACACGCGCGCGCGCTCGCGCGCCATGCAGCCGAGCGCCGGCGCCAAAGACGCGCCGATGGCGGACAAGACCTGCGCGGCGGCCGCGACCAACGGCTCCGCCGCCGGCAACCAGCAGTTCTGCCTGCGGTGGAACAACTACCAGAGCAACCTGACCAACGTGTTCGACCAGCTGCTGCAGAACGGCACGTTCGTGGACGTGACGATCGCGTGCGACGGGCACACGCTCAAGGCGCACAAGATCGTCTTGTCCGCGTGCAGCCCGTACTTCCAGAGCATGCTGGCCGAGAACAAGTGCAAGCACCCGATCGTCATACTCAAGGACGTGCAGTGGCCCGAGCTGCGGGCCGTCGTGGACTTCATGTACAAGGGCGAGATCAACGTGTACCAGGAGCAGATCGGGCCGCTGTTGCGCGTCGCCGAGACGCTGAAAGTCCGCGGGCTGGCCGACGTCAGCAACGAGCAGCTGACCGGCGGCGGCGGCGACGGCTGCGGCGGCGAACCGCAGACCGCGACCACCGTGGTGACGCCCGCCGCGGCGGCTCCCGACTCGCCCAAACAGCCGGCCCGCAAGCGGCACAGGCTGTCGCCGCCGGCGGCCAGCCCCGAGTCGGTGGCGTCCGAGCTGGGAGCGGCCGCGGACACGCCGCTCAACTTGCATCACATGCCGCCGCCACCGGCGCCGCATCACCAACAACAACAGACGCAGTCGCTGCCGTCCTCGTCGCACCAGCATCAGCACCATCACCACCAACACCAGCAGCAGCAGCAGCAGCAACAGCAGCAACAGCAACAGCAGCAGCAACAACCACACCACCACCACCACCACCATCATCACCAACAACAACAACAACAACAACAACAACAACAACAACAACAACAACCGCAGCAGCAGCAGCAACAACAACCGCAGCAGCAGCAACAACCGCAGCCGACGCAGCAACAGAACATGCCGTCGTCCGCGTCGTCGTCGTCGTCGTCTTCGTCGTCGTTACCGCCGCCGAGCAGCGTGGCCGACGACATGGAGATAAAGCCCGGCATCGCCGAGATGATACGCGAGGAAGAACGGGTGAGTAGAGGAAACCAAATACAAGAAAAAACAAAAAAACCTACCCTCCAAAAAAAAAAAAAACCACCGTAAACGTTTTACCATATTTTCTTTACGAACGTTCTCTGTCCCGTGGTGTCCGGCACACTGTTCTATTTTTAAATCGCACACACACGCACATTGACGAATATATAATATATAAATCGTATTTGTATAAATAACGGACCACACCGCGCGTGTAATGTATAACAAACACGTTTAAAAGGAGTTATTGATTGAAGAGCATATACACTCTCCTCTTTCCCTCTTTCTCGTTGTTTATATATTATATACGTACGTACATTGTATGTGTGTGCGTGTGTGCGTGTGTATAATATATAAAATATATATATTTTCATCTCTCGCTCGTTCTCTCTCTATCTCTCTGTCTCTCTCTCTGTTCGTCGTTCCTCCCTCTCCGTTTCTCATCGCCCGCCGCCCGCCTGTCCGTCCGTCGTCCACCCCCGCTCGCGCCGCTCCCGCAGTCGTAGTTAAATGAGGCAAGTTGAATTTATTGCCTTCCATTCCGCCCGCCGTTAACCCTATTTATTATTATTATTATTATCATTATTATTATTATTTATTATTATTATTATTATTATTATTGTTATTATTAATATAACAATAACAATGGCAGAATGCGCCTCCGCGCGCGTATATACATATATATATATATATGTTTATTTATATATTATGTATGTATATATATATATGTATAGTGACGTCATCGTCGTTTGGCGGCCGCCACCCCCGACGCGGTAATTTCGCTCGCACAACTTTTTCGAAGCTTTCGCCGCCGCGTTAAATTTTTTTTAGTTTTAGTTTTTCTACCGGGGTTTTTTTTTTCTTTCTCTTTTTTTCCCGTATTTACAATAATATTACAGTGTTGTACGTGCGCGTGCTCGCGACTCGCCTTAGTTTTTTTTTTTTTTTTTTATCAACGTCGTTAATAAGTTATAATATATATAAAAACGTCGTACGCGTGTGATAAGATTCGGTAATATATATATATATATTGTTATTTATCTCGGTATTTATTTTAATGGTTTTTTATCCATCTCGTCATTATTAATATTATTAGTATTTATCGGCCGAATTCTAGACGATAATCGACAAATCCATACGTACGTTATATGTGTGTTTTATTAGTCGCGCGCGTGAGATTTGAGCATTAGAAAATGTTAAACACGAAAATGGGTACGAGGTTTTACAGTTTACAGATTTGCCGCCCCCGCCGACCGCTACGATACCTCCCGTCCCCCCTCGACCTAGTTCGCAATCTTCTATTGATTACGATTGTGTTTCGTCAATGGAATCGTAACGTCACGCGCACCGATCGCACCACGTGTTCCCGGTCAATATCCGTACGGTCGGACAAAATAATCTATTTTCGGATTCCAACGCTACGAATATCGGTGCGCGTATTGAATTCCCCGAGCAGCTCGCGTTTGTTGCGGATCCGAGGAATAATCTACTTTCCGTCGTAAAAATAGACCAAACCGTTTTTGTTCCCTCTCCGGGCGTTCGGTTCGGTTCGAATATTTCGCCAGTTAGGGGAGGGACTTAGCGCGGAAACGAGTACTGAACGTTCGTACGTGACCCTGTTCCCGATTCCCGCCATGAAAACGCAAAATTTCTCGCCCCGAATCCGCTGCCGGCCCGCCGCTTTGCTTTGCCGTACATCAGTTGTCCGTATTAAAAAATATATTCGAGAAACAAAAACGAGATTCCGGCGGTCGCCGTCTTCGTCGTTCGGGGGCGTCCCGGGGACCGTTGCTCGGCTCGAAATGGCGGTCGGGTCGGTTCTGTTCGTTTCGCGGCGGGAACCCCCCCCCCCCCACTGGTTGGGCTCGATACGAACAAAAATGACCGTTGTGTTTCCGCTGGGGCCGCGTTAGATTTTTTCCGTGTTCTCGTTATCGTTTTCGAAAACGTCGTTTTATGCGAACTCGTTCAAATGCCCGCGAACGTCATACTTCCCCGGGCATGGCGGAGAAAATGACGGTCGACGATGTCCACGTGGTGGTGGACTTTCCCCGATTATTTGCAAACGGCGCAATAAAAACACAGTGCGACGTTTCGATAATCTTCACGGCGAAACAATCGATTTTCGTCAAGACTACTTGAAATCGTATTTTTTAAATTGACCAAAAAAATCAATAAATAACTGGTTACCACCGCGATACCCGAAATTTCTTTACCGGTCCCGTATGATATTGACGGGTCGTTTTTACAGATCAGTCGATCAGCTTCTCACACTTTTCGACGTTACATTTTGATTATAGACTTTCGTGTTTGCGACGGGGGAATTTTTCCGAACGTTTTTTTCCTCTTCGGGTCTCGAAAACGTGTAATTTTTTTTCTCCTTTTTGACACTAGTGTCGTTGTTGTACAAAAGAAAATAACAAAACGCGCGTACGTATTTACTTGTTGTATTTGTTTTGGGTGGTTTTTTTTTGCTTTATATCGTTCTCGAAAAACCTCCGCGCGCACCCGATCTCAAAAACACTATTTGCGCCTATGTTGACGTCCGTGCCGAGCGGGAGGGAGGACGTATAACCGTCGAGCTTATCAAACGATATTAGCCCCCGATCGCGCCTTCTCTTCTCTTCAATGGTTTACGCGTTAACATCTCGAACACACACACACACGTCCGAGGGCATGTAAAAATTGTGTGTGCACTACGACGCCGCGTACTGTGCAGCGCGAAACTGGGAGTGTGTGTTGTGTTCGTGTTTTTTATGTAAATCAAATAGATCCAATCGAAAAGATTTATTTCCCAAATTATGGAATTCTGCGTGGCTATTTTTATTGTCGTTTCAGTTTTTATTTTTTTAATTTTACGTATTTTCAACTAATTGAATTATATTTTTAACGAAATTATATTTAATCGAAAAAAATAAACAACGATTTTTTCGAATTAATTTTGTATTTCACGAAAAACATTAACCTTTGCCAATTTGAACAAATCGTTTCGTACGTGAACGATTTTTTTTTAATTTTTCTGAAAGCCGTGTAAAAATGTTGTATTGCATACACCCTCCTGCCGTCAATGAGTCACGACAAAAAGTCCCATCAAAGAGCGTTGGATCCGCCTACGAGTGTCGCGCACGATTTTTGTCGAGTGTTTATCAAAGGTCTCGGGTTTAATTAATCATCGAATTTCCGATCTATATCGTTGAGCAAAAACGATTGATCGGAAAAACAATGTTTTTCGTGCATTTTATTCTCGTCGATTTTCGTCGTTGGTTATCCGTCCGTTTCACCCGTGTTTCGTGTGGAATATTATTTTCTCGACGGATTCAATCCGAAAGTGTGGGTGTAGACAAACTTGTCGTAACGTTTGATACGAAAAAAACATAAAATTTTAGACTGTCGTCGGGATATATATACACGTTATATTGAATTAAACGGAACTGAAAATAGGCGTCAGATAACTTGTAAGTCGTAATATCCGAAATTCGACGAAAACCGCTTGGATTGCGTTTGTGGATGGTACACAATCGCTTTTGTATACACGAAGTTTGGGGACGTGCGCCCGTGAAGCGGTTTAAACCGTTCGTGAAGCACCTATGTACGCACTAGTGTGTGTAATGTGTGTAACGTTGAATTATTTAGTGTATTTATTGTGTTGTGGCACATGTTGTATGTTCAACGGATGGTAATTTTAACCGACCCGAGGGATACAATGCGCCAAAGGCGGAGAGAAAAAAAAAATTCTCCGCCGCGAGTAGATATTTTAAATCTTAATGACACTTTTTGTACAAATTTATGTACAGAACGCAATACGTTTACCGGCCGTGCCGTGCGTGTAATATTAAAAAATAAAAATAAAATGCAGCCTTGTTAATAATTTTGTTTTGTTATTGCTGTAAGAAATAATTGTGTTTTTATTATTATTATTTTTTTTTTTTTTTTTTTGCGACAAATTGAAACGGATAAAAAAACTGCTGCCGGCTGTATATAAAAAAAAAAAAAGTGAAAATACCTTTACAACGCGCGAGATAAAATCAGTTGTGTAGAAAAGCTTTAAGGGTCCCCTAGAAGTTTGAAAATAGCATCCTTTTTTTTTTTTTGTTCCGCCTACGTGTTTACCCCTGACCTACAAGTTGTGGTATAAACTTCGTGTTTTTGATCCCGTCGGTTTTTTTTTTTGCGTACTTGAAACGTATTTAACGCTTTAACTGTGAACGGTTGGGTAGAGGTACTTGATTTTTTTTCACTTTAATCGTCACTAACCAGCGTGCAACATTCAATTTGAGTAAACCCATCCGAAAATCAATAATTGTTTCGTGTATACAATTTAGTACGTTTTGTATTTTTGTAGACGCGTGTTATTATATTTATATAAAAATGAATAAAACACTCGCGGAAAGAGATTAACACGGTGAGAACAGTAGCTATTTTTCGTGGACACGGCCAAAAAACGCGCGTTTATATGTATATTTTTATGATTATTTTGTTTTTTAATGCGCTCGGAATCACTACAAAGCATTTACTCCGTTTTTTTATTATAATTTTTTTATTATCATTTGGTGAAACTCGACATTACCCGAACTTTACCGAAAGAAATGAATATTCATGGTTGGTTATGAATATGTAATTTTTGAGTCTCGGCATAACATCTTTTCCCAGATAAAAACCACGGACAAAAATGTTTAATTTATAAATAATAATATATATATATATACTAACCTACCTGTATATATTATATACTTATAGTCCCGTGTAATTACCGAGTTTTTCATCTGAATGTCGGTGACGATTATTATTCGCTAATCGTTTCGACGTTAAACGCAATTATTTCCCATCCGTACTTATTTGTACGTGTATAATTTCTTTTTCGTTCGTGGTCCACTAAAATATATATATATCGATCAAAAAAAGAAAATCGATCGCGCCGAGAGTCCGTGTTATTTGTTTATATTAACGACGGGAGAAGGAAAGGAAAGACGGAATGATAATAAACGTACGATATGTCATATATAACAAATATATATATATTTATATTTATATACGCGTCTTACGTTTTAAACGGAATACGACGGCCGCGTCTGGTGTATATTGAGCTGTTTTCTACTGACCCGAGCGAGAATCGGTTTCGTGTTTTTCGTAAATAATTAATGCCCCGGGAATAAGTAAACTTCCGTTCGGATTGCAAATAACACCTAAATTTATTATAAACACAACCATCAGCAAAATTCATAAATAATTTATTTTATAAATCTCCGGTGGCCCGAGTATTTTATTATTTTTTTTTTTTTTTTTATATATATCATTGTGTTATGTTGAGTATTTTGCAATACCCGCAATGTAGGCCAATCCAATAATAATAATAATACACTACCTATTGTTTTATATTTATGTTCGTTGGAAACCGAACGTTTATTACTCTATTATATACGTATGTATGTACGTGCATGTATATTAAATATATATTATGTTATGACCCAAAGGTATATATATTTGACAAATTACGACGCTGCCAACAAAATACAAAACGACGTCTACGTTCTTTCTCGCATTGTTTCTTCACGCGGTGTTGTTATATCCGTACCGCGACGGGACATTAATTTTCCTTTATTTTAACTTAAGCGTATGAATGCTGAATATATATATAATAAAATATTACCGGATATTTTTACCACGTGATATTATAATATGATATAAATAATAAAATAAATATATAAATGTTTTAGCTTGTAACTCATACTATATTTTTTAAAAAAATAAATAAATATATATATAGTTATTTTTAAGTCGGTACGTACTACTATTTATAACCGTTCACCGCGGGTATAAAATTAATAATAAATTTGTTTTTATTATTATCGTGGTAGAACGCGTAGCCACGATCGTAGTTATATAAAAATGTAATAATATAAATCACGAAGCCCGTCTTCAGAGTCCTAATGAAAAGAACAATTGTTAGAACGTAGACATAACAACCTACGTATATCGGACTCGGTTGGTCGATTTCAAAATATAATTAACAGTAATTAATATATCCTGATGATAATTGTTGATTTGTAAAACGGTCAATAAAACTAATTTTCGTTCGTGTACGCACCATAAGTTATAAAACTTCGCGCGTACGCGACGCGAACATCTTATTGGCACGTTATAATACATTGCGTTGTTACGACGATTTCGCGGACTTTATTATTATTATTATTGTTTGTGCGTTTTTATTAAATGAATTATAATACGCCAAGATCAATAAATTGCACGGTATATATATATATAATATATCAATGGAATTGCTCGGGGGAAACGGTGGCGGCGGACGGGAGGGATGATAGGTCGCCGGTAGAATTGTATATCTGGAAATTTTATTATAATTTTAACGGAATATAAAAACGAAGAGTTTTGTAATACAATTATCTCTGCGACCAGTTCTCTCTCTTCTCTCGGTAAAAGCTGATTGGTGGGGCTTATTTATTTAAACAAATTAAACTTAATTTCTGGAATTTGTAAAACTTTAAACTAAAAAAAAAAAAAACAAAAACAAAAACCTTCGCGGATATGCCGCGCCGTTTCTCCGGCACAACAATGATAGAGATTAAAACCCCCAAAGGCTGGTACTGACTATTTTTAATTAAAACATTGTTTTTATTATTATTATTATTATTTTATTTTCGTGGAATATTTTATTCAGATTTATACACCAAATCCGTGCTGTGCGGCGCGACGAATATTATAAATATTTATTATCACGTTGTGGTGGTCCCCCCCCCCCGGTGGAAAGCGGTATATGCGTACGGTAAATACGCCGTGGGGAGTGTGTATTGATTACAGGATAGAGCCGTTTTACGAGTTGCAGGGAGAAAGAAAGAAAAAAAATTACCATTATATTATCGAAAAGCGCGGTGATGTACTTCATAATCATCCGGGTTATAGTTTTGATTTCGCGCGTCACTTTCCACGCGTACCCGTCCCCGAGAAATGGTGATGTTTTTCAAACGCAAAACGCGACGACGTGTTCGTCGTCCCACCGCCGGTCGTGGCGTTTATTATTCCGTATACGCCGCGCGGTATTATTATTACCGACAAAGTTTTTAACGTGCCCCCGTGGAAGTCCGGTTGACCAATGTCTGTGTATACAGGGTACGGAAACGACTCGTCGCGTACGATTTTTTTTAATCCCGCTCGCGTCGTTGTGACGGGGCCACGGAGAATAGCCGAAGAAAACCGTTTCGTGTCCGTGGACTTCTAACGGGACGGTGTGATTTGTGAATCGTGTGGATCGTATCACACAACGTTGAAATAACCGAATAGCGAGTCGTTCGGTGTTTTACGGGATACACGCGTTTTTGTCATGTCCGTATCGGCCGGGGGCAACCACCACCGGTGGTAGAGAGATGTTGATAAATATGTTTTTACGACCGCGGCTCTGAACACGGGCGCAAGCGTCGTCGTTTGTACGGGGAGAATTCGTATAAAACCATAAAATATAACTGTTGTTACGTGGATTAGTCGTTGTTATTTATTATTATTACTATTATTAACGTTATTACTGTTGTTGTTGTTGTTGTTATTATTATTATTATTATCACTACAAGAAAACATTAACGGATGACAAGTTTTTCCATTATTTATATTCCGTCTCAAAAATTAGTCTCGATTAATTTCGAACGCGTTTCGTGTTTTTCGAGGACATTCGGGGTGCGCCGTTAAAATTACTATCGCCCGAAATATTCATTGATCGCCGCCATTATGCTGTCGTCGTTATAAATGTGCGTTATCATCTCGTGGTTGTCGTCGTAGTACCGATCGTTACGATTATTGTGATTCCCGGGCTGGTGCCGGGCGACGCGCGGCGAAGAATCGTTTTTGTACGACATCTCGGTCACAAATTCGTGGCGAACGATAAGTCCCCCCCCCACACCGAAGCCCCCGAGGCGGCGGTTCCGACGCGCGATATAAAGTGGAACGCGAGAGATAAGGAATCGTAAAATAATTTAGATTGCGTCGTTTTAGTGGCCCGTTGATAATCATTCGAACGTCGCGTGAATAACACCACGTTATGCACAAAATTAGAACGTTATTTTAATAACCACGCGACGGATTGTTTGAAAGACACCGGCGGCGCGTCAGGTATTTTTTATATCGTGGGGGGGGGGGACGGGGTTCGTTTGGTGTTTTTTTTTAATGTTTATAACCGAACTCGCGCGCGTTCGACACGCGTCAAAAAAAAAAATAATACACCGGACGCTAAACGCGGACACGCGCGTCGTTCTTCCCGTCGGCTGCGCTTACCGACGCCGTCTGCCCGTCCCATCCCCCTCACCCCCCTTGGGAAAACCCCGTGTTTCGACGGACGGTCGGGGTGGTGCCCGTCTGCGGCGAGTGACGACGGCGAACGCTCGTCTGAGATTTCCCGATATTCCGACTCGGCTTTTTGCCGGGGCCAATTTTATTATTATTATTATTTTTCAATTGTTGTCGTTCGTGTAAAACCAATAGTTGAAACAAATCGAACACGTCCGTACGTAAATAACAGATAATAACTAGCCCGGGCCCCCTTGAAACTCGGCTTGAAAACAAGCGACCTCGGTTTGAAAAAAAATCGCGTCTCTGCGGTGGTCTGCTTACGTCCGCAGTACGTATTCGATCGATCGCGGTGGTTCGTTTTTAAAAATGTTTTTTGGGGTTTTTTTATTTTTCTATCGATAACAATATTTATCACGACTTATATTGTAACGTTTGTGACGTTTTTCGTCGGACGTTTTTAATTAAACGCGTCGCCCAGCAATACGAAATAATTACGTTTAAATATAATTTAAATTTAAAACCAATACACGTTATACATGGTCGTGAACGTTTTCTTTTCTAATGCCGACATTTTATTGTTGCACCTAAAAACAAATGTATTACGAGACCATACAGACACCAAAATGGAAAAACAGTTTGAACTTCCGACCACCATTTGTGCGTGGATTTATGTCCTATCTCTCTCTCCGTATGATCTCTTATTATATTAATTGGAATTAATTTATACTTAGCAATTAAAAGAAAACAACTAATAATAATAATAATGAAAAAAATAATAAGCGGATGGCGAAACGGGGATGTGACATTTGTGCCAACAATTAAACTCGTTAAAGTTAATTACTTCCAATAAAAGAATAATAATAAAAAAATTTAAAAAACGTCCAGCATTAATTTTAATTACTATACATTTATGTCACACTGCGGATAGCAATTCTCTTTTAGAGTTTCTTATTTTTATTATACGCAACGCAATATTCTTCAAGAATAATTTATACATAAATTTGTATATATTTACGAAAATTTTAAATCGATAACGAAAAAAAGTCATTGCCAGTAAAATAAGCAGTAATATAATTTACATATAATTTTATGTTGTACAAAAAAAAAAAAAAAAAAGAATCGAGTTCTCTGTCGCTTATACATTTTCCTAATACATACATACAGATATATGTTGAAAAAAAAAAATTCCCTATAAACTCGACGGTTCAATAAAATACTCGCGCTCGAGCAGTGAATATTACCACCGATACAGTAGATTAGTTATTAATTTTATAAATGTTCTTGAAAATGTTGTGAAATTCCGCAGGTTAGGTTAGGTTAGGTTATCCGATCCGAGACGATGGTATTAAATAATACGCCCGCCGTCTTTCTCGTCGACTTAAATTTTTAAATCGTCACGCTGCTGTGTATTACATATTAACCGCCCCCCCGTAGGAGTAATATTTTGAAACGTTGATGAAAACCTCATGAAACATTTCTGACAATCATCATCAGTGTTCTCGTATATATAAATATTCAACGTTTTCTTTAAATACAAAATTGAACGGTCGGTGGGTGAGGGGCATAATATTACATTGACACCAATGTTCACACTAGTTTTTTTTTTCCCCGCTGTTACTTACGCGTATATTGTTGTTTCTCCGTGATAATTATTTCCCCGGCACGTATAGAGAATAATAATAATAAACCTCTTTTTGAATGTGAAACGTGAATTCGAAATCATTTTTTTTTCTGTAAATTTTTGACTACGTTTCTGGCCGACTCGACTTTTAAACCGAGTTCTTCAGTCAGCGATGGGCGGCGGGGCGGGGGTGTGGGGAGCGGACACGGCGGAAGGCGGTGGTGAGTTTTGTTCGAAATTTATTATTTACCAATACTAATTAATCGAATTAAGTTAAACCGTTTTATGTGCCGCCCCAACCCCTCTTTCCCCGGCCGTCCGTGTCTCTTCTACCGTTCTCAGCCGTAGACAACGTTGGCTTAGCGGACTTCGCGAACGCCGGCGGCAGCCGAAAACTTTTCTTTTTGAAATTTACGACTGGTAAAACCAATAAATAATTCTCTTCGGTTATATACAAGTTTTCGTGGGGGGGGACGGAAAAACGAGCTACGAGCGTCCACCGAATAAACAATTAACGATCGATTTACATTTAATAAAGGAAATTGCGAACGCAGAAGCGACGGCTGCACTCTTTGTATAATTGGAGGAAGTCCCTTGGTTATTATTTATTGTCAAAAAAAAAAAAAGGAAGAGGAAAAGGAAAAAAGGCTTGTGTGCGTTGTCCGATATTATAAGCGCGCCGCCCCTCGTTTCGAAAAATAATATTAATAATATTAATAATAATAATAATAATCATAAAAAACTGGCCAAACACCGTAATTATTCATCGTCGATATTTTACGCCAAACACGCTAACCGCGCATATATACTACTTTATCGTGTGTGGACTTAGGATCTTTAAACGTGTACACGTGTAGAGACATTAATTTAGTAAAAGTTTAATTATGTTATGCGTTCCCTTATAACGTCAATATTAAAAAAAAAAAAAAAAACCCCTATTGATATTCGAAGAAAAAGGGTAAAAACGAATGGGTGGTAGTCGTTATTATTTTGTATACCACGGGGTGGTTATACAGTTCGTATTTATTCATAACTCGCGCACGTCGTGTAACGTAAAAATATTAACATTTTTTTTCTTTCATTTTAATTATAAACCGACGAAAAACATAACATAGCTATTATATGTTCAAGTATGCGACGAAAAAAAAATACGTTCGAAAACCGTTTCGGACGACTCGTGCGACGAAAAAAAAATAAAAAACGTGTAATCCGCGTTCGTTTTAGGCGGTTAGGAGGTCCCGACAACAAATAAATTCTCGAGTAACGGCAACGCCAATCGTGTCTGATTCCGGGGATTATATGACATATTTTCCACAAACGTGTGACGACACGGGATCGTTTTCAAAACTCTAAATTAAATTCTAAAAGCCGGACTTTCCGCTAGTATTGGTATTTACACGGAAACGAATTCGTTCGTTGTAGACGATTGTCGTTCTCGCCCGCGGTACTCGCAACACGAAATGTCCGTGTTATCGTTTAAAAAAAAAAATCGTCGTGTGCGTATAACAGAACTATCCTTTTTCATACGCGGCGCGGGGTGGGCATGACGATAATATAAAAAAATAACGCGCGATTACATTTATTATGATAGACGTTTTGTAGTGTAGGAGGGTAGACGAGACGTCCGAGAGGTCGATCGTCCGCGCCTCTTGTTATTAATGTATATATATATATAACGTTATGTATTATTATTATTATTTATTTTTCTTGTTCGCCGTCCGTTTATATTAATTTTTACGTTTCGAAAACGTCGTACGTCCCCGGTATAGAGTTGTTGTAAGCGTTCGGTAAAAAAAAACGTACCGCCGATAAGAGAGTCCGCCCGGGCGATCCGGTCGTCGTACGGTTATTTATAAATGTGTGTATTCCCGAACATCATCGTTCGTCGCGATAACGTTCAATTGTCGACGGGTGCTTGTAGTTTCGTGACAAAACGCGCGTTTCCACCGGTCGGCGGCGGCGGATAAACCCACTCCCCGTCCCCGGTTAAAATATCTTTTTCCGAACGAACGCTGGGGTTTTCGCTTTGCGCCTCGTCACGTCGTGCGTGTAAAACTCGTTATTATTCGATTCTGATAACTGTTGTTATATAACAGCTACTGTTATTTTTTCGATGTGCATACTTGATTTGAACGGGGGGGGGGATAGTTCGCAAACCGAGAAATATCAAATTCTTGACATCCTGTAGTTCGTCTTGGAGTACTGAATCTCAAAGCCCGTTGATTTTGTCGTTGGCTTCTCAACGTTCAAGACGGAGATGCCGCGCGATACGACGGTTTCTAACCGTAAAATATTCAACGCTGGTTTTATGTTTGATAAATTAATATATTTGAATAAACAAATACACCACACGTATTTTAACGCATCGCGGTAAATATGTATTTTATCGAGAAATATAAATTATGGACATTTTGTGTAGTTATTAGTTTTTATGAATTCAATTGGTTTTGAACAGTACACGAAGCACAATCATATGTGTGCTCGTAAACGTAACAGTGAATTAATAATTCGTCAAGCACGTTTTTCCTCTCGGAAATCGAATGAAAAATACCTCTTTTTCTTTCTTTTATTCAAAATAGTCTTCTATAGTTTCATTTGAAATGTAGTTTAATTACTTACCCCCGGTCAGCATCAATCATCGTTTTATACGAATGTTTATATAACGTTGTTATATATTAATATGAACTTCATAGATTAATTGCAATTCAGTACTGGCTATATTTATTGTATTGGCGTCTGCACGACGGATAGCCCGTTATCCATAATGTATTTGTGTACGAGTTCGCCTTTGAAGTAACTCTACGACGCGACAGTTATAGACATTTGATCGCAGATTACGATAAATCGAAAATAGCAGTCGCCGTTGAATTACCACTCGGCGGGTAACGGTTTATTAAAAGTTCGGCGAACGGGGTTCAATTGAAACACAACAACACAGACGTTGGAGACACGTGTGACTCTCTCAATTGGTCTTCAAAGTAGTGTCCCCGCGGCAGACACGACGCCCGCGCTATTGACGACGTTCGTTTGGGTTCTGGGGGGGGACCGTGTTGCACGTAACCGGTCCTGAATCTCCTCGACAAATTCGCCGTTCGCCCGAATCCTCGCGAGTGTCAGACGGCCGCCACCTTCCGTTCGCGTCCGACGCTTTACCTAACCTAACCTGTCACTGCTGGAAGCGTGCGGGCCGATCACACACACACACATCTTCCGCTCGCGGCGTCCTGCCCGACCTATAACCTACCTACCCGATTTGAAAGCGGAACCCGACGTTCCGGAACCGTCGCTTTCCCGCTTTTGGAACGCTCCCTCGGAACGAATGCCGCCGTAGACGCGCACCACGTAAATCGCCGCCGTTTATTAACCGTGTCACCCGTCGGGACGGTTTGGATTGGCGAATTGGCGGTGTGCCGCGTGACCGCGAACTGCAAATGTTTTACTTCGATTCGCGTTCGCCGAGATCGGTGCGGGACGAAAATTTTGAAAACTCTTCCCGCGACGATTACGTTTGCTCGCGGATCATTATTATTATTACTGTTATTACTGTTATAGATGTGTCATGGAACATAATAAAAATATTTGTAACGGATTCTGAATAAAACGGCACCGGCGCGCAATCGCTAGGGAGGGAGGCACGCGAGAACGAACATAAAAGGAAAGCAGTCTCCGTATAATTAAGGCCCCCATATGCGGGGCCCATATTATATTATTATTAAATAAAAAAAACACACATATATATATTATATAATAATAATAATAATAATAATAATAATAATATGTATATACGACCAGTATGTAATAAATGTATGATTAAAAAAAGTAAAATATAATAATACTGGTAATAATATTGTACGTATAAATATATACGACGGGGATAAATTTAATTGAAATTGCAATAGCGCGCAGGCGGTCCTCGTAATAAAATAATAAAAGAAAATGGAGGGCCTGTAAATTGAATTTTCGAACTCTCGCATATCGTCCGCGTGCGCGTGCGCGTGCGTGTGCGTGCGTGTCAAGGGGCTAAAAATTGTTCTGCCAATATACATACGTACATACATATGTATTTCTTTTTTCGTTATTTAATTTCCAGCGGATCGATGTACGTTATATAATGTTATAATATGAATAACACACACACGTCGTTAGGTCTTTCAATCTCTGCGTGTCGTTGTCCCGGAGTTATTTGTTTCGAACCCTTTTTATTTTTATTTTCATTTTTTCGTTTAAACCGCCCCCACCCCCCCACCCCCCGGAAAAGAACCTAACCCGTCACGTCTGAATGTTGTTGTTGCTGTTGTTGTTGTTGTTGTATTCCCCCCGTTCCCCCGAAAAATTATTTATTCGCGTAAAACGGCGAGAAACGAAACGAAAGTTTCCGAACGGCGGACACGCCTCTGTGAAAATATTACGAAAGTTTTTTTCGTCTACGGGACGTTTTGTTTTCGTCAAGCTTTTTTTATATGCGTATGTATATATATATATGTATATATTATAGGTGATATTATAATTTCATTTTGTTTTACGACACGTATCATTTATGTCCGCGTATGGACAGTACGATGGATATTGTGCGACAACACAAACACGTTGTGTGTAATTTATAATTCCCCAAAGCCCCCCTCGCGTTTCAATCGAAACGTTGCCGTTTTGTCTTTTTTGAACCCCCGGCGTAAACGAACGTCTTTTAGATTGTTTTGTACGTTCGTAAAGACGAGTCTCCTCGTCCGAATACCATTTTTATACCATTACCGACAGGAAACGGTGAAATAAACAAAGTTTGTAATAACACCGTGCGAGGCAATAAAACGTATTATTTATAAACACGAACGTATATTTTTATTTTTTATTTAGTGTTATTCGCGATGATGATGATAATAATAACAACAATAATAAATGAAAAAAAAAAATACAGACGCGCGTGTAGGTCGAACGTGTGAGTGTGCAGGGAAAAAAAAGAGCAAACGTTTATTAAAAAAAAAAAACAACACGATTCCGCCGCGTAGTGGTTATAGTTTGTTTGTTTGATTTGGTTTTTGTCTACGATTCCGTACGATTCGTGAAATAAAATTAATAACCCCGTCGTGTAGGCGGGGAAGGAGGAAGACGCCGCGGCGCACACGACGGTCGTTGACAACGTTTAACCCGTTGTACGTATTTGTGTACGGTTGTACGGACACGCGTAAACACGGCGCGGAGGTAATACGACGACGGGGGTTAGGTTAGGTTAGGTTGGCGAGGGAGGAGGCGCGGACCGCGACGAAGTCTACGCCGGTTTCGTGCGGACTTAAGCCCCCGCCGCCGTCTCGTTTCCAAAAGTGATCGTCGGCGGCGGCTCGCGGTTACAAACATTATTATAAACCAGGTCCCCCTCCCCCCCCCCACGGATTTGGCGCGACGACACGACAGGAAACGGGACCGCGATATCGTCGTCGTGTACGAAACGTGACTTATTTATTTATACGTGTGCACCTAACCGTTTAACCTAACCGGCTAGGCGAAATTGAGATTTTACACTCGCCCACTAGCATGTTTATACAAATACAATATGTTCTCTTAGGCGTTAACCGGTGGGCGGAGGAGCTACTGGTGATTCGTTTTTTTGGAATACGAATACGTTATAGCGAAATAATTTGTAGATTCGTTTTTTTTTTTTTTTTTTTTATTACACAATGTGACGTGTAATAATAATTTTGATAAAAATCGCGTATACTACCAAATCTTCCGGGCCCAGTCGTGTGCCCATGTTGCCTACCCCTTGAGCCGGGCCTGCGCGTACGTAATGTGGAACACGCGTGAGTGTACGTACACACATAAAATATATAGTGCAAAAGTGGTTTTTACACGCCACATAAATATATTATTATTATTATTTTTATTATTAACATCATCATTATCGTCGTCGACGTGTACGTAACCTTCGTCCTTGTATATTAGGTATTTCTATAAATTTGTTTTTTTTATATATATTATATTATATTTACGCGTAAAAAATAATATTTTTGTTTACAATCGTTTCTAATTAAAATATTAATTAGACGCAGTTGTATTCGTATTCTCGCAGCAATAATAATAATAATAATATGAATTACAATTACACGGTATACAATACCTTTACACGTGTAAATACCGTTCGAGTATGATTTTAGTTTTTATAAATATAAATACCCGACCGTATTTCATGTTTGGTTTTCCTGCCGCGGCGCGCACATATTTTAATAACCGTCGTGTAATCGCCGTCAAATCATTATTCATATTATATTTATTTATTAATATAAATAATAATATTGCGGGACGGCCGTTATTAAAATAATTATTTATATTTAGTACACGGTATAGTAATAATAATAATGGGAAAATATCGGTGAAAGTTATTATAATGGCTCTGCGCAGTTGAAAAATACGGCCATGAATAATTAAAATTAATAATAATATGAGATTCGTTTGTCTGAAAACGATATAATAATAATAATAATAATAATAATAATAATAATAATAATAATAATAGTAGTAGTAGTAATAATAATAATGTTTTCTCGGTTTCGTCCCCGTTTTTCAGTCTTTCCGCGCGGTATTTATTTTGTGTAACGGGGCGGCGGGATGAACCGGGTTCCGCCGGAGTAACGGTGTGTTTGAACAAGTATTCGGAATCGGATTCGAGTTTCGCGGGAAACGTTACGGGTCCATCATTTGTGAAAAACAATAACGAAACGGCCGCGTTGTTGTCTTTTCGTTCGCTGTTTGGGTTTCGTGGCGAGGGTTGGAAATCGCATTTTCTAAAAATATGGACGTCAAATCGGAATCAAAGTCGTCTGACGGATATTGTCGGATATTATATGTAAACGCATTCGTCGAGCGCGGGCAAGAAATCCGGAATAGACGTTTCGCCCCGGTAGTCTAGTACGGGTAATAATAATAATAATAACAATAATAATAATAATAACGACGATGATAATAATAATATATCGTAGCGTTTCTATAAAACAATCTAAAACTGGAAACACGCGCGCGATTACTCATTGTGCATAAAATGTGCACATAAAATAGTTTTAATGTCTCTGCGTGGGGGCTAGTAGTAGTAGTAGGAGGAGGAGGCCGCCGAACGACGACGACGACGACGGCGGGGGCTGGTGTTTCAACGTAATAGTTTCCATTATTCATTTCTGAACACAATATAATAATATTACGCACAATGCACACTGGTGCAGGGACGGGGGAGAACCCTCTCTGTAAATATCGATTAGAATACCGAAAGCTCTCTCTCTCTCTTTCTCTCTCATACACACACACACACACACACACACACACACACATTCTATCTTTTTATGTATGTGTGTACATTAATTAAGCGTCACAACCCGTCTACGCATGAACTCTGGAATATATTACATAACGTATAATATCCGTGTATGTATATATATATATCGTATTAGCCACTACTACCCGCGAGAGTTACAACACGAAATGGGTTTTGTGTAGTGGTGCTCGTTTAACACGCCACCCTTTCCCGACCGTTCGTACAGACGTACACACATGAATTTTAGAGGCCAAAAACGAACGAAAATCGGTGTTTTTTTTCCACGCGCGGTCTGTGTGTTGTGCTCGTCCGAATCGAATTTCCTCCGCCAACGCCGTTAAACGTTAAACGGCTACGCTGTGACGTTTTGATTTTTTAAAACGACTTCATTTTTTTACCGTACCCCGACCGTATTCGCGATGATAGTATATACCTCGCCTATCTAACTCCTTTCCGACGGTCGTTCGATTTTTGACGAAACGCATATTTCGACGACCCGCGTATATCTCGAGGATACGTCGCCGTTGTTAATAATAAACCGGCTGGGACACGGTATCGGGTGTTTATTACTTTTTTTTTGTTTTTTCCCCGTAAAATCGTTGTTTTTGCCGTTTCCTCCCCGTCTTTTATTATCGTTATCATCAAACGGCTGCTGCACTCCTCCGCGGATTCCGTGTTTTTAATAATAATAATAATACGTCGTGTACGTCCTTTGTTCGTTTCAGTTTTATGTCCACGATTTTAATGACGTTTCAACCGTATGCGTTTTAATCTCGTGTTAAAAATAATAACTATAAATTATAATTTAATTTCTCTCCGTTAATAATTGGATACGTTTTTATTTTTATGGAAATAGAATTATTTAATAATATTGTACGGAGCTGTTGGAAATTTTTTGTGACATAAATAAATTACAATATGCATTACCATAAATATATATATTGTGTATAATTTATTATTAATACTAAAATGTCATATACCATTAAAACTGTAAAAAAAAAAAAAAAAAAACAGTTTATATTTTAAAAGCTTTATATATTTTCACGGCGTCGTAGGTAAAACATTTTTATATAATGAAAAGAGAAAAACAACTTCACAGTATTGCAACGGTAATACAAATATATATATATATATATTACTTGTCTTAAATAAGTTAATAAACGATATTTTTTCGACTTCAGAGTTTAACGTTTCTAATCTGTAAATAATTACAATCGCGTAGATTTTTTAATTAAAACGCGTTAATGAAGTTATACATATTTTTAAAAAAAAAAAAAAAACCACTATGAATTTCAATAAATCGACGACATAACGTTCGGTCCGCGACGCGTCATACCCGTGTACACGCGTTCATTCGATAATAATTTTGTCGAAATCCGTTCGGATTTTTCTCGCCGATAATTTTGATAACCTAAAACGTCACCAAAACGTACGTACCACCCCGACCGTTTTTTTTTGTCGATAATATCTCCAACGGCGCGCGAACAGTGTTCGTCGTTGACGGTATTGAATAATCCGAACGAGTATTTATTATTGGTATTACGTCATCGTGTAGAATATTATACACACGATATTTAATAATATACACGGAACATATAACCTACACGCACGCACGCACGCACGTACGTATATATTTATATATTTATGTATACTTACGAGTGGGGGACGGGGGGGATCGGAGCGTAGGAATATTACGTATTCATTGTACTCGGTATATTATCATCATTATTATTCTACGGTAAATCCATACCAGTTAATCTCCGTCGCATTCACTCAAAATCTATATTATTCCTTTTTCTCTTTATCCCGTTTCGTCGTGTTTCTTGTTCGACTCGGCGCGCCCGCGACCTGGACCTGGACGCGTGTTCGCAGCCGCTCAGACAAATATCATTATTATTATCATTTATTATCGCTGCTGCTGTTGTTGTTGTTGTTGTCGTTATTACGGTATTTTATTTTAAAATTTAATTGATCGCAGAACGGGCTAGTGCGTATGTATTTTATTGAAACAGATGTTTTTATTTATAATAAAATTGACAAACGAGAAAATATCAAAAAACAACAGATGTTCGTTGGTATTTTTAGAGACGAATAAAATTGGAAACTCGCTAATGGAACCGCGCGGCGTTGTACACACTACCACTACTAATTACTCGTTTCAATTCGACCGGACTATTTTTATTTTCTATCTCTCTCTCTCTCTCGTTCGTTCGATTCTAGAACACATAGATTATAGGTTAGAAATAATGATAATAATATTATTATTATTACCTACGACGGTGTACCGTATTTTGTATAGAGTTTTTATTTTTCTACACACGCCTATGTCTGTCTACCGGCGCAAGCCATAATTATTTAACGCAGTAGGGTTATGTATAAAGCTAAAATTATGTATCTACACAATAAAATCGCGCGAGGGAAAATTTTTATTCCTATTTCTATTTTTTTTTTTTTCTCTCGTTCAAATTATACGTACGCGCATGCATAATACACGATTATTACGCGTACTCGTCAGTCTGCAACGCCAGTGCATACGTTTATGAAAATCGACACGATTTAAAAATAAAACACACACACACACACACGATCCGTGTTCCGCGGCGACGGGGGTCGGGGGGGGGAGGAATCGTTATCGTCCGGGGGTCGCTCGGACGTCGCGTTATCGTGATCTCAAGAGAAGAAGAAGAGCACGCCGTGTTTTAATTTTATTATTCTCGCCCAAAAAGCGTTCGCGCGCGGTTTTGCGTTTTGCACGGCCCCCGGCGGTGGTACTGTTTGACCGCGTGGAATTGTTTTAAGTAGGCCAGTAAAAGTCGTCGTCGTGCGCGCGTAGGAGAATAGACGCGTTGTATTGTATCTCGGCGACGACAACCAACACCGGGGGAAATATTACCGTCGTGGTATACCACGTTCTCCTCTCCGCTATTTGTTTTTGGGGTTGTTTTTTCTTCTCGTAGACGAATCTTTCGTTGTGACTTCGGCGAGTTAGTATGTTCTCGGGTCGCCGGGGGACCGTGAATGGGACGTGACGGAGATTTCCCGTCGAGAACGGACTCCTCCTCGTTCTCACCGGTCGTGCGTGCCTAACCGCCGCGCGTTTCCCGCCATCCGCGACATAGATAAGCGTGTTATCTCGGTCGTGCGCGCGCCTATGTTTATTAAATATTAAATATTTATTTGATTCCGGTTGTGCACACAATACACACACACACACACACACACGTAGGCACACGGTAAATATATCCATTAGACCGTCAACGCTAACCAGTTCCCAGGTGGGCCCCCAAAAAAAAAAAAAAATAATAAAAAAAACCGACACACACACACATATAATAATCGTTCGGTATATTATTATAATATGTACACACATAATATACGCCATCAGATATTATATTATATATACATTTTCTCCGTCTCATTCCGTTCTCTTTCTCTCTCTCTCTCTCTTTCCGTCTCTCTCTCTCTGCACACCACTGCGCACACACACACTGTATGTCTTCCGTCTCTGTTTACGGAGACGAGAATAGAACAAAAAGACACATAATATTCCTCCTATATATATATATACAATAATTACTTTAATGCGGAGCTACGTGACTGTATAGTTAAAATATATTATTATTATTATTATTATTATAGCCCCCCTCGGTTCTGCTCATATCTTTCCGTCGTCTACATATATATATATATTTTTGTGTGTGCGTGTAATATAAGTGTACGTATATATATATATATATATATGTATATTTATTATACAGTACGAACCTATAGAACGGGAAGAGGGTTAACGAATATATATATATATATTTATTCCGACATCAGACTTATTTTATTAATGTAGCAGTTGCTTTGGGGTACAGTCAGAATAATAATAACAATAATAATAATAATAATAATAACCCACGGTACCGTCGAAGCTCGAAATAATAATAATAATAATAATAATAATAACCCACGGTACCGTCGAAACTCGAAATAATAATAATAATAATAATAATAATAATAACCATAATAATAACCATAACAATAATAATAATAATAATAATGGCTGCTAGGGGGTCTTGGTGAAATCGTAACAGCACAATGATAATAACGAGAATGCCTTATACTGTATGTGTGCAATAATAATAAAAATGTATTATTCAGCATAACACTATATTATTATATTTATACAATATAAACCAATACCATACTATTGTGTTCGGCGTGTGTGTGTGTGTGTGTGTATATATGTGTGTGTATGTGTGCGCGCACCATATAGTCTTTAATATTTATTGTGGTTGTGTGAAACAAAATGTGTGTGTGCATGCACGTTCTGTTCCATCGATCCTTTTTTTTTCGTGTGGCAAAATATTGTATTTTTATATTTTTAAATAACATTCAACTGCGTCGTGTATACGCTATTATCATTATTTTTAATATTATATTTTACGATTATTATTATTATTATTATTATTATTATTATTACTACTACAATGGTATCCGGTTATATGTTTCTCTCTTTCTCACTCTCTCTCTCTCTCTCTCTCTCTCTCTCTCTCTTCTCTCTCTCTCTCCTCTCTCTTTCGCTCTCTCTCTCTCATTCTCTCTGTCTCTGTCTCTCGTTGTCAGGGAAATAAATCGATGGCTATCTTGTAATGGGGAAAAATGGTAAACGCTGTCCCGTGCAGTGGAAAAATAAATGTAATTTCGTCCTGAAACTAAAGGGAGGGATCATTTTACTGCGGTACGAATGATAAATTTCAGCTATTGATTTTTTTTCATTGCAGTCGTCGTTTCTTCGTTCATATCCCCGGGTACGCGTATAATTTGCCGAGAAATTTACCATACAAAACGACTGTGGCGTTGTATTATTGTTCACGTACACAACACGCATTTCCGAATAAACAGCCACTTCCTCGTCTCGTATCTAAAATGTTTTGCAGAATAAACATAACCGAAATAAAATAGTACGTGGCTAAAAATGGGTAATAAATGCTAATTGTAAAATATAATAATCAATAACGACCTCAAAATAACACGTTAAATAATTCATATAATTTATTATGGTAGGAAATTAGGTGTTGTGCGTTATTGTATACACGAGAAACGTGGGTATAAACTAAACAATAAATTGATTTATAGCACACAATGGAGCGTTTTTACCTTTTATATATATGTATATACTACTTTGCGTTGTTTAATTTCGTACACTGTATGTGTACGATATTAATAATTACGTTATATCATTTCATATTCACAATCAATGTGATTAGCTAATTTACAATTTAAATTTAGGTTATGGAAACGTCTGGTGGTATACATATTGATGAATGTTTAGCAATCAATTACACCGACTTGTTCGGTAAATTTAACGTTATATGCACCTAATGATATTATAATATTCGCGTTGTTATCTTGACACACTATATATATATATACACATTGAAACGACACTAACGTGGTCGATTTGAAAACGTCTAATCGTTTGGAAATGAAACGACGACTGCCTGCCGTGCGTGTTTATACGACGTAAAAAATACGGTTTCGCGATCCGTTGACTCGGCGGCCGCGCGCGTATCCGGTATCCGTTTCACACTGTAACTCGCGGTCCGCTGCTGATAATCGAGTGCAATGAAAACCGTCCGCGCGTAAAACACGTACACGATCCCCCGCGCGAGGTCCCTGACCCTCTACCTCGAACCCGCCCGCCCGGTGCACCGTACGCGACGTCACGACCGAACGACTTAACCTACCCTTTTCCAAAAAAAAATAAAACGAAAAATGAAAAACGTTTTTCCCATGCGGTCCCCGCGGACGTTCGCAAAACGAAAATCCGACGGCTTTCACGCGCAATGTATGCGCGACCTTGCGCGGGCGTTCGTCCACGTATGTATGGTACATACCTGACCTATGAATATCGATTGCAGACGACGATCCGTCACGGCCGACCGACCGACTTAACCTACCCTTTTCTAAAAAAAAAAAAAAACGTTTTTCCCGTGCGGTCCCGCGAGAGTTATCCACTGTGTATCGATTACAGACGACGTATCCGTCCGAACCGACTAATGGTCGGTGGTCAAGCCGACGGCTCGAGCAAATTATCCGTGACAACAGAATAACCGTATGATAACAGCGAATACGTTGATGATGGTGTTTGATTTCGTTTTCATTCGTTCGCGCGCATTAAGTTAAAAAACATTAACGTGCATAAAAAGCTATTTCGCTACTCGTAGCTTTCACCCCGCCAACTACAAATTATCGTCAATCACGACGTGAGTGTCCGTTATCGTCCATACGTCAGTGAACGACCGGTCGAAGAACTGCACGACGTCATCCTTGAACTCGGTTTAACTCGCCGAAATCGGCGGATCGGGTGAACCAGGTTTAAACCCCGAACCGGGCTTAAACCGCTTATTGTAAAACCTACCGTTTTCGTTCATTTCGTCGCGGCCGTTCGTCCACTCGAACGAATATCGATTACACGATCCGTTTTTGTTTGATACCGAGAAAACGTATAAATCATATATTTATAGTGGTCGCGTGTAACGCCGTTGCGCGCCGTTAAAAAAATACGTCACGGGAACACACACGGGGAGTCCGTGCAAACGTTCGCGTTCGGAATATTTTACGAGTTCGCGCGACGCACTTTGTATGCGTTTAATCCGCGACGGGTTTGGTAATAATACTTTTATTTTTTTACTTGTTAACACCGAACCATTAAAATATCACAATGTTTACGGCGCGTTAGATAGGTTGAGAACGTCGTGTTCTCGTGAGCACGTCTGGATGTGCCGGGGTCCCCCTTGGACGTCGCACGTGTAACTTCTTCGTCACGTCTCGGTCATAACGGGGGGGGGGGGAGTAGGGAGAGTCCTTTAAGGATGATTTCTGATGAACGGCAGGGAATCACGCAGATCACGTTGTGACCACGACGGCAGTTTTACCAACCATTCCCAACGACTGAAAGTGTTCTCGACCTAACCCGCAATTTTTGCCGACGTCATATATATATATACGCTAAAACAATTTTTTTTAAAAACGTTTTTGTTTTGTGATTCCAGGCCAAGATGTTCGAGACTTCCCAAGCCTGGCTCGCATCCACGTCCTCGACAATGACTTGTAAGTTTTAAGATATTACACGTGCGTTTGATTATAATTGGACATCGCATAAAAACGATCAACGGTATCGACCGACTACCCCGTTGCGCGTTGCGTTTGCTCGTGCAGCTAACCCGCGCAACGTTCGGTACAAGTCGCGACGTGCCGTCCGTGTTTACATTTTTTTACATCGTTTACATCGATCCGCGTTTAAATATTTTAGTGTATTTTTAATGTTATGCGATTTTAATGCGACCGTGCTCTGAAATATGCGCAAAGCAGACCGACTTGACGTATACCAAATGTAGTAGTGCGTGTACAACGCACGATTTCGGTCGGTTGTACGGTTATTGACGATTTAAACTATCGATTTAACATCGACACGTGCAATTATATAAAACTAAAAACGAAAAGAAAAAAAAACCGGTAGTTACAAATTATCTAATATTTTCATTCCCTAGGTGTACTTACTGTTCGTTACTTTTTCTGTAAAAATTGTTTTCAAACGTAAAACGTCTACCACCTCATGATGTTTGTTGAACTAAGCAATATTTGTTCCTTACGCGGAATTTAAACGTATATATTAAAAACGTGTTTACAAATCATTATTTCTTTTTCGTTTTTTTTTTTCTATACAATGTAGAGTCGCTCGGAATATTTTATGAATTATGTTATATAACCGTAACGTGAAACAATGTCGCGGATTGTTTTGACATTTCAACATCATTTCGGGCGATTCTAAAAACGTTTTTATTCGTCGGCTAGGTAATTGCTTTAAACCCGTAGTGCATAAGTTCATTAAGGCATTATTTATTGCGCGATCGTGAATATTACGAAATTTTCAATATCGTTTGTAAACAATAACGCGTGCGCGCGTTTCGTTCTCGTGCTTAAACGAATTACGTTTGAGACCGCGACCGTGTCGTTACGATCAACGAACAACAGCAGCGCGGTGGATACGTAGAAACCGGTACGATCGGATTACTTTTCTCTCTGCGCCCGTCATAACACATATACACAAGTTAGACAGATCGGAGACACGACGGGGCCCGTTGCCGGAGCCGGACCGCAAGCGAATGAATCGGACGGGCGTCCCTGATTGCTTTGTGCGCGTAATGATCGTCGAGACGTATGTATGTATGTGATGGGGTGGAGGGGGGGGGAAGGGACGTCCGTTTTATGCGTCGCGACAATAAGAGGAAGACCGAAGAGGAAGTGGTTGCGCGTGGTGGACTGGGATCAAGGTCTTATTTGTGGGAGCGTTTTGGGAGTTCAAACCTCCCCCGTCCATGAATTTTTTTTAATAGTTATAATGAATTGAACTAAATTATTAACCCGTATTTAGGACACGCATTTACCGTACGCAACATAATCTGGTATTGAAATCTAACAGTTGAAAATATACGGTTCGGAATTTAAACAACCCCTCCCTCACCCCCCTTAAAAGAAACGTGTTCCTGCTATTACGGCCTTGGCCGGGTCGGCGAGGGAGAAGGGAAGGAGTTTTCATAATGGACCGTGGAGATACGTTCGGACGTTCCGCGGACTCTTTGGCGACATCGTATTTGTATATCGTTATGACGAGCACGTTTCCGATCGCGCTTACAAAAAAAAAACGACGAAAATCCCCCCCAGACCACTCCAGATACACTGCAGTTTGGGTATTTCTTCGACACGGGCCTCTTTGACGGAACACGATAAAAACCCGGAATCCGGTGGCCGGCGTGAATGTTTTGTGCATGCGTCGTATAAAAGCGCATTCGAAAAGCGCATTGGACGCGGCGTCCGCGTAGACCGTCACGAACGACGACGACAACCGTTTGCCGCCGTCCTCGGTCAACGGTAGCGACACGCGACCCACGTGGCGGCAGAGGGTGACACACACCCACGTGGTGCGTCCGGGACGCCGCGTGCACGGGACGTCGACCCTTTTCCCGGTTCGACGGCCGTTCTCTTTTGTACACGACACACGCGCACGTAACAGGTGGGATTCGGCACAACGATTATTATTTACGAACTGTTGTCACAGAACAACAACAACAACAACAGAAAAGAAAAACGTACTATAACTATTAATCGCGATTTTTGTATAATTAAGGTTAGGTAGAAATTAAATGAAATCGTACGGTTGTTGTTCTGATGTCTCTGTCGTGTAGTCGACAAGGAGACGTTGTTGTCGTTGTTGTTGCCGGTGTGTGTGTGCAATTTTTTCGAAGGCCTTCGGATGGGCGAGAGTATTTGTTCGAAGCGCGTCGGCGGGTCGAGCGGACACGAGGCTTTTTTGTTGGGGACAATCTGCCGCGTCGGAACGATATTTTGCGTTTTCAAAGAGGATAACCGATTTTGAAATTTTTTCAAGGTTTTCCGTTTTAACGCGTGCCCCGGGAGTGTATGAGCGTGTTACAGGAAACGCATTTTTTTTTTTTTTGTTTTTGACTTTTTTGTCCGTCCGATCGTTTCTCGACGTGGCCTCCTCTTCTTCCCGGTGCACTCGGCCCCCAAACGTTATTCCGACTTTCCTACGCGCCGAATACGAACGAGACGGGGCCCGTGTTTCACGCGAACCGTGTCGAATATCCCTATGGTCATTCGATGAACTAAATTTATATGTGCATATGTGCCACGCACACACGCGTACATAGGTTGTTTTCGCCCTGAGCGTAACGTTGGCAGACGCGCGTGCCGAGTAGTCGCCCCGAAGCACAGCAGCAGCGGCGGCGGGGGACGCGGATTCAACTTACGATCATGAAATTATAGAACGCATAATTACATTTATAGGAACTCGAAACTACCGACTTAGTTGGGTAGTAATAATTGTTTTAGTGTTTTTGAACAATAATATTGTTATAATAACGTTATTATTAATAGGAACGGCGAGAGAGAGAGCAACAACGCTGTAGTCATCTTGTTTTCGTCTACCGCCGCCTTTTAGGTTTCTAATTGAAAATAATTAATTTTATACCCGAAAGACTTGGTCCGATCAATAAATATAACGTAACGTCGTCGCACGTCAAATAATTTATACGAGCGTGTACGTCAAACGACATTTGTGTATACGTGTAATGGTTTTTTTTTTGTGCATTAGGTAATTTACTGCTAATGAAAAATACACGATTGCTTTTGTGTACGACTAGGAGGTGCCGTTGTAAAACGAATTTACGAGAACGAACCTATCGCGTATACGGTGTAGTATAGTAGTACGCACATAATAATGTCGTAACGTTAGTCCTGAATATTGTTTATCGTAATTTGATCTCTTGTACTTTTTCAATCGTCACGTACCTTTCATGTGTTCTACAACATTTTATCTATTTTATCTATTTTATTTGTATACATTATAATTGTTTTTTTTTTTTTTGTTTTACATCGTTTCACGCCTTTTCGCGCTAAAACTACGTGTCATATCTATATTATTATTATTTTTTTTTTGCAAATTTATATAATATACGTGCGTGTATAATTCGCATTCACACGTGTTTTATATAAATATCTAATGTATTTGTGTTGTACTCGTATACGGTGCAGAGCTTATTTTCAGTATTTGTCCCGATCGCGTTTGTTTTGTCATGTCATTCGTAATGAATGTTCCGTTCGTGTAAACGCGTGTTATGTGCTTCGTCAACAAAATATGTGCAAGACTAAAGCGCAACAGCCGTCGACGAAAGAATATACACGTCTGTGGTAACAAAACGGCATCGATTAAACGGGCGTCCGCCGTAGCATTCGTTCGTTATTCTTCTTGTCGGACATACCGGTTTTGATTCCTACTTGTGAAAATCTGACGAATTATAAGCTCGCGAACGTAACGCGCTTGGAGCTGTTGAATGTTCGTCGACTAAATATTATCATCTTGTGTTGTTGTTAACTGTAGTTGGTCATCTACTTTTTCCGTTCTTCTTTATCTGCAATATTTTGGACTTGACATATTTACTCGTTAAATGATGTTCTAAACTAAAAACAACCCACACCACGCGATTCCTTGGAAAATTCTACCCTAAAACGATAGGTCACATCATTTAAGGATAGATTTTTGCAAGGAATCACGTTAATGTGGGTTATGTTTAGGTTAGGTTAATAAAAAAAACCGTTTTTTGTTGTTGTAATCACTCTAATAAAACGTGTTGAAAGTTGTAAAATCATTTTATTAGGTTGCAAAATTCTACCCTAAAATGATGTGACCCATCGTTTTAGGGTAGAATTTTTCAAGGAATCGCGGTGGTATGGGTTATTTTTAGTATAGAATATTATTTAACGAGTAACTACGTCAAGTCCAGAGATAAAAAAAAAAAACAGAGAAAGTAGATAACCAACTAACGAGTGAAACTCATTTCAGGTACATCCTGTATATTTTCGAACAAACGCGTTCGTACATTGTTCAGTGACATTGTACCATAATAATATTATGTTTACCTACTGATACATCATGTTTAGCATATGAATACAACCCATGCGCGGAGATTTATACTCGACATAAGTTTTATCGTTCGGATAGAAACGTATTATACGTATATGTTTAAGAGGATGCTCGCTGCAGAACCCGTTATTTTTACAAAAAAAAATAAATCAAATCGTGTATACATACATGTATGTATATTGACGCGACTTTATCCGTGCACATGGGATAACAGAGACCATTTGCGGAGTTTGCGTTACAGTGCGTTCCGTGTCTTTAAATATTTAAAAGGCGTATTTATTTTTTAAATCTGGTACACTATGCGTCGTGAATAAAATGAAATGAAATAATCGGCGTGTGCGACATGTCCTCTTATTAATACACGTGATACGTTTTACATTTGGTTAACCGGCAAAACGTCCAAATACGTACGTATGATAAATAATCGACCGTTATTAGGTTACCGTAGTGGGGTTTGTCGTACGTTGACGGCGTACGTACGATTGTCATACGACGACGGCGGCGACGTGTATAACACATACGTACGTACGTACATGTTTGCACAGCGAATTCGCGTACTATTAACTGTTATAAATTAACTGCAATATACATATTGTTACTGCAGTGCGCCGCGCCGGCGCGTTCCGCCGCATAATTAGTAGACCGACAGTGATGATGATGATTTTTTTTTTTAATTTCTATACAATCTATGTATACATAGTTATTATGTATGTATTTGTCGTGTACGTCCGCCTCTCCGAATAATGCGAATAAATTGTAATTCAGTAACGAGAACTTATTAAAAATTGAACCGGCCGAGCGGCGGTCAAATATAATAGTAGTAGTATAGTAGTAGAGTGATACCGTCGTCGTCGTCGTGTGCATTATTCACCACCACCACCACCCAGGGGATACGTCCCGCGACTGACGACCCGCTCAGCCCCCGTCCCCGGTCGAACTTCCCCTCCGCTTTTCCCCTTTCTCGTTCGTCCTTTATTTTTTATTCGTTTTTTTTAATTTTTTTTTTTTTTGTTCTCGTCCGCGTACACCCGTTATACCGTCGAACAGCAACAAGGTCGAATGGTTAATGAGTTTATAGTATATGTTTAATGTAATGATATAGAAAACCGAATTTTATTATAATTTCGTATATATATATATATATATGCATACAGGAGAGACAATATTATTATTATTATTATTATTTGCCTTGCCCGGGTACAGGTCGCGTGGTGTATATATTGTATATTGTATATTGTCGAAGGAAGGTGGGGTGGGGGGCAAGTGGTAGTAAATCGACGGGAGAAATCGGTATAATATACGCGTATGATAATAGAAGGCTCGTACGCGACGCGACGTGTGTGTGTGTGTGTTTGTTCGCATAGACCGATCGTACGTACAATATTTATTTATATATATATGTGTGTGTGTGTGAGTGTATTATAATAACGAACGTCGTCGTGTTATAATGGCGTGGTGGTGACTTGTGACGGATTTACATAAAACAATTTACATAGTACATAATTTTACAGTACAATAGTTAAATGCCCTGTTTTATCGTACGAAATGCTAATGAACGGACACGGCCACCATTACGACACACGCACACTCGCGCCAACAACACGCATTATATCGCCGCTTAAATCATTTATATATATATTTAATATAATATTATGTACGTTATCGAAATATATTATTCGTCGTTGTCGAACGTTTCCTGAGCGTTCTCTCTCTCTCGTCGAATATGTTAAAATAAAAATATTTTTTTCTACACATTATGTGCGCGTGTATGTGATGTAATCGTTCGGCCGAGGCATAAATAAATGAACGAAATTCAGTATTCCGCATATCCATGCCCCCCCCCATCCCCACCCCCCACCGTTTGTACGTTGGGTATAAACTCGATCGATTTATTTTCGAATTGCGCGTATTATTGTAATAATATACATTTATGTGTTGTTCGAAGTCTGAGAACGACGATGTGTTTTAACCGTGTCTCGAGAACATAGAGCGTTGGGCAGGACACCGAAGCCAATAACTAATCAAATATTTAACTCTCCGTGACTGCCTGTATAAATAACAATAACGCCGAACGTCGTGATTTAACACCGGGTTTCGTGGAAAACTTTTTTGCAACGGTTTATAAAAATCACTATTCCCGCGAGCGGTTTTAGATCTATAATCTACATATGCGTTCCTCGACGAATCGACTTTAATCGAGCTCACGACCGTTTGGTTTTCTTATTTTCGCTGCTGTTATATATATGTATATATATCTCATCGGTTCGATTTCAAAAAAATAAATGTACTATTCGTCCATGATTTGTATAGATTTTAATTTCCTCTGACCGCGTCTGAACTTTGCGGTAAGTAAACGCCGTTCAACGAAACCCCCATAGAAATTGTACGTTCAAATATTTACCGAATAAAATGTAATCGAAAAATATGTTCAGATCGTTCCCGTTCTGCGTAACGTACTCCCTGGACTTTATTTTTTATTTAAAATTTATAAAATTCACCCCGTTTTGTTTTCCCGCAGTGTCAATAAACCGTTCCGTACGGATCGGCGCACATTTTCTAATAAGTTATTTATTACCAATTATTTTTTTTTTTTTTTTTTTAATACAGTCGTCGTGACCTTTTTCCATCCGAGCAATAAATAAAACGTCGGTGGAAAAAATTTGTACGCATTGTGTGTATTCGTATGTTTTATTATTTTTTTTTGTTTTTTTCGTCTGTTCCACCCTTATATTCCGCTAATAATAATTCGTAATAAATTTAAATTACGCGTACAACATTATATTGTTTTTATCTCGATTATCAACGAATTTTTTTTTTTTTCGGCAAATATTGTTGTCGGAATCATATACGTATTATACGCGTGCGTGTGAAACAGTGTACGCCTTCGGATGATATGGCCCACGACGTTACGGCCGCGGTGTGAAATTATAGTTCTATACGTGTGCGCTCGGTCGACAGTTGTAAATAATTTATATATATTTATATATATATACTCAGGGCCCCTTACAAAGGGCAGGATCAATGAGTACTATGGTGCCGGGGCCCGGGGAAAAAAAAAACATAATATACACATAATATTGATTTAAATTAGAAAAGTAAAATGAGTCGTGCCACCCCGGTAACCCCATATCCTCCTCGTACGATGTCGGTGTATAAATAATTTGATTTCTTACTACATGATTTTGTGTGACGATCTGTGTGTATATTATTTTTATTTCGTAAAATCGGGCCACTCGACGTCGGTTGGCGAGCGGAGAAGTTTCGATATGATGATAATTTTTTGTATTATTATTATTATTCATAAATACTTTTTTTATTAAACTCCAATAGATTAGTAGTGTACTCGCGTTTCAAACTTATTTCAAGGTAATATATTTCAGGTACCTTTTGTAAAAAATAAAAAATGTAATGTTAGAATTTATATTGAAATCATTATAAACACACTAATATACAACGGGGGCCCGGATTTATTTACCAATACCGTAGTTGAAAAATTAATTTGGGGGGGGCGCCTGTGTGTGTACTATAACAACACGTTCCGCGTTTAATACGTATACTTGTATATATATATCGGTAAAAGCGCCGCGGTTAGCGCCTCAGGTGCTGTGTGATATTGACAATGGTTTTTAACGTCCACCGCCGCTTCGGCTCATCCGTTGCTGCTTACCCGTTGTTCAGCGTGTGTGTGTGTGTGTGTACGGACGAAAAACGACGGACGGCTTGGGCGTACAACGAAACGAACGACGCGACGCGGTTCGAAATGTTTAGACGTTTTGCCGTTTTTTTATTCCCGTACGTTGTATGTTTACTACGTTAGTACAGCGACGCGGTAGAGAACTTGCACACGTCAGAACGACGACGATCTCCTCGATTCGTTGTTGGAGTGCACGGACCGCGACCCGGAAGAACGAAAAAAATGAATGTTCGTACGTACAACATATTTATGTGCACGAGAGGTCTGTTCAAAAAGTGCCGGGATTTCGGTTTCAATAAATACAGAAATTAAGTTATGTGCAGCAGCAACTCTCGTCCGGATGATATGCAGTGGTCCCAGCGATCTTGCCGTTTAAACGCAGATTTCAGTATCGGAAAAAGGGAAAAAACAATCACACGGTGCCATCAGATCAGGGAGAATAGGGAGGCCGCGAGACCACAGGAATATTTTCGTCGGCCGAAAGTTCACGAATTGACAGCGCCTAACATTTGCTAGCCGTTTTTTGCGAATCTCCTCTCGCAAACGTATTAATAAAACACCTGATCGACTGTTTGTTCACGGGGTACAGATTCATGATGAACAATACCTTCAATATTAAAGAAAAAAAATTCGTTTCAACACGGCGACGAGCTTTTTTTGGCCGAAAGGAAAATTAGGTTTTCCACCGAAACGACCGGACCTTCGTTTCCGGATCGTACCCATAAACCTACGTCTCGTCATACCTGTGATAATGTTCTTTACGATATAACTAGGATCAGCAGAGCGATTGTTTTGGTCTTGACAAACCCGTTGTTCATTAATTTCGGACATGTCGAAGAAACCGCCAAACAAACCGACTCGATTCAACCACGTGTAGAATCAAACCGAGATAAGATAGCGACTTCGGGTTTTGTTTAAAACGTTCACCAATACGTGGGGTACATATCTATTTATAATTTAAAGCGTTATCGTGTCTAGATTAGTCGTAATAGCAGTATTTGTCTCCGGCACTTTTTGAACAGACCTCGTATATTAATAATCGTATCGGGCGCTACAATAAAATATATTGTCGCGCCGGAGCGCTAACGTTTTCGATTATTCGTACTACACATTATCGTTTCGAAGTCTGCGGTGTAATAAAAATAGTTTTTTTTTCCTTTTAACGTCTTACCTTGAGCGTCACGAGTGTGTGTGTGTGTGTTATATATGCATAATAAAATCGAGTGTTTAAACAATGTGGTAAATGTATGTACACTTTTCAAATTCATAATGCGCAAAGTGTGTGTCGTATTGTACACACAATTTCGTTACTGCACTTGGCGGTGTGGCGTGTTGGTAAATAAATGCACGATTATATACCAAAAAAAAATATTTAATTATCGACTCGAAATTCGAATCGTCGTACGCTTATGCCTAACTATAATTTCATAACAGAAATCGACAAATAAACCTTTGGTTTTTCATTTTGCACGACGTCAAAGCCGATTTGAACACACGTGAAACGTAACGATTTAATATGCAGCCACATTGTTGGATCAATCAAGCTAATAATAGATTGGAACAGCACGCGTCCTTTTTTGAATAAAGGTACTCGTACGCGTAGACCGAAAACGGCGCCTCGTCCTTCTACGCACGTATTTCGCTGTTGTCGTTGTTTCAAATGTTCGTCGAATTCGCATTGGAGAACCGATCTCGATTTGCAATGACTGAGCAAATTTGAGCAATTTTAGTGTCGCGCGACTTTCGGACACGGTACCGCAACAAGTATATTCTCTACGAATAAAAATGTATACACCATATTTTATTACGTTTCCGTATCCTTCCGTTATATTCACAGTTAAATATACGTCTCCCCGTAGGTGACATACCTTTCTTCGAAAGCCGCGTTTCGGCGCACGAGGTCTGCGGTTCGATCCCGAGGGCAGCCGACGAGATTTTTCGCGTTGGTGGCGTCGGGTCTCTGGCGCAAGCAGTGGGCGACTTTAAGGAGGCCCAGGGGGCTATGCCTCCTCCCCAAATTTCTAAAAAAAAAAAATAGTTTATTTTTAGTTTTGTTCTTTAGTTTTTAAGTGATAAAAAAGATATAGTGTACCTACGACCAACAGTTGTTGACCTTAATTATCATTAGAAAATTAGCAAAAAAAAAAAAAGTCATCAACTAATTTTTTTTTTTTAGGCCTCCCACCCCAAAAAGAAATTTAAATGCTAGAGTCGCCACTGGTAACAAGCCGGCCATAATTGCCGGTCCCCCCCGTCCATCTTTGGCTTTCCTAATATGTGAACGGCGTCAATCTCTGAGCATATGTTAGTGTTTGGTTAATTAGAGGATGTAAAAAACCGGTTGATTTTTTTGTTGTTCCACAACTATATATCCAGTGGTTGAGTTGGGAGAAAAATAGTAAAGGGTACTCTGAAGGCTTTCAAAATAGTTGCGTCCTCAATATATTTTTTATAGACGGTGTAGGTACTCGAAAAGTTCATCACTGCCGTCACGTTTACCCATAATTCGAGCGTGGAAAATAAGTGGTAACGAGTAACTTATAACTAATAACGTGGAGTCTATAATTCGTTCGACGAATAATATTCAATATACAGGTATAGGTAATTTAAAGGCCGACAGTAGCGTTCGTGGAACTGACGAACAGTGGGAAACCCGTAGACCATAAACGGCATTTGGTGGCATGTTACGGTGATTGACGGTAATATTATATATTTATATATTATAAAAAAAACATATATAGTATAAAAAAACAGTAGAGACACGCTCAGATATTTGAAAAAATAGAAGATGTACTCGGTAGGCGCGGATCCAGAACTAAAATTTGGGAGGAGGGTCATTTTTTCAAAAATACAAAAAGATAATACACAATAAAAAAAAATCCCTGTGAAACAAATTAAAATTACGATTTATGCGTATATCGGTTTTCAAGTAAACATAAAGGACCTAAAATCTTGATGTCTGTTGGGGGGGGGTCATGACCCGCGCCTGTTACCCGGTCCCCCCCCCTCAACCACCACAAGTTCAACCCCCGTGTGTACGATTGCGTCTAACCTTTGCGTTTTTGTTCTGGCGTACAGCAGCAGACAGCTACCAGTACCAGCTGCAGTCAATGTGGCAGAAGTGTTGGAACACCAACCAGAGTCTCGTGCACAACCTGCGGTTCAGAGAACGCGGTCCGCTCAAGTCGTGGAGACCCGAAACGATGGCCGAGGCCATACTGTCCGTGCTCAAGGAGGGCCTGTCCCTGTCCCAGGCCGCCCGCAAGTACGACATACCCTATCCGACGTTCGTCCTGTACGCCAACCGCGTGCACAACCTGCTCGGGCCTTCCGCGGACGGCGGTGCAGGTAAGACACGACGCGCTCTCTCGGCCGCTCGTTTCGCTGTTGTTATTTCGTACGCCCGGGGTACGCGTGTGTAAAACGGTCATTCGTCGTGACTTAATACGTTCTGGAAAAAATAATAATAATAATAACAATGCTTTATTTTTCATACGAAAAGCGAAATCGTACGGAATCGGTCGAGTTTTAAAGTGAATCCCTTCTTACACGCGTTATACACCGTACCCGAGCAAAACGAATAAATCAAAAAGTATGTTAAGTAAAATAAAATACTTTATATTTAAATATCACGTTACAATACACATAATATAATATATCTATAAACATTAATACGTTTTCAGATCGTATTACACGATAATATTATAATTTTTGTACCGCATATCGTTGAATTATGTGTGTTATATAATATATGTGTGTGTGTGTGTCTTATGTGTTACGTACGTCATACATATTTAACAAACGCTGAACTCTCTGTAATTTGTTTAATGTATTTTATTATTATTATTATTAATTTTATGACGAAATTGCTTATCGTCAATCCGGTCTATTATTCTTATTATTTAAATGAATACCGATGATGATAATAATAATAATAATAATATATTATAATGTACACAAAAAATGAATTCCCAGAAAACATCGTTCGAACATATTTAATATAACCATAAAAATTAATATAAATAATTTCCGATGTGTACATAACACAGACGTTATATATTCTATATACGCGCTGACAGTTATTAAAAACATTCATTATTTATTTTGTTTTTTTAATGAGAACATTTGCTCGTTAGCAAAATAATAGAATAAAATATCGTACGCGCGCTGCGAGTGTTGTGTTCGTAACTTTCGAACATAAATCTAGTAAAATTATAAATACACTTCCGTTGAATTACTATACGTTTTGAATTGTTTATTCGATCGTTACAATTATATTAATATATATAATATACGTGACGAAATAATATTTCACATTTGTTATATAATCTACAAATCACTAATACGAACGATATGAATTTATATTAAAATTAAATTTTTTAAATCGATTTTTCCAACTCAATTGCACTTTTTATTCATTATTTTGTACACACACACACACACACATATATATATATATATTATGTAAAGCACGTGACGCATACTATTGGTTTCTTAAAGTTTCTCGAACTAACTTTATGCGTTCTTATTTTAATTAAAAACGATGTGTTTGATACAAATCATAATTGTGCTGAAAATTAGTTTACAAACTCCCGCAAAGTATAATTCTAATTTATTTTTACGAGATTTTTTTAAAAAAAAAAAAAAAAATTACTGCCGTTTTAAAACTTATAATGACCGTACAAAAAAGCAAAAAAAAAAGCTCTATAACGTATCGCGTAGTTGTTGACGGTTATTGTAATATCATCGCCGCGGCACTAACGATTATTATTCGTTTATATAATTTCGAGTTGAACGCTACGATAATTCGTTTTCATGTCCATTATCGATATTAAAAAATTCGTATACAGCTTCTTTTCGCTACGCCGTCGCGACTACCAACGCTCCACCACTACTATCCGCGGTTAGAGCACTTATCCTCTACACGTCAAACGTGCTGCCCGGCGTGTTCCTTCAAGGAATCGTGTCCGGGAACGACCCGTTGATATGTCGTACACGGACAACGGTGGCCGTCTCGTCAAGAACCCGGTTCCTTGTTCGTGTACGTATTCGCACGTAACCGTTTCCGACGGGCACGTACTCTCGGGGTGGTGTTTTGAGTGTTCGAACACCCCCCAACCCCAAAATAAAAAAAAAAATTTTTTTATACGGTTATTTACTTATGTTATATCCTGTTAACACTGACGAATAAACAAATTTCGTATGTTTATTAAAAACTAAAAAAAGTCAAAAACTATGCCATGCGCGCGCGGAATTTGATTTTCTTCTTTATCGTCGTCGTCGTCGTCGTCGTCGACAGATAACGAGACGGCGTGCGGTATCTAAAATACGTGTGTCGGCGGTTCTCGATCTCTTTAGGACCACGACCCGAATTCGCCCACGAAAGTCTATCGCGCGACCCACGCGGTTCTACGTTTACAGGATTGAAAAAGTTTTGAAAAAAAAAAAAACATAAATTTTTTTTAGAATCTATATATGATTAAAAAAACGTCTCGCGACCCACCGAAAATTGACGCTCGGGACCCGCCCGGTGGTTTCGAGAAACGATGATACGCGTGTGTGTGTGTGTACCAACGGGTAAAATCCCTTGGGCGTACCACGGTATATATATAATCTATATGAGGAGAACGTACTCGGATATCGTCGTCCGCGTTCCCTCTGGACGCGCGCGCGTATTTATATTTATGTATTTATGTGTGACGCTCGAGGGGTGCCCGTAATAAACACACACACATATAATAAATACAATACGGACGTACACTTTTGACTTCCACCGGCCCGCGTGCGTGTTGTGTTTATTATGCGGCGTTTGGGCGGGCTACGATTTTTTTTTTTCTACTAACCACGTTAGCGTGTTAGTGCCCGTCCGTCAAACGGGATTTCGTCGTCGTCGTCGCGGCCATCGACGCGGCCTCCGTAACGCGCTTGATGAACCCTGCGTGCTTCGGACGTTCGCCCGCGGTTTTTTCATTTCGTTTATTTCGTCTCCCCCCGTTTCCATACGACGGACACCGTTTTTCTCACCGCCGCTCGTCTGACGGACGTTCGCGTGCGTGATCCCCGGTTTCGTACGTTTCGTGGCGGCCGCGCGTCGAAAACCTGCTAATTTTACAGGGATTTGACGTTTTTACGCGCACGGCCGGGGGGGGACGTCGACGACGACAATCGTTTCGGAACGTGTTGTATAATCTCCGCCAGACGATCGTCCGCGGCCGCCGCGTTTCTTCCTCCTCGGTTGTCGACACGGAACAAACCCCAAATATTGTCACACTTCGCCGCCCGTTACACAATTACTTTTTTTGTTTTTTTTGCTCCGTCTTAAACATTTAAGATTTATTTATTTATTTTCGTTTTGGTTTTTTTTACCCGCCGTGTTTGCGAAGAAAATTAAAAACGCAAAGTGTTCTAATTAAAAGTTTTCCCCGGACGAGGAGTAATGTTTTTGCTCGGCTGTTCGGTGTCCCGGAAATTCATCAAAATTCGAAAAGCCGCGGCCGGTTCTGTATCGGCATAACAAATAAAACTTTGATAATTTATTAATACCTGTTTTAAATAAATAATTGGACGCGGGGAAGAAATACACGGTTCGAAAATACTGAAGAATTGATTATTTTTAACAACGTTGTTACTCTCGCCGGATCGCATAAATCAAATCAAATCAAACGACAACCGTTATTTTATTTTTTGTTTCAAGAATGTGCGGTATGTGCTAGTCGAGGTTTTATCTTTCTGTGTTACATTTTAATATCGTTCGTATACACATCAAAATTAATTAACATAGTGTTCGAATGAAAATTTGAATAACATATTTCCATTATTACGTTTGAAATCAATCGTACACATAGTCCCAAAGTGAAACGACAATAAAATATACGCTATATTATCATCATGTACAAATGTGTGTGTTGTAAAAATTTAAATATACCATATTTATTTATAAATCTACATTGAATTACGAAATAATAAATTCACGAATAATCAATACTACGATTTTCGAGGATTTTTTTTTTTTGAATAAATTTAATGTGATTTGATGTATTTGTTTGAAATATTCGTACATACGTTTTTACATTTTAAGCAGTTACATATTTCTAAACAAATTCGTGCGTGCGTTATACGACTTAATATCCCTCAAAGGTTATTCCGAGGTGAAAACCGTATTTATTTTTATTTTTTTAATTCTATATGAAATAATAATATACGTGTTCAATAAAATAAAAAAAAAAACTTTATAAACAATAATTGTTAACCAAAACTTAATTATCAGATAGAGAACGAATTAATTGCTAGTGGTATGGAAATTGTTTAACTATTCATTTACTCGACGGGAACCGTCCCATTCGGACTTATAAATTATAAAGCTGACCTCGGATGTTCTTGTTAATGACACGTTTCCCGAAAAAAGTTATCCACGATTCCGTGCTTAAAAATGTTCCCCCGTAAACATTACGCGTTCTTAAAGGAATGTCCATTAATCCGTACGCGTCGGTTATCGTTACAGACCTGAGGCCTAAAGGCAGAGGACGTCCTCAACGGATACTATTGGGATTCTGGCCGGAAGATCACATTCAAAACGTCATCAGGACCGTCGTGTTCAGAGACGCGCAAAATATCAAAGAAGAAGCGTTACATCTTTACCCCAGAATACCCGTAAGAAAATACAAATTAATAATTTATATACACATATACGTATACATTACGCGGGCAAAACATTAAAACTGTAATTATATTTTCTTCCTTAACACAAAAACAACAATGTGAGAATTTAAATAATCAAAAAATATATTCTTTGTGTGTAGTTTGCGCATATTCTTTAATTTAATACATATTGACAAATTACCATTATTAAATTTTAATCAAGGACGTTTCGCAAAACTTATAATTTGTGATTCGACGATAATGGTATGTAATAAAAAATATGTACTGCACAATAAAATGTACGTCACAAATAACAAATTAAAAAAAAAAAAAAAACAGTAAAAACATAATTGTTATATTACTTATTTATTTTGCCATTATTTGCAATCAAAAATACATTTCATCAGAGTTGCGTGTTTGAAATGGTATTTTCTTTTATTTTTTTTTTATTTTTCTTTTATTATTTTATTTCGTATAATTATACAAATTATGGTCTAAAGCCCAATTGAATTTCGTAATTAAAAATACGCGGAACTGAATAGAATACTACTTATAACGGTGCGTCTACTATTCTTTTAAATTAACGTTCAACAAACGCGAAACATTTTTCGAACACGGGTTAATAAAATGTCGCCGCATAAAAGAACATTTAATACAAGCGTTGAGTCATCGTCTTTACGCTATTGAAATAGAATTAATCTCGAACAAATGAATATTATTATTTTTCTAGTTCTAGTCGTTCTAGTCGTTCTAGTTTACTGTTTTATGGGACTTAATAAATTGCTAATTAGTGCCGGGCAACAAAATAAACAACGGTATAAATTGATTTTTATGATCACGTAAAACGTATCGGGTATTAACTGTCGTTATAACGTATTAGTGTTTGGCAATTACGTACGTTTAAATCTCCCCACACGCGCGCACACACACACAGAAGACTATTTTATTCAAAGTAAATAAAACATTTTTATCTAAAAAAAAAAAAATGTTAAAAATTATATAGTAATTCTAATTGTTGATATCGTATTAAACTTTTATCTATTCGAATTAGATCATCCATTACACGTATACGTATACATATATATATTACATAATATATTTCCATATAACGTTTTATCGATATATTATTAAGATTATTATATTATTTTATATAGAGGCTAGTATTATTATTATTATTATTATTATACATAATTTCCATTAAAGTAATGACTGCTGATAAGGCCAATAATAATTTATGATACGAGCCAAACGGTGTTCGAAAACTATACGGCCGTGGTAAATTAATTTAAATTTATGCAAATTAAAAAAAAAAAAAAACCGTTTTTCAATTAAAAACTTAATATTTTACAATAAAAAAACAAACCGCGCACTAACGAAATGCCCGACGCGTGGTTCACGCGTTTTACGTCTGTTAGTGTCTGTCCGACCCGATGTCCGGCGGTCATTACGGCAACAGCGCGGTCCAAACCGTGGACGGTCCCGTGTCGCCGAACTCCGCCGCGGCCGCCGTGGCGGCCGTCGCGCAGGGCATACGGCAACAGATGATGGCCGCGGCCGGGCACAACATTTCGCCGTCGTCGGGCGTCGACGCGTTCGCCTTGCTCGCCTCCACGCACCTTCCCAGTCCGGTGGACATGTCGCCCAACTCGTCGCCGCCCGATTCGCCGCTGGTGTCCAACAACAACGTCGAGGTAAGGAACGTCGGCGTACACAACGCCCATAGAGTCGCCGCTCGTGCCTGTCCGAAGGTGTTAAGGTTAGGTTGGTCCCTCGCCCCCGGGGGGACTACACGAATCGGTTGACGGGTTAGAACGTTTGAAAAAAATTTGTTCGAAATCCGTCCACTCCGACCGCGCCGCGCGACCTTTGACGAAGGTTGTAAAGTCCGAGGCAATGCCGTCGCGCGGGACCTCCTCCTTTTACGTTTTTTACGCCCGTGCCCGTAACCCCAACGCCCGTCGTATCGTTACAATACCGTTCGCTGTGGAATTTTCGACACGGCGGCGGACGTGTCTTACGTTAATTAATTCGTCTCGCTTGTCGAACAGGTCAGCCTGAGCGGCTACAAGAGATCCATCGACCACTCCAACCAAGACAACGTGTTCGTCGAAGACATCGACGAGCTCGTGCAGAACAGCCATTGTACCGGAGGCTCGTCAATGGGCAACACCCTCGATCAACAGCCGCTGCCGTTAGTCATCGAGCAACGGACCGAATGAACGCCCCGCGTGCAGACTGAGATATACAAACTATATATAGATATAGATATATATATATATATAGCGAACAAATCCAATGATATATACACACACACACACACACACACCGCGAGCGTGTGTGTCTGTCGATCGGTGTTTAAAAAAATAATAACGACAACAAAGAACCTATTGTAAACTTAAATAAAGCATAGACTTATACACTACTGATGCAGCCCTAGCATTTATTTTTAATAGAAATATTTGTATTATGTATTTATTTATCGTTTTTAAAATATATCGCACCGTGTAATCGTTAAAATATTCACAATAATTAAGCAATTTCTCTAACATTGTATGAATATATATATATATATATATATATATTTTGTCGAAGATAATAATTATTGTAATATACATTTTTTCAACGAAAAAACAAATATATATGAATAGTGGAAATAAATTTAACCTATAAATCATTACACGTATCACGTGAATCAACAAGTAGCTTTTTTATTACATTGAATATTATATATATATATATGTGCGCTCTGTCGCCGTATGATACATATTTATTTATTATTTTCAACACTGTGGGCCGACGAGGACCAACGTGTAAAATATGTATGTGTATATATTGTTTGATATGTGTCAATACTATGTCTGACGGACAATAAAATGTGTTATTATTTAACTGTAGGTTGTAAGGAAAAAAAAAAAAATTTTTTTTTAAACTTATAAATAGTAATGCTTGTAAAATGTGCGGTTGCCATGAAAATTATTATTATTATATAAGAGTAGATTTTGATTTTTTTTTTTTTTTTTGGAATATCGAAAGAAATAATTTAATACTTTTAAGGCAATATTGTATTTGGTTACCTGTTCCTAGCGCGTAAATATCTATTGTAAATCGTTTTCGATGAAAAAAACAACCAACATTCTCAACGGACTAGGCCAGTAAAATGTATTTCATGTTCTTTTTTTTCCTCCCTATTATTATTTCCTTAATTTTCTTTTTCTTTTTTTTTTTTTTAGGTTTAGATTAACTTATTTTTAGATACACACACACTATTTCGTTAGCGTAAGCATAACTCTCATATAAATTTGATAAATTATATATATATATATATATTTATCGTTTATTAATAATTGTATTCATTAAAATATTATTATTATTATTATTATTATATATATATGGACTTAAAAAGAAAAAAAAATTGTACTTGTTTTAGACTACACAGATAAATGATATTGTAATACTCCGACGACGACATGTATATTATTCATAGAAAAAAAGGTAATACATTTCCTTTGTTGTATATTTTTTAAAAAAATAAACCTTGCTACATTACGTATTGAATCTGTTTTTTTCATTGTTTCATTACTTATTTATAGAAACAGTTTTTTATATCTGATGTGCGTCGAGGTTTACCAAAAAAAAAAAAAAAAAAGACTACACGACGTAGTGCCTACTCCAAATGTACAACAGCATTCGATATAAACACGACATAAAATTTTCAAATATATGTACGGAGTCTTATTGGTAAATTGATTTTTAACAGCATTGTCAAACAAAACCAAACGAAATTATTATATCAGTACCACATAATAGTAATTACACACACACACACACATATATATATATATATATATTGTCCATATGGTACGCGAATGTTAAATTACTGTAAAAATATTAACGTTCTCGTTTGTTATTTCTATTGAACACCACAATATATATATATATATACATAGTGTATAACACTTAGAACGTATTTGTTATGTTGTTTTAATCGTGTGGCGCGCCGCGTAACGCTCTATTGATCAAATAAAGACTGTCTGAAAACAAACATCGTTCGTATCGCTTGTGCGCGTGTGTGGAATAATCAAACTCCTGACGTACAACAAATTATTCCAATAAGTGGATCGCGAATTCACGCGTTTTACAAACGACGCGTAACGTGATTCCGCGAGAAGATTTCCACGCCGACCGCGGTTTCGTACCGGAGTCCACGACAAGAACTTTACTGTTTGTGAAGTGCGAAAACCGTGTAGGATAATTGTTGTGATTGCAAGGCAACGGATCAGATTTTTCGCGGTTTCACACTTGTTAGTATGGTTTTCGACATCAACAAAGTATACGTATATATGTATACGGTGGCGGGGCACCAGACATTTTTTCTAGGCGTAATACAAACTATTGAAATACATGAGAAAATACGTCAACGTTTTCTGATAAAATATAATCGATTTCGAAACGAAATTAAACGCGCGGTGAACTCCTGCGGTGTATTGTCTAAACGATACGACGAGTTGCACGGCGAAGAAACGTGTATGAAACACAGCAAACACATAAATACTCGAAATCTAAATTTTCGTTTGTTCTTCAACGGGTAGGGGGCAAAACCGAATTCGGGCACGGCACTTGCCTTATACCTTGACCCCCTCTAGCGCCGCCACTGTATATATGAATCTCTATCGTATGGAATCGGCGGTTTTCGATATACCCCCCCAAGCCACCGTCCGTCGGTAAAAGTCCCGGGTGCGTTGCTGTATCGCGCACGCACGCCGACCGTCCCTCGTAACCGCGGTTTTCCCGTCGACGATTACGTCACGAACAGTCGACGGACGAGAGACGTCATCCCGTTTTGCCCGTGGGAAACCCTCGGCGGTCGCCCGAAACGCATTCTCCCCCCCAAACGCCTTAAGGTACGGTTTCCTTCAGCGTCCGGACGCCGTAGATTTTATTATTTTATCCCACTGGTTTGACTGCGACCGTTGTCTCGTCCGCACGTGGTTTCCATGTACAAGTTCTGATTTTTTTAATATTTTCAATACAATACTTGATCTTCCCACTACTTCGGATATATTTTTCCAAATATCGTCTTTAAAGTAAATGTCTTTATATTTTTTATGGCCACTATCAAAAATTACTGTATTGTTTTCCACCGATCCAATCAACGTTTCGTCCTCTGTCGAGGAAAACGAAAATTTATTCGACATACTTATATCGACGCGAGTAGGGAAACCAGTCACACGCAAAATACATAATCTCTAGGGTCACAGCGTCTGGACGCTGAAGGGAAACCGTACCTTTACACCGGCCGCACCGACCGACGACGACGACGACACGATTCGAACACGCTCGACCGATAACACGGAGTGGATTTGAGAATATTCGCCGGGGAAATCGACGTCGTAACGTTATCATCGGACATTGTCGTCGTGTCCGTAAAACGGGGTAAAAAGCACCGACGCGGTTTAACTTCGTTCATTCGTTCAAAGGTTAAGACGCGAACCGCCGTTACCCATAAAAACCGATAAGAACCTTTACGGGCATAAACATCATACGTACTGGAACACGCGTTCATTCCGTCACAAGTGTGCTTCCGGATTTCCGTATCGACGTTTCGGTAGACCTTGCGCCGATATCTCAAACAAATTTCCGCGTAGCCTCCTACGCCAAAAAAGCAAAGATAGTGAAAATCGTCGTTATACCGTCGCGGTCGAATTCGAAGTACGATTTACGATCGTCCGGACGACGCGATTCGGCCGAGCGGTTTGTTTTTCGAAACATTGGACTCCGCGTTACGCCGAACGACGCGTATCGATCAATAAACGTCTTCGTGATTAATTAAATGCGTGTACGCGTACAACACACGTCCAGTGTTAATTAACGCGCGTTATCTTCCGACCGTTACAACAACAACAACAACAGTAGTAATCAATAATATTAACCGAATAAAATAAAATCATCGTCTTTGGCCCGGTGAAGACCGAGACGAAATCGTACGGGTACGCGCGTATCAAGTGAAACTTCATAGCGGGGTCATTCATGCCGACGGAATACCAATAGTCCTGTTGGAACGAACTAAACGTAAATGTATATGGGGGTCGGTAAAATATCCCGCCAGGCGTGTATAACATAAATACGGGAACCGGTACGTTTATCAATAAAAAAGAAAACGCTTACTCGGTCACCGCCGGCAGACACTTTGAAATCGGTTACTCGGCTTACCGATCCGCCAGTCCGACCGAGTCATCGAGTAGTCGAGCACACGAAAAGCGGTCAACACGGATAAGACGCGTGCGCGTACAGGTGGCGACGGCCACGCCATCGGCCGCCGCAACCGAAATGAGACTACCCTCGATAGGTTAAAGTGTCGTGACGCGGAATAGGTTTGACTTCGAAAATAAATAGTTCGACCTGCCGAGATATATATACATTAAACCTTTTCGTCCGTCCTGCTCGAATTCGCAAATATAAAGTGGACAATTTAATAACAAGCGTTCCGAATTGAAATGTTCTTTTTTATTTAAAAAAAGTCCACCTGAATAATAGTTACTATAGCACAATAACTGTACGTCCGGATGTTTAAACGTTGTGAGGCTGGTTTTTCCTCTAGCGCGTATACCAAAATTAAATACAGAAACAGATCGGATGCCGCTCCGGACGTAAGAATTCGCGTTTTAAATAATATAAAACCCGAGTTGAAAACTGTTGTGAATAAAAACGGCGAAACAGTTCCATTCTTCTCATCAGAAATATTAATTTGTTATTTTGATAAATAAAATTTTGATCGAAAATTGTTTTTTGTTTTTTTTTTCCCCAACTAATTTTAATAAACAATAATCATTAACAACGATCAATAAAAATAATAATATTTAGAAAAATCGCGGTCGAGTCGGAACTATTACTTGAGAGGATGCCGTGGTCGTAAAAGTTTGGGAACCGCTGCAACAGAGCGTATCGATATTCACGGGAATACCGTCCGGCAGACCCGGTTATTTCTGTAACTCGGTGGTGCACGTCAACGTCACAAAGAACGGCGGCGAATGATCCGTCGTCTGGTAATCTAACCGTCGCTGCTAGTGAACACGAAATCGGTTCGCCGACTGATACCGACCGGTCGCGGATCTAAAAGGGGGAGGGGGGGAGCCAAGGGACGATCGCCGCCCCCCCTTCCCCCGTAGACTCTTGTTAAATTTTTTTATTAGTATCGTCTTATAATCCTAACTCTCATCTACGGTACTGTAGAAAGACAATTTAAAATGAAGTCGTAGCTATGGGATTTTTCGGTTTTAACGTTTTTGATAACCAATAAAGTGATAAATACCTTTCTTTTTTCATCATTGTATTGCAGTTCAGTTGTCGAACGATACGTGAACCTTAAACAAATTGATGGGTTACACATAATATTAATATACCTACCAGTGGCGGCTTTGGTTCTTTGCCTAGGAGGGGGGGGGCAATATTTTTCGCGTAGGTTTCGGCCCTTTGCGGTCGGAATCGGGATTTTCAAACCTACGTTCAACGAGTCTCGATTCGGTCATCGTGAAACACGAACACGAACGAAAATCATGCCGAGTCGACATCTAAATCGAAACCCAGTAACGGACGTTTCCCTTTTCTTTTCTTTCTTTCGAAAAACGTCGGTAAATTATCACGTTTGGCCACACCGACGCGGTGTGACATAAGCGGTTCTCATAAACCGACCGCAGTACAACTCGTAGTAAGCAAGCAACCGGCAATCTTAACGGGGCGATGTCGGTTAGGGCCCATGGTCGTTGTTGCGCAAATAAAAGGTTTTTTACAACTTTCGAGTAAAATCTTTTTCTTCTTTTTAATAATATTTATCACGTTTTACAAATGTTAGCCAACTTTTAAGACCATTTCCATTTACATATCGTTAACACATTAAGACACGGTAAATACATCAAACATAACGTACGAAACGGAACCATTCGTACATTATGTGGCGTGCAAGTAAAACTATTCACTGAAAAAGCTGTGTGAACATTAATTAGACAACTACACAATTCGTGTTACCGACAAAGATTACGAAAAAAAAAAAAATTTTTTTTTCGTTTCAGTCATGTGCAACAGATAATGGTCATCTGTTTGAAAAACTTAACGCTAATTTCTTGTAAACTCTTTAATTTTACAATATTGTATTGAGCACATTAGAATATATAAATGTATGTATATATATATTTTAAAAAAAATGATTTCACAGGTATGCATTCCAATTTTCAATAAGGCACGTTTGAGAACAAATACGAAACTGATTCGCCATTGTGTGTCCGCCGAACTGCTTCAGCAAACATCATCGATACGTCTATACACTGCAAAAAACAACATAATAATAATAATGATTTCGTCATGATGAAATAAAATAAAAATATAATATATATTGTACAATTATTTAGTACAAATTAATTAAAATATACGATTAGCATATGGCCTGATAATGAGTGACGCATGAAAAACCCATTACTGTTTGTCATACACAATAATTTAACGAAACATATGAGATGTCACACTTTTAGAGAAATTAAAAAACTTTAAATAAAAGAAAATGTTTAATATATATATATATATTTTATTTAAAAAACCTACACACCAATCGTAAAATACAAGAAAAATTACATACACGAATTTTAGGACATTCTTTCATGTGTCCATCTTGTGGAATGGTGTTGGTAACTACGACTGCCTCGAAACATGCATTGTTTATACGAGATATAGCCGGACCAGAAAATATACCATGCGTCAGTATTGCATACACTTTAGTAGCGCCTGCTTCAGTTAACCTAAACGAAAAGAAAACAATTCCACCATTAGCATCGACGAAACGCAATTGCATTTTCCAAGCATTTACTTTTCTGCGGCATGACATATTGTGCCACAAGTGTCTGCCATATCATCGACCAAGATGGCAATGCGTTCTTTGACGTCCCCCACAAGCACCATTGACGCCACTTCATTAGCTTTCTTCCTCTCTTTATGGATAAGAGCAAACTCGACATTCAACCGATCCGCTATTGAAGTGACCCTATGCGACAACAAAAAAATTACGAACATATTTTAATGCAAATCCAAATACAATCATCAGAAGAAATCGTTACCTTTTGGCACCGCCAGCATCCGGCGACACAATAATGCTGTTCCTCCATTCAGGTATGTTTTCTTTATCCATTTCAACACGGCTGGTTCCGCAAACAAATTATCAACGGGTATGTCGAAAAAACCTTGTATTTGAGAAGCGTGGAGATCCATAGTAATTATGTGATCAGCGCCGGCTACTGACAGCATGTTGGCTACTAATTTGGCTGATATAGGTGCTCTGCTCTACAATTTCATAAAAAAAAAAAACAAATTAATAAAACACATTATATACATATATACATATATATAAAAATAGTGTCCTAACATACTTATTTATATTTACTATTAATATTGTTATATTAGGTATAATTTGGATACATGTCAATTTCGTCTACACCGAAAGCAACCCATTCACCGATAAGCAAGTCTTATTATTTTTAACTGTTATGTTATTAGTGGCCTGGTCAACCAATGAAGTTGTGGATGTTTCAGGTCATTAATAAAATATCTTTGCGTTAATCGTGACAGTAGTATTACACATATAAATACAATGATAATTTCAACTGATAAACTAATCGTCACTATGAAAACTCAAATCTCAATATGCAATAAACTAGTAGTTTGTGAGATAATAGTTATACAAAGACATGCAAGGTACACAAGTTTTATAAATAATTCTAAATATTAATTTTTTTCTAATATGAATTCAGTATACAAAAAACAGTGGACGGAGTGTTTAATTAATAAATATAAATCATCAAAACATTCCTTGGTTCATTAGAAACTTGAATACCTATATATAATTATTGTGTTGACTTAAAAAACTAAAATTTTAGACAAATTTAGTTGGGTATAAAAAGAGATCAAAAAAGGTTTTAATAAAAATACAACTATTTCTATTTCTATTTAAACTATAAAATAGTTATATATTTTTCGTACAGATACTTATATAAGTTGTTTTCTAAAATTTAAGTCGTATGGTAGATTTTATGGTACGCTGTATGAAAAAAAATATATACACATAGAATATTTTAGTAAAATTCGTATGTTATAAACAAGATACGTTGATTAAAAAGTACGAAATAATATAGTTCTGTTTAAGAAAAGACAATTAATAACATTCAATCGATAAAAATCATCATGCAAACATAAGAAAATGTTACCGAAACTTTTGTTTCAACAACTCCTAAGAAAAACATTTTTTTAGCACCTGATTGCTGATCACAAAATCTCGAAATAATTCCTGTAAAAATAAAGCAAAAAAAAAAAAAAACAAAAAAAAGATTTATATATATTTGTATATGTATAAATTGGATAGCTAATTTATTTTTTGAAACTAAATACATCTGTAACACACATACGTAGTAGGATCAAAAAGTTCCCGGAATTTATTTATAGAAAAAAAAACTATTTTTCTTATCAAATATCTGATTATTGGAATTAAAAGTAGACATTATTATATATATTATCTGTAGGTTTTGTCGTTGAAATTACATTAGTCTCATGTGAGCCGTAATCGTGTCCATACGAAACGGAGTTTACGCATATTTTCAAAATGTCACAATTTGAACAACGCGCTAACATTAAATTTTGTTTTAAACTTGGAAAAACTGCTGCAGAAACACTTGAATGTTTGAAAACAGTTTATGGTGATGAAGCATTAAAGAAAACAGCCGTTTATGATTGGTTTAAACGGTTCAAAAATGGTCAAGAGTCACTCGAAGACGAAGAGCGGAGTGGCCGGCCGTCAACTTCAAAAAATGATGAAACAATCGAAAAAGTTAAAATTTGGTGCGATCAGATCGTCGTTTACGCATTCACGATATGGCAAATGCATTAGGAATATCGTATGGTTCAGTTCAAAAAATTTTGAAAGACGATTTAGGAATGCGGCGCGTTTGTGTGAAATTTGTTCCACGCATTTTGACCGAAGACCAAATGGAAAACAGAAAATTGATTGCCGCTGAACTTTTCGAACGTTCCGTAAATGAAAAAGATTTTTTGTCAAAAATCGTTACAGGCGATGAAACTTGGGTTTTCGCTTATGACCCAGAGACAAAATTGCAGTCATCAGAATGGTACGCAACAACGTCACCGAGGCCAAAAAAATCACGTGTTGTCAAATCACAATTGAAGGTCATGTTGATTGTGTTCTTCGACAATGAAGGGTTAGTTCACTGGGAATTTGTACCTAATGGACAAACAGTCAACTCAAGTTTTTATATTGAAGTTTTAAAGCGTTTAAGTGATTCAATTCGGCGAAAAAGGCAAAGAAAATGGGAAAATGGTTGGTTTTTGCATCATGACAATGCACCGTGCCACTCGTCTTTTGCAGTTCGGCAATTTTTAACGGATAAAAAAATCTCTTCAATTCCACAACCCCCGTATTCGCCGGACATTGCTCCATGTGACTTCTGGCTGTTTCCAAATCTAAAACTTGGACTCAAAGGTGAACGTTTTGCGACGATTGAAGACATTAAAGTTAACGCGACAGCGAATCTCAGGGCCATTCCAATAGAGGGATACCAAAGATGTTTCCAGCAGTTACAAAGTCGTTGGAGTAAGTGTGTCTGTGCTGAAGGACGATATTTGAAGGAGATTAAGTAGATTTATATTTAAATTGTATACATAAAAAAATAAAATGAAATTCCGAGAACTTTTTGATACTACTACGTATATTGATTCATATTATTTAAAAATTGTGTTAATTGGGGCATCATTTCTGCAAATCTTATTATTAATATCTGGACATAATTTAAATGGAAATGAATGAGTCAATAATTTCTAGTTTCATCTCCTATTATTTATATTACTATTATCTATAATTGATTTAAAAATATATATGAAAAATAATACAATTATTACTATTGTAAAAAAAAATTAATTATACCAATACTATTTAATTGGTTTACACATCCATTCTAATAAATCAAATTGCTTTATTAAGTGTTGACATTTTAAATGTTATGTTATCAAAATGGAATTTGACCATACTGCTTAAAGAATAATTGATATTGACACATGCACTGCAAGTATTGCATTATTTTATTATAGATTTAAATTGAATGTATAATAAATTTTACAATAATTATAAGTTATAATAATTATGAGTGAATACTGTATGTATATAATCTGTTTTCCCCTTTAACCAGTAAAGATTATTACCTACTTTATATATGAAATTTAACTAATTGAATTATTTGATAACAATAATACTGTTTTATGTGATACATATAAACAAATATTAATGATTTTTATATCTGTATATTAATAAACCATTTTTTCTACAAAATTCTATAATTCTATGTAACAACAGAAAAATTTAGTTATTGTTAAAGATGATGTTGTGTTAAATAAACATGCTTGAAGCTCATATACAACTATCACAAACTTTTCTTTAAAAGATCTATCAAAGTCATATTATTTTTAGCATTACATTAAACGGTCAAGCTTTATAGAAGATAGATACGTTAAATTTAACAAAAACACTGTGTGTAAAGCGTTAATACTAATATTATAATGGTTACATTTGGCAATTATCCTAATTGTTCACACCTAAATATAAATTATAATAAGCCTGTATTAAATCAATTGCAACACTACGTGATATCCAGTACATTCTATTGAATTAAAAAAAGTATTTAAAAATAAATATTTATCTGTGTGAAACTAACAGATGATAATTGAACAAAGTAAAACAAGGGCTTTTATGACACAACTACAAATGTAATCCAGTAACATATTTAACAATCATCAATAACTGCACATTGAACACTGACATTCAAAAAAAAAAAAAAAAAAAAAAACAATACACAATAAGTGCCAAGACAAACGCATAATTTCATATAACCCATAAATTTATGAATTTAGTAAAAATGCCCGTGTAAGTATATGTAATAATGTTTCATTGAATAAAACTATACCCGAAACTTCCATTCATTGCACTTGACGGTCGCCCTTGATATATTATTGCCATTCTCGGGGATGTCGCCATTCTTTTGTTTACAGCATGAACAGCGAAAAATGATTAATAAGTATGGTACGATTAGAGCAATAACATCAAACAAATAATAAACAAATTTGAAATTTCTGAAGAAAAAAAATGACAACTTATAAGAAAATAAAGATTAACTTAAGTATTATCTCCACTATCTATGACATTTTTCGCTATTGCACATACGTTATTATCTCAAATAATAATGACAGTTTACACACACCAAGACTAAAAATTCATATGAATCGTGTAACATAACTTTTTAATTTTTTTTTTTTTAAGCGTATACATCCCAACAATAAAAAATCATTACTCAAATACTGTGTTCCAATGATAACTACCCAAAATGCATTTATACAACAGAAACTACACATTCCCTGTCCGAGGTAGTTTTTCACGAACAAATCGGACTTAATAATTCTAGTGTTGTTTTGTTTGTTTTATAAACTAGATGATAATACAAACTTTGAATAGCAAAAACAATAGGTAGTCGAGATAATACATAAGATTAACCTCGGGACCTCACTACAATTTCACAAGTAGTCGAGAATATAACCACAATAATTATATATAAATATTAAATACACATATAATACTAGTAAAACTTTTACTAATATTTTTTTTTTCAAATCTGCGTCTATTTTTGAAACTAAGTTACACAAAAACTATTACATTGGACAATTTATAACATATTGTACATTTTAAGAAGAATATATATAATTTATCTAAATGTTAATTTCAACAATAAAAACTTTCCAACTTGAATATGATACGATAAATAACCTGTTAAAAATTTAACAATGAAAAAAATTGAAGAGTTTTGATTTCAATGTATTTCATTTAGATATAGTATTGCAATTTCATTGTAAAATATTATTTAATATTGTTATTCAGCATTCAGTTAATAATGACCGCATAGTATTTTTACTATTATAGAAAATTAGGTAAAAATAGGTACCTTTTAGATTGGTTAGTTAAATTAAAAATATGTATAACATGAAAAATAATTGATATGGGTTCAAATGAAATTTGTAATTACATGAATAATTAACCGATAAAGAATTGGTTTGGATAGTATATTTTATTTTAGTAAAAGTAATCACAAATACAAAAATGTACTAATGTAAATCGTAAACGTAATAGTCACGGTCTCACTACATTTCAAATAATAAAACTACAAGACGATGGATCTAAAAATTAGAACGGATTTAATTTTTATCATTAGCTTACCTTATCTTTTTTATCTTGCCTGGCATAAGGAAAACACGGTATGACAGCAGTCACACGCGATGCAGAAGCAATTTTACAGGCGTTTATCATGATCAAAAGTTCCATCAAGTTGTCATTTACTTCACCGCTACCGCTCTGTATAATATAGACATCTTCGCCTCTGACAGATTCCCCGATCTCGACACTGAAATTACAAGCAAATTAAATATTGTTTTGGTGTAACGATAAATTATTCATTCTAATCGGATGCCTACACAGACCAATAAATGGGTAACAGTAATGAGGCTGCAAATGATACTATACCTGACGGACGAATAGTCGATACATAACAATCGAAACGATCAATTATAGTTTGAAAACGTTGAACGCCTGTCACACATTATTCGCTTATCCGGTGTTGATAAGAGAGAGAAAAAGTAAGCAACACGGCAAGTCTGTTGATGAATCCTTAAAGGCTACATATCCTGCGGTTAGCGTCGTCGAAATCGAAAAACAAAAATATCGAACCCACCGCTTTGCCTTCTCCGGAAGCCTGGCGGGACAGAACACCGCGGCAAACGTTGTCCGCGCGATACTCGAATGGTTTTCAAGGCGCGCGCGCGATCCTTTCAAAACGGTCGGTTGCGTTCGCACACAAGCCAGTGAAAATCACGTTGCAACCGGCGGAGCGGCGCTGAACGAGGGGGCAATAGTTACCGATCAGACAACGTGCCCGCGGAAACACGTCGATCCGGCGTCGCGTGATGGGAAAAACAATCGCTCGCAGAATAACGATCGTCCGAGAAGCAAACGCACGGGGTAGCTGCTGAACGGATACGCGGGTGACGACGTCTCGTCGCTGTTGGGAGACCGGCTGGACGCGGAGGGTCGCGCGGGCGTCGGCGCGACGCGAGAGCACGTGTTTCCGCCGCCGGACACGGGCACGGATCGACGTCTAAAGACTCGATAGCCGTTTTCATAACCTACAAAAACGGAAAAACCAAAAACAAAGATTCGTCCGGTCCCGGGGGGGGAGCAACAACGCGAACACAGCGAAATCGACGAAACGTGGAACGAATTCAAACGATCGCGAAAGAAACCGGTTGCGCGGCGAACACAAAACGGGAGGGACAACGGTCGACGACGACTTCGATCGGTTCGCGCGTTTCGGTTACCATGTCTCCAGGTTGCTGAACTTCTTGGTGACCACTTTGCCGACGTCGATGCCTAACCGGTCGACGATCCGTTGCGCCAGGTCCGGGTGCGACGTGCCGCTGAACACCTTGATGTTGGGCATCCTGTTGTTGTCGACGAACGGGCGCGTCGAGACCGAGTCGGATTGCGGTGGACGAGTGGCGGCGCGCACGGTCTCGGCTGATAACAAAGGCATACTGCCGCGGCGTCGTCGCCCGTCGTTTATATTCGTACGGGCACCGCCGCCCCGCCGCATCGCCGCGCCGCTCCCACCCCAACGCGCACACGCACACCCGACGACGACGGCGCGGCGATCGCGCGTACTACCGCGCTGGTGCTGCCGTTCCGCGTACCCGCCGCCCCAAGAGCTCGGTCCGGGCCGACGCGAAACCCTTGGGCTTCGTACCGTCGTTTCTCGTTTCGACGGTCCCATTTCGTTGGGGGGGGGGATGGTTTTCTTTTTTCGTTGTTGGCCGGATATGTGGGGAGGCCCATTTTCAGTGGTCGGCCCCCGTTCTTCAATTACGTGTACCCGATGTATTGGTACGTTACGATTGCGTAATGTATCCATTATGTTATTATTATTTGAACAAAATGTAATCGCGTTGTATAATGAACTACAAATATAATTGATTACGCTCCGATTAAAGTTTAATTTATTTTAAAATCACAACGAACATACTAACCATCATTATACATACACCGTACTTGAATAACGTAAATTGCTATGCGATTACATTGGTACTCTTCTAGATTGCGTCACCATACGTTTTCTAACTACACGCCGGTGAGATGTTTCGATTCGAATTCTCGTGATTTTAATCCGTATTAATAATATTTTGTCGTAATGTGTTTTAAATCGGGATGTTAACGAGATCTTGTAGCGCGGAGATGAAAAGTACGATTTTACTTTTTACGAATAATAATAGGCTCGAAACGACAATAATAATACACATAACCAGTGGTCGAAGTGGCTCTAGACAAGTGAAGGGATGCCTCTACATTTTATTCGTAATATTAGTTGCACTTGGGTTTGATTTAGTTAATCGATTTAATAAAGACATGTTTACTAATACTGTAACTTTAAGTCAGAGAAACTGTATAAATAGCAAATAATTAATCGTATTATGCACGGTACACTAAATATTCGTAATATCCTCGTAAATAAATCACTGATTACATTAAACATTTTAACAATTTACATTTTCTTATCAACATGAAATTATGAAAAATGACGTTTAGGTTTATTAGATGTAGACGTCAAGTGGTCCAATTTAAATGAGATAAAAATACTTGTTTCATATCAAAAAGTTAAATAAATAAATAAACATCATTGTATTCTTGTAAAACTAATTTAAAAAATCATTGTAAAAAAATACAATTTTTATAAAAAAAAAACACCAATATAAATCGATAATCTTTGTATATAATTATAAAGGGGATGTATTATTTTGGACGAAATAAGTGGAGGGATGAAAAACGTAGATTATAATAAGTGGAGGTATCCCCCACCTCACTTCGATCATTGCATATGACTTACTGTAATGGGAAAAACGGAAATCGTTTACATATGATCCGTACGGAGATCGACGCGTACAAAACTATGTCAATTAAATAAAGTCGTGTGACAACAACGTGAATTGATAATATAAAAATAAGAGAAAACCCCGAAAACGTAAGTGTCGGTAATAATTTTCGAAAACATCGTGTTTTGGACATCGGCGTACACAAATACATTAACGTCGTAAGGTTTACAACGGTTTTACATTTCTGCTATTTTGGTTTGTTGTCGCGCGAGTATAAAATAGCAAATCGTCGGACGATCTTATGACGGACGTCTCTGCGACATGTTCCCGACAAAAACCGAAACACCCGTACGCCGTCAAATTAAAAAAACGTTCTAAGTCAGTGGCGGCACCAGACATTTTTTTTAGGGGGGGCAAGATCATGGCAAATTGATCATGGAATTTAGTGAAAATCCGTCTATACGGGTTTAATATAAATTATTTAAATACATGGAAAATTCTGTATTATTAGCGTTTTCTGTTGGGAAGGGCGCTTGCCCTACCTTGCCCCCTCTAGCGCCGCCACTGTTCTAAGTGCATGTTGAAAAATCGGCCTCATCGCCCCCTCTCCACCATTGACTAAATTCACGTGTCGAAGGTACCCCCCAAACATACGCGTTCCGCGGTCGTCTTATATTTGTTATAAAAACGATAAAAACATAAAAACTACGTCATTACGCACGTTACGAATATGGCGTTTCGATTTTTTGCCCCGCGCATAGCGATTCCGTGGAAAACGATTGAAATTTGATAACCGGCAACCCCTCCGGCTATATATATGTATTGTAGGTAACCGTCACTTTGTCGTAAACGGTTTCGTACATACCTGCGCGCGCGTTCGTTTTACCGGTCTGGCGAAGCCGTCTATGACAATTGGACGTTGTATCGTTCGTGTTATGGTGTGCAGGTGAAGTGCCGGGTTAGTTTTGTGGTCCGTAGCGCGTTTCCCAAAAGACGGCCCGCGACAACGATTTTCGATTAGGCGATTTATGTATATATATTGTTTTCGCAATTTTATATAACACGATACACTCAATGAATGACGGTCGCCGGACTGATATTCTAATAACAGTACAATTGGTTCGAATAACACGCGTCGTTCGCCAAGTTAAAGGCGGTGAGCTTACGACGCCGTAATGACGGCCGTCAGTCCACTGGAACCGAACGCCGTTCGGAATTCTTCCCCGTCGGATAATAATCTCCTGTACACACGGATTTAAAAACAATTGTTATTACACGCGTTTAGCGTGTGTTTTTTTTGTCTTTTAACATTTCGATCTACTTCGTCGCGTAAAACGTTCCGATCTTTCGACTCACACGGGGATACTCGAAAAGAAACTCTAAACGCCTAGACTACTAGGAGACCGGAGGGCAACTGCGCATACGTGTTTCAATGGCGTCATTCAGACGACGCTACTGAAATCGCCGCGACTCGCTATACACCAGTTGACCGAGTCGCTTCAGAGTTGATCATAATTCGATGATTGTTTTATTATTGTCTGTTTTATAACGGGGCAAAATTTTAATATTCGATTCGTACATTTCGTTACTATTGATACGAGTAACTTGCGTTCGATCGGACGCGACTAGCCCGTACACACACTCACGCACACAACTCATGGATCACGTTTTATTCAAACACGTACATTCGGTAATCGGGATAGCCGATTGAAAAGCGTGTTGGAATCTGTTCCGAATCCCCGTATTCCCAACACGTCCGACGAGTTATTATTACAACTCGATCGTGTGCAGGACGGTCGCGTTCCGAACCGTTTAAAATCCGTATCGGTAAATGACGTCGTGGTGTGCCAACGACGTTTATGACGAACGGAGACGTACGTACTTCGCTACATTCGAATACTGTACACTCGACCGTAATCGACGTAATGTAATGTACGCAGGTACAACGTCGCAATGGAAATCGATCAAGACGACGGCAACGACGCGCCGAGTTGTCGTGGATATAATTAAACGCCCAACGGCCGCCGTACGATTATTATATCGTATCCGTCGTCAACATAATCATAGTGTCGATGGGGGTCAGTTGTTAGAACATTCGAACGGACGAGTTCGTTTGGAACGATAACGGTTGACATTCATACGACATTCGACAGACTACAAAATCGATCGGACTTTCCGAAGTGGAATGGTGCTAAATCGTTTAATTTGCGTACACCGTCTCCGGACAATCGACCGGTTTATTGTTTGATAACGCCGAAAGAAATATTCGTTTTTCTCGTATAACGGCTATACTAATGTACATATATCAGGTATAATAATAAACAGCTATTATCTACTGAAATCCGTTTCTTTTCACACAAGTGCTTACATTACAACGTATACAAATAATTCATTATTAAATACTTATCGGTCGTCCGTTTGTTGCCTACTTGTGTTATATTAAAGTCCACCAAATACACGGCATAAAATTACTATACGAGTATCGATTGTAAGCGCGGACCGAACTTTGATCTATAATATCAAAAAAAAAAACCAACGCTTATTGATGATAATATTTTCAAATTTCGCTCCGTACGGATTTCATTTCTAAAATACGTTACATCGCGTTATCGTTACTATTCGGTCATACGTATTTACCGTTATGTTAATATATATATATACATCTGATTAATTACACAACGGTTATAACTTTTTTTTTCTTTTCGTTTTGCGTAAAAGAATTTAAGATATGAACACACGAACGGTTATTAACTATAATAATACGATGATCCGTGTTCATTTTAATTAGAATTTAATTAACATACACATTTCAAGACCAAAAGACGATGAAGTATACAATGATAATGTCATATTTTATACGTTTTCGAATAGAAAATATTTATTTGGAAACGTTCTATTCGCACGCCATTCGATAGGCAGTTCCGTAACTGATTCAACACCCGTAATGCTATGGATACAAGGCCGTATTTGGGGGAAGGGCTTGAAACTTTTAACAGTTAAAATAAATTGAATTTACTACACTATTTACACGTCACATGTCGATCCGCATTTAGACACAGATTTATCGTACACAACATAATCTAGTATTTTAGATCTAAAACCGTTGATTCGGTTTTAACCTCTCCAACCCCCACCCTGAAAATGTGTTTCTGCTACGGTCTTGTGTGTGTTTATATTTATGTATAATGTATATGGTGCCGATGATCGATACCGTTCGAGCCTTCGGACTGGACCGCGGACGTTTGCTTAAACGTCACGAAAATACGTGGTCGTACAACGTACAGCAGTGTTATGACACGACAAATTGTTTTATCGTTCCGGCAAGTATGACAATTTGATCGTCGACACGCATACGTACACATATTTATGAACGAACGTCGTTGGCGGGGTGGGAGATCAATAGTCAACGTCGGTGGCGCCGAATAACATACCTTCGCGTTCGCACCACCTGAAACTACGGGCGGGTACGGGGTCAACGTATTTTCAGGTTATTATTCCTATTATTATTTGCACATAAATGTTTTGTTTGGGTGGTACAATAAACTATTAAAAACCAATGGTTTACGCGTAAACTGTTTTAAACAGCACGGACTAGAGCGCTGTATGGCTCACACAAGACGGTTGGACGCGCGAGTCTCAGATCGATGTAATTTACTGTTATTATTAAACCATTACGGAGTTATGATCGTGAGCAGCCGTACACGTGGAATGCGGCTAACGCGTTTTCCACGTTTAGTTAAAAGTGGATGTATACAATTGTGTTGTTACAATATGTTATATTTCAAACTGGCAGGGCTTTGGCCTTGAACCCAAATGGTTATACGGATTTTCGAGGGTGTCTAAAATGGGCTGGGCGGTGGTAAACATTTGTGTTTGCTCCGCATGCTTAACCGTAGTTCGGCGCCACCGGTCAACGTATTTACGACGAAAACGCACGTTGCGCGGATATAAGACGGGAAGTAACAGAATATTACTTGGCAGCGGGTTCCGGGCGACACATTATACGCGCACGTATCACACGCATTCGACCTTGACCTCAGAATATCGAATGCGTGCGTTTGGCCGAGTGTTCGCGCAAAACGCAATCTTTATTATGCAATCGTTCGGACCGGAGATGTTTTTTAATGTGCAAATAACGGCGACGCGTTCTTTCGCTCGGCCAACACGCCGCGCACGTAACGTGTCACAATACACATTGTAGTTTGTAAATGGACACCGCACGCCGCTGCGGTAACCCGTGTAAACGTTTCTCTCGGCCGATCGGTCCGATGAATTAGTCGAAAGAAAGATTCGTCGTAAAAAGGTGTCCTCCGAGACAACAACATTAATATGCGTTCGCGTCCGTTGTCGCGACGACGACGACGACGACGACGACGACGACAATCGACGACGGAAACGCGGCGTCCGACCGACACATTTCGTCACCCGACTTGGACATCATTCGAAATTCGAGTGGCGTTTAACCGACCATGTGATACGGACGTTAAATTGATAACGATACCATTTGTCCACCGTTTACCGTCGTCCGCCGCCGTGTCATGTGGTTCGGGTTACCGTCGTCGCGGTCACAACACACGCAGCATTTGGAGGTTATAGATTGCGTTTCCCGCGAACATCATTGTATTCATTATTTAACGGAAATCTCGTTCGTCTCGTTGACGTCGTCCGTTTACGGTTAACCGTCCGTTCTTCTTTCCGTTCGTTTCGCGTTTTCGCGGACCTTGGCCGCATGCGAGGTTTCCACCGGCGCAATATTTCCGACGTGTTTGACATTATATACTATACCAGCCGTCCGTTACAGTTTGTTGGCGATTTGGTAAACAATCGCCGCTAAAAGTTTCCCGTGATTCATGTCATTTTCTGTTCCGACCTCAGAAATCTCCATCCACTACCGCCGACCAGTCTCGTATCTAATGAATAGTTTGGTGTCATCGTACACGGAAAACACAAAGATTTGAAATCATGGCCCCGGTTAGTAATATGAGATTATATCCATACTATAAAACTGACATATTTGCTTTGTGCATTTTTAACATTTCTTTTTAAATTTAAACTAATTTTAACTTTTAAACATTTAACTAATCATGAGTACCTTAAATTTTTATAAATATTTTCGATCGTCTTACCGTTTAACCAGTTCAGTTACAATTTTATATGATATGTGAACATTTTTTAGAATAAAAAAATCGCACCGAAACAAAAATTGGATCTTGAAAGTGTATTCTGTATAGCATGCAGATGCATTTATATACAACCAGTAACAATGCCGTGTGGCCATACACTGTGCTTAGAATGTTTCAAGAATATGGTCAATCTAACAGCGTATCAGTGTCCACTGTGTCGTAAACGCATTAGTAATTGGCTGCGAAAATATAAAAATAATTGGAATTCGATGGTCAATGAGAGTTTATGGGAAGCAGTACTACAGCAATATCCAATAGAAGTGCAGAAGAAGTTAAATGATGAAGATGATGGCCTCGAAGAACGTAATTTTTTAACAATAATATATACCAAGGTTGGATGGTGAGGAAATGTGTGCTAAATGTAATTATAATCATTTAATCTGAATCTAAATATTTTCTATTTATTAGGTACAGCTTAAAAGCAATTTTTGTTGCCATCCTTGGTATATATGTTTGTAAACATTATTAATTTTTTTACTTCATGGGATTACATTAATATTGTTTTTCAATTTATTTTAATTTTACACTATTTATAATTTTATTTTTGAAGTTTAAAAATATTATTTTGAAATATACGGTTTTTAGGTATTGTTAACCAAGGCTTTACTCGTATCCCAATTCAGGAAGGTGAAATAAAAAAGGAATTTGATGATATGTTAATGGTTTTTAATCGAGAGCATGAAGAAAAAGAGTTACAAAATTTGGAAATGGCTAAAACATTACAAGTTAGCAGGCGATTAAATGTTTATTCTATTAAATAAAAGTGTGTACCTAAATTTGTAAATGATTCTTGTTAAAAGGAAGAAGAAATAGCTAATGAACAACTAATAAATATACATAACGAACAATTAATACAAAACGATATAAGCTTTGCATCTTCTATTCAAGAAAAAGTAAGACTCCCCGACTTCATTAAATAAATAACTTATAATAAATATTTTGTGTGTAAAATTAATAATTTCTTAGATGAATAATGAACTTCAACAAAAAGAAACACTTTTAAATGAATCAGATATGCAAATAGCTATGCAATTACAAAATCAGGTATAATTTAAAGATAACAATATTTTATAAAAAAAATAATAAATTAGTACTTGTCTTATTTGTCAAGATGTCTAATTCGGGTGAAGTATTAAACAACACACATAAAACATTTAATACCAAAGTGAGTTTTGTTATTGTTATTGTAATATACATTTTAGAGGCGAGTAGTATTTAATATTTAAGTTTTGAACCTAACCCAAAACCAGATTTTATGATATATATCAGGACAATAAAAATGTAAAATCACTTTTGGTCCATTATTTATTATTTTAATACAATTTATATATCTAACTTTGAATAATTTAATATAACTTATTTTATTGAATAATTTGAGTTTGGTTTGTTATTACTTGGGTTTAATTAAAATCTGAACCAAATTCATAAAACTGTACTTTGTTTCAAAAAACAAGGTTTAACAATTTTTAATTTAATTTGTAGCAAAAGAAGACTATAAAAGGTCCTTTGGATAAAATGTTTGGTAAGTATTATGAAATAGCTATAAATTGTAGTTATTAAAAGTGGTTTCATATTTTTAGCCAAGATAACTTCTAAAAATGCTGAAATACAATATAACACTAATGAAAACAATTGTTCAAATAGTTGTTCTGAGTCATCAAGTTTCACTCTTTCAAGTAAGACAATATTTAACTGATTGATATTCAACTTAAGAATATATTTTTTTTATTGCAGATTCACTTACAAGTTCTGGTACAAATTTGTGTACTAGTTCTTCATTTACAAGATTCGTCTGCACTATCTATAAGTGAAGACTTGGAAACTTGTACTTGTGGACGTTTACAATATTTCAACAGTCAGAACCCTCTTTGTCAATTTTGTATTGTTCAAATGGATACATTAAATAAAATTCTGACTCAGCAAAAAAATGATTTTTTGATGGCCAAAGATTTAGAGCAAAAATTTAAAATGGAAAATTTAAAAAACTATGATTTAAGGAAAAGACCAAGTTCAACATTGACCCGATCAATTTCAACCAAGAAAATTTGTAAATTGTCTAAAGGACAACTGACACTGAAACAAGTGTTAGGTTAGGTTATTGAAAAAAACAGCAGTTAACGTTTACATTTTCATTATTTTATGTATGTTACTAATTATTTGTTATATGAATTCTAAAAAATAAACTAAAATTTCTTTTTTATATTTTATTTGATGTGCTAAGAAGTGATAACAATTTTCTTTCATAAATCACAGAGTTGTTAATTTTTATTTTGATTAGTTGTAAATATAGCAAAATAGAATAAGTTTGTCTAGTTTTTTTTTTTTTTACTCCATTACCAAATTTAATTAAAATATAACTCGCTTGATAAATTTAAATTTTAAAATGATCAGCTTAACCATCAAGATACAACCATGATTCTACAATAATAAACACAATACTCTATTTATTTTTGATAAAATAATAATTATATGAAAAGTATTATATGTGATAAAGAAATTTATACAATCGTGCATTTACAAATGAAGAGAATCATCGTTCTTCTAAAATCAATGTTTCTTGTGGATAAAGATTTAGTTCTTTCATGTTTTCAGTTGTGCTTAATGTTGTTAACTAAAAATAATATAACAAAAGATTGAAATAAAAAATAATTATAACTTTTAGCTTAAAGCAATACTATGGTTACTTACATCTCTTCTTGGCCAACTCGAAATTACTTTGTATTCTTCTTGACTGAAACCATTTACATACAGATAGTCGAACAACACCTAAAATATAAATATTTTAAATTATTTTTTGATATTATGTCATTTTGATTAATGCATTTAGTTTTGTTATGAGATATCAGTATAATTGCAAATAATTAAAAACGTTTTCTAGTAATTTTTGTTATAGGAATTAGAAAGTTTTTTTAGTTATGTGTTATTGAATATATTATATTGAATACTAAAATATTCCTATTTGGACTCTGTAGGAGAATTATAATTGAAATGATTTTTTAAATGTTAACATTACTTTTAATATCCAAAAGTTTTAATAATTTACTTGTAGATTATCTGATGCTAAAAATCGTCTTTCTAAGAATTTTCCAAGGGGAAGTCTAAATCTGATTTTCGTAACTTGATCATTACTAATTTCTGGTTCGGCTGGAAGAGATGCTACAATACGTTGTCGAATAGCCTACAAACACAAAAACGGTAATAATTTTTATTAACAGTTTATGAATCTAAAACAATATGTTAACTGTATACCTCTTTTTCGGCAGCAGCTTGTCTCTCTTGACTTTCAATTTGAGATCGAATCGCTTTTTCTTCCATTTCCTGTATTTGTTTTGCTTCTTCTTTAGCTCTAATTATATTTATTTTTATGATTAATATTTAAATCAAAAGTGAGTTTATTATATATGTTTTAATCTTCAATTGAATGGAATTATAATAAAATTTGGGAAAGCATTTACCGATCAATAGCCAATGATTGTTGATAAGCTTCATCTTGTTCTACTTTAATCATTTCTCTTATATTTCGTTCCCCTTCTTCTTTCATTTCTATATTTTGTTGTAAAGCAAACATTTCTTGAGCATTTATAAGACTCGTTACTAATTCACTTATATTACAATCACCTGAAACATAAAGTATAGATGTTATAGTTGAAATACACTAATGCCTAATATCAAATCATTATCAATGCGGAATGTGGATTGAAAAATTTTTCGGAATCCATTTAATCTAGATTATAACAATCAATTTAGCATTTGGAAAACAGTGATCAGTTTTATTATGCATCATTCAACATTTTTGAAATTATTTTCTTTAAAAAACTGGAGTTTGAAGCTAGAGCTAATATAACCCTTAAAGAATAAATATTTTTTTGAAAATTATTGCATCACTTCTTAGAGTTGTGATATAAACATATTTTTAATGACAATAGTTAGATTTATTATGATTGAATTTGCAAAGAATCTATCGGAATTTTATTTTCCTAAAAAAAATTGCGTATCCATTAACATGGTGGTTAGAAAACAGCAAAAAACATCCACATAAACCAAAATATTTGTGTATTCCAATAGTATTTACACTATCAGAGATTTTTTGATCCTAATAAATATAATAAATACAAAAGACTTCAGCTGGCAAAACTGTGAAGTGGTTAAATTTTATTTTATATATACTCTATAAACATCTACACTAAAATAATAACCGAAATGTATCCAAAATCTAGATTATGGTTTGATCAAACAAATTACTCAGAACAATAATACATTATTAAAATAAGCATGTTTTTATGTGAATAGTTACCATTTATAACTGATAAAATTTCTGTATTTGACCGATTTCGTGTAATTAACACTAGAGCAGGTAGTCTATTTATGTCAATAGCTCGTAAAGTAACTTCAGCCATTTGACCCATTGCTTGAGAAGCTGATTGCAATATTCTATGAAAAAAAAAAAAAAATGTTTAACTAAATTATATTATTCATCAAATTCATTTTTTTGAATAGTTACCTATTTCTGTTAGAAAGATGTGTCATGTCCCATCCCCAAACTAAAAAATTTGCATTGAGATATTGCACGACTGATTCGAAACACAATAATTGTGTGCAAAATACATTTGATAAAACGCTGCGATCGTGATGTAAGTATACAGCTAATAGACGTTTCTAAAATGAGTATATATATTTAATCAAAATTAAAATTATAATTGACTTGATTTACATTTGTATTATACATTATAATTGGTTATATAAAAAGTTATAAAGTTAGTTATAAAAAAAAAAAAACAATAGAGCTTACATCTTTAGCTGGTTTAAAACATGCAAGTTTGATAGCCTGATCAAGTGTTCCCAAAAAAAATTCCGGTCTCATATCACCATAACGGTTTTGAAATTCTTCAACAAATTGAATGCAACCAGAAAGTTCATCATCTACATTTTCAGAAACTAAAAATTGAAATATTTATTAATTATTAAAGTATATATATATATGACACGGTTCCATGATAGTGCATGTATAACAATAATATTGGCGCTATCTGAGCCTGCGTTCGTTCTCTTGTCCAACCACTAACTAGGTAGTGTAACAGCACCATTCCCACCTTTTCCCTACGAACTCACTTGTGATGGGAGAGGGAAGCGAACGAGTCTAGACCTATTAGTTTGCAAACCCGGCACAAACTCCTGTCTCACAATTGTTTCTTTTTTTTATTTCTTTTTTGTTGTAAAATAAACTAGTTATGAGAAACCATTGACTAAGATTTTTTTTAAATCTTTTGGTGTTAGTCCTCTTTCCCCCCTTCACCCGTTCAGAACCTTTTGGGCAATCTGTTCTCAAGAATCGTGACATATGTATAGTTCGTAAAAAAATGTAATATAAAATGATACTTCTATGTCCTTAAGATCAATTTTTTTTGTATAGTATTATACAATAATTTTGTAAATCTATAAATTTTCAAACTTACTTAAAGAATGGACTCGATTAGTTACTTCAGTGTCCATGAACATAACATCTTCATCATCAATACCACTTAACGATTCTGCTGCATCCTCAAATGGATCTTCTTCGGAAGATGATGATGATGTTGATGATGATGAGGTAGATGATGAAGGCATTGGAGAATCACTTGTTTCCATATCAGCAACAGACTGTTCATAAAAAAAATCAGAGGGTCATATAAAATACATCAAAGGGCCTTCTCTCAAGGTATGATACAATTTAAATTAATAGATAATTTAGTTGAAAAACATTTTTATCACACACAATTTTCAATTAAGTAAAATATAAAATGATAGAAATATTTTCTTTTTGTTTTTAAATGGCAGTGAGCCTCAAGTGGACATTATTGATACTGATACATGTTTGTTAAAGTAGATCACTAGATCAGATATTGTATAATTATTTAAAATTTTAAAGCAATGATAAATCATTGTTTCGAAAAACAATTCTGAGCAAACCACTGTTCATTATTAAGGTTTTTCAAAATCCAAACTTCACACAATAAAAAAAAGTTATGATTAACAATTTTTAACATTTTTTACATCTTAAACACAAATATTGCTCATTTCCAGGAAAAAATATGTTGAACGACACTTTGCAACAAGTTTTTTGAGTTTTTTTGAAAATGTATCAAATAAAAAGCACATAAACATAAAATCAATACATTATTTGCATCACTCGGAATCTAAAAACGATAAGATGTAAAAATGTTGTAAACACGATTTGGTGTTAATAATAAAATAAAACTGTATTTTTATTTGCTATTTCCATTAAAAACACTAGGTTTCTTGAAATTAATTTTATAATTAATATTATATAATATTATTGAATATTGAAATTGTACAAATCGTTTGCGAATTTTCATATAGTGTAATGTTACATTATTCAGACATGTCGTTAAAAATTAGGATATTAGTTGCAATTGATAGGTCGACACAAACGAAATATATATATATACATATATAAAACGTTCAGTTCAACTAGTTAAATTAGTTTATCCTAGATATTTATGTAGATATATGATGACATACTTTTTTTTTTTTTTTAAAACACGTAATTGACGTGTATATGATATTTAACTTTCCGTCCGACGTGGCATTCAAAATAAAAAAATAGATTTAAGTGAAAAAAAAAATTATAGTTAATGATATTTTTCGATTACAACGGAAATGAAAAAAAATCGCCACGGAGAAGTGTTATTATTGTTGAACGAAAAAAATCCGTTTGAAACGTCTTCGGTTTGTACGTTAATCAGGCGCGTACGTTCACCAAGTATCAAAATCAAAACCGCGGTAGCATTAATTCGCTTAAATTCTTTGACCTTATCGTTTATCGGCCTAATCCAAAGTTCCCCAGCGTCGGATGATAATATGCGACCATGACATAAGTAATTTATTATCTATGAGGTACTGATTTCATAGACGACGATGTTATATATGTATATGGTTGGTCTTGCACGCGAATACGGTAAAAAAAAAAAAACAAATCACGCGCGTTACGTTTCATTTATTGACAGTATATTAGGCGTATTAGGATATTATGACATTATCTAGGGTTTTAGTGTTTATTTTAAACAACCAATCTGATCGGCAAAAATTTTTAAAATCGATATTACACGCCAACAACAGTGTACAACAGCGTTTCTCAAACTGTGGGTAGTGAGTCAATTATTGGCGAGTTGCCGAGTTTTTTTAATTAAATAAATTTTAAGAAATTTATGTTCTACAAACTTTTTTATCCTGTAAATGTAAAACTCGGTAGGTTGCCATAGATTTTCGGTGGAGAATTTGTCGTGGTTCTAAAAAGATTGAGAACCACTGGTCTACAACATTTAACAGTGGAATATTGAGATATTTGTCAAGGAAGTTATATCACAAATCGCAAATTACAAGATTTCTATGGTGATGGTACAAAAAAAATCAACCTAAATCAATAATATTGTATAATTTATACAGATTATAGATCTTATTTTAAACTACATTAGATTTACTTTGCATAATAGAAAATCAATTTTTGAGTTGGTGAAATTGTCTTTATGATCATGGCCTTGGGTTGTATTTGTAACTAAGTTTTTATCATTTAATTGAAAAATTAGTAACTATAACAGCGTTTTTAAAGTAGTATTGATATAAAAACGAATATACATATAAATTATGTATATTAAGTATATAAATTAGATCGATGATTACCTGTAAGGTTTAAATAGATATTCATTTTCATTAAAATTCAACTATTTAAAAATGCACGTTAATATCAATTACAGGTCTAAAAAGATGATATATTAGCTATAAACACACCACTGTCTTAAAAATAAATTTTCATTCTTTGCCTTTTTTATTGGGTTGACACTAAAATATACTTTTTTTAAAATGAAAATGATTTTTTGACGTTATATTACAAATAATATTATCACAAATTTACAATTTAAATATTATCTAGAAAAAATTGTTATCATTTTTTGTTCCCAAAAGCATAAATAAATATGTATTATTTTCAACATGGTCTAATGAAAATAGGAAATTTAGAGATGTTACTACATAAATCAATTTAATAATAATTAGATACATCTGAATTATGTACACTAAAACTATGTTTAATATGAGACTTAGCTTGGTAAAATAAACAGTTATTAAAGAATGATATTGGTTTTATACACATCAAAGAAAACGTATATGAATGTAATTATTAATTAGTATTATTAAAACTTCCTTTTTAATAAAAATATTTAACTAATATAATATTTAGGAACATCATCCTAAATGTATTAATTAATGTACATATTTTTGTGTAAAAAATAAATAAGCTATAATCACTGAATATAACTTTAACTACAGCCTCAACATCCAAAATCAAATGTGTTCACAAATTGCTATTTTATAACAGTGTGTAACATTCTATATTCTCAACATAGCATATACATTCATATTTTAGTTGCATACTTCTTTATTTAATGTCACCCCTGAGGTAGTAATATTGTTGTTCATAACATTAGTTTTATTTAAATATTAAAATAGGCCTATAATTTAATTGTATGTAGCTAATGAACGTGGACATTTAATAATTAATAAACTTATCTTTTATAGCTTACTTAATATCATATAATGGGTTATTATTATTGTATAAATATGTTACATTATTACATACAAAAAGTAAAAGTAAAAAAAAAACATGGCTTGACCTAGAAAAATATTGATACATTTCAAAATTCAAATGTTGTAAAAGTTCTATGCAGTCAATTTCTTTATTAATCAGCTTGTTGATAAATTATTATATTGATTCTAATTAAATGAATGCACCAGTTTGAACAGGTTTTTTCTCAGTTATTCTCTTATACTTGTATGCCACCATTTTTTGAAAAAAAAAACCTTTGTATTTTTGCAATTTTATTTTTAAACCAATTTTGTTACAAGCTTTATACAATTAACCTAAACACAATCACAGACTAACCTTATGCTCAAAATCTCCTCTTAAATGTATATCAAATTGATTGTGAAATTTATTTGATATTTATATCAATAAATAAAACAATATACTTACATTCAACCTAGTGTTGTATGTTTTCCTTGTGTGTTTGAGTACTGAATTTGAAGGTTTCAACTTAAAATCATGTACTGGGTAGTTAATATGAGATTCTTCCAAGGTTGTAGTAGAAGTAACAAAATGTGGCCATCCTAACCATTGCTGATTAACAATAGGTAATTTAGTTACGTTTGCAACAAACTCTTTCACTTGTGCAACTGTCTGATGAGATGGGAATGATAATTTGTAAACTTTATATTGACTTGAACTTGTAGCTTCCATTGTAATGTTCAGAGTGTATGTTTTTGAATTCGCCCTATATATAAATGGTTAATTTAATATAACTAATATGTGTTAAACGGAAATGCTGTACCTTCCGTTCAATTCTTGACTGACATCTTCATTTCCAATCGTCAGATTCAATTTAAATCTATTTGGAAGATTAAATTTGGAAAGTGTATCTTTATTGGAAGGAGACTGATTATTTGGCCATCCATGGAAGTTTTGTTGACAACATGGTATGCCACATTGAGCAAACAACAATGTTCTAAGAGTATCTAAAATAAAAGAAAATATTAATGATTAGCATAGGGTATATATCTCAACCGAGTGCTTTACTGTTCAATTTCAATTTTTAAATTAATATATCATTTTCAAATTTATAACCATTGATAATAAATTACTAAATTCAACAGAGAATTAGTTTAAAATAAAAAACAAAACTAATTTGTTACAGTATTCGGTTCCTAATATTGTATGCAAACAGTAAAATGTTTTTGTTTACAATGTACCGAATCAAGAAATTTTATCAAATGTAATACAACTATTAATTACCAAGAGTTCCCATTTCACTCATTATTATTGATGCAAAATCATGGCCATTTTGTTCAATATCAATGGTTAACACACGATCTCCATTTGATGTTGACGCAGCCATATCAAGAAAATCATTAGCAATCGTCACAGCCGGTGTGCTTGATTGAGAACTCCGTCCTTCAGACGGTAAATGTTGGGTGTGTTGTGGTGTAACATGATGGACAGCAGCCTGGAACGCAACCATGGAATCGTAAAAAAAAAATTAATTGTAAACACTTCATAGGGCAAAGAATAAAAAAATGTACAAACCAATAGGTCCCAACCACAATTGGACAAATGCATCAAAGCTTCGGCAGCATTGTCAATACCAGTAATGGCCTGGATAACAAAGACACAAATGAACGATCATGAAACAATGGATTTTACAATCACGCCCCCCCTTCTGCGCCCAACGACGCAGTTCGTGAACGGGACCGTCAAAAATTACCTGAAAGTCAGCAACCATTCCGTTTTTGTCTTTGTTATCCTCATCCATGGCGATGTCGCGTATGGTAGTTCGAACGGATCAATGCGATTCCGACATGACGACAAGGGTATATCAATCTACAAAACACGTAACGCTTTCCCCGCGACGGACGACCGTAGCAACCTACGTGTACGGTGTACTAACGGATGGATGGACGGGGGAAACAGAACGATGGATTCAAAACGATATTTTTTTTATGTGCGCAATACGACGTGTGCGCGTGCCGTACGTCGAGAACCAAAATAATCATTAATGTGCAGAGATACCGACGAGAACGTTCGATGATGAACACACAGCACGCTAGAGGAACAACGGGCAGCGACCAGCTGTTTTTCCGCGGGACCAGTGGACCTCCGCCGCCGCCAATGTATAAGTCTTTATGGCCCGAGTCGCCACGGAAGTACGGAACGTCAGAACTTAGCATACATTACAATTGTGTACTACACTCACGGGGGCACGCGTGACGGCGGAAAAAAAGAAATCCGACAGCTGTACAAACACCGGTGCTGCCATATGGGAAAAACGCGTGTCACGTAAATAACATTTATCGACGGCATGTTGGTGCATTGGATTCGTTATCAAGTAGTTTTGTTTGTAGTATACGTATTTTTCCGGGCAAACCGCTAAAAACTTTTAGCTATTGTTTAATATCGTAGGACGAAAGTTTCTTACTTGTCGCAACTGTATAGTTACGTACTTGTCTGATGTGTATACATTTTTTACTTACCATTCAGTCACTTTTATCGTTGTATAATTATTGTTTAAATCAACGTTGAAACGATTTATAATTGTTTTTTGTTAAAACTATTATTAGTATTTGTCCAGGTATATACATTTCAAATTTTATTAGCGTATTCTACTATACAGGTAATAATACTTTTGGTTTTTAAAACGTTTTGTCCTTTTAGTATGTACCTACATGGAAAATATCTTTAGTTTCCAAAAATATAATAAGTAGTACAGTTTAAAAATATTTCTAAACGGAATTTTTTTTTCAAAATTCATCTTTAACTAATTCGAGTTACAGTAATTGAATTTTATTCAGAATTGTATTTGAATACAATAATTTATAATTATTTTCAAAATGTATTGTTGTTAAGTATTAATCTTATACATAATATTTAGTTAATTTATGCCTTAATGAACAATAAAGATGTATATAGTTCACAAAATACAATTTCATTATATTAATTCAGTAAATAATAAAAACTAAAAGTTTTTTTTTTATTAGCTTTTAGTACAGACTATTTAGCTTGACAGTTATAGCATATGCATATCTATATATACACACATACACTCACTTAACAATAATAATAATAGGAAATAATAAAAAAATGGGCGGTTTTATAATAAAATCAGCTTCTAAGATATATGAAATAATTAAATTAATAACCATTCTGGAATTAGAATTAAGAATAGAAGGGACATCGATTAAAATGATAAAAGATATAAGGGAATTAAATAAAGATAAATGCTGGATGGATAAAGGGGGACAATTTAATAAGATGCGAGAGGTCACAAATATATTCATTTTGGTGTGATGTACATAATGGGGAGTCATTGAGATTAAGTTTGTGAATTGGTAAAAGTGAATGTCCTGTATGTAACAAATTAAAATAAACGATGAAACTTCTCGACAAACTTAAGTTATTGAACCAGACTGTTAGGGATTCTAGGGGAAATATTTTTGAAACTGGAGGCAAAGTTACCAGGTAAATTTGTCCAGTGGGTAGCCCAAAGATTAAACTAAAATATAAGATGTAATTATAAGTTATCAATTGAAATAAATACAATAAAACCAAAGTTTTTTTAATAATTATTTAAAATATTAAAGTTTGTATAATATTTGTTTGTTTTTCTAGCATTATTAATCGAAATGACAAAATGTGCTATGCGTGGTGCATTAATTGTTTTGGAAGGTTGTGATAGATCAGGAAAAACCACTCAATGTACAAAATTAGTTGAAACTTTGAACAATATGAAAATACCAGCCAAAACAATGTCATTCCCCGATCGTTCCACTCCTATTGGTTCAATCATCAATGACTATTTGTCAAAAACAATAGAGTTACCTGATCGATCTGTTCATTTGTTATTTAGTGCCAATCGTTGGGAACTAGAACCTGAAATTCGTAAACAAATCGAGTTGGGTGTAACATTAATTGTGGACCGGTATTCGTATTCTGGTGTTGTATTTACTAGTGCAAAACAATGTGTGGACTTCAAATGGTGTTGTGGTCCAGAGAATGGCTTGCCCAAACCAGACTTGGTAATGTTCTTAAAGATATCAACTGAAGAAATGGCAAAGAGATCTGGTTTTGGTGATGAACGATATGAAAATATTGAATTCCAAACCAAGGTTGATCAGAATTATGAAAAATTTAAAAATGATAATTTTATTCAAATGGATGCGGGTCAAGACGCTTCTGTATTAACTAATGATCTTCTAAAGCAAGTTTTAAAAACTATTGATAATGTCAAAAACCAAAAATTAGAAGAGTTGGTTTTATGATCAAACAAATTTCAATTTGTGTATTTTTAAATCATTACTGACATTGTTTTATGTTATTTTTGTAATATTGATCGTGATAAATTTGTGTAAATAAATATTGTGATTTTAAAATACTTGATATACTACCAGTTTGTTATTAGTTTCGTCAAAGAATTTAAAAATAAATCGTGATATTATACAAACCTGACTTTAATATTTTATTATTAATATCCATAAATGTTTTTACTTAAAAATGTCATCTTAGATAAATATTTATAAATTTTTTTGTCTTATAAAATAATCCAATATACTAAAATGTATAATAAAAGACGTTTATCAAAGTTTAGAGAAATTTTTCATGATATATAAAATAGATTTACACATAGTTTTCAAAAAATTTGTATAATAGTCAATAATTTTACAAAAATGAATTTGATTTTTCATATTTATTTAGAAAAATAACATTAAAAAACTTTAAACTTTTATCAAATATTAATTATCCATATATTTTTATATACAAACATTATGTTTTAAAAATGTTTTGATGCATTTTGAAGTGAATGTAAAATTATTTTGAAATTTGTATGTTTTTCTATAATTAAAGTAAACAAAATTCTTAATTTAAGATTTGGTTAAAACTTTAATGTATTTCAAATAAAGTTAAAATATGTTTTTGTAGGTCGTCACAGTTTGTGAAGTGTTTGTAATGCTTGGAAATACTTTTATTGGGGCGTATACATACACAAGGAAACATGGCGTTCAGAATATATGATCTATAATTGTGATCTAAAATCTGTTTTTTTAAAAAAAATTATTTTCGTACTACACATTTGTTTCAAAATATGTTTAAACAACTAATTTTTAAATCTTAAACTGTTACGCTTAGGACATGAATTCCAGAACTTCAAAATAATTATCAAAAACTTTGTGTTTCACATTGTAGCACTCTGTGTTGATTATCAATATATAACATCTGATTAATCCACCTTGTATGCTACACTGCTTGCGTTATCACATATCAATGAAATTAAAGACACGATATTTTGTTGTTACTATGTACTTCATAGTTACTCCATAAACTATATGAATATAGTCCGTGGTTATTCGGGTTGTAGATATTAATTTTAAATGTGTTATCCTCGAAATGATTTTGATATATTAGTTAAAATTGACAAACATTTTTTAAATTGGATTGAATCCGATCATACTCAAAATATTTACAGCGTCTAATTAGTTTTACATTTCCATTCACAAGTGATATTTGAATAATATACTTACAGCAACAACAAAAATGCCAGATAGCAATCCTGTAAATGATCAACGGATTTCTTTATTTTTAAGAAAACTCTGGAAATTGGTCAACAGCTCGGAAACTGATAATGTAATTACTTGGAGCAAGGTAAGTTTCTATACTTTAATAAAAAATAAATTATATTTAATATAAAATGTATGTATTATGTATGACATGAATTCATGTTGTGCTGGACACAATTTTTCCTTTTAATATATTATTACGTTAATACTAATAAGTAATACTTATATGTTGTTGTTTTTACAGGAAGGTGATAGTTTCATTATAAAAAATCAAACAGAATTCTGTAATATTCTACCAAAATACTTCAAACACAATAATTTCCCAAGTTTTGTACGACAGTTACACATGTGTAAGATTATTATTTATTGTAAATTGAATTAGGTACAACAAAGTAATTTTTATTCAGAATGGTTACAATCAGTTTGCGTTTTTCAAAAAGTCTGATAGTTTTTTTTTAATTTTTCTGGAAACTGAAATTTGAAAAAATGACATTTGAATATTTTGATGTTATCTTTTTTTCCATTTATATTCAATGACTAAGTCTGTTAACCTATTATAGTTTTCTTATTCCACATTGTTATTCTTTGAAAAAAGAAATTACGTTTCTAGTTTTCTAATAAACTGCTTGGAATATAAAATATAACAAATTCTTATTTATATGTTTTAGATGGGTTTAGTAAAAGAATATCTGATGTTGATCATACATCTGATCATTCTTCAAACTCTTGTGAATATGGTCATCCATATTTTTTGAAAGAACATGCTTGTTTATTGTTGTCAATTAAACAAAAAAGAGGAGACAAAGTAGTAAGTTTAATATTTCTAGTTAACCCGATATTAGTCGTGTGAACATATTGTAGTCGTTCTGCGGTCTTTTAGACCATACTATAATTTTTAGTTACAGTTAATGTTTTTTAAAGTAATCTATTTGTTTTATTAATTAAAATTAATATTCAAAACAATTTTCAAAAAATCTGTTGTTATAAAGTTTAAAAATAATTTTTAACAAATTACCTATTAAGTATTAATGTTTTTTTACAAACAAAATATTTTTCATATACATTATAAAATAAAAAATAAAAGAATACTTTGAAGTTAATCTGGTTAATAATTTTTTACACATCTGATTTTTGGAAGACTTTTTAATGTTTTCGTCATGTTGCTTACAATATGTCATTGTCATCGTATGTTCTTTGCAAATATAATTATCACAGTTTTAAAAATAAAAATATTTCCTTGTATATAATCCCTGATATAATCATTCAATTATAAAAGTAGCTAGCAGTTTGTGGAATATGTATGTTATAATGTTATCGGTTTAATAATACATATATGGAATGTAATTAGTCTGTATTGCCTTTCTTGACATTGTTTTCAGATATATACATGTGTGTAGTTTTGGGCTGACGTTTCAGAGTCCATCTTTAGAGCGTAGTTACTTGGTCGAGTGTTGTAACTATACTCTCGAGAGGAGAATATATAACGTCAGCCCAAAACTACACACATGAATATATCTGAAAACAATGTCAAGAAATTAACAATCCATGAAAGCTTCAACACATTCAGTCTGTATTGGTCAATATGATTGCAAATTAATATTTTATTGTTCAGTATTATTTATTTTTGTAAACAATTATTCTAATGAATATATTTTAGTATACTTTTAAAACTAATGCCTTTTTCAAAAAGTATAATAAGTGTTGAATACATAAAACTTGGTTTATAAATAAATTGTATATGAAAGATATTATTTAACCATCATTTTATCATAACACAAAACTAATGGTAGGTTAAGTATATCTATATTAAGTGTTATATTGTTTTGATGATTAATTACTTATTATAATTGTGTAAATAGCAACCATTAAACACCATTAAAACGGAAATTGATTCAATTGACACAATAAGTACTTTGATAAAAGAAGTAAATACAGTAAAAGACAAAAATAAAATTCTTGATTCTAAATTCATAGCTATGAAACATGAAAATGAATGTTTGTGGCGAGAATTAGCAGTTATTCGACAAAAACATATGAAGCAGCAAAGAATTTTGAACCAGGTTAGAATAATGTTTATGGTTCAAATTAGTTTTTAATGTATTAAGTTTGTATAGTCTTTATACATTTTAAAATTATGTTTTATTTAAAAATGGTTTTAGATAGGTTCTAATTAAATAATACTTTGAAATAAAAAAAAAAATAAAAACTAGAAATAATTTTTCTTTGTTTTGTAGGAATAGAATAATACAATATTTATTTAGTACATATATTTTAATTTAATGTGTTACTTATTAAAAAGGTAATTTTGAACTTTGTACTTTTAGTTATATACGCAAATACAATTTAAATGTTATCAATTTGACTAGTGATCATTAAAATTAATATCACTTAATTATTGAATAAAAAATTTTAATTAATTTCTTTCTAATTTTGTCTCAATCAATTACTTTTTTCATTGAAATTTAATAATTATTTTTATTATTTAATTTTTGTTTTTATTTTATTATTACAGTTAATTCAATTTCTAGTTACTTTAAGACAACCTGGTACAAATAATACATTATGTCGAGAAGTAAAAAATAATTTGAGGTATGTTCTTCCTATAATGCATCATAAGCCTACAGAAAAATCAAGTTCAAATGAAACATTTACTGTAAGTTTATGATTAATTGTTATTTATTTTATTTTTGTTAAAATGTGGTTTTATATAACTAAATATATAGAATATATTTTATATATTTTATTGTGAATTAGAATTCAAAATATAAACCGTCTACTTCATCAGGACCTGTAATTCATGAATTAGATGCATCTGATATTTTCAGTCTGAATGATATTGGTAAACATGATGGAGCAATTCTAAAGTAATTTTTTTTAATAATTAATTTATAAATTTATCATCAATATAAAAATTGGGTACAATACAATGGAAATAATTTTGTTTCTAATAGTGAAATAGTCGATTCAGAAGAAGGTATAGTTCTTAGTCCTAACAGTGTTTCACAGATGTTACACAGTCCTAGTAATTCAACAGTTGAAGAAAATTTTGCATCATATGAAATCGTAACAGATTCACCATTAGATGATTTGATTAGAGAAGTATCTGTATCTCCTACTGAAGAATTATTAGAACCAGAACCAACTGTAATCTCTGATTCGTCATCAAACATATTAAAGAAAACATCTATACAAGCTAATAACCCTTCTAAAAGAAAATCCATAAACGATATCAATTCCACAACGAAGAAAAAGTCAATACCTATTGTAAATGTTCATCAATTAAAACCAGAGTCTTCTAAAATGCCATATATTATTAAAGTAGAACCATCAGGGGATGATCCACCAGTAATTTCTATACCAGACATGGACTTTGTTGAGCCTGAAGTGTTAGTATAAATTTTAATATAATTAGTTATTTTCGATGATAATCTGATATATAGTTATTTACAATTATATTTTAGAAATAGCAAACATTTATTATTTGATTTTAATAGACTAATATTATTAAACTTTTTTTTATAATACTACTAGTATGTAAGACAATTCACAATAACTAATATTTTTTTGAAGTAAATAATTTAAATGTTATATTTAAGCTTGTGGTAGTTATTAAAAAAATATTTTATTTCAGAATTATTTCTAATAATGATGACTTATGCAATGAAGAAACAATTTTAAACAGTGATAATATGCAGCTGGCTCATCCAGAACCCAGGCAAGTTTTAATGAGTGCTCCAAATTTACCTAAAAGTGATTTGGAAAAGTATGTTATTGTTTGATTTTTGTGAAATGTTCTAGAAAATTATATTTTGCATTTATAGTTTAAATAACTTTTATGTAGTAAATCTTTAATCGTATAAAAGAAATATTAAACTCAATAATTCATTTTATATCTATAATTAAAAATATTATAAACAATATGTTACATAATTGAATGATAGAATAGTGAATTAATTTGTGCACTATTTTTTGTTACTATTCTGATTCTTATATTTTCTTTGGAAATATAATGAATAAAAATTATGACTAGTTACACAATTAAGTATTACCAAATATTACTTTTACCTATATTAATATCTGATATCATTTGTGGTTTATACACTAAACAACTATTTTATTAAATTACTAACCCAAACTAATTAATAACTAAAATAATAATGGATAATATATATACACAGTATACGTGAAAAAGTGTTCTTAATAAAGTTTGATGACTAGGGTGTTTGACCCCAAAAAGTTATGAGGATTATTTTACTATTAATATATAATTTTACTATGGACTACATAATTTTACTTAACTAAAAGAAGAAAAATATACTAGTGTATTTCCAATATTAGTTTACATATTTGGCCAAAATTATTATATTAAATAATGTTTTTAATTATGAAATAACCTATTATTTATGTATTGTTTAAAGCTGAAGGAAAAGTTAAATAATACCATAAATAAAACTGTTTAGTTTAAAATTATACTAATGTAAATATATAATAAATATATTTGTTTTACAGGGAAACTGTTTCTAAACAAATTGATTCAGTTCAAGCAGACTTGGAAAGTTTACTGAAAGGATTAAATGACAAATACACATTTGATGCAAATATGTTTCTTAATGTAAGTTTATTTATTTTTATCTATTTCAATTAAGTAATTTTTAAAGTTTTATGTTTCTATTTAGTTTATTAATGATGATCCAACAAATTTAAATTTACCTATGAATTCAGAAGAACATACACTTAATGATGGTATGTTAACATTTTTTACAATTTGCATAAATTATTACACTAAAAATTATTTGTTAGTTATCTTGGCTAATATAAGTCTATAAATCTGTTTTCTTGAATAACAATGTATGTACATTAGTACACATATTGTATTTTTACAATAGTAAACATCTTTTTACTATTAAATACTTTAGGTATAAAGTTTAACATGGTATTTGTTTAATGGTTACTGTAACTAAATTTTTGGAATATATTCTACAATACTATTGTATTATTACAATATTTTCTCACTTAATAAAAACTCAATGTTATTCTATACTCTGAATATCAATTTTAACAAGTTTGAGCCTGACTTTAAATAGTATTAGTATAATACGTAGTATAGATGTGCTAAAATCTTAATAAATAGTTAACTTCATTTGAATTATAACTTAAAATATAAGCTTATTGACAAATACTTTTGAAAATTTAGTATGCAATAAAATCATGTTATAATTTAAAATACATGCACACTTTATAAGTGGAATACATTTAATTGCAAATTACATCAATATATCATCAATATGATAAATGGCTAGTTAGATAAAAGATAAAAGAGAGTAAACTAAGGGGTAAACAGTGGCACATTAAGGCGCTATGCACCTTTCGAAACATTTTACTACTAACCATTTATATAATAATTATTTATGTCATCTAATAATCAAGATAACTACTAAATATTTATTTTTAATTCATTTAGTATGTATGTTAAAAACTAATAATTTATATTTTGATACAATTATAGCTAAAAATGGTTTAAATGTTACTCCGGACAATCAAATTGTGTCATGTCTATCACCGAACACATATGATTTGAATGATTTAATGACAGCTTCAGCTGACTGGGCAATACCAAACACACCCTTGTCATTTGATTCAATAATTGGAATCGATGGTGTAAACACACCAATCATAACTGATACGTTATTAAATTCTGATTACACTTTTTCCAAATACAACAATCACACCTAATAATCTGGAAAAATAGTTCCAACAATATAATTAAAATATGAATAATATTTTGTTTAATTGTATATTTGTTATTATTTTTTTTCTTAATGTGAAGTATATTAAGTATATTATGTATTAATTTATAATGGTGAACAAATAGTACTCTTTGTAAATTACACTATTGATTTAATATTTTGAATTTCTTCAATACTTCTAACACTAAAATTTAATTTAATTTTTACATGAGAACAATATTAAGTTATTAGTTTTAAGTTATAATAGTGATAAAAACATAAATTTTCTTTCTTAACATTTAAAGTTTTGTTTTGGAAGTTTACAAATCCATAGTACTCTTAATTTAATAATTGAATTTAGCACATGTTAATGATAATGTATTTAAAAAATATATTTATTTGAATATGTACTTGAATATTTTTTATTATTTAAATATAATTGTATTTTCTCTACTGTAATTGATTAATGAATAATTTGTTTAATCATTTACTTACATTTATATATATATATACAAATGTCATTGAAAATGGTATTTTGTTAATTGTTGTCATAAATACTATATTTTCCTAGTTTAATTTATTATGATTAAATTTTATTATTAATCAGTGATCCATATTACAATATTAAAAGTTACAATGTGATTTGTTTAAATTCATCAACACAATAATATGTTATTAATTTATTATTTAATTATTAAATACAATTATTAATGCGTAATAATAATAGTAATATAATAATAATAATAATTATCAATACAATTCAAATTTAAATATTTTATTATTACAATTAACAAGTAGGTGTTTACAAATAAAATGTTTAAATCAATTGGATGGATTTAATATTTATTCAGAACCACAAATATTTTACACTTGATGATATTTAGTATTAAGTATTTTAAACAATAATAAACACATCTCATTAAAACAAAAAAAACATTTCCATATTATCTATTTTTGTATGATCTAAAATACTATTCTTTCTTTGTATTAATTATTAAAGGTAATTTTTATTTTATTTTAAGTACAAACTTGGTTTATTTTGTACACGAGTATTATATTTATTTGTAATATAAAAATATGTTCTGTCATGTTTATAGGAAAATGTTGAAAGTATTGACAAATTTGCCTTCCATATGGTGAATGTTTAAAAAGTATCTCAATTAAAATAAATTTTAAAGAATTAATATAATTGTATTAATTCTGAAAATATTTAAAATAATTTGATATTTTGACTTTACAATGTTCAAAATGAATATTTATATATTATGTAAGTATAGTAAATTAATCATGTTATATAGATATAAAGCAGACATTATTCGTATGGAGATAGATTTCTGGTTTGAACGAGTTACTGGTGTGAGGTCAGGGATAGGTACAATATGTATGAGATAATTACATTTTAAAATTCTAAGCGAAATTGTATTTGTAATTTTTTAGAAAAAATTTAAAAATTACCGTTTTAAAAGTTTATACTTTAAACGTTAGAAATGTAAATATGCAATGAAGATTTAATATTGTTATAGTTCATAAATAAACTTTGTTTCAAACAAAATAATTTAGGTAGTATCGAAAATAGTAAATTCATGAAAATTAAATTAAATTATTAAACAAATTTACTGAAAATGTCACGTGTTACACCATTTTTCATTATTTTCTAGTGCACTATTGGAACTTTTAATCCTTTTAAATTTGAATGTTCAATTAGTACTTGTGTTTAATTTTCATGTGATAGACATGGTTTTTATTTGAAATTTGGTATAACACATTCATATCTTATGCAATTTCACAATTATAGTAGATATTTTACGTTTTATTAGGTATTTTGACTGTAACGTCAAACTGTTTAAAGATTAACACTTGTTTTTATTGTGATGTAAGTGTATAATCTAAAATACAGATTTGATCTGTCCTATACTGTCGCATGTTAAGTGATGTATTATTAAAATAAAGTTTAAAATTGTTTGTATTAATTATACTAAAAAGTTTGTTAATTGTGAACATTTCATCATTTTTGCTAAAAATTCAAGTTTTATCAATTGAGTTACTAATAGATAGACACAGATTTATAGAATTTTGTAATGTGTTTAAAAACCGTTGAATAATTTTTAAATTTAAAACGCCGACAAAAAAGACCCTGCGAGAAATGTTCAAAACAATTTAAACAAAATAACTAAAAATTGTAACTATTATAATTTTATCATAATGAACCAACATTACAACGATCACTACTAACAACAAAATATAAATATAAAAATTAATGGAACAATCATCTTAATAATTATGAATTTAGTTTTCACCTTAATATATCTATGCACTTTCAGTTTACAAGGATAAACATCAAATTTGAGTCACAAATGTATAGTATTAATTATGAAATTATGCTAAATTAATTTTTTCTACAATGAATTTCCATTTTTATTTTATTTATAATGTATATAAAATAAAATATAATATTGAGTGTTTCCGTAATTTAATAGCTTAATGCCAACATGTATGGAGTATTAACCAGTATAACGATTTAATTCAAGAACCATTAAAAGAACACACTTTGTTTTTAAATTATGTAAACAGGATATATCTGTAGGTTTGTTTGGGAATTTGAGGTATTATGTGCATGAACATGAACGTTTAATTAAAATATAAAATAGTAAATTTAATATTATACACTCATATATTTATGTATATATATATATTTGTATATATACAACAAACGTTTGAATATTAGTTAGAGCTATGAAATAATGTAGCGTTTCATAGACGATCATTAATTCAACGATTTCGAACAGTAGATATATATTTTCTAAGTCGATGTACTCTTAATTAACTCTTAAATGGTTTGTCATTACACGTCATTTGATGATACCTATTAAACTTTTTTTTTTTCGTCATCCCTGTAACTACGATTACGTAACATTATATCCATTTTGGCACATTGAGTTGTGAATTGTTCTTAAATGTGAATAGAATTCTGCGACTCTTGCACGGCCGCCATTGGCCAAACTACAATTACATCGTTTTTGTCCATGTTGTCTTCGACTTGGTCGGGCGACGACGGAGTAGGTGACGTTTGTGTACGACGAGACCTCACGCTCTTACTGCGAACAAATAAACAAAAACCAAAATCAACATCGATCTTGAAACGATCGTACACATTTGTCGAGTAATATCTTATACGTTTTCTTCTTATATGAGTGCGATTTTGGAAAAAAAATATCGTGATCGCTGTAACACGTATTGAACCATTAAACAATTACATCACACAATTGAAAATCATTTAAAAAAAATATCGGGCTACTTTTCTTGCAATCATAAGGCATACGTTATTGTATAATCTACGACCGTTTTACCAATCGTCAGCGAAACGCCCCCCCCCCCCCAGCACCCGTTTCTTAAATTGACGGACGGACAATCGCGGACCGCGTTCACAATTTGTTCGTCGTTTATTTGCTTTTTCTCGTTACCGCGCAAAAAACCAAAAACATATCTGCACACTTAACTGTTAAAATATTACAATATCACGGTCACCACACACTTGAATTATAAAATTAGTTTCCTTGAAGAAATGTAAGATGGCATGGACAGCACTACGGTGTTGGGTTGAGAATATAGAGGGCACATCGTAAGGTACATCTATGTGAGCGAGTACATCCTTAAGGCGAAGTCTTTGGATCCCCAAAGAAATGATTGTGCGGTCGACATTTTTGTCACAGTCGTACGTTGCTAATGTGCGTTTTGCAACGGGATAAGTATTAAACGAGTCCGCAAACGTTCATTTAGGCGTTATTGAGAAACGAAAACGCCCCTTTCGATATTGTTTTCGGTAATGTCGCCACGCACTTCCCGTATTCAATATTCGTATTGAGCGTCGTCGTAAACCCTGCACGGGGACGTTCCCACGGACCATATTACATGTGCGTCGTGTGTACACACACCAACCGGTCGGCGTATAACTTACTGATTGTTTTCGGACTGATGAGCGTACAAGTCGTCTTGGTCTTGGGCCACGTACGAACACCGACAGCACATTCTCTTGCTGTGCACTTTGAACACGTGAGTGGCCAACCGTTCGGCTCTGGCTGCTTTGTACTCGCAGAACACGCACTCGTACGGTTTCATGTGGGTGTTCAGGTGTCGCTTCAGACACCAGTTGTCGACGCCCGACCACGGGCAGAACGTACAGCAGTATCGTTTCTCAAAATTCTTCCGGCTCCCTTTGCCTCTGGGTTTCGTCGCCATCACCGCCGCGCCCGTCGTCGGCATCATTCGAGTCCACCGTCAGAATGGTCTCCGGCGCAAACATCACCTGCGGAAACGCATTTCCCGATTAATTATGATGATTAATAATAATGATGTAATCACGCATTCTACAATACGCATTATGTTCGGACTCACCGGTTTTATCTGACTGGCCGGTATCGGTATTTGTATGGTGTGCGTGCCGGTCTGCTCGTTGAAATTGACCACGGCGATGTTGACGACCGTCTGTTGCTGTTGGTCGTCCAACATCTGCAGCGGCGCGGCGGCGGCGGCGGTGGTGGTGGTGATGATCGGCGCCGACGACAGCGATTGCTGCGCGTCGATCGTCTGCGACACGATGATCTGCGTTTCGGGTTCCAACGGCGGAGGGTCACCCGAGTATAGCGTCACCCTCTGCTGTTGCTGCTGCTGCTGCTGCTGTTGGCGCTGTTGGTGGACCGCTGCGGATTTGCCGAACAGGTCGCGTTTCACCCGGCTAAGGGAGTACTCGTGTTCCCTGTGCATGCGCGTGTAGTGCTTCTTCACGTGGTCCGCCCGGTTGAACTGCTTCTGGCATATGTCGCACTGGAACGGTTTGTCCTCTTTGTGTATGTTTTCGTGTCTGGTGTACAGGTCGCGCCTGTCCGTCGCGTACGGACAGTGGACGCAGTTGAACCGCTTCGGCGCGGTCTGCGTTTCCGTGTCGGCTGCGGTCAGCTGCGGGTCGTCTTCGGCGGCTACCGCGGCGGCGGCGGCGACGGCGGCGGCAGAGGCAGCCGCGGCCGAGGCCACCGCCTTGTCCGCCGCCGCCTTCAGCCGTCCCAGGTAGCTGGTGACCTCTTCGAGCACGGGATTCTCCTTCCACGGCGTCCGGCCCGCCCCTTGCTGGTCCGGCCCGTGGTCGGCCACCACGTTGTGCTGTCGCGCCAAGTGTATGCGGATGCACCTGGCCCACGCGCTCGCGTACGGACACTGCGGGCACTGGAACACCTTGACGTCGGCGTGCGTGCCCAGCCAGTGTTCGGCCACGCTGGACAGCATACCCACCGAGTTGCACTCCTGACACTTGAACAGCTTCTTTTCCGCGTTGTAGCTGACGATTTTCGACGTCGTCCACGATATCGTCTCGTCGCTGGTCACCCACGGGTCGTCCTCGGGCTGTGACTGTTCGCCGAAAGTCTCTGCCGCCGCCGCCGCGTCGTCGTTGTCGTCGATCATGCTCAGGCCCTCTTCGACCATTTTGTACGCTTCTTGCCCCGTGAACTGCCTGTCCTCGGACGACGACGTGTCCTGTCCGTATATTTTTTTCGTGATCTCTTTGAACATGTCCTCGTAAATGTCCATTTGCACGTCCGCCATCGCTTGTCTATCATCTAACTCCACTGTGATCGCTGACGTGTACTGCACGTGTTACCTTATGTTATTCACCTGTATCAAACATATGTGACACATACAGATATATTGTTAATAACAATTGGGTACCGAATTTCAGTAATTCGATTAGTCGTTTTTAAATCGCGTTGTATTCGTTAATCTGTTGATATTGTTTGTTAAAAATTGCAATGTTTTCGTCTCAATTATATGTACAGTATCAATTGTTGAATCCTGTGACTTTTCAAATCATTTAATGACGTATCACCAAAATATAAAAAGCATTCACTTTTAAATCGAAATTTTAGAATATTTATTCATATATGTTAATGCTATATTTGAATTGTATAACACTAATTTGATTTTTAATTCACTACTTTCTTCGGATTTTCCGAAGGATTTTCATACTACATTTTTGTATAACTATTAAGTCTTATTTAGTACTAAAGTTACAGGTTATGATTTCGATTCAAATATCAATAAATCAAAAAATCAAACTTTTATTTTATGTTTGTTGTTATTTTTACTAGTTTTTTGGAATCTTGAAAAGATTTTCCAGTATATTTTACGATAATAATTATTAAATAATTTTAGCCATAGATATATTTATAAACATATTTTTCGTTACACGTGCAATTATCGTACACATATGATCTCTGGATTGCCAACAATACGTGCGGGCAAAATAAATGGTTTGATATTGACTATTGAGACATATCGACCCACGGAAAACGCGCATTAACACGGAAACGCGCATAACCAACGCGAATTGGCAATTGATACGATCCGCTGTATATGTGCCCGTACATTCGACACAAATAGATTGGACATTGTACGTTGGATAAGTGCTTGCTCCATCGCTTTTTCGTACAGTGTTTTTAGTCGTTATCAATAACGCCAGCACGTTAAAAACCGTACTAAACGCTACGCATGCAATACAGGTACGTAGGTTTAGCGAAAACCGAGCAATAAATACGTAAACATTCGGATTCGACGAACCAAATCATCTCTGTCATTCCCCCCCCCCCCTCACCCACCATCACCCAACGTGTTTGCACGTTGACGCGACGGCGCGAAATCAATATTATACGGTTTTGAACGTTCCGCGGTGATAAGGCAGAAAGAAAGAAAAACGCGTCGATCCGCGTGCGGGCATCAAACGCGCGGCGCGTTTTTCCGGTTTCCCGGACCGCGAGATCGGTTAGTAAAAAAAACACCAAATTATCGTGTGCGGCCGCCGCGCGGTACTCCGGCGTAGGCGAAATGCCTAACCGAACGCCGTGTGCACGCGAACGCGACCGGAGCACGTTCGACGCGGACGTGTCGGAAGTCGACCGAACGTTCGCCTCGTTCGCGCGCCGTACGGGGTCCTGGGACATCGGACGGTCCGGGCGCGCCGCGTTTGGCGCGTGCACGGGACGGTCGATAAGACGGAAACACGGACGCGCGCGTACACACTTGTTGTGTGATAACAGCCGTACGCGGCGGTACGTGCGCGATTCGCGTTACGTACGTTCGCGGCGCGCGTACGCCAGCGGACGGCCGCCATATGGTTTTCGGATCGCGTGTCTCCGACGACGGGCGTCATAAATACCTATCGGTTGCGTTAGCCTTCTCGACTGGTCGCGCTGCGTGTGTTCCCGCGGCGGACGGCTGGCCAGCGGTTCCGGACACTCGCCTCCGTCGCCTCCGCTGTCGGCCGGACGACACGCGGACCCAACCGCGGTGATAATGGACGCGGAACGTGTGCGACGATCGACTCGTAAAGCGTGTGTATGCCGTTCGGTCGCGTTTGCGGAGTAACCGGCCCGGAGCAGCACCCTCTGCCGGACGGACGGGTTTAAATAACAACAACAACAACAACAAAAACAACAGCAACAAAAACAACAACAACAACAACAACAACAACAGCAACAACAGTAATAACAACGGTAACGGGAAAGAAAAATAGAGAAAAGTCCGTCGCGTGTACAATGCGACCGGCAGCGGTCTCGTTACGTTAGTTTTGTAGAAAAACGAAAATACACTCGCGGCGGAAAACCGACAAAAAAAGGAAAGAGAAAAAAAAATTGAATAATTTTTTTGAATATCTTCGGTATTCAGACCCGGTCACGGTCGGACGGGGCGGAAAGCGACTGCGCGTACGCGGACAACGAGATGAAGAGAGAGAGAGAGAGAGAGAGAGGAGAGGAGAGAGAGAGAGAGAGAGGAAAACAATCGAGCGCGGGATAGAGCGAGCGCGGGCTAAGCGTAACGCGCAAGGGCGTGGCAGCGAAAATCGTTCGATCGGCTACACAGCTTTCGGTTGCTAACGGCGACCCGCGTTGTCGGATTCCGCTTCCAGATGGCGCGGATTCGACGCGGCCGTGCCGAACGCGAAAGTTTCGGGCTCGCCGCGAACGCTCAAAACGGATTCGGACATCTCAACGGCAGTTCCTCCGAATTCGTCCGCCCGCGTATTGGACAATCGGTTTTCCGATGTCCGCGACGCCATCCAGACCAACGTCGTTTCGGAAACACATTGGCCGCAATATGCACGGCGAAACGGTCGCGTGCAATAGTTTACGGGCGCACGGCGTAAACCGCGTCGCTTCGCGGACGCCGTGTCTAGTTCGTCTCCCGGAAAAACCGACGGACGTGCTAAACGTTTATTTCGCATTTTGCACGCACGGCGTACGACAATGTCATGACATTCGGGGGAACGGTTATTCGTGTGGAACGATAGTAGGGCACGTTTAGTGTGCACGGTGACGCGAATGACGGGGCGCAGACGCCGACTTTCGCGTGCGAACATTACGAACAGAAAAACCATAGCGCGTGATTAGGGCCCGCGCGGTGCCCGTGCAGGTAGGCGGCGGGTATGAGACGATAAAAGACCCACCGCAGTCGATACCGTCTAATGGTAATAATTATGGGTCATAAAATATCGTAGCTCTGTGCGAATGTAAACGTTTACAGGTGTTTGGAACGGTAATGGGTCTGTGCCGTTTTGGCCGCACTGATTGGTGAATTACGGATGACCCGGTTTTCAAAAGTCTTTGTGTGCGTATGTGTGTGTGTGTGTGTGTGTTCGTGTACATACATACATATATATACATACACGCATGTACACAAAATGTGTCACGGGTGCGCTTGCGCTCAGTCTGTCCGTGTCGTAGTGCGGGTTCGAGTGTCTGTGCGCGTGTACGCGTGTACGAAGCGACCGTGGCGCGCGCGCGCTGCCGTTTTCGCGCAGGGTGCGGTAGGGTCCCTCTAGTCGGGCTAATCCGCCGTCTGTGTGTGTGCGTGTGCACGCGGCGTCAGGTCAACTGGAGTAGTGCGTACTCCTCCGTATGCCCTCCGCGTCGTCAGTTTTTGAGTGTCTCGGTTCGTGTGGTGGTGGCCTTACCTCGCACTGGCGAGGCTCGTAGTCTCCGTCGCTGTTTTTCGCGTACGATCGTCACCGTTACGGTACTGACATACATTTTTTTTACGTACATAATTCGTGACGATGTTCTCAAACATCACGCACCGCCGTCGTCGTGATTTTTGTAACGATAACGTCAGAAATTAATCGTATATCATCTATAGTGCTGTTGTATAAACCGTCGCGTTTTATTACTGTCGTATTCTTATATCATTTGGTCTGGTTTTTTTTTTTTTTTTTTTTTTTGGTCCGCTATGCGACTGGCAGGTGAATTGTACGGTCGGCCGCTGCGGCCGTCGTCGTCGTCGTCCCTCGTCGTCGTCGTCGTCGTCGTCGTCGTCGTCGTCGTCGTCGTCGTTGTGGTCGTCACGTCGTCGTAGTGGGTGAAACGCGCGACGCGGACCACACAACCGCCGGGACACAACCGGACGGCGGCTGCAGGGACGTAAACGTTCGTGTCCGCGGGCGCGCTCGCCGGGTCACCGTCGACGATGCCATTCGGCTGGTCGCCGAGCGGCAGCGACATCACCGGCACCGCCGACCGTACCAGTAGCACCAGCGTCGACGTCGGCGCGCGCGGCGAATGGAGTACGGCCGGACCACGCGGCGGCGTCTCGTACAGGCCGTGTGTACCACGTACGCGGCACGTCATGTACCTGAAATCAGTTGACAATCCTATCTGAATGATCCAGCGCAGCGGCGTCTCAAAAGGTACGTACGCGTTACCTACCCGTCTCAATCCTCCGCCCGGCCGCCCGCCTCGTAAACCGCGTAGACGTTCCCCCTACCCACGCCCCGCGGCGTTCGCCCGGTCTTTCACCATTCCGTGCCGCGTATTTCTACCCCTCCTCCCCACCACACACGCACACACCCTCGTTCACTCCTTATTCGCGTGCACCGCCCCTCGCTCGTTCGCTATATACTCTCTCTCTCTCTCTATATATATATATACTCTCCTCTTCACCTAACCTATTCTATAAAAGTTTTTCTTTGATACCCATAATGGTAGAACCACCGCCTTGCAGGTCTGTCTAACACCGTAACGGTGTTAAATAAAACGATATTATATAATATACACAAATGCATATTTATATATATAATTATATAATTTTTAAAAAAACATTAACGATTTTCCGTCACTTGAATCTTTGTAATTTTTGGATATTTCACTAGTAAAATAATAATTATTAAAATACATTCATTGTGTATTGTTATTTATTTATTTGTTTTTTTTTAAATTATAAAAACGCTAACCGTATAGGTTTTATATAATCCGAATTGTCGAGAACATCAATGAATTTTCACATTTTTATGATAAAAACAATAATAATATTATACATTTTCGGGTCTATTCAATCGTATACAAAAACAATAAGTAAGATAACCAAAAATTGTGTTGTAGTATTATGAGTACTGTTATATGAGTACTCATATCAGTTTTTATAGGTTTCACATCGTACATACGTATATCTTGTAAATATTAAAAAAATTCCTATATATATAAGTGTAAAAAACGAATAAATAACTACGCTGTATGCGATTAGACGTAGCCCTGTTTTTAACATACATTTTTGGTAATTCCGTGGAACGTGTGTACCATAATTTATTCGCACTGAGAAGGCGAAGATGACAATACGAATACCAACTATACGCAATTAAGACTAATCTATATATAATAAAACTTCGTCGAGAGTTTGTTATCATTTTTTTATTATGAAATATCATGCTAAATTCTGAGAGCGTAGACAAATTCGTTAGAATATTAAGATTTAGTGAATTCCAAGAAAAGGTTAATTACTATGACGTCCATTATACGCGGCGAATGTCACTTCAAATGTGATTTTTATTGAAATACAATTTTGTTTTTAGTGAGTTTAGGGTTTTATAAATTACATTGATGGCAATATATTTATATTTATTTATTGGACTTCGATAGTATCAAATGAGATGTCCTTTTATTGAGATGACTTTATTGCTGAGCGATTCAGGCTAGGTTATAATATATGCGATCAAACAAAGTGTTAGATATTGAGAGGATTCGGTTATTGGGACGTATATAAAGATTACGCTATGATTTGTTATTTTAATAACCGAAATTGAATTACAAATTAGCATCGATATTCCTAAGTCATGAAAAATAATTATTTTTTAATTAGAAAACGGCTAATATTGATTTTTTATTAAACTTCAGGTTTTTGTTTGTATCTAATCAACAAATTAGTGGACAATCTTTATCGATAATAATTTAAACTAAGTTAGAAATTAGTGTAATAAAAAATAAATAAGTACATTTACGAATGTCTATGAACATAGTGATGATTGTATAATTTTAATTATTTTTCTTCGAAATAATTACGGCACAAGTCACTATTGTACTAGTACGTATTTTCTATTATAATAATAATAATAATTATAATAGAAATAATAATCGTTGATTATGACAGTTAATAACTACAAATAAAATACGTCAATTTAGTAATAGAGTATTTTCCAAAAATTAGGTTAATAAAATGTCTATAATTTTATTAAGCATTAATGTTGTAATATAATTATAATTAGAAAATTATTACGACTAAACTTAAACTTAATGTGTTCCACTATCACTCATAATTCGTAACTGATTGAAATTAAGGTGATATTATAAGATTACATTTTCACTAAGATATAAAAAAATATAAAATATTTTATCGAGAAAAAATACTGTGACTATGACACTTGAAAATTATCCCGTTTTAATTATTTACTTTTACGGAAAAATATATTTTATTTTTATAAAATAAAACAGCCCGTAATAATCAATAAAAATGTATTTAGTATATTTTTTATTTTCACATTATTTTCTTCTATAATGTGAAGAAAATTGTAAGTAATAAATTTTTGTCATACTATATTTATTTTTAAAAAAATATTTACCAAAATCAGTTATAATATATTTTATTCAATCATTATAGTTAGTTCAATGAAAACGAAAATTGTATTATTTGAACTTCTTTAAAGTTTATTTTGACATTTCAAAACATTAACTATTTAATATTAATTATTATAGAAATTCAATTGGAAAAATATTAGTAATAATTATTATTAAAAATCTTTTTTTGTTTCGTTTTGTTTGTTTGTTTTTTTGCTTAAATATCTCAAATACATAAAATACTTATCAGTCCACATTGTTGTTTTTATAGAATTTTTTTTTATAAACTAGAATTGTGAACGAATTTACGTAGCAACATTTATTGTGATAGCTTACATTAAATATAAATATAGTACAACGTTTGTTTTTTACGAAATATTGATCAGTAAAAAGTATTAAGCAGTTCTTTTACGAAAACCCAATGATGATTAAATAAAAATATGCCAATCGCAAACAACTAAATTAATAATTTTTATTAAAATAGGAAATTAAAAGCAATCGATTAATTAATCACGTATATATTACATATATTAATATTACAATAATATACAATACACTTAATGGCCAATAAAATACACATGTAAAAAATCAATTTATAGTATAATATAAACTAATGGAACTCAAAACTTCGCAAATTAAACATGGCTCATTAAATGCATATCTTCTATTGTTAACTTAGACGTAGGTAGGTACGTATATTGGGAATAATTGCAATGTCCGTTTTACCATGTGAAATTGTACTTTGAAGTTAAAACAAATAGAGGTTGGAAATAGAACGACTGATAATTTAAAGGGTTTGACGGAAATGTTTGTTATAAAAGTTTTTGGAGATCATAAATCACTACCAAACTAAAAAAAAAATTACTTTCAATACAAATGAATAGTATACGTACAATGCTTTTGCATTTTAGTTTCACATCTCCAAACGGATATTATCGATCATGTTCTATTTATGGTTGTTTTTTTCGCTCGAATAACTCCCCCCCCCTTCCTCCATTTTTAGTTTTATTTAAATGTATACAATCTTATGACAATAAGAAATGCTTTCCATCATGGGTTTTAATAGTTAATATGTATTTAAACATTTTTATTTAAGCGAAAATACAATTTGTAAAATTGTAATTAATTTAAATTTGTGTACATTTTGTTTCGGTATTTTGATTACAAATTAACGTTTATGAAATTAATCTAGTGAAACGCGTTATAAAAAAATTAAATGAAATATGTAATTTGTATTTACAATATTTACAATATTTCTATTGTTTTTTTTTATTTAATGCATACGGGTAGAATATATTATAGACAATAGGTACATAAACAAAAACTAAAACATTTTTACGCGTTTATAGTTTTGTGTGTATCACTAATATGGCGATTTATTAATTGTGTTTAGTATTTAATGATGAGAGAGGGTAACGGGTGTTCGCTCTTAAGAAAAAAAAATGTTATATATTATAACTTTATAAATTATTTGGTGTATACGCATAAGGAAGTAAAAAATTAACTAAAATGTTAAATGACAAATTTTGAAAATATTTTTTTATTTTTCGGTTAATATTTATATTACTTAAACGATGTAGTCATACTTATGTATTTTATGAATATAGTATATACTATCTTAGAATGCATCATGAATTTTTTTATTGACGCATTATTCTAAAGAGGAATAGTTGATGTCGTGTTCATGTTTATATTATTCATTATACATGCAATTAATATCAATGGCATAAATGCGGGGGTGGATAATAACGATATATCCGGCGTTTAGGCGTTTGAGAAATAAGTTTTAAATCAATTCAAATTATTTATAATTATAATACAAATAATTTATAGTACTTATATGTAAATTGACGCAACCTGCACACACCACCGTTTGTCAAAACGTCATGGTTTTTCTGAAAGTCTTTAAGCTATAATTTTTTTGATAATCGCTTCGTATATAGGCTATAGATATAAAATGCTAAATACTCAACTGATTAATATATGTATATATATTAATGCATCGATAATTATTTATAAGACTGTTTTGTTTTTACTTTTTAGATTTATTCTCAGTTATTTGAAATAATAGTGAAAACCAAAGTTATTGTCGATAGTTTATTGTTCATATTTGTGTATGATATATATATATATATATATATGTTTTTATTTTAAAGTGTATGTTAAAACATTCAATTACTGACTAAATCTCAGAAATAGTTATAAATGTTTACACGGGTAATATAATGATTTCGGTCTGTGTCGACTTTTACATAATATTCTGTACCTTTACTCTCCGTTAAATATATATAAATTGCAAATACGCGGGTTTTTACATGTACATAATATACGTTTAATGGTCATGCTGTTCAAATTCGTTTTTGAAAATAGATATGTGTAAAAAATAGTGCGTATACGATTGAGTGTAAAGCGTTCAGGTTACTATCATGTCTCGCTTACACTATTTCAAACATACAGGTGAAAAAATAAGTCTGAAAATTCAACAAAAACAAAGAACGAAAAGAGAACAAAATGAAAAAAACTTCATGTAGGATGCGCGCGTAATATTTCAATAAAACGTGGTAAATTTCACACTCGCAAGTACTATATTATACTGAACAGCATACAACAGTTTTTGTACACAAGTGTCAACGTACAGTGTTTTCCGAGCAGGGCGATGTACGCGCGCAAATAACAAGAGTTGAGAGACAGGCATGTGTAGCTGTCATGTCGAGTCACGAGACATTTTTACCGTACCGGGTGAAGGGTATCGGCATTCGGCCGTGGATACGGTAGACGTGTGAGTAGTAGGGATTATAAAAAGGGACTCTTGACACACCGGAGTCCAGTGACCGTCACATTACACATATATACGTAGAAAGAGAGAGAGAGAGAGAGAGAGAGAGAGACAAAAACAGATGTACGTTATATTATTATGTATACGCGTACAAAGTGTCGTTGACGGAATTGATCGGAAACGTTTTTGGGAACCCTCGCGGAAGTGCCGGCTATAGGTTGATATAGTAAATAACCGGGTTATGTTGTGGGCAGGTACGCCTGGGGCGGGACTGGGTTCCCCGGCATATTGATTGGGGGCCCGGAGGGTGCGCGCGCCGATCACTGTTGTTCGGTCATTCACTAAACGTCGGCCAGGCAGCCGCCGCTGCCGTCAAAGTCCCGACGTCGTTGGTTGCCTTCAAAACCATCGAGGCACATCCGATCACTTGAATCCACCGATACATATATAAATATACATGTATATATATATATATATATGTTTATTAAATTTCCAGTGGTTTCCAAATCCGTTAGAAAAACGAGAAAAAATCTCGTCGAATAAGACGCTTCGGCACGGCGGGCGTTTCGTCGTTTTTACGACTCACCGCGCACAAACGATTTCCTCTGTAATTACGTATTCGGTGTCGATTACCGGTACACCAGTTGAATACTTTTAGAACGATGTATTTTATGGCGAAACGAGCGCTCACAAACACGACGGCGATGTGTATAGGCAATTTCGGTACCCACGAGTGTGCGATACGAAGTAATAGTTTTATTTTGAAATTCACTGTTACGCCGAAGATTTTGTCTGAAACATGTTTATTTATGTTGTACTCAAGCTCGCATGCGATTAAAAATCACACCAGTTATGTGGTATCTATATATAAATTTTCGGGAAAATTGCGTTTGTTGAGATATTTTGAATGTTAACAATAATCGTAAACAAATATGTTTATCCGATATAATAATGAAAATATAGATTCCTGTGCCAGATATAATATAAAGGAAACTATTATTTAAAATGAAAATTGTTTTTTAGTCTTTTAATCTTTAAAGCGCCCACTCTGTTGGTTACGATCATATACTTTGTAGAATTCTGATAGAGCGCGATAGCAGTACATTTTATAATGTCAATTTGGAGTTTCACATTATTTTCACAAAAATATTGTATACAAATTAAAAGTAAAACTGATAATTGTAAGACATATTTTTGGCAAAACCCTTTGTAAATATTAGAAAATTAACATGAGATAATTGCAAGTGTTGGTTGTCGTCCGATTTCTCCATATTAAGTGTGTGTAGGTTAGGTCAAATCGATGATGATAGTTCCAAAAAAACCTAAAAGCCTATAAATAAAAGTATTTTTATACTTCAACATATATATGATAGATGAAATAACGATTAATAATTTTAATGTGCACATCATAAACTTTTAAATATAAAAGTTTACTTTTTTTCAATTCAAAAATGTAATTAAAAGACTATTGAAAACAAGTCCGTTTAGAATTGATTTTGAAACATGCAATAATATCCGTATTATTTTTAAAAATGTAATCTTAGATTTTATACATGTTTTTTGTATACGTGTTATATTTGTCTATAATATTCATATAACAGAACCAATAAACATATTTGTTATGATTGTTATGGAATAAGTAAGAAATATTTAAACGAATTTAGGGGACGCTTGAGATTATTTTTAGGTGGTTAAGCTCCCCAAGTTTTAATTTTTATAATAGTTTTCTTTTTGAAAACTTATATGTAACGGTTCTTTTTAAACTTGTATTATATAATTATCTATAGAAATAAGTCTGCATTTAATCACATTAGTTTGTACATTATGAATTATCATGTTAAGTTTTAACGGAAGTACAATATATACAAAAGTAACGATTTGAGTAAACATTTGATTCTTATTCACATTTTGATTTAACAAGTTCCCAAAATTGATTTGTATTGAAAACTATGAATTTAAAATATGTAAGTTAGTATTATCGCCCATATAATATATTAATTATTAGATTTAAAAAAAGATATATTTTTTTATACGCAGACAGGCTCAACGTTTCTACAAGCAATAGTGTCAAAATATAAAGTCATACATACATAATTGTATAGCTTTTATAATTTTACTATAGTTATAGGATTGTTGTAAAATTTTGACTGGAACAAAGAAACTACAATTTGTTTCTTTGTAATGTGATATATTTTTTTCATATATTTGTGATTAGTTTTTGAATAATCAAAAGTAATAATCAACACAAACTTTTTTCAATAATTTCGTATAACCTTTTTATTGATTAAAGATAAAATTAGAGGTAAATAAAAAGGTAGAGGAAAATAATCTTTAATTTAGCAATAAAAGTATTTGAACATTCAGTTGCTATAAATCTAGATTATTTTTAATTGAGCTTTCCAATACACTTTTTAAAATCTAACACTTTATAATTTCAGGTAGGTGTTTAGATACTTGTCTACAGGTTTGATATATATAATATATATGCAATGCATATCTAAAAATGTAATCATGTCACTTAAGTTTCAGAATATTTTGCATCAGAAATCTGTACATTCTATAAAAATATATTATAAAAATACGAAAAATCAATCACCCTAGAAAAAAATTATTTGTTTGTGATTAAAAATTATATTTGAACGAAACATCAAACATATATTGGAATTGTTTTATTAATAATTATAACAAATACTTTAAAAAAGTGACAATTGCTAAAAAAAAATTCAATAAAAATGAGTCATACCACGCATATAATAAATGAATTTGATTGTTATCGAATGTTTGTGGGCGAATAATTTTTTAACCCAGTTTTACAACACGGAGTTCAAACAATATATTCCTTGTAATAAAAAACTAAAAATGACGTGCACTATCTGTCGTTTTCTTAATAAATGAAATATTCGATTTTAACTATAGGCTGTATAGTTAAAATCAAATATTTACACCTATAAACATTTTAAATAATAATAAACAATGAATAGTTAAACATTTCATTAGACATATAATTTTTCAATATATTTTAGCACTTTAGGATTTTGAAAACATTTTTATGAATAACCGCCAATGCTCATAAAATTGTGTCGTTTATTATGCGTAAAGTAAATCGCTAATATAAATGCGAGAAATTCCAATTCGTCTGTAACTATAATATCTTTTTTTTGTCTGAAAGTTACGTTGCATATTTTTATACATAAATTATCAGAAAGACGCGAGATCTCAATAGGTCAGATTATAAATAAAACACAGTAATATAGATACTGGATCGAACATTTCAATAATATTTAATTCCGTTTATAGAGTTTGCTAATTAGTTGTAAGTAAAACGTATATCGCCTGTATATTAGAATGCATTTTGATATTTTACCATAGTAAATCAGTTTCATTTTAACTTTTTAGGTCAACGTTTACACTGTTTTTCTATGTTTAATAAGACCGCTGAAATGGCCAAAGATGACTAGAAAGTAGTAAAAAGGTTTGGTCAAAGTGTTAGCATTACGTGACCAAACAATCAATCAAGGTCCATTAGTTTAGTTTGTAGTTATGTATTCTACCCTCGAGGAAAAATACTACAATGCTTTTATTTCATCGTGTATAGCGAAAAAAGGAAACTGGAGTTATTAGTCACGTATAATCCAAAGGGCGACTTAATTGAATAATCAATTCCATTATTAAAACACTTTAGCTGCGACCACACACATGTTACTTAATATATTTTTCACTCATTAAAATATTTTTATGGCGGTTTTGCTTATTCACGTGATAAAAAACTGTTATGCATTTCCTATGATTTCAAATTTTGAATAAATTAAAAATGAATAGAATTATTATTATTTATTATTATTATATTATTATTATTATTATTATTATTATTATTATTTAGTTAGCTCAGAATATTTGAATGAAGAAAATTTATTTAAGAGGAAGCCACACCCGCATTTATTGTCTCCTTTTATTCGTATACCTAACGGAAAATATAACAAAATAACATTACGTAGAATTTAAATTTTGGCATTTTGGTTGAATTTAGAGTTTAAACACTTTTACTAAATTTTAAGAGGTAAATATTTCCGAGTGTATCTCACAGCTTTTTTAGAAATAAAATATCTTCTGATAATGAAGTTACAGCTATTTAGATTCTATGTAATGTTATTTTAATATATTGTCCGTTAGGTAGACGGAGATAATAAATATACAGCTGTGTTGTCCTCTTAATAATATGTCTGATTCGTTTATTATGGGTGCGTATTATTATAATGTGAATTCTACATAATATATTGCTGTTTTTTAATTTGTCTTATGAACAATTATTTGTTTAAAACTATAATTATTGCAATTATTGATTATTATAGTTAATTTCACCATTTCTTTTTTTTTTATTATTATTAATATCTAAATTTCAATAATCATTCATCGAGTTAATACATACGTATATATTTTTAATGTTTACGAAGGCTAATCAGCTACGTATTGTAATTAAGAAGATTAAAAAAAAAGACAATTTTAATTCTCTCGTATAAAGTACCCCTACGACAGACGAATATTTTTTTAACGTAACGTTCGTCTTACAGATGAGTGTGCTTGTGCCGATTGAAAGGGGTGATCCGGTTGGATCACAGGGTGGGTCGCCACCGTGCACGGCCAGGCACAGGTTCACTCCTCCTGGAAATCCCAGCACGCCGACAGACCCACTGCCTGTGCCTCCGGACGTCGTCGAACCGAACGCGGCCATTGAAACGCAAACACCGACCACTCACAAACATCCGTGCATATCATGCTGGTGTTGTTGCTGCGGATGCTCTTGGTAAGAATACGATTCTTTCGTTTACCACTATTTTTAAAACTGAATATTAAGTAGGATAATAATTATAATATAATAGGTATAACTGGTTTTTTTTTTTGTATGTAAACATGTGGTTTTAATGTGATATTATTTGAACGACACAAGGCGCTGTTTAGGAGTGGGTAGCAACGAGTGCAAGGACGTTGAACTCTTTCCATAATTTCTTTAACGGGTTTTTAATTGGCCATTAATTTTTATTTTTAAAAAATACTGAAAATATTATCATCGATCAATATTGACAACAAATACAACCTTGAACTCCGGTCGTAAATGGTTGTAATATTTAATATTTTTATGTTTATAGTCGCACATAATAATTAGTATTTAGGTTCTTTTTTTATTAAATCAATGTTTTAAAACAGAAACCAAGTAATGACCAATAACAAAAATCATGCCATAAAATTATTTAATTAAATAATAAGTACAATTATCTCGTATATAACTAATATATTATTGAAATTTAATAACTTCTATAAAATTCAAATCATTGTTACAATGATATATTTCCTATTAATTGTTTTTTTTAAACGTTGAAAAATAATATAAATTCTCGAATAGAGTTTTGAAAACTATTTGTTTTATTTATTTTTTCATAAATATTTATTTTAATTGATTTATCTGTGTACAATCAGTGTTTATTTGCATGCGTACAGGAGTAGGATATGCAAACTATGGTAAGTAAAAACCTATTCAAATATTTATTTTATAAACAATAGCATGTTATAAATATCATATTACACTGGTATGCATGTAACGTATATATTTAATACAACAAAACACAATATAAACTTATGGTTTTTGAAACTACTCCAGCACTTAAAATATTGAATAATTCCCATATAGCTTGTTGAAATGTATAAAACCAGTGAATGTATATTATTAACAATAATAAAGGTAATAAGCTCATTTCTTAGTATAATTATACTATAGAAATTGCATTTTATAATTATACCCACCAAGTTAATTATATACAGTAATCGAACAATGTGATAATAGAACCTTTAATTTATACTTAAAGTTGTATATAAATTAATTTTAAGCGATGGTTAGTAAAATATTATATGGATTATTAGGCTGACTTGCGATAGCTAATAATTGTATGCAATACGTTTGGGTTAGCCACATTATATTATTGGTTTTATTAATTTATACTTTAAAAAAATTTGCTTGTGATTTTGAAATTTTTATACATTAAAAAAAATAATAATATACTAACATGTTTAAAAATTATTTTTGAGTATCAATTTATTCATACTGAATTTATAAAAAGACATTAGTTTTATGGGTACAGTAATAAATAATTTCCTGTACTTATCTCTAACTTTCGATTTGTTGCTTTTTATTCTGTACTTTCACGCATACAGGGATCGGTTTTGGTAAGTATGTTTTAAAATAAAAAAATATGCTCTTACGAAACAATAATATTGCTAAAGTCCCAATATTATTATGCTGTGTTTGAGTCATGAGTATGTACTTAAAGTCAGAGCATTTGTTAAAATTATACCCGAATGACTTTTACTGTTGATACTTGATTATTTTCTACGATATACTTTATATTTATTGTATTTAGTTTATTATGCAAGTGAAAATGTCAATTAATAGTGAAATAAACAATTCTTATTACTTAAAAATACTGTAATATTAAGACGATAGTAATAGTGAAAACTGAAAACAATATGAAACCAATGACGTACGTTTAGAAATATGTGTATAAAAGGTTAATAATTTTGTTTTCAGTTTCCCGTTAAAAGGCCATCCTCCTAAAACGAACAACGGAAATGGATCTAGTGGTGGCATAATTGAAAATCCCGTAGAATTAAGGTAAATTTGCGTATTTGTAATGTTATATTCTATGTACATAATATACACCCAGGTATATATTTCTATTATTACAAATAGGAATAATTTTAAAAAATTTGTAACTTGATTTAAAAAACTGCGATTTTAATAAATATTTCTTTGAATAAGATTTTTACAGTTTCCATTAGTTTTAATAAACTAATTTAGCTACGGAAATCTTGTACAATAGTATATTGATAAAATATCATATCTATATTTTTTAAGAAAAAACTACTTAATAAACATCCACGTACATAGTTTAAACCATATAATATTTAATATTTCCATTAATCACTATAGGCCTCCGCTGGATGAAATAAGAAGTTGGAGTAAGTCATTTGACCGACTTCTGAAGTGTCCTGGTAATTAATTTGAGATATTGGTCACGCACACAAACTATATTTGTTATTTTTTCTTTTTTCGTTTACAGCGGGAAAAAAGATATTTCGTGATTTTTTGCGTTGCGAATATAGCGAAGAGAACATATTATTTTGGATGGCAGTGGAGGAGTTAAAAAAAGAATCGAATCCTGATGTAATCGAAGAGAAAGCTCGGTTCATTTACGAAGATTACATTTCGATTCTATCTCCTAAAGAAGTAAGTACCAAATGTATCTATATAAATTTAATATTGTTTACAACTATAAAGCAATGAGTAATAACGACTATGTTATTCGGTAAAAGTTTTATATTTAAATCAATCAAACTCGGTAAATTACTTGAATCATCTTTGTTTAATAATAACGTAATTATATTTTCGTTATAATCATTTCGAAGTATATGTAGTAAAACGATATTCGTTTTGATCAGGTGAGTTTAGACTCTCGTGTTCGTGATATCGTCAATAAGAACATCAATCAACCATCAGCTCACATGTTCGATGAAGCTCAGCTACAAATTTACACGCTTATGCATAGGGATTCTTATCCAAGATTTATTAACTCGTCGCAGTACAAAAAATTAGCCAAACTCGAAAACGGAGCTACCGGTAATGCTCCAAACAGTGGCCAACAAACCCCAACCAAACGCAAACAGAGCAATATATGAAAAAAAAACACGAAAAACTTTTCAGGTACTTATATATTTTATATTATTACACAAAATCATCGTATAATATATGAAGCCGGTTATATTATCATAGGCGTCGATCAATATGCACACGCGTTCATAAAAATAATGAATATCATCGGAGATCCCTGTCGATCATTAGGACAAATACAAATTAGTTGTAGAAAAACGAATTTTAACAATAAAATGTAAATAATTTAGTTTAAAAAAATGTCTTCAAATATAGTCCTAAAAAAACCTAACTATCCACTATGTTTCGTTGGAGTGAGATGAATTTGTGGCGGCGTGGATCTAGAATAATGACATACGGCGGTATAATTTCGGTTTGTCACTTGCTTACTAGCTCCGGTTGTGTACGACCATACGACATAGAACACAGACGAAGCGCAGGTGGTCATCGAGGCAAAGTGTGATATTTAATGGGAATATTTAATGCTTAATTTTTTTTCTCCATAAGGAAATTAAAACCGGGTATCTTCTGTCTTTATCTAACATACAAGAAATATAGTTATTTAAACGTTTTCTACATCCAGTGTACAACGATTGTTCAAGTAGGACGGTAAGAAATATGAAAACAGATTTTTCGTAAAGTTTACTTTAGATTTATTTTTACACAGTTCCATTTTGTTTTCATAAATCCCTTCAAAAATTAATTGAAAAAAATTGAAAATATTTTAATTTGCCAATATTTAGTTTTTGAAGATCCTAAGATAAAAAAAAACGGAAAAACTGGAAATTGTCGATCTAAAGTGGAATTTATTATGAGTTCAATTTCATCTCCGAAATCCTTATCGTATTAATAGACCAATCGGTACGTCGAAAGTGATTTCAGATTGTATCCGTACGGTATAGCCACGAAATTTAACACGTGTGTGCAAATGTATTCACACATCGTTGCGGTGCACTCGTACAAACTATTATTTACATTTCACACAAACACGATGCGTAACGCGTACACCTACATAGAATTCCTTATACATGACTCGTTAATAAATGACCGCTTCCAATCCCCTTAAGTAATAGTCAAAGTGTTAAACTTGTTTCATCACAATTCGCATACTTCTTCCGTGGTGTATTTAGGGTTTCTAGTTGAAATCCCTCTCCTCCCGGCTATATAAAAGAAAAAAAAAATAACTATTCAAATTTTAACGTAAACCGACTATTTTACATTTATTATATAATTTCGTACATTATATAACGACTGATCAGATAATTAGTGTACATTACTAAGCAAACGAAAAAAAAGAAATCAGTTTCAATTTTTTCCACTGTTTTTTTTGACGCCTATGAATATTATTTATATATTAAATAATAATTATATATATATATAGACAGTATATATGCATTGTGTTATTGGAAATTCTCGAGTTTTGTACGAAAATTGAATAAAAATAATACGTTTTCTTTTTCAGCGATAATTATTCGTATTTGGTGTTCAAGCCTGTGTTTGGACCCATGTATTTGGGACCAGAATTGATATAATGTTCGTAGATTTACTTAATATACAGGTAGTATAAGAAAAAAATTTGTATTAAAAACCGCGATGTAAAAATAATATAGGTTTTAATTAAGAAAAAATAAATGTTTTATACATAATAATAATTTTAATTTGTTTTTCATTCGTAACAATACAATTTTTTTATATCTTAAAAAAATAGTAGTAATAATAATAATAATAATTATAATAATAATAATAATAATTTTTTATTATCACTACATCTTGTGTTTGTCATATATATGGGTACTTTTATCGAAGTACCCAATTGTTTTTATAATGAACTTACACAACATAAATTCTTTTCCCTTAAAGTCCGCAATATTTAATAAATTATTATGTAAATATAAAACAATAATGACATACGTTATAAATAAGTTTATATTAAAACGAAATTGTGTTACCTACTATTTAAAATTAATGCTATATAATTGCATGTAATAATAATTAATAATAATAATTTAAGACTAATATACGCCATATATTCGGTATTCAGTAATATGATTTTTTCCGATATATAATGATGGTATTTAAACTCAATTTGAATGTTTTAATAGAATATTGTTAATTTTTTTAATTGTCATACTTCCGTTCGTTGTGGTTTCGTACAAACAATGTAATAGTAAAATTATGATTTTTTACATAATATTATTTCTAGTCTAAAAAAAAGACTGTATAATTTTAGTTCATATTTATTAATTACCTCTGTCATTCTCAGTTGTAATGGTTTTTTATGACATATGTAAGAAGCTTTTCACTGTGCCAATTTAATCATATGCGTTTAATTATTGTTGTTTTTATTTTTCATAATTATAATTATTATTTAGTATTATTATTTTATTTTTATTGTTTACACATAAACTTGTGAATGTGGCATTTAAATCAAATTTAAATGTATTATAATATATTACGAAACACATAATTTGCTAGACTCAAACTAGATAAATTAAGGTGCACGAATTTCGCACAAATTTCCGTTGGAAAACAATTTAGTAAATTTCTATAGTGTAATACCTTATAAATGTATAGTTAACAAAATTTATTTAACTCAAATTAATTATATTATTTTAGATAAAAATGATATGTATGACCTGTAACATTAACATAACAGGGTACAGCATTTTCCTTGTTTCATAAAATATTGTACTCCCAGAATCATTGTATCGAAAGACTAGTCGCGGGAACAGTTTTCAATCAAGTCCGAAAGTAAAAACGTTATTTAATAGTCACGGTTAAAAAAAATATGTATAACTCGTACAAACGATACTTTAATATTGTGTAAAACATTTTCAAAGTAAATTTTACTTTGGTAGAACATTTATATTGACATTGTATAATGAATATTCTTTGTGAAATTCTACTGTTGAAACAACTGCAGTGATTTGTTTTTTTTTTTTATTTTTTTTTTTAATATCCTTTTAGTATATAACACCTTGATATTGTATTAAGCACACAACTTAATAATTATACAACAAAATAATAATGTAAATAATAATTCTTGAATTTGTCAGTTCGTTAGAAGAAATGTGAATATAATGATCGGCATGGGTATATAAATATACACACACAAATTATATTATTTCATATAGTTGAAACGGAATTCGCATCACGTTCGACGTTTTGTTTTTGTGTTTGTATATTATACTAATATATTGTATTGTATAGTATACTTATACAAGTGATAATCGCCCATTCAAATTATCTTGTTTAGATCGTGATATTAATAAAAAATATATAATATAATTATTATAGGACAGCAGCAGATTGTATTGAGCGATCAATAAAAAAATTGTTCAATTTTGAAAACGATAATAATATTTATTGTTATTAATGCCTTACTCATTAAATTCTCCACTAATATTTTTTAAACAATGTCCTAGCGAGTTATAATGTTATTACGATATACATTATAAATATGTATAACGAATTAGCGATGATCTGTGCATTTTTTTAACACTCGAAACATTTTAGAGAGCACGGAAAGATTAAAACGACTGCTTTTATTTCAAATTAAAATACACGAATGTATGTAATCGAGTATATTATTATTATTATTATTATTATTATTATTAATTTTTATGTTTTTAGATGAATAAAAAGTAAATATACATTAATAATAATAAAACATAAACCAAAATATTAATTATTTTCCTTATTATTAAAAATAAAAATAAAACGAACGATATTTAGAAATAATTTAGTACTTTTATTTATTCATTTTTTTTCTGTGTACATATGATAAATATAAATATATATATATATATATATATATATATAGACAATAGTGCATACTGCAATTTAACATATATTAGTAAAACAAATTATTAACTACTGAACTGATCCGTGGTGTTGTGTGTTTAAAATTTAATAAAACCTTTTTTCTTTTCCTCCTTCATGTATTCATCGAATTTCTGGTAAAGTTCACGTTTCGGATCCCATTTATCGAGAAGTTGTTTCCATTCCTTGTTATAGTCCTTCTCGAGTTTATCAATAACTCTTAAAGCAGCATTCTTTTGTGTAGCAGTGCATTTGTCACATTGCGTTTTCAAAGCGTCGGGTAAAATTTCTAAACAAAAATAGTATTTACGATTAGTATTTTAATTTTTAATTTTTTAATATGTTAAATAATTTTTTAATAAGCATAATTCCGTTTGTAAAAATACCGTTGATCGGTGAGTATTCATTGTACTTCTATCATAAGAATTGCGTACATTATCAGTAGGTACATTTCATATACTTTTTGATATAAGCATGTTGTAATTGAGGTTTCGTGGGATATAATTAAATTATTTTGACATTTCTATAGCTTGGCTATAAGTATAACATTTTAAGACAATACATCTAATTATTGTGTTTAAATTTAAAAAATAAAAATATTAACATTTATTATTGCGATGATATTTCACGTTATATTTAGACAGTTACATTAAAAGTCAACCAATGTATAACTTATCAGTTAACTTTTTAAGATTGAAACTAATGATTTTATGGTTATGTGGTTTCATAAATTATTTCAATCTATTTTTAGCTTTAAGTGTTAACATTAGATAAATAAATAAGATTAGATTATATTAAATAACAGTATACCTATAGTTAACGATTTAAGCAAAATATTCATATTTTTTTTAAACTAAAGAGACAAAGCGTCGACCCGACGCTGGTGATGAAGCCAAAACGATGATATCGTATACCGCGCTGTCCTACGAAATGAAAGTCGTCGTTTTCGACTTGGAATCGGGTACATGATTGGTGCGATCATACGTACTTCGGAGTTCCGCGCCTTCGGGAGTACACGGTCTCTTGTCCAACAGACATTGCACGTAGCTGGTGACCAGTCTCTTGGAAGCCAACACTTGTTCCACGTCGATGTTATCGTATTTATTGGTGTAGGTGGACGTCTCCTTTGACGGGGTCGCGGCGGTGGCGCTCTTTTGCGGTGCTCCGACCGCCTGGTCCGCGGCGAACGACGCCAAGACAACACAGACGACTGCGAAAACAATTCGTGAATCCATGGCGAACGATTGTGTACAACTGACGATACGACGGGTCCGGTGGCCACGTTTTATAAGACGACGCGATTATTGGCGTCAATAACGATGTGTTTACAGTTTTTTCTACGTTCTGTTTACTACTATACCAGACCCGCTAGACACAAAGTGGCGGTAGCAACATAACAATTTATGCACGACGACCTTCTACGGCGACTCGTGATCGCCGCCGTCACATGTACATACCACTTAAAAAAAAAAAAAAAAAAAAGACATTTCCCCGTTGTGCCCGACCCACCACCGTCGGTGTGTCTTGTTCGTTTCCTTGATTGCTCCGCACACATACACGTACGTATATTGTGGTCGTATCGGTTTGCCGGCCTGCAATTACGCCTATACACATACGCGCGCGCGCGCGCGCGGGTTCGCGTTAAGTATATATCCGCAGCATCCGTCAGTATCAAGTGCCACCGGTTGTTTATCTCGGAAGAACCGGCGAATATATATTTACAGAAATCCCGAAACGTGTACGTTATATAATTATAGATTACGAATTTTCCATCTACGTCAATCCGACGTCATCCATTAACCGGCGCGTATATACGTATCGTCGTACCCCATACGACCATTTTTTCGTTAATCTAACGGACACTAACATTTTTATAATTATTGTTATTGTTATTTTAATATTATTATTCACATTTTATTGCAACAACATATTTTTACCGTCCAATAGCCATCGTCGTCATGATAGTCGACAAAATCAACACATTTACTGTATAGGATCTAGTCCGACACGTCAATCATTAAATTCTACCAATCGATATATATATATATATATATAACTTAATCCCCGAACACCGGAACGCATTCAAATCTCGGTTCATTTTTGGATCGTTAAACGCTCTATTCGAATTCACAAGACATTCACTGCTTCTATTTATCAGTACAGTATGATTGATTTATTATTCATATCTACCCAAAAAGTTATAATAATTCTTTAATCACTAACCTTAGGCGAGTAATTTTTTTAACAAACTCAATTTGATTTTCATTATATACATTTATTACCCCCAGAGTATTTGTAAATATTTTCACGATTTAAAAATTAAAATTAAATTTTACACTTTTGAGTACTGCTCAATAATTTGCACTTCAAACAGCACGTTAGTTCGACAAATATTGACGTATATCTTAAATATAAAATATATGTTTATTCTAAGTAATATATTTCAATTGAACGAAAATAAGACCAATTATTCAGACTATAACTACCTTTATATTAATATAATAAAATTTTGCCTTTTTTGCAATAGTATATACTATATATATATATATTAATTACTTCCAATAATATTGTCAAAAATATGTTTACTAATATTTTGATAAAAATTGACTTACAATTAATTAAATGTAGATGCTTTGAAAATTTTATGAATGTAAATCACTTAAACGTTAGAATACTCGTATTTGGCATGATTTATTTTTAATTGTTCTTTTGATTATTAATAAACAATCTAAAATCTTGTATCCAAATTCATCGACTCATGTATACGTTTTAAAATGTATTAGCTTAATATAATAATTATAATTATATAGTACGTTATATTACATTGTATATTAAAATCGATCCGTATAACCTAGTGCACAATACAGTCGAACTACTACAAACAAGTAGGTATTTTATTACTATTTCTGTACAAAATAGATTAGCATTAAGTTTTGAATGAATCATATACAGGTAATATAAATTATTTTAAACTATTTTTTTTATTTGTATTTTTTTGCTGAACCAAAAAAATATTTTCTACAATGAACGATTTGAAAACAATGTTTATAGATATTTTTACCTTTTTTTTTTTTAATCCAATCTGCAGAAATTAAGATATCTTCGTAAAAATAATATGATTTTTCTAACTAAATGTCGATATGCACAACTGGACATTAATGTGAGAGAGTTGAAAGTTTAATTATTTATGAACTTTAATTGCTGCTTACACGGTGAGTCTATTTAAAAAATTTTTTTTCCTTTTTTACAAATAGTTGAAAATTACATTAAACTGAAACAATATAATTTGTTGTAGGAATTCGTATTGATCAATACAAATAACAAACCATACATATAATGCGTATTGTTGATGGCCTGCGCTAAGGTGAGCGAAACGAAAACGTATAACGCACTCAATCCCTTTTATCCTGCCCGTACGTCTAATTAAGTATAAGATAATATCTGCACTTGTTATATTTTAAAATAATAACATATGCCATCCTCAGCAACGACAATAGGTACGTGTATGCTATAACATATTTTATTCTCTTTGTAATAGGCACAAATATTTTAAAATGCCAAATATTATATATTTATTCTATGCATGGAATTAGTTTTAAAATCGATATTTCCTTCGATCCGTTAAAATGTATAGAAAATGATATAGAAATTGAATATAGATACTTGCGATCGGTTTTCAAAACAAGATCCCCCGTAGAACGTAAAGCCGACAAACTAGTATAAAACGCGATAATATTTTAAAGGTGACCTTGTCTCAGAAATATGTTTATACATGTACCTGTTTTTTTTTATCTTACTAGAACTCCAAGACCTTGACAATCATTACAATACATATTTCTTATTTCCATTATTTCAATAAAATATGCTATACATAATTATTATTTTTATGGAAATATATCGTGTGACTCACTATTATTGATATATTAATCTAGTTTCCCCCCAATAATATTATGTTATAATTAGTACATAGATTATAATATAATATTAATCGTATTATCCTTACAATGTAGTATTATAATATATATATAATTATAAAAAGTTTTTAAATTTTAATCTTTTTGACATTAGCTTAGATTTAGTTTATATATATATATGAATTCTTATTAAACTTACGAATGAAAAATCGTTAAATCTTTATTACGCCAAATAAGCCAAAAAGGAATATGTCTTATGTATAACAAATTTCTGTAATTATAATTAATAAAATACGAATGCCTAATATATTGTATATCGAGTTTTCTAGTTCTATGATTCCACTCACGTTAATAACGATGTCATATAGCGTTTTAAATACCTTAACATGTAAAACATTATCAAAGTAATACCGTCAATATTTATATCTACGAACGCAATTAAAAAACGATCTGTTTGTTGGCATAACTCACTCTTAATATAGAATTGCAAAGAAAATATTATTTTAATGCGTCCAGAATTTCAAAAAACCAATACTATTCTGACTGAAACAATATTGTCAACTGAAACGAAGTTAATGCATATTGATTATACAAGGTATATATATATACAAGATTATAACGAGAATTAAATAATATGTTTTTGTTGTTGTTGTTGTTTTTTTGCGTCTATCATATTTTGGAAGTACGCCAAATAATTTAATTTAATTTTAATCTATTAAATTAATATTAATTTTAATTTTAATTAATTAAAAATTTAATTTAATAATTATTATCAATGCATACAATTTTAGTAATATACAATTATTATATGTTTTATGGTAAAATGACACTGAATAGATATGGGTTTTATCCTCGTTTTCCCTGAACATATGATAAATATCGGGTTTTTAGTAGGCTTCCGTCAACAAATCGAAGAAATCCGTAAATTAATATCTGGATATGATATAAATTTTTTTTTTTAAATCTGTTTAACTAATATTTTTAAAAAAAATATATTAAAATCTATTGATGGCTCATCGCTTATACTTATGCTTATACTTAGTTTCTACTTTCACGTCTGCAGAAATTAACCCTTAATATATTATCTTCGTGGCGCCATCTGGTTCACGCAATTTTAGTAAAATTAAAAATATATGAACCATGTGTACACCTTCGTGCATTTATATTTAGCTACTATTTTTAGAACATATTATCAAATAGTATTTCAAGTCGTTTTTATAAGGTCAACATAATAACAGTCGTGTACAAAACTAAATTTAACTAATCGTTTACAGGAAGTCGAAAATATTAATAATCGTAATTTACGTTTATGGATTTTTTTTTACATTTGCCCTTCTGAGTTGAACTGGACTGGAATCTTACGTTTTACGCCTACGTTCATCAAGTCACGATCAAATATATCCATATGATACACATACACACATATATACGACCGTTCCGGGTGAGGCAGAGTGAAAAACGGGTTTCGGCAAAACAAACGATAAGTGGTTATTATCACTTACCAGGAAGAAATTGTCGTCTCTGTGTGTACTCGGAGGAGCAGTTGTCGCGCCGTCTGCCATCGAGATTCGATTTGCTGTGCTATGGCAGAGACGTTTTCGCGTGACATAAATCTGATCACGTTTACCCGGTGTTATATATTCACAACAGATCTTTACGAACGACATGTCGTCGGATACGGCTCGACGAACTGAAATTTTCGATATAACGCGCACGGAAAAATGGGGCAGTTTCTCCGGCGCAAAAAAAAAACACACATTCGGCAAATAACGCGGTCTACAGTTTCAGTTGTCTCGACGGGCTCGACGTCGTCATCATTATTCGTTTTCTTGACCAGTAGGCGAGACAAATCGTTGGTGGATAGTCAGCAGACGCAGACGCGTTATCTACATCTACTGTTGACTGGACCGGTGTTTATGGTGTTAAATATTTTTTTTTTTATTTGCCTTTCTGTACATTAAATTATACTGCGAAATATTACGATATGCGTGTTATTAACATTATTAATAAAAATGCATATTTTTCTATTTTTTTAAAAAGCCGTTTGGTGCTACTGTATTTCTACAATTCATCTATAATGTTTTTTGATAAAATGTAATGTTTCGATTTAATTCATATTTTTTTAAAAATTAACTGACTTATACCAAATATTAAGTATGGGTACTTAAAAGACAAAAGAAAAAAACAATTTTACAAGTACGAAAAGAATAAAAATATAAGAAATATTATTTACTGGTTTGCTTTTTTAAAAATGTGTGAACCATAAATGTGAATGAAAATGATAGATTAAATTGGAGTAAATTGGAATTGGCAAGCCACGTATGGAGAAAGCAAGATTAAATGATACAAAGAGTGCTCCAAGAAAACCCAAGGTGAAAAAAACCACTGGGTAGACCAAGACTACGCTGGGAGCATTTTCTAAATGCTAGAGGAGAAGATTATGGAGACATGGATTGGAGGGAGATATCGGTGAATAGAGTAGAATGGGGGAGGATTTGTTCTATAGCAAGATAGTCTTGAAGCCCTTTAAAAAAAAACTCGTGTTCATGGTTTTTAAATTCATTATTTTCAAAAAAACATTCTTATTAAATCAAATCGCCTAAATATTAAATTAATGCGATATTTATCGTTTCTTTAAAAATTATTATATGTTATATTATAATCGTGCGTTAAAATATTAATTGATTTCATTGTATTTATGTAAATGTATATAATCTTATAATGTCTTAAATTATTTAACTTAACTGTTTCTATTAAACTAAAATACAAGTGTTTTTATGAGTTTAAACATACAATAAATCCAACAAAACCCATTTACGATTTGAGTTTAATACAAAAAAGAAAATTGTTATTTTCATGCACGTTCAAACATTACACATAATTTAATAAATAACTTATAAACTCTGATAATCCCCTGATTTTCTTTTTAATTTTAATTTTCTTCACGTATAACGTTTTAATATATGAGACAAATATATAAAAGTTATAATTTCATAAATTGCACAATTTATTTAATTAATCATCAAAACATAATAAATTTAAGAAAAAAAATCTAAAACATAATCACATAAATCAATAGTGTTTTGAAAATTATACAGAGCGTATACAGAAATAATAAATATTCATTTTAAATTTAAATGTGTATACTATTCACATATGAAGTTAAATTATATTCGAACATTTTCAATGAAAATAAATTCACAACGACTAATAAAAGTAGTTCAAAATGAGTTTGCCATAAATTTCATTAGTTCTTAATTCGTCTGTTTTATTTTTACTAACAAATTTGAACATATTTATATATCCTAAAACAAATTTTTAATCAATATAAGGAAAGTGTTTGTCGTTTTTCTAGCCTTTTTTTATCTATTCAAATAATATGCATAACAAAACAAAAACATACTATATCATTATATAAGGTTTAGAGTTCCTTAATATTTTTTCGAGTGTAATATTACATACATTATAAATATATATTAATAGTTCACAATTTCACAAAAGACAATTTGCACAAACGTATTATTAAATTCTATAAATTAAATGTGAAATATTTATTGATTATATAGATGTAGCGAATAACAATATCATACCATGATGAATAAATAATATATTGTATGATTACTTTCTAATAAATTTTAGATTATAAATGTAAATAAGTTTAGTATAAACTTTTATAAACATGTAGTTATTTAAAATAATAAGACCAAGTCAATAAACACATGTACGATATGAATGTATTTTTAATAATATATCTAAACATTTCGTAAAAGTATATCATCAACAATATAAGCAAATATAATAGTAAGTATAAAAAAATAGTTTATACATAATTTATTTTTATGTGAAATATATTTTAAAATCTAAAATTATAATTATGATAAATGTAGGTGCATTTACTTAATTTATACAATTTTAAATATATTTATATTTTCATACCATCATTATCATATAGGTATTAAATATTTAACTTTTGGTTATGCTGGATTCGTTGGTTAACTTTTTGCCTATTGCCGTTTCTTCCTCAGTGTCATCTGTCATATACTTTCTCAAATATACGTTGTTTGGATCAAATTTCTGCACAAGCATCTTCCAATACTCCGGTTTGTAAGTTAGTAAATGAGCTAAAACTTTGCCTGCCTGCCTTCTTTGCTGTTCACTACATTTGGCACATTCTGTCTGTATAGCATCCGGAATAATTCCTGAAAACAATTATACAGTTTTAATAATATAATGATAAACAACATGAATATATATATATATATATATATATATATATATTTATATTATATACAAATAAATTTATTAATTAAAATGGCCAATTATTTTCATTTTCAGGCACACGCTTAATGATGTGTGTTAAACTATTACAATTTTTTAAATATAAGAATTTATCTGAACATTGTTTTTTCTTTTTAAATTATTATTCTAATCCATACATTTTGAACAAATTATATTTAAGATATTGTTTCAATTTTCGGACGTACCATTTAAAAAATATATTAAACATTTATAATGATATCCATTAATTGAGAGTAGTTAATATATTGTATACACTATTAAAACGGTTGTGAACGACAATCAAATTACTGCACAGTGGTTTGAAACGCTCATAGAAATGTTTTATTAATCAAGATTTTCATGATTTTCAAGATATTATATAAATAGTTAGATTAACCTTGTATTACATTCAAGTTCTAATATCTAAAATTACAATCTCCATTAATATATATCCAAAATGTAACATAATTGTACAATATGAAAAATTCGTTTCAATTCAAATAATAAATTATCGTGTAAGAAAAGTCGACTGTCGATTATTAATAGATATATAGACGATATCATTAAATACTATATAGATACTTATAGCAACCAACTATTCCAAGTCATTTTTTCGAATTTCAGTATCTAACGTAGTTAAGATAATATTTATATATAATATAAAACATTTATAAATGTCATTTTTAAAAATTTTAATTACAGATTTATTAAAAAAATTATAAAAATAATAAATCAATATTTGTAAAAATAATATTGTAATTTAAAATTTAAATGTTAACATAATTATGAACATTATGACATTGTAGATAATTAGCATATTTATTGATGTACCTGTTTAGAAAAATTTTATTTTCTTCCTCTACAAATTATGATTAAATTTACATAATAAAGGTACATTATTATTTGTGCATTTATATACGAAATTAATGTATTAAAATTATTATGTAAATTTATTACATTACATGAACGTTTTAGAAGAAATTTCGAAATATGTTTGTTAAATTGCTTAAATTAAATTATTTCTTTATTGTTAATGTTTCAATAGAAATATACATATAGTCGGTATTTTACATTGTAATCACAAGAAATATTAATAATTGAACTTTGTGAGGAAGAAACATTTCAAGGACAAATGTAAATTCTTCATACATAATATTTTTGTATCTATAACAAACGTCTCCGAAGAAATATAATAGTACCTATAATTCCTCAATGTTCTATTATACGTCTATTTAAATATATGTATATACTATATATATTTTATTGTTATTCTAGATATATTAATTCTTTGGACAACAAATAAAAGTAGGTAAACAAAGCTGTACACATGGAAATTAAATAAATATTCTTGTAGAAATTCGACGGACTTATTGCAAAAAATAATATAATAAAATCGTTTAATACGTATTACCATTTATTATATGGTTTTGGTTGGTATTATTATTATTATTATTATTATTATTATCTATTCCTTGAATGTATTATAAAAATTATATATGCACTATGTAGTATTGTAAGTATATACTCATATATCGGTATGATTAATACGGAAGTAATACCGACCTCAAGTCTCAATTTACGTAATTAATTTGTAAAAAAAAAAAAATGTATTTCTTTTGAAAACCCACAATTTACTATTACTCCTAATTAGAGTAATAAATTAACTTATTATGAGATTTCATTATTTTTACTAATCTTATACATTAAAGGAAATAAATAATAATAAAAACGTATAAAAAATCACAAATAGTTAATCGCCAAATACCTATTAATGTTTAAAGTGATTCATTTCAACAAAAATGTATGTATTGTAGTTTTTCAAGTGTATATTCAAATATGTATACTAAATTAATATACGTAAGTATAACATATTTTTTTAATCGCCAAAAAAATCATTTTAAAATTCTATTTGTAATTTGTATACTCGTCAGTCCATCATTTTTCTCTACACTCTTAACTTAAATGGTCAGATTCCATGATCAGATTTTCTCAAACACTAAAAATAATTATGATTACATTTAATTGAGTGTAAATTACTGTTTAAATCACAGTTAATTTATCTTGAACATGAATACAAATATATGATACTAACAATTAGATTGTAACATTACAATGATACATTATCATTCAAAATAATTCAACCGAGAATTATTCGCAATTATAGCCCACATGACTTATACGGTCCTTTTTGCAAGACAATGTGGTTTAATGATTTATAGAATTCTATTTTTAAATATGAATTTTTGTTATTTTTTTAATTATGATGATCTTACTCAATAGTCACCGATTTTTTTTTTACTAACCAGTTTTTATTAAATTTTATAATGATCAAAAAATATCCATTATTTTTCAAGAAAATAACGTTACTCAATAATAATGAATAATAAATTATTTGCATTGTCATGCAAAATAGTCAACAAATTCACTTATATTATAGTAGAATAATAAACATATAATTAGACATATTTATCTCTTAGCGAAGTAAATTAATTTGAACGTATTTGCAGGCCTATATCCACGTGGACAATGTATGTTTATAAAAGTTTTAATATTGCGCATTCGATTTAATTTATAGTTTAAAAATAATAAATGCTCGAGAATAAATTAATTTTTTTGGTATTGGGCATCCGTCACGTTGCGCTCATCCTAGTGCATGTTTAATATTATTTTTTTATTTTGAAATCTTTGACGATAAAAATTTTGAGCATTCACGTTTAAAAAAAAATCGTTTTTTAACATTTTTTTCATTAATTTTTCTAAAGTCTTAGGCATCACCCGTGTTTAAGTTTCAATCGATTGATATTATACGTATTGAAGATGTGTACCGAAGTAAATAAAGCACGTCGTTATCAAACCGTAAAATAAACGCGATAAATAAATTTACTTGAAATCATGACAACGTCTGTCATGTGTATGCTGCATACAATCACAGGCGTGACTATGATTTTGCAGCTGGAATGGTATTGAACTTGAAATCGATAGTGTATATAGTAGTAGTAGTAGTGATATAGTTTTTTTTTGAAAATATAATCCTCGTCGAAAAAAAAAAATGAACGAAAAAAAACCATACGTGAAATATGGTCGCGCGCTTACTTTTCAGCTCCAAACCCTCCCTGGTGCACGGTCCGCGGTTAATCACGCAGTTGAAGAGGACTTTCAGTATCCGTTCGTTGCTCAGGACGGTCTCCACGTTGATGTAGTCGTATCGGGTCGGGTACGAGGACGTTTGCCGGACGGTCTTGCGGCCGTCGGCGGCCGGTGCCAGTGGGTTCCGGCCCGCGTCCGGCGGCCCTTGCGCGGCCGCCGCGGTCGGCCCGGCGCCCAAGTCGCACGTCACCGTAACGTAACAGAAGACGGCCAGCAAATTCATGAGTGCTGCACATCAAACGACCGGGTGTCGGGCCGAACTTCTACGCGCCGAAATGACGGATCGGACGGACGACGGAGAGACGACGCAACGGCGATGGGAACGCAGTTCGTCCGTTTCGCGCACTTAAGGACGTCTGTCGTTGGCGGAACGCGAGACGGAAACGTAGGAATGGAAAAAAAAAAAAAAAAAAAAAAGAACGTGCCCGTCCCAAGGACGCCGTCGTCACATCCTCCGCGAACGCGCGCGCGCGCGCCGCCGTCGACTAGCCGTAACTCATGAGACTTCACGTCCGGCTCGTCTCCCGCGACGGGCCGGCCGAAGCGGTTCGCGACGGCCGTGCCAAATTGGACGACCGATCCTGAGATCCGGTCCCGTTCGCGTGCGTCCGCACGTGTGTGTGTGTGTGTGGACCGGACGCGAACGTCGTCGCAGCTGCACGTCGGGAACCGGCTGACAGTGTCGTTCTCGCCGGGGACCTTGACGCGCGCGCGGACGGCCTGGGGGCTAGAGGTTTCCGCCGAACGTTCGATCGGCTTCCACCAGACTGCCGTTACTGCGGTTCGGTGGATATCGCGTCGGTCCGTCGTCCGTTTCCAAATCCGACGCAACGCGACGTCGAGCTACAATAACACGCGTTTTGTACCGAAGTGACACTCGTATTGTTATTATTACGGACTTGTTATACAACGTTGTAACGTTTCGCTACATACCGCTGATGATTTTTTTCTGATTTACATAATTTATACGGATAATCGAACGACAGCGTTACAACAAAGAGTAATAAACACTGACGAGTGTTTAATATAAGCGTTTAGTATGTGAAAAAAAAAAAAAAAAAAACGTTGACCTTGTGTATTGTTATAAATACTTGAAAATCTTCGGAATAATAATAATATTATTATTATATAATTGTTACACAATATTAAACATAATTATAATTAAAACTGAACTCAATATATTTCTAAATTTATCGGTAAAATTATATTCTTTATATTCTTAATATAGAATAATATTTTATAAATTGCATACGATTTAATATTATATATATTTTTTTTTTCATAATATATTCCAATTTTTGTAATGGATTGAATAAAATTGTTGATTAATTTAAATCATATGACGATAGCGTACATGGTATAAATATAATTTTATGAGTACGGGTATACCTATGTATATAATTTTACAATTCATATACTTTTAAAGCGAAAAACGTATAAATATTTGTTTTGAACGATAATTTAATCTAAAATTATGTTTCAACCAATCAAAACTATACGATAATTTAAAACTACTTTTCTGATACACGAATATTATATAACAATTTGATAATTGCGTTTTAAATCAAAACATATCGACACCATCTTAATACATAGGAAATAAAACTGTCAAAAATGCCAACTCATATATAGCTAATGTAATGTTTTAAAATTGTATTAGTCCCAATATTGCTTTGAAGAATATAAATTACATACAAATATAAATTATGATGATAATCTATGACTATGAAATTCAACCGTGAAGGTATAGTATCCACGTGGCAAGGGAATTAACCTGTAATAAAGTAAAACGCAAAAAATAACGAAATTATACAGTGCACGTTGTTTAATATCATGAAACGATCTAGATTTTTCAAGGAATTTTAAACAAAGCATTATAATGATCACATTTATTGTAGCTGAGTCCCTAGAGTATTATATCTATGAAATGTGATGTATATGTATATATATATATATATGTGTGTGTGTGTGTGTGTATTATATAACTTGATTCAGATTATTGTATACTAATGCTATTAACACCTACCATACAAATATTTAAAAAAATATGTAATATTGTAATGGAATACAAGTGCAAACAGTAACCAATTCATTATTACAAATTATCCATATAATTTTTTTCTAATGGTTCAATAAAAATAAAAAATAAATCCATATAATTATACGAATAATGAAAATATATGTTCTTTGGTAAATTAATCATAAAATAATTATCTTACATTATTACTTTACAACTGACTAAATTTTTGTTTTTGAAGTTTGCCAATAATAATTATAATAGATTTTAAATGTATTTATTATACATAAGTGTGCAGTTTAAAATTAAAATAAACACGTAATAAAATTGATTATTATTTTTGTATGTATAGTAACTAGGAGGCCTCACAAAAAATAAATATACACACGCACAACTGTCGTTTAAAACAGATTGGTAAACAGTTTTATTGGAAAAACGTGTGGAGTGAGCGAGGTTAGGTCCGAATCACGATATAGATGTAGATAATTAAAATAAAACAAGAGAAAGTTATCAGAATAATTGTAAACTAATTGATAATTATAAATCCTATTCAGTGGCGTATTTATAAAAAAATTGAGAGGAGGGAGTGTAATCAAAATGAAATAATTTAGGTTTAATATAAATTTATAATTAATGTAAAAAGGAATTAATGAAATCGAACAAACATTTCAATGTGTTAATTACTAAACAATCATCATTTTTTTCATTTTTATTAATAAAATTAACTACAATATTATAAACGTAATTGTAAATTTGCAATCTTAAAAAAATTTAAATATGATGAATAGGTGAGAACTCCCTACATCCCTATCCATAAATAGAACACTGATCCTATTAAACTACATTTTGTATTTATAGATTGATTAGAATCCAGTTTTATTTTCGTTTTCTATAACAACAAATACGTACGGTACCTATTTAATATAATTGCGATTCGAAAACAATGTAATTTGAATAAATAATATATTTTTTGTACATAATTATATGCATCATACTTGTTGGAAAAAAATGTATTATATATCTGATATCAGGTACATACCTAAATTACTGTTCATTATAATTACTCGTTTTAAAATCTTAATACTAGTTCATATACGAGATTATTTTTTATTTATTTTTTACTTTTAAATTGAAAATATTATGTTTGATTTATATATTATAGCGGATGAATGACGAAAACAAATCACTGTTATGCATGCTATTCTCTCAAATCCATTAATTATTCATTACTGTACTGTAGGACAAATATAACTGTTTATTGAAGTCCTTAAGTAACAAAAAATAATTACAACAATTACATTCATAATTAGTGTCGATTCAAGGTTTTTGGATTATCTGCGCTGTGTCTTGAGGTCCTGTCGATACTACCGTTGATTTTGATTGTTGTTGATTTGTCTTCGATTGTAGCGATTTTTGAGGATTTTGCTGCGGTTGTTGGGAATTTCGTTGCGGTTGTTGGGGAACTTGTTGCGGTTGATGTGGATTTTGTTGCGGTTGTTGCGAATTTTCCAAAAATTGTTTGTTTCCTTTTTGTTCTATTGTATGTATATATGTCTTCATATATTCTCCGCTTGGATCGAATTTGGCAGCTACTTGTTTCAGTATTTCCGGTTGGTGGTTATTCAAGTAGCACATCATTTTTTCAATCACTTTTTTTTGTAATTCAGTGCAATGTGCGCATTCTCTTTCGAATGCTTCAGGAACCATTTCTGCTATGACAGGTAATTAGTGATTAATACGTAAAATCGGTAAAAATTCATCTCAAACATTTTATTATCCAAAAATATCTGTACGTAGATTAAAAATTGAACGTAAGACATTTTAAAGAAATCATCATAAAAGACAATTTAGTGAATTATGAAATTTACGGTTATTTAGGTACACTTTATTATTATAATTATTAAGATGAAAAACTAATTAGAAGACGAATAATCAATAAATCATGTATAATTATTTTAAACTAATAATATCAATTATAAAACTAAAGTAGGTACTAAATAATATTACACAATTATTCTAAAACCTTACTATTATAAATATATATTTTAATTTTGTCAATAATTATTTTGATTTTCTGAACCATAATACGTCCTATTACTATCAATACTTACGTTTGATATTCCTAGCGTCTGGACTACAAGGCCCGTTGTCTAAAAAACAATTAAGGTAATTATCACGAATTCTCGGATTCTCCACCAGTCCAGTTGTGTAGTGGTCTAATGTATGTTTTTGTTCGTCTTGTCTTTCATTTTGTCCGTCATTTATCTTTTGCTGTGGCATCGGACCGCACATCGCCGTCGACACGATGCCCAGAATAACCGCGACAAAATACCGTTCAGACATGTTGGTTAAAAGATTCACTATTTTTTTTTTTTTTTTAATAAAAATGATGAAAACAAAAGCAGTTTGTTTTTACTTGTGTTCAGAATTTACTATGTGATCTGTCGACGGATTCGGTGCACTTTTAAACGTTTACAGCTGATTTGTCCGGAAGTGACCTATTTGTGTAGATACTTAGATTTCATAGTTTAAAGAAAATGTAAAAAAAAAACGGAACTGATTAACCGAAACTCGATTTAAATATATAAATAATTCTTATATTTGAATGAGTATATCGCTTATATAATATACATATTTTATATGTCACAATGTTAACAAATATGTTTAAGACATTTGAACGCTTGAAATGTATTATATTATATTTAACGGATCAACTACTTTTGTTACACATAAATGATATATATTATTACATTCATATTTTGCAAAACAATCGAGAATAAACAAAGTCAAATAAAAAAAAAAAATGTATAAACCTTGAAGTATATTCATACGGCGTATCTAAATCGAATTATCCATTATTATAATTCCTTGACCGAATTCACTCCTTAAAAAAAAATATATATATATATTTATAAAAAGATTACGATTTACAGATATTTTGTGTTTATTCTGCAGTATGTTGTTATGAATGGTTCAAGTAAGTACATTTTATTCAGTAATTATCAGTAATTGTTTTTAATCATATTTCGATTGTTTTGAAATCTAATTGTTAATTTTCCTTCAAAATAAAAACACATTTATTAGGAGGTACCTTGGATAAAAAGAAAATAGACGTCTTTTTACATAAATGCGAGTTTTAGTAAGATTACATAAATACAATTTAAGCACTAGTTATATAGCATATTATTGTACATAATAAAAATGTAAAATCAGCATGTGTAGACTAGTTGACAACATTAAACTTTTATTATCCATGTAGGCACTTGATTTAATGATTATACCAAATGGTATTTACTTATTTCATAGAAAAAAAATCAAAATATTTTATGCACCTACATTTTTGACAAATATTGGTGTTCAAAAACAAAATTCAATTTTTACAAGTGGTTTGTATTGCATCAGAATGTAGGCAAATAAATTTATTTATAAAACAAATAAAATTATTAGACGACTATTAATTAAATTTAAACGAATTAAATTTAATAAACTAAAAGTAGTTTTTTAACCTTCATCCGTTTACATAAATTAAGATAATTATATTATTTTGATGATGCTTTGTTTTTAGATTTTAATTGTAGATGCAAATATTATTATTATTTAGTTTTATTAACAGCTGTTTTTCAAAAACTGGTTTTAATCTGTATTTACTTTATATTAAGTAGTTGTGATTTTAAATCATAGAACATTGTAGCACGCGATAAACATATCCATTACGCATACAAATTATATTATTGGAGGATGTATATACATATGCATACTTTGCAATACATATAATCAAATTTGTATTGCTTATCATAGTAATAAAAAATATTTAATACAAATGTGAAATAAAATTGTTTTGAAAATGATTATTTATTGATATTTATTTATAAAATACATGTTTAGTACAAATATTTAATTTCAATAATATAGATATGAATTCTTTATAGATATTATACGATAACATTTACGTATAGTGCTGTTTAATACCATTAAAAAGAAAATTAAATAGTTTTTTTGCTATTTTTCCATGACTATCATATATATATATATATATATATATATATATATATATTTATGTATTTATATTTTAGTTTCTAAAACATTTCAATGAAATAATTGCTCATTATTATGAAAAGAATATCGGTAAATAGCATAAAATAATATTTTTAAGTTAACACCATGATAATTATAAGTTATAGTATATTGTTCTATAGTGTTATAGCATTATTAGTATATTAGAATTATAAGTCGTCACATTTTAAGCGAGTGGCGTACGTGACCACGGGATCAATCCATCGAGCTGAAATTCTTTGAATTAGCGGTTCCCACCGATGAAGTTAGCTCGTTGGGCCTCTTGGTGACGACCGACAAGTAACCGAGAAGTATACGACCAAGCAGAACCTCATTTATTTTATCAGAACCTCTATAATATTATTTAAATATATTTTGTGTAATTTTAGTGTTTGAGTGTAAGAATAAATTTAATTTGATAATTTCATTTAAATATATCATTTCTAATCCTTTTTGTAAATCGCATCACAAACAACGATTTACAATGCATCGGTGCACATCAATATTTGATATTTTCTGTTTTTTTAATTTATTACAGCATGACGTTTATATAAACTACTGTATATGTAATTTTTGCATTCGTGTATCTTTGTTGTATTCAGATCCAGTACATAAATACACATTGATTGATGATACCCAAATATTTGCTGTATATTCAACAACATGCACGGTGCGGCCAATATTTTGTTAAAATGGAAAAAAGTAATTACGAATGAACCCATATAATATGTATAAAACTCATGTTTTTCATCAACTAACAACTATAAAAATAATTAATAACTAAAATATTGTTTTAAGGTTACTCAATAGCTTCAATAAACCTCCTATTGTATATTATTTACTCAAGATGATTTTGAAACTGAATACTATTTCACGAAACATGCAAACAACCGCACTACGGTTTTGTAATAGGTATTATGTAAAAACCATTATATTTATAATAAATATGTTTTCAAACATAAACAAACTCCAAAGGCATGACTTAATTGACAAAAATAAAACATTATTTGACTATCATTACAAATGTGTTTGTTTATAAATGTATCATATATTTAAAAAAAATGAATAATAAAATGTAACAAATATTTAATAAAAAAAGAAGATATTTATTAAGTGTACATATTATAATAAGAAAATGTATATTGTTCCATTAAATGAAAATAAACCATATAATTATTTTGTTTTTTTCTTAACTAATTTTTATTTAAATTTTAATGTTATATAATTTTCCTTCGTCCTTATAGTTTTGCCTGTAATTTCCTTGCGGATCGTATTTCGCTTCAAGTTCCTTCCACATATCGCTTTTATTTTCGATCATAAAACTTATGACTTTTTTAGAACCTTCTTTTTGTTTTTCTGAACAGTCTTCACATTTATTTGCTAGTGCGTCTGGTAATACTCCTGTAAAATAAGTACAACACACGTATTATAAATTTGAAAGAATAACACAGTATACAACTTATAATTAACGTAGACACATTTAGTTGTATCTTTATTTTAGTACAGTATACAACTTTAAAATATATCGTTACTTTTACAATCAAATACTGAAATAATGTTAGAAGTCCATAAAATGACCACATTCCGCAAACATTAACTAATGTCAATAATATTAGATAAACGGAAATAAATAAATGTATGTAAAATATGCTTTACTATTGACAAACGGAATTATATTAAGAATCGATAGAACAAAACCAATTTTAAAAATTCTTATTGTATACGAATGACAAAATTGAATTATTTTAATTGTTTTGAGTTAGTTGATCGACTTCTTTTTGATATGCTTTGTTGATGACCACATTCATTTCCGCTATAGTGCCCATTAATTCCGGAGGCATATATTGGAATGTATTAGAAAATGCAGCATTCAGTACTTTAACTCCCACGTCTGTAAATCATTTCTTTTAATCATGAATAAATAATATAGTATATATAACTTATATATATATTTAATGTAAATATACAATAAATAAAAAAAATTTCACATTTAAAAAATACATTAGAACAAACCCGTTTTAAATATTTGAAGTTAGCGTCTCATACTTCAAAACCATTTTTACAGAATATGTGTATGTTGTGTAAATTGTAATTACTAAAATTAACTTAACCGACTAATATTAAAAAATTTTGATAAGTTAAGTTAATATAATATAGTGTAAGTAAATTCTATTAACTATAAATGAGTTCAATATTAAGCATCTTTATAAGTTTAATTTTTGGAAGAGTTAAATTTGTTTTATATTTAACTTAAATACCCATAACGATTAACTCCTATTTAGAACAATATTATTTATCAGTACAATGTGAAATGTATTTGTAACTATTAAAATATTACTTACAATTATTTACTTTTTTAATTAAAATTAATTATAATATTATTAATTTCACTCTGATGAATCATAAACATTTAAATTTTCAATAATTGCTAATGTCAATGTTTTTAGGCTCTGAATAGTGATAGATAGTTATTAAGAGACAAAGAATAAAACTTTAAACAGATACACTTAAACATAAAAACAATTCAGAGTACTCAATTTTTCATAAAATCAACAATATTAGGTATGACTTCACTAAAATGGTTCGTTGGTGATTCCAAAGAAGCATTATGTCAAATAGAGAAATACAATTATGAGTTTTTGATTTATATAGGAAATAAAAAAGATAATTTTAATGATCCAATTATTATTCAATAATTAAACGTTAAACTTATTTCATATTATAAGATGGATTCAGCTAATTCGAGTTTTAATAACTTCAACAACATTTTTAATAGCGTTGTTATCCCATCTATTTACTTACTAGAAAGAAATCATATTCAACAGTACATTACCAAAAAAGATGATTTCACGAAGACCTATGTAATCTAATTATGCTTAAAACGTTATATGTTAAACGTTATTAATTGTATTTTTAAATGTTAAATAAAGATAAAATTAATCACTAATGCCGATGATAATACACAGAAATATCTACAATATTCGACTGATAGCATTAATAGTTTACAGATGGTATAGTCTTGCTATAAATCGTAATATCCAAAACGTTGTAAAAGCACATACTGCGAATATTAAAATAAGAGTTCTTTATAAAGAGGTTACGATGATCCAAGAATTTCTAATAACATAAACTTTTAACGAGGTCAAAACATAGGTCCGAAATAATATTAATGTTTCCAAAGGATTTGTTAAATTTTACAGCTCACGGACAAGTAATTTTGCAACACGATTACGGTCGAACCTTAAACGTATTCAATTTTTGTCAAAGTTCAACCGTCTATATGCATTAAGTACCATCAAACCAATGGATATACTCATTCATAATCAAAACTAAAATTTGTTTTAGACAAATATTTAAATTTGCAATTTTACATCCATACGATTTTATTTAACATTATTTAATGAACTTCCCCAGACCTGTTTGAATACCGAAATCGATTAATCGTATATATGATTTAAACTAATAAACAATCTGTAATTTTTCCAATATTACAATTCGATAGAAACTACTAACAACTATGATAAAGCAAATAATGAACATAATTAAAATAATATAGTCGTACATTGAAAACTACACATCAGTTGTGATATTCCTTATTAAAACGTTGATAGTCAACATGAATGTACAATTATTTTATTATAAATTTGAAACAATTTCCCTACAGTTTATTCCTAGTGCGTGAAAAAGAAATAGACATTAAACAGACTTGCGTAAAATAATTTTCAAAAGTAATTAAAGAAAAAATTGACTGAAATTATGAAACCATTTGCAAAAAAGAATATTATTCATAATGTATATTCGAATAGGTTCTTTATTATTAAAATAATAATAATCTAAAAGAATTTTGAATAGTACATAAATACATACAAATTTAAATATTGTGAATATTATATTGATGTCCATGTAACAACGTTCTCATTAATCGATCGAGTAAGAATGCAAAAAAAAATTACAATGAAAACGAAATAAATTCCTAATTTAACATGTCATAAATAATGTCTATTCACCGTCAATTGGTCATTGTAATTGATGTGGACTATATTTTTACATTTTTTTTTTTTAATACTCACGTTTAAGTTCTTCGCCGTCCGTTGTACATTTACCCGTGTCCATAAGACACTTGAAGTAGCTGTTTAGCAAACGATCGTTCTTCAAAATCTCGTCGATGTCCACGTTATCGTACTTAGTGGTATATTTCGACGGTGCTGCCTGGATAGCTGCGACAACGCAACAGACGACTACTGCGAGTTTAATCATTTTTACGTTTGAAAATGTATACAATTAGGAAGCTCAAACAACAAATGCGTAACGTCTTTTGGCGTTCGGCGACGAATTGTGACTCGGAGTAAAATAGTTTGCCGCTATATAGGTACCGCGGACTCCATGGTAAATAAGCGAATGTTTTGCAATGACGTCACGCGCGGAGGGGGGCTTGTTAGTGTGCCGATCGAACCGAATCGAATGATATTTGGAATTCCCTTCTATTTTACCAAAACACTTGTCTGGACATCCGAGTATATACATACACATACGACGGGTACTTCTTTTCGATTCAGTCGTAGATTTCCACCTTGGAAAAATGTTAAGTATGGTCACACATGGTTAAATCGAATATTAAACCTATAATAATATATGACGTACGTGCGTTTGCTGTTTTACTCCGATTCCTAGATACTTTTGACGTAATGCTTTTTTTTAAATAATGATTTTTTTCGGTACTTAATTATTTTGTTTCAAATTATTAATCAACAGTCTTGCGTCAAAATCACAGTCCCGAATATAATAAATTACCACCCGTAATTGTATATTATATACAAGGTATTATATATACCTTGGTTATGTATTATATATCCTAACTTCTAAAAAGTTGACTACCTAATTTTGTAGGAACCTACAATTTGCCAACGATAAACTGTTAAAAAAAAAAGCTCTCTACGCTTATTTATAAAACATATTTAATAGTACACAATTTACTCAATATTAAGTTATGTATTCTAATTTTTAATATTTATTTACTTTAATAATAATCATATTTAGTTTTTTAATTTTATATCCAAAAAACAAACAAAAAACATTAATTAATGCACAAAATATTCTAAAACATTACCAAAACTCTTGCGTCATTGAGCTTTTTGAAGGTTCTATGAGTCTTATTAGATATAAATAACAGATAATTCTATAAGGATAGGATTGTATTTATGTAACTCAGTTGAGTCTACTGAATAAAATTACATTGTGAAATAAAATTACAGGAGATTCTTACCGACTGTGGTCAATATGGTTTTCCAGAAGAAGATGTGATCTACATATTTATTGTCTTTTTCTATAACAGAAGTATGCATTTATAGGTAATCTCTACGCCTTACTTAATCAATCGTTTTTTTTTCTGTTCAAAAATTGAATTTATTATTAGAGTTAATTTACCCATTTAGTACACGAGTCTTTGATATTTTCTTAAATTTGAAAAAATCCATTGCTCTCTTTATCCTATTCTAAATAATGAAAGAAAAATTTTATCTGGAAGAATTGTAATTTCCAAATGATTTTAGTTTTCACACTAGCACACGTATTATCTGAAGGAGTAACTCAACAACCCGTAAAAAATAATATTTTTCAAATTATATGCATTTAATATACAAATACATTATAGTATTTCATATATTCATATTTAGATATATAGACGTACCTATATACTGTATATGAAAACCTTGATTTTACGCTTTCCTTAAATTTAACTCGCTCAAATACAATTATTATACGTGTATTGTATAATTTCTAAATGCGCAGCACATTGAACCAATAAAATTATTTTTCCAGTTCGATTACAATTACGTACAAAATATCTAATAATGCAACCACTCGTGCAATGTGATATTGTTATTAAAGACTTCATCGTGTCAATCAATAGATTTTATCTGGCAAGATAAAGAAATAAGCTGAAAATATTAGATAGTTGTGAAAAAATTTATTTGTTCACTAAAAATTAAAAATTGTTACATTCATTGATTTTACTTAGGAAAAACTTCATGTCAAATATAATTTTTAAAAAAGTCCAAAATATATTTACATATATACCATTATTAAAATCTAGTTTGCCATGAATCTAAAATAAAATAGTAGTACATAGGAGATATATGTTTAAGTTAATAATTCTATACGTATGATTGTATTGTTACTAACTGCAAAACAGTTTTTATATAAAATATGTTTGCAAACATTCGCAATAAACCATAAATTAAATATTTTTTAAACGCCTGAAATCCATCCTACAGTATAATTGTTTTTATATTACTCTATGAATATAATCTATGTATGTAATAGCCATATAAATATAACTCGGTTGTACATTAAATATAATGAAAGCAATTTACTTCAATTATACCAATTATTGTAAATTATAAACATTATATTGTTTCAATACAATCATCTGATTGCTGTTTAAACACAAATTAAACAACTGAAATTTTAAAAAACTTCTTTTATAATGGACTGTAATAATATATCCTAGATCCAAATGTTTTTTTGTTGTTTTTTGTTTTGTTCTTGCTATTATAAAAATGTATTAACATTTACTTATTGTTATTATTATTATTTTTATTTTTTTGACAATAAACACTTTATATTTAAATAGATTTTCAATAATAATCATTAAAAATTGTTCCACGCTTTATTCATAGAGCAATTTTTGAAAACTCATTTTTTTTATCATAAAAGGCTCAATATTTTTGTTTTTTTAATTTTATTTGAAATTTATAGTTCTAGTTGTCCGACTTCTGAGATCTAATCGTTCAAAAACTAAAACGGTCAATTATTCATATTCGATCTGATCAAATTAAAATTAAATATTGCATGTTTATTTATGAAATGATGAAACATTATTAATTTACACTAATCTGATTATAAAGTAAAATAAATTTGTAGGTAAATAAAACTTACAACGTGTAGTGTGTATTGTTCTTTATTGGCCTTCAGATAACGGCTTTTGAACATTTTCATGTTTGTATTTGTAAAGTATAAAAAGTGACAAATCAGTAATCAATAATCCGCTAATCATATTTTGAATTTAATTCACATATGTGCCCATAACCCAACCACCGACGTAATATATATTTTTCTACATGCCAATTAAAAACGCAAAGCTATAATTACATATTAATTACGATAACATAAATATTTATGAATATATATATCTTCATTTGCTGGCAGACTATACACACTAATGCAATAAACATTCAATTTTCGCCCTTCGCGGAACTATACGTATATATTTTCCATTCAGTAACTACGGTTACCTATACTATACATATCATGTACTGACCTTGTACATGTTTTTCTGTGAAAAGTGTTGTATATTTGGTTATATTTCAATCAGTAACTGTTTCCAAGTGCTGGCGTGTTTTTCATTACGCCTCTATATATTTTGAACAATAAACTTGACTCATCTTCGTTTAAAGAAAATAATAATAGTTATAATAATAATTATGTGATTCGTGCAATTATTATGATTATTCCAAAATCTTGAGCGAAACGAGAATTATTACTATATTAATGTGTTATTATTTTTTGTGCATAAACATTTTTTGTTCCGACGGTTTTAAATTAATACTGATCATATACAACGAAAACTGGAAATTACGGTACTTCAAAGATTATGTGGAACTTTTTAGTAGTTATAAAAAATGTTTTTGAAAAATCATGAAATAATTTCCAAATACACATTTTTTTAAACAAAATATCAAATTATTTTGTTTTTTTTTTTAATTAAATTAATTTGTATAAAAAAATTAAATTAAACATTATTAACTAATATATTTTTTATTTTCTCTGTAAACACGTTTTTATGCAGGAGTGATGATCTTTTTTATCGATTTTGATTCGGATGATCTTGACATGCATTACGTCCGTGCTTCCAGTTCCAAATTGTACCTTGTTGGTCCTTTATTTAACAGGTTATTCGATTTTTCCAGTAGTTTTCTGAAGTATAATTTAGAACAACCCAAAAATTAAATCACAAACATATTTGTTATCATTGCTTTCAAATTCAAAATAATAACAAAACTCTGAGTAATTCATTTGAGTACATACAGTCTCGCTGCCTTTTTATTTTTATACCTTATATTAGACATGATTTGATTTTCAAAATATATTAAGCATTTTTGGATTCTATAAAAATTTTCACTTGAATACATTTTACATTTTTTTCCTATAACATTTGTAATTTCAAATTTTTAATAAAAACATATAGTTATAAGTTATTACATATAAACAAAAACTAGCGACCGTAAGTTACCGTTGATGGATAAAATCAAATGTTTGTAACAGATTTAAATTATAACAAATGATAATCCTGTCAAATCTTTTAAAACTAGGAAAGCAAGCCGAATGCCTTACACCCAGTGTATAAATTACATAAAAAATAAATAAATAAATAGGCCAAAGAGCTCACGTTTTTGCATTACTGGTTGTAATATTATTTAAATGTGTTGCTATGTGATAGATCTTTGTTTACAGCGGAAAGCATATAAAAGGAAAATTATAATATCCAAATTCATTTTTTAATAGACATTATACAAAATATATATATACACATTATATATAAAATATATATTCCAAAAGTCAAAAAACAAGACACAATGCAGATGACTCGAAACAACGAAGAACACGGAGTAGCCTGCGGAGTGAGAAATAGAACGGACGAAAGCGATATCGAAAAACTGTACACAGGAAAAAGGCGTGTAACGCGTTCTCGTACCAGCGCGTTACCAGAAAATTCGACAACGCCGAAGAAGCAGCGACGGAAAGAATCGATGACCGCCGTCCCGGCACATGGTAATGGTTGCCAACAGTTCGCAAAACAACGAAACCGGTTGACAGACGGGTCCGCCAAACGCGACCAGCCCAACAAGAACAGAGCCTGCGGGAACGGGAACAAACGCTGCGACCTTCCGACGAGACGACCGAAGCGCGAACAGTTGACTGTTCAGAATCCGAGTGGACAGGATGACAACAATGATGAGTCGGACGAAGGAGACGTGGAATGGTTGAGAACATTGCAGCAGCTGAATGGTGGACAGCGAGCGCTTGTAAAGAAAACTCGTAAGCTGTACAAAACCGAAAAGAATCAACTACGTCTGAACATCAAAAAACAGAAACGGCAACGACAGCTGCCTGTTCGTGATCAGTGTGCACCGGCGTCGTCAGAGTCCTGCTGCCTGTACGATGACCAAAAAATGACAATGCTCGATAGACCGGCGGCAGTGACAGCAGACGGACAACAGATTTGTCCATGCAGAGTCCAATGCCCGTCGTCGTCGTCCTTGACCAACTGTAGTAGAACTGAGGGCAGTGACGACGGACAGATGACAACAATCGACACGCCGGACGTGGCAACGAACGGACAACAGTGTCCATGCAGTGTCCAATACCCATGGTCAACGTCCTTGGACGACTGTAGTAGAACGGAGGACAGTGACGATGGACAGATGACAACAATCGACACGCCGGACGTGGCAACGAACGGACAACAGTGTCCATGCAGTGTCCAATACCCATGGTCAACGTCCTTGGACGACTGTAGTAGAACGGAGGACAGTGACGATGGACAACTGACAACAATCGACACGCCGGAGGTGGCAGCGAACGGACAACAGTGTCCATGCAGGGTCCAATACCCGTCGTCGACGTCCTTGGACGACTGTAGTAGAACAGAAAACAGTAACGATGGACAGCTGACAGCAATCGACAGACCGGCGGTGACAGTAGACAGACAACAATGTCCACGCAGAGTCCAATGCCAATTGGCAATGTCCTCATTAAACGCTTCTAGTACAGAGAACGAGCAGCTGCTGGAATTGACCAACCTTTCTAGCTGGCAGAGCTGTATCGACGAGCAGCTGCTGCAATCGTCGACAACGATCGACCGACCGGTGACAGCAGAAGCAGACAGACAACAGAAACCGTGCAGTTTCCAATACCCGTCGCCGACGTCCTCGGCCGACTGTATTCACGCGGGGAACAGCTGTTGTGAACAGCGGCCGCAATTGCCGAGAACGTTCGACCGACAGGCGACGACGGAAACTGTCAAAAGCAGACAGCAACCGTGCAGATTCCAGTACCGGTCGCCGACGTCCTCGGCCGACTGTATTTACGCGGAGAACACCTGTTGTGAACAGCGGCCGCAATTGCTGAGAGCGTTCGACCGACCGGCGGCGACGGAAACTGACAGAAGCAGACAGCAACCGTGCAGATTCCAGTACCCGCCGTCGCTGACGTTCACGGTTAACTGTACCTACGCGGAGAACAATAGCGATGAACAGCTGCTGAAACCGTGTTTTGCAGGTAGCGGACTGACGGACGACGGGTGTTGGAGAAGGTGCGTGTCGAATGCGTTACAGTCGACACTACCGCCGCCCCAGTCGGCCAGACGCTACAGCGATTATTGGACGCCGGAAGAAGCCACCTTCGACCCACACAATCAGGTCAACAGCGGAAGTATGAACGGGCCCACGTCTGACTTTTCCACGTCGCCATCACATAACGTTTTTGGCGTCACTAATTCCGACATGGAACTGCTGTGCCAAGACATTGATGCGGTCGATGCCATTCGCCGCAGACAAAGAATCCAGCACAACCGTCAACGGCTGTTCAAAATCTCGTCGCGTTCGTAAAAGCCGACTACCGTTCAAGACAAACAGTACTTGACCTTTCTCCGTGAACACGTTCGCGGCAAAATCATCGAGCGCACGCGATAAATTCCATTTATAGCGGATTACGTTCCCGTTTTTTTCTGTCTCTATCTTGCACACATCGTAATTCCAACGTACCAATCAATCTAGTGATGCGATAATGTTTCTGAAAACAGTTTTTAATTAATCGTAAATTTTACTATAGGTATTGACTTTCTTTTTTTTCTCATTTTTTTTTTATATCAAGATCTTCAGAGATTAGTAATTTTTATTTTTTATTTATCTAATTGATCTTGGATGGATTTATAAGGAAAAAATTTAAAATGTGTGAAAGTCAACCTCAAGTAGACTTCACCAGTAAGTCAAATCTATTTTTAAATTTCTTATCCCACTACTAGATCAATCATTCATAAAATTTAATAACAAATTTGAATTCATCGTGAAGTTTACTTAAGATTTACTTTTCGTACATCATTAATTTTTTTCCTATAAATCCATCCAAAACATATATAGACAAATTTAAAATAAAATATATCTAATCATTGAAGATCTCAATATAAAAAAAATGAAAAAGTGGAAAAGTCGATCTATAATATAATAAGATTCACGACTAATTTAAATCTGTTTTCAGAATCCTAATCGCATCATTAGATTGATTGGTACGTTAGAAGTATGAAATGTCTATTCATGTTTCGTGTGTGCAAGACAAAGAGAGAAAACACCATAGGCGCAACTAGGGTTAAAATTCTATAGGGCCAATCCTCTATATCCTTTTACATTAATTAGCAGTGGCGAAGCAGGAAAGATGAGGATAATGGAGGATATATCCCCCCATAGAGTATAACACATTATTAAACCCATAGGCCAAGTCTAAAAATAAATTTATTTTTCAATACTTTAACTTAGATAATTTCATTTGAAAACATTTTTGAGTTTTGACAAAATGTATTACTTTTTTATTTTTAAATGACAAAATAATAAAATTCAACAAATATTAAAATAAACTAGGAATATTTTTGAGGGGGTTAAATCGTAGTCAGGGTGGGCTAAGTCCACCATAGCCCCCCCTAGTTGCGCCAATGTAAAACACCTGATTTTAATCCTCTCTATGCAAATTGATATTGAGTTTATTGTATAATATTATCTTAATTGCTTCTTTTATAGACACTAAAAATAACACATTAGTTTTATCACTTGTAATTGCGATAGTAAGTACACATTGAAACAGTAAAAAAAAAATCAGAAATCTCAAAAAGGAAAACAAAGACATACGATTTGATATAGAACGTTCATTTTCAGTGTACGAGACATTGAACAATACAGAAGATCGTTCAAATATCAAAATATTCACAGACACATAATAATACAATGCGATTTCCAAGGTACAAATTAACAATTACTTTTTAATGATCTAATTATATTTTGCAGAATGATAAATTCAAATAGGTATGTACAAGGAAAAGAAAAAGGTTTTAATTTTAAGTAACTCGAAGGTATTTTTTATACTTATAAAAAATTATTTTGTAACTTATAGAACATATTATAACGCATATTTCATTTTTTTAGTGCTGTAAATATCGAGCCATGTTCACGATGAATCAAGTTTGACAATTCAAGGATCAATTACACTAAACATAAACTAATTTTTAATTTTTTTTAATTTATTATTTTGAAGACAGGATGCATACATAATGTGGTTATATTATAAATATAATAAAACATAATAAATATTTTTAGTTGTCGATTTGTCACAGGATATTTGATAGTAGTATCTTAGTTTGTGGTTAAAAATACAATTTAAAATTTAAAAAAAAAACCATCTTATCCATAACCAATTATAAGTTATTTAAGTCTTTGTCAACAACCTTAGTCAAAAACTATTGTAAGATATAAGCATTGATTTTATAACCAATAAACTATATAATATTACAAAATTATTGTGGAAAGATAACACTATCAACCACTAAATTATATCAAATTATATTATAAAATCAATGATACAAGTTATCGGTTTCTGCTCGAACCATGGTTGTGATACGGTAATATAACGTTTTTAAGATTAGACCTAAGAATATTCCAAAGATGCCTTAAATTATTTTGATTATATTGCGTTATTCATATAACCTCAAATAACCATATTTCAAAAATGTAATTCGAGACTTGTCATTGTTTATCATCAACATTTTTATTATATTGGTTTTTCTTTAAATTTATTAAATATTCGAGATTATTAAACATTAATATTTGATTTTTAGAAAAATGGTAATAATAATAATATATACATATATATGCATGTAGATACACTTGATACGTATAATTAACTTAATAATTAACAACAATTTTGGGAATTAAATTAAATTTAGGAAAGAAAATAATTAAAATGTGTATATTTAATTACTTTTTATTAAAATTTTATTCTAGGCCCGAAGATATGATACAAGAACTACTATATTCTCTCCTGAAGGTAACATTTAATTTTATTAGTCATTGAAATTTTTTAGTATTCATCTTTATATAAATCATAAACAAATGAATAATAAATATATTTAACTGTAAAATCTGTTTTAGGTCGATTGTATCAAGTAGAATATGCTATAGAAGCAATCAGTCATGCTGGTACGTGTTTAGGTATCCTAACTAATGATGGTGTTCTCCTCGCTGCCGAAAAACGAAATGTGAATAAACTGCTTGATGAGACTTGTGGCTCAGAAAAAATTTATAAATTAAACAAGTAATCTAACTAATCTAAATTTAAAACCTGACTAATCCAAATTTACACAACTATTCTCTTTTCAGCGATATGGTATGTAGTGTTGCTGGTATTACTGCTGATGCTAATGTTTTGGTGTCCGAATTACGTTCTATTTCAGAACGATATCGTATGCAGTATGGAGATGCTATACCATGTGAACAACTTGTTTCATGGTTGTGTGATGTAAAGCAAGCATATACCCAGTATGGAGGTAAGTAATCAAAAAAAAAGTATGATATAAGGTTAACTTAAATTTTTATAGGTAAAAGACCATTTGGTGTATCAATTTTGTATATGGGTTGGGATTCTCATTATGGCTTTCAATTGTATCAGTCTGATCCTAGTGGAAATTATTGTGGTTGGAAAGCAACTTGTATTGGAACTAACAGTGCTGTATGTCTTAAACAAATTGTTATCAAACTATCAACTGTTGCTAATTAAATTATGTAATTTGTAGGCTGCCATTGCATCATTGAAAACTGAGTATAAAGAAGGACAAATGACTTTAAACGAAGCAAAAAAATTAGCTGTAAAAATCTTGTCAAAAACATTGGATGCGACCAAACTTACAGCTGATAAAGGTATTGTAACATGATATACTATAGTGTGTTTCACATCTGCAACTTGATACCAACAAGCCCTGCTGCAATTTAGTACTAGGGTTTCCAAAACTAGTGGGTTATAATGTGTGAGAAATATGAAATATTACATATAAAATTAGTTAGCCCAAATAGAATAGCACTGATCAGGAAAAAAAAATGACCACACAAAGGGTTAGAATTAAGTTGTAGTTGTGAAATGTACAGTATTTATGTTACACATATTAAAATATACATTTTTTCTAGTGGAAATGGCTACACTTAAACGTGAAAATGATCAGACTGTAACTAATATACTTGAAAAACATGAAGTTGAAAAACTTATTACTGAATATGAGAAAATGGAAGCTGAAATTGCTGCAGCAAAAGCAGAAGCTAAAGCTAAAGAAAAGAAGGAAAAAGACTCATCATAAAAACAATGACATTCTTTTAATGTTTTAAAATTTTTCAAAATTCTAAATAAAATAATGTTGGTAATGGCTTGTTGTAATTATGTATTTGAATTAAAAATAACATAATTATTCATTTTTTTCTTTTATAAGTCAACTTCTTAAAATGTATTATAATTATTAATAATTAAATATACCAACAATAGTTCTTTCATATTAATCTTTTGTTATATATTTTTATATTCAGAATAGTAGTGTTTAATAAATATTTTTAAATTTTAAATTAAAAATATATCAGTTGTCATGAATAAAACTTCACATACATCTAGTTTACAACCACACAATTTTTTTATTAAAAAATGATAATTAATTTTTGATCAATAAAAATCCAATGGGAACAAGAAAAAAAAATATTAGTTTTGTTTGTGTAATGTAGCCAAATGGCTTCATGAATTAAGTTTTTGAATTCTACATCATATCCTGTCTCCATGTAGTAATTAAAATTAATACAGCAGTGCATGTCATTGTATCCAACAACTTTTTACTATTAAACCATGCTTTACTCGGAATCATATTCGAATCCAATTTGTTATTTGTTTTTAGATTTAAAACACATATCACAGGCACCAGATTTAATACAAATCGTTAGAGTCCCAAGAAAATATGCGAAAAAATTTACATATTCATTCTGCATGATTACTATAATAAACAAAAGTGTATTGTTTTTTTTTTTTTTTTTTTTGGAAATTACTCCTTTATCATAATAAGAGAGTAATTCAAACCATTTCAGTAAATACGACATCGGAGTATAAATTACGGTTATAAAAAATTCTACTTCGATTAAAAGTTTGCACGTCATAGGACACATTGAAATTAGGATTGTTACAGTGTCAACGGATGATGATACTGGTCGGCGGCGGTATATATTCATTATAATCGATCGACAATTTTGGCGCTTTATTACATATGACGTCGTGTACTTCGGCAAAGACTTTCGTTCGCCTATGTTGGCAACGCCAACAAACATATGTTTCACAGATTGCGTTTCACGCATTGATAGGCGTTCGGTAACGGGACGCAGGGGGGTCAGACAATCTGCGGCCGCCGTCCATTTTATTTTCACGTTACCGTCCCGTTTGTGTCAGCTATTACGCCCGGTTAGTCGCGCACGTTCTCGTATTAAATACCCCTCAAAATGGCTAATCTGTCGCTCCGTTTGGCCACCAAAATTGGAAAACAATTGAACAACACGTTACCGCAGGTAAATTGAATTGTCTTATTTGAAAGCGGTGTTTCGTGACTGCCGATCCGCCGTAAACGTAGGACGTGCCGGTCACCGCTCGGCCACCATATGTGTGATTTTCCGAATCGCGGTTTACCGATTTCTTGTTCGCTGGATTCCCAATCGTTTCGTCAATGATACTTATACGTCTGTTGATCTTAATCCGTACTTCCGTTCTTAAAATATTCGTATTTTGAAGACGTTCTACCAATTTATCTGGATATGTATAACCTTCTCATGACCTTTGGTTGTAAGTCAAATGTTTTCTTTTTTCATTTACGAGTTTACTTTTTAAATAGATACGACTTTGCATTGACATTACGAAATATATATTTGAAATATTAAATCTCTCTTGCATACAATCTCAAATATTAAATTATGGAAGCCATCTATTGAAACGAGAGATTATGTTGTCTGGAGTTTCATCTTTAATGATTTTGGAACTTATTAGTTGTACCTCTTTACTACATTAAAGTATGTAAACTACATTAAAGCAGACAGAAATTGTATTATCCTTACGCAAAAGTGCATTCAATTAAAAATGATAATTTTTTTAAAAGCATTTAAAAATACTCTAATCAAATGACTTTGTTAACTATATACAATATGATATATTCAGATAAGCAAAGCTTCATGGACTACATCAAAACTCATCAGTCGATCATTACATATAACATGCAGTGCACGTGCTGCAGAAATTTCTTCCATTTTGGAAGAGAGAATCTTGGGAGCTCCACCCAAAGTAAATATTGCCTACATTAGACAAACAATTGAATGAAATATTTTAAAAATTTATCTTCTCTAGGCAGATTTGGAAGAAACCGGCCGAGTTTTAAGTATTGGTGACGGTATTGCTCGTGTCTATGGTTTAAAAAATGTACAAGCTGAAGAGATGGTAGAATTTTCCTCTGGATTAAAGGTTTGTTTTTATTCTGTTACATTTATATTTTATTCGATTCTAGAATTCTATATAATAAAAGCCAAAGTTATTGTTGATTCTCATAGAATTATAACTAGGCCTAAGTAGGCTTATGTTCATTTATTTGAGGTCTATTCCAAGTGTAATTTAATCAGCAATAGGCTTTTTTTTATTGATTAATTCATAAACAGTTATATAATATACAATATATAATCTGTATATTTATATTTTATCGCGCTAAATTACAGTATTTTTTGTTTTTATTGTATAAGAAATAGTTGTTTTTTTTTCATTTTATTTACATTTTTCCAAAATTTCTGTTACTTTGTTTTTTATAGTATAAAATAAGGTATTGTTTTTTTTTTAACAGGGTATGGCTCTTAACTTGGAACCAGACAATGTGGGAGTTGTAGTATTTGGTAATGACAAGTTAATCAAAGAAGGAGATGTTGTAAAACGTACTGGTGCTATTGTGGATGTACCAGTTGGTGAAGATCTTCTTGGACGTGTTGTTGATGCCTTAGGTAACACCATTGATGGCAAAGGACCGTTGACATCTAAAACTAGGTATCGTGTGGGTATCAAAGCCCCTGGTATCATTCCGCGTGTATCAGTACGAGAACCTATGCAGACTGGTATTAAAGCTGTGGACTCGCTTGTACCTATTGGTCGAGGTCAGCGAGAATTGATTATTGGAGACAGACAGACTGGGTTAGTGTAATTACTTGTAAGATTATAATATGATTTTAATTATAATTTGTATGTAATATAGTAAAACTGCTTTGGCTATTGATACCATTATCAACCAAAAGAGGTTCAATGATGCCACAGACGAAAAGAAGAAACTTTATTGTATCTATGTTGCTATTGGACAAAAGAGATCAACTGTTGCTCAAATTGTAAAAAGATTGACAGACACTGGTTAGCATAAATATTTATAAAAAAAAATTAATATTTTGGATCAAAATGTTGCTTGTTTGTTAAAATTAAATTTTCTTTTTTTTATTACAGGAGCAATTAAATACACCATCATTGTGTCAGCTACAGCTTCTGATGCTGCTCCCTACAATACCTTGCCCCATACTCAGGATGTGCAATGGGTGAATTTTTCAGAGATAATGGCAAACACGCTCTTATCATTTATGACGATTTGTCCAAACAAGCCGTCGCATACCGTCAAGTATGCATACATTTCCTAATTACTTTGCTTCATAAAATGTATCAACTATTATCATTTTAATTAGATGTCTCTGTTGTTGAGACGTCCACCTGGTCGTGAAGCCTATCCTGGTGATGTCTTCTACCTTCACTCCCGTCTTCTGGAACGTGCTGCTAAAATGAATGAAACTTTGGGCGGTGGATCTTTGACTGCTCTACCCGTAATCGAAACCCAAGCTGGTGATGTGTCTGCCTACATTCCCACTAATGTCATTTCCATCACTGATGGACAAATTTTCTTGGAAACTGAATTGTTCTACAAAGGTGTTCGTCCAGCTATTAATGTTGGTTTGTCTGTATCTCGTGTCGGTTCTGCTGCCCAGACTAAGGCTATGAAACAAGTAACTTGTTTTTTATCATTAATCTTTTTATAATTCAACAATTATTCTGTTTGTAGGTGGCCGGTTCAATGAAATTGGAATTGGCTCAGTACCGTGAGGTAGCTGCTTTTGCCCAATTCGGTTCTGATTTAGATGCTGCTACTCAACAACTTTTGAACCGTGGTGTTCGTCTGACTGAATTGTTGAAACAAGGACAGTATGGTATGAAAAACGATAAATATTTTTTATAGTATAATTTATTATCAAAGTATAATTTGTATACAGTAATTTTAATTAATTAATTAAATAATATTAATTAATTTTTCCAGTACCAATGGCCATTGAAGAACAAGTTGCTGTTGTCTACTGTGGTGTACGAGGATATCTCGATAAAATGGAACCATCGAAAATCACTACTTTCGAGAAGGAATTCTTACAACACATCAAGTACTGTTTATGAATTTGTTGACCAATGCATTTATATTAATCTTGTTTGTATGTTTTCAGGTCCTCTGAGAAATCGCTTTTGGAGAGTATTGCGAAAGAAGGAAAAATCACAGATGAAACTGATGCCAAATTAAAAACCGTTGTCACAAATTTCTTAGCTTCATTCAGTGCTTAAGTATTTATGCATGTTCAATAATGAACAGTTAGTTCTCTGATGTTTCCAGCTCTTTTTATAAAAGGGTTATTGTTAAGCCTACTGTTGTTCATAGTATCATAGCCATTAAATTTATATTTACTTTACCCTTTTATATAAATTGGATTACAATCAAAGAACGGGATTTCCACAATAATTAAATTAGTAATATTTTGTTGTTGTTTTTTTTTTTTTTTTTTCAAAAATTATTTTAATTATATATTTTGGACAAAATTAAGGCATCACTATAGTTCACACACTGTTTAAAGGTAATTTTTTATTTGAACAAAAACATTTGAAAATTACAACAAATTGTAAAAACAACAATAGTAATTATTCATGTTTTTCCATTTTATTATTTTGAATTTTTTCATTTGGATATATTATGGATAATACTAATTGCACTGAGCTGAGTAAAAGTGCAATGGAACATTGAATCTGAAATAATTGCATAACAGCTTTGAAAACACCTATTATAATTGGGTTAGAACATTGTTTACTTACGAAAATAATTAAATTTTGAATATTCACACTATACATCAACCATAAAACACAAAGAACTATAGTATTTATCAGTATTGGCTTAGGATGTCCCGACCATTGTTTTTTCTTAATTGTTTGTCTCTTTACACATATATAAAATTAATGAAACATTAATAAAAAAATAATTATAATAATATATATATGTGTGTGTGTATACTTACAATGGATAACAATGGCCAACCGATTAATGACAAGTGTACGACTGATACCATTGTTGGGAATCTCGTTAGGACTAGTTCTTTTGATTCTAGAAACGAGTATGTCAACAAAGCTATACTTAACAATGCAGTCTTAAATATTGACACCATTACGTTCTTCTGCATAGTACAAAAAAACTCGATTATCGGATCGGACATGCATAGTACATAGTTATTCGATTGCTGCAGGCGATATGATAATTTTAGTATTGAACGGTACCTTTTTACTGGAGTAGTTCCAATAAAGCAACAAGTAACATGTATTAACTACTAGTCCCATTGCGTGAACGACCATAATAGTCTGTAAATTCAGTAAAAACCCCTGACGAACAAATAATGAACTTCTGGAAATTAAATACCATATCAATAACGGCTGCAGTTTTGCATAAGGTAAGTGAATATAATCACCTAAAAATTGATCCAATGAATGTAGACGCGTTTATGTGGTCGGACGACTTTTTGTTCACAATGTCCTTGCACACTAGCCTATATCCGATGAATTCATTGACAGAGTAAAAATGTTTTATCAATTTGAAAAAAATACCAAAACGATTTGTCTATTCAAATGTTTACAAATGTAACCTATTCCGATCGGTGTGCTCGAATCGGTTGACAGAACTCCCTTTACTATTGTTTTTAATATTTTTTTTTTTAATTAAGACGATTTGAGTCTGTGACGGAAATAACGCAACGACGTTGCGTCGTTATTTATCGTTTTAGAATATTTTTTCGATCCAAGTCGTTTCCGCGTTGAGTATAGTTTATTCGATAACGTGTCTTAACCGTACGCGGGTTGATAACGATTGTTCATTGGATTATCGTATGATGACCGTTACTTTATCTTGGAATAAAAATTGGGACGTTTTTACAAATATTTATATTGGAAAACGTGCGTTGATGCAAACACGATTAATATAATAATTTTCGAGTCCGGACCCCCCCTCCTCAGCACTAACATTGACACGTATAACAATAAATGAATATAAAATTCTCAAAAAACTTGCATAAATATTTGATTCCGTAGTTATGACTTTTTGATTTTAAATTTGTAAATTGGAGGGAATTAAAATAATATGCCAATGCATTATCAAAGAATAAGATACTGTATTAAATCACCAGTAGCGCTGAAACCGCAAAATGCCCATATACACTGATAAAGTAGACACATTTGCAAGCCATCCCATTCTACAACTCCCATGCATCGATGGTTGCCAGTTCGTTAAATTTGATAATTTTGAGTTAATTTTTAAATAGTATACGAATATTGTATTATGTTGTAGTATTGAATGTACTAGTTCCAAATTTTTAATGTGTTGAGCCATGGGTAGAGTTAATATACAGTATTTCAATTTTTGTTTGTATTATATAAGTATTTTACCATATAAAACCATGCAGTAATTTAAATTGTTAGAAATAAGACACTGGTTGCAATTTAGTTTAATTTTTTTAATTTTTTCCAAATTTGCTGAAAGAAAATCTTAAAAAATTACATTAATAAAAATTTCACATTTTTTTTAGTAAAATTAAATTTGAAGTCATGTACCAACTTTCTTTTAATTTAAAACCATAATTAATAATTTTAATATATTTGTGATCTAAATTTTTAGACCCATAGCAATTTAAATTTTTAAGTCATGAAACTATAAATACTTTGAACTATCAGAAAAATTAAAACGTTAAAATTTTAATTTTTAGGTAATCAAATTGGTAATTGAGTGATTTTTATTTCAAGTTACCAAATTTTGTGGTTTTCTAGTTGAAATGAAATTAAAAATAGTGGAATCAATGAATGCCTGTATGGTTAAACTAATGATATGCTAGTTACAATATCTATATACTGTTAAAAATTAAAATTTTTAATTTAATTAAAAATATAATGTTTAATATTCATTATTCAACAATCAAGTTTTAATATTTGATTACTAATTTGTTAATTTCCAATTATACAGTAATAAAACAAATGTGTTCAAATTAATTTCTTTCATTTATAGTATTTATTGTTATTTTGGTAATCATATAAACTGAATTATGAATAAAAATGTTGAAACAAACTATGTCATTTAAAGTTTAGGTACCTATTATATTTCAAATATTGTCTGTTGATATTAAACTACTTGAATAGAATAACAGATTACTGAAAGACAAAGGCTGCATATTTATTTTTAAAGAATTATTGAAGTTAGGGTTTTTCAACTGAGTCAAATTGAATTAATTCTGTAAATAAATTCAATCAATGATATCCATTAATTTTTATTTTTTCTATACTTTCGGTACAAAATAGTTTCACGCAATATGTATACACAGTATATAAAGACACTGTATTATACAATTTTATACTGTAATATAATACTCGTTAACACTGATCAGAATAATATTTTAAGGTGCGTAGAAACATAACAGTTAAAGGATAAAGATTCAGCATATTCTTACCCACACCCACAAAAACATTTGTAATGCTTGATTCGCTACAATTAAGATGAAGATGGTTTATTTTATCGAACCTCCACCCCTCTCACCAACGAAAAAATCCTGGTTGCACCACTGTTCTCAATCAAACAATCTGCTTTTATATTATTAGAAATCACAAAAACCTTTCATATATATATATAACGAATTCAAAATGCGTAAGGAACTTAGAGATTCGAGTTATCGAATTAAATATTAAGATTATTGATTTATACGAAACTCTATTTAGATTTTTGATTGTCGAATACATTTATAATATATATGTACGCGTTACGAATGTAATATTTAACACATTTGAAATGGGCGTTAGACTCGATTTTATTTCACCTCAGTGATGGTCATACGGTGGGAGGGGGATGAGGGGATGCTCATGACTTTCTTGTTATTATGTATTAGTATTATTTATTAATAATTTTAAAAAATTATGTTATTAAATTATAAAAAGGGGTTCGCGTTCGCCCTTGCCACAGACGAAGTATTGAATGAATTGACACAAAAAAAAAATAGATTTAATAATTTAATTATAATAAAATGATTTGATAAAGTGAATTTATATCCTTAAATTATGACTTATGTTTTTGATGATCAAAGTTCATGTTGAAAAATCTTTCTCATTCCCCTCCCCCATATGACAAAATAATTTGACCGCCACTGTTTCACCTTATAATATACCTATATAATATAATATATATTATTACTACAGTATAATAATATAAACGCCAGTTTCACCGTTATTATGGAATATAATTTTCCCCGATTCGAACACCAGATGACTAACCGGCATGATCATTACCATTCAGAGTAAAAATACAAATCGACGTGCAACATTGTCTCTAAAATATTGACAACGACGAACGTTATGTTATCAAATAATTTTAAGTATTTTATGTTAAGTTTTTATTAATGTGACTCATACTTAGGCCGATGGCATTTACGCGAGATTAGGAGTCTAGAAATAACACCGTGACATTATCGTTTATATTAATTGTCACAAGGCCGTATTTAGAAACATTGTGTAAAAGAGTCCGTTGAATTATTTTACTTATTTCTGACCTAAAATTGGTAAAAACAAGATTTAAGAAATCAGTATAAATAACTATATAGTACAATGAGTATATACTTATTTTGAAAAATGTTCCTGAAATTTCGTGAAGAAGGGCTGGAGCCCTCTAAGTCCCTCCCATAAAATTGCCCCTGAATTGGTACAATTACATTAGGTAGACGCTACGAGTATCACACCCGTACACAGATCGTTAAAACAATTAAAAAAAATAAAACATATGACTGCAATGACATAATGTCATACTCTAATATCCGCGGAATGAATGCAAATTTCAAATCGATTTCTCTATGTAAACACTTTTATTAATTAGAAAATGGATTTTTGAAACGTCGCGGTCATAGTATTTATTTACACGCGAACACCTTGCAGGTTAATATTCTTTTACGGTAAAAATGACGTTCGACGTAATATTTTTGACTACAAAACGGAATAATTATTTACAAATATTTCGACTATTGTCGAATTGCTAGAACTAATGCGGTTAGTATTAAGTTTCCAACCTCAAAACGTGAAAAAACTCAATCGTTTTGCGCCACTTGATCAATCTGGTGGTGATGAAAACGAGATTGTCCATACTGGGTGCGGTCCAATAATACTTACAAAGGTGTCAACATCATTGCGGTGGAAGCACAACCAGCCGACGCCGACACTGCTTTCACGTACAGTTCATACATATCAATATTATTGCGATAGAAGTCGAGTGAGTAGCTGGAATAATAATGTGTTACGGAATGATTGATAAATATCAAAATTGTGAGACACGTTTATAGAATAAACCACTCGAGCCAAATGACAAACACTCAATAGATTAATTGTGAAAATAAAATAAAGTGTAATCATTAATCTAATAAGTAATTCTTATATAACATAATTTTTAAAATTAAGATATGATTATTTAAAATAGGAACAGGTACATGGCCGTTATTTTTTTCCAATAATTATTTTTAGAGGTTTACATTTATACATTTGAAATAAAAAAAAACAATCAATTTTTTTGTTTCAACACGAGATTGTATATTTCAATGTGATAAACAATAACCAGTTAAAAAAAACATATTTATCGCTCAACTTAATTCATATTATATAATTATAAAGGTAATAAATATATAATATATCTTAATATACACAGCATAGTCATCTCAGTGTATACTACATGAATTCTTCATAGTCGTCCAACGTATACGCTGAAAATTCGTTGTAATCAGGAATCTGAAACAGCAACAATCAGTTAGTTTTTCAAACCATTTATTTTGAATATTTATTATAACAAGACATGATTTAGCATTTAACTGTTTTTTTATTTTCAAGAAAACTCAATATATATATTGTAATATCACATTTTGTTTAGAACATAAATCGTACCCACACAATACACTAGGTAGGTAATTCATTTCTATACTTGAAAATTTGTAAAAAATAACATTTTAAAATTATACAAAACAAAAAAACTTTATATAAGGTTTGACGATTAAAATACTCATTATAAATTGACCCATAAATACAAAATATAAATTTTTAAAATTAAGACTTACAGTACTGTTGTCAAGTCGCAGTTTAGCTTTTCCTTTGCCTTTATTTTTTTTGTTTTTATCACCTTTTTCTGCTTTCATTTTTTCTATACTCATATTGTCCAAAGTTGCTTTCAACTTCCTCAAGTCTGTTACAGATACTAAAACCACAATATTCATATCCCTCATTATACATATTCACTGAATACTAAGATGAATTAAAAATTGAAATTTCACTGAACTTACATGTAACAGATAGATTTCTAATAAGGTCTTCAATAAAATCAGAATAATAATCAGATTTGGAAAAACTTTGTATTTTCTTCTGAAGTGCTTGTTCAAAAACTGCAAAGTCTTCTTTGGATTTTGGATTCATTCTATCTATCGAATCTTCATCAGCTTCATCAACACCTAACATTTCTTTGGCTACCTCCAAATCAGCTTCTTCTTGAAGTTTCTGTTGTAACAGCTTCTTTTCTTCTGGCGTCATGTTTGAATTTTCTTCTGCCTCCAAAAACTTACGCCTCATTTTTTCATTTTCAATTTTTTGTTTTCGCTAAAAATAAAGTAATATTATTAAAATGTAAATCACAAGTTACTTCTATTTACATAATTTTGTTTATTTTTATTTTATATAGTCTTACATTCACTAAAATGTTTAGAGGTTGATAATATTAAAATAAATTGCACTTGCATAATTTTAAATCACTGAAATTATATTTCCAATTGAAAATCTTTACTTAATATGTCAATGCCAGTAGTGGTGTCAACATGTAGGAGCCTATTTTGTATTACAACTACATTAATGTGGATATGGCCATAAGCATTTGAAATTTATGTCGGCATTTAAACATTTTAATTAGCAATATATAGATTAATTACAAATTACAGGTACCTCTCTTTCTGCTATTTTTTGTTCCAATTTTGATTTTGTTTTTTTCTCAGAGACTTTTGTTTCTGGTTTTTTTATTTCTTCTTCTTCTGCATCCCAACTATCCTATACACACATATAGAAAAATTATATAAAGATCAATTTTATTTCAGTTCAAATAATAGTGAAAAGTAACTAAAACATTGATTCTGTTCTTAGACCCATTTAATCTTACAAGTTGACTAACCTTTATATTTTCCTCTTCGTCTTCGCCTTCCCATTTGTTTAGCTTAGCGCCACCAACAATGTCTACAGGGATGATGGGCTTGACGGGTTCGAAATTATCTGTGTCTGAAACATTATATGGTAAATTAACCGACCGCTGAAATTTACATCACGGACACATCATTACAATATGTATGCATGACGATTTATTTTTAATAATATTCGTTTTAATAATTAGTTAACGATAATTAATCAACGCTCACCCCACTCCATGATCACGTGTATCCCTCAAAACGTTTTCCGTCGTGCGTGGCGAACCTACGGCGCAATACGTTTGTCAGAAAGGACTGATGTGGACCGTTACCGACGTAAGAATAATGTAGTGCGATTTGTATACAGCCGACGTTCCGTTCTGCCGATTCTTCGTGTTAAACATAACAAACGGGAGAAAATTTGGTAAAAACGTATACGTATCGCGTGAGCAAACACAAATTCGGCGATTCGGTTCTGGCGAAATTTTATCGTTACCAACCCATGGACTGAATAATATTACTCGCGAGACACGGCTAACAGTGTGGCCGTACTACGGTCTTGAAAACGCGCCGCGTGTGACACGACGTCTGCACTGTCGCATTGTTATGCCTTATACTTACTGCTGCGTTCTTATCACACGCGTGGACCTTCCTTGTGGAATGTTAAAAAAGTATTCTTCCAATTAATCGAATGAGTGTTCTACATGCGATCGAGTTAATTTTGTAATCTTTACCACGACGTTCGTCCAGTTTGTCTGGTCGTTAACGTTTATTATTCTATTTATATCGTTGTATATTATATATTTATCTTGTTGGAACTTTACAAACGGAACAAAAACCGATTTGAGAGATTCTGAAGTGAAACTAAGACTAAGCAGATGTCTATTACTCTAATATTATCGATAATGAAGAGAGATTTATTTTCGTATATTTGAATAATCGATTTAAATTGTTCAAAGGTCACGTGTCTCGATTGCACCACAAAGTACTTGTTGTAACAGTTGGATATTGGACCATTCTCATTGACCATAATACTGTATTAATTCCATCGCTAAATATACAGCGTGTTTGAAATAAATACAACTTGTTAATAATTTACGTCTTGTTCAATCGATTTAATTATTATTTTCTGTTAAATACTATCGTATCACGTATTTGTATTTAATGGTCTTTTCAAATTTCTTATTTTTTTATGTATCCAATAAAAACAAACATGCTAAACAAAACCTTTAGCTATTTACATAAAAACAATTAATTTCGTGGCTTAGTGTACAATGTATAATTTATCATTGCCATTGGTCCATAAACTTTTATAAGTAAATAGTTTATGACATTTTTTGTATATTCTTGTTAAATATCACACACCAGCACTTTTACTTTAATAGTTCATGATGTTAATTACCTATCACACCATTTATCGTTGCTTTAAAACAATATGTACACAATACAAATTGTCTTAATAAGCATCATAAATAACATTTTCCTCTTGTAAAAAAAATTAAAAATAATCAATCAGTTATTATCCTGCGATAAGTTTTATTTTACATCAAAATTATAATCAAGAAAAAAAACCTTTGAACTATCACTTATATGAATTATTATTCAATTTTGAGATTATTTAATAGATAATAATATATTAAAATTATTATGGTGCAATGTTTGCATTAAATAAGCATAAAGAATGATTAGGTGTAATATTATATGTATTTAAAATTTAATAAATATAAACAATTACCTACTTTTTTTGTTTTAATAGTACTTTAGTTTATCTTATGAGAAATTAAAAATATAATTTTTAATTTGTATGATAATGAATCCCAGAATAAACAAGTTTTTTGTTTTTCCACTTTGCCCATTAATTGAACTGGTAGTCATCATTTGGTTCTTCCCTGAAAAAAATTATAATTATATGGGGACAAGTTAATTGATTCATGTTTTCTATCATGCTAAATTAAGTATAATTTTTAGTTACAGATTATACTTTAATTTCAAACATTTCTTTTCAATATTTATCTAATTCAAGAAATTACACACTTGTGTAATTTATATATTATCAAAATCAAGTCTTAGAATTTCTAATATTATCCTATTTATACTACTCACATTTCAATCCAAGATAATGATGGCAACAACAAGCCAATAATCGATCAAATACTCCACAATCACGGACAGTGGGTTCGCAATTTCTAGATCTTACATAACAAGTGTGTGCGATGTAAGGGAACACTTCTGTAAATTAAATATTTCAAATTAATTTATTAATACTTTCAGAAAATAAGAAATGTATGTATAACATATACCATGGTATTTCCTTTGACAACAACAATGATCATTGATGACCGCAGCCGATAGACAATATTCAATTTCTCTTTGGGTGCACTCCTTGCAACCTGGTCCTATCACTAATGCAATACGTATAATTCACATAAAAGTATTATACACAATAATAATCATTATCATTGGTTCCTACTTAGGTCTGGTACAAGATGTTGAATAGCGTTTTTAGCATTCTCCAAAGTGACGCTGTGTTCAATTAATAAATGATCATTTGATGGATTTGTATTACCATCGGGAGCACTCAAAACACCAATAAACAGTAAACTCAACAACAAATACATGATGTGCAGCTGTGTGACAACTGTTCATAAATAAGTACTACCATGCTCAGAATCCAATAAAAATAATGTTATGTCATGGTATGTTTGGTTATTTTCACTTTTCATTATCAATTTGTCACGCAATGAAATATAGAAAAAAAAACATTACAAATCTTTCTACTGTTTAAATCAAAAGAGAAATTATTTCATTGTAATATTTGTATTTTATTTACATCAACATATATAAATTATTTAAGAAATATCAAATACAATCATTTTCAAGTAATACTTAAATATGTTTAAAAAAAAGTTAACAAATGGACGGAATTAATTTCAACTTAATATTAATTCACAGTATAAAATCTGATATAAATTTATTACAATTTCATGATAAATAAATGTTTAAAATAAAAAATGAATGAATTAGTTAAATTAAATGCATATAATTCTATCTAAATTGACAGTTTAATACATAGTTTATAATTATTCTTTTGCTTTTAAATAAATAAATACTTATAAATACATATAATAAATGAACATTTTTATACATATTTTAAAATTATAATTGTAAAGCAAAATGGTTAATTATATATCTATGTTATTAAATATACTTAGTAAATATTAAATTACAAAATAATTGTTCTTAAATTTATCTTAAAAAAAAAAAAAAAATGAGATTTGAAAATATTAGTTTGAAAAAATAATTTTTTTACCATACTATTTCATTATTTTGTTAAAAGCTTAAACTTATTTATTATATTATTTTAATATAATTTGTATTATATTTTCAACATTTGTTCGGACGGAATTTTCTTATAATAAGAATATAAAAATATAAAAATAAAGTAATTCAATTTGTATGGTACTAAAATATTCATAAAACAATGATATAAAATTAATAGAATATATTTATGTTAAAAAATAAAATTGTTTGGTACATGTAAATTAACTAATATGATAATTTTGGTTGGTATTTTTAAATAAAAAAAAAAATTAAGTGCAAATATTATGGACGTACAAAGGAATATTTTCTTCAGGTATTGACAAAAGTATCTAGTTTAAAATAAATAATTTATAATATTAATAAATTATAGATTAACAAATGAAATTATAATGATTTTAAAGTATACTGATGTATTTAAATTATTGAATTTAAAGTTTATTATTGTATTTTATAAGTTTTAAATATGTTAAGCCAGTAACAAAAATGTACTATTTAATATTAAAATTTCTAGTGACTTGTTCATAAATTGGAATATTATTTTTGATTTAAATATTTTGTAGTTATATTTTTGGCATAAAATAATAATTAATTTAAAATGATTCCAATAAATATTTTTATTTGAAATTGTTAATTTTATGTATAAAAATATTATTTTAAACCAGTCTTCGAATTACTTACTATATTTAAAAAAATGTTTAGATCTTTAAATGATTTTAATTAATACTTCAAGAAACTAATTAATTGTATTAAGTGTGTAAATTGCAATTATAGTGACAACAGAGATCAATGCAGTTGGAATGGTTAATTGAATAGCAGTGTTGAAAATAGGACAGTAAGGACATTGACTACTACCGCATACTTCACAAATATTTAACAAATATGTTGGTAAAGCATCAAAAATTGTTTCATTGAAACGTTCTGAAAAAAAAAATTAATATTTTTATTTATAATACCAAATTATATTAAAGCTTGTGTATTACTAAAAATAAAAACAAACCTGGAGCATAATAATCATACACACGGACAGGAAGATAACGAGACATATTTGCAACAGGATACCATCTCTCTATAGTAAATTTTACACATGTTTCTGAGTCATCCAACTGCAAATAAAAAATAAAATCGGTTTTTAAACTGTATTCACACAAAAGAACATAAAAATATAATCTTACATATTCAAAATAAAATAACAGTTTTCCTGGGAAAAATCTAGCCCTTTGTAAGTTTGGAACTGTTCTTCTCAATACATAAGCATCTAAATTTTGTTGTTGCATTATATATCCTGTTGGAATAGAAACATCTAAAACAGCCAATCCAGATCTAGGGGACTCTTCGTGATATGTCCACCTACATTATAAATAATTTAGTTATTGAAATTTTAACTTTCACAATATTTGTTATTACTTTTGACAACTGCGATAAGTTATATGTGACTGATTGCGACCATGAAAATCTGCACGCGTTACTAATCCAAAAGCTCGTTCTGGAGGAGCTGTTTGGAATTTTGCAACATCAACATTGTATTGAACAGACATTTGTAAAATTGCATAACCTGAACCTTTAGCTTGCACTTTAACAGTACCCCAAGCTTGTGGAATCTAAAATAAAAATTTATAATTTAAATAAGTTAAACTCTACTTAACAATTTAAAGCAATTTTTACTTCTATTTTTTGTAACTGTGCAATATTTTCACTATTAACTTTCAATATTTTAGTTTTTCCTGAAAGTGCTGTAGCCTCAACTGTCACAGTTAATGTGAATACGTCCCTAAGTTTGTTTCTGTTTGAATACTCAATTAGAGCTTTCATAGCAATAGCAGTGTCTTGTGTGGATGCCCAACCACCATCAGTAAGTCTTTGAGAATTTAACCATTTAACAATATCGTCAACAAATGGTTCATTTCTACCAACATAAACAAGCAAAGCATATGCCGTAGTTTCTATATTAATTGAATCATATTTATATGGTAGACGTGGTAACAAAAATGGTTTCTGATTTTCCATTTTTGTTGGTGGCAAGGGTACAAATTCTTTACCCCAGTACATTAATCCACCTACAAAAAATATTAAATCAAATAACTAACTATTAAAAGATAACATTTAAAATGCTAATCTTACCTTCTCTTCTAGAAAGTCTAACTAATGTACTGGATGCGTACTCAGCAAATGATGATTTAGTCAACATTAAAGCATAAGCAACAAGAGCAACTTCATATGCATCACCAGAAACATTTAATGAATTCATATTTCTCTCCAAATACTTGATGGCACGACTTTCGCCTTGGGCTATTTTTGAGCCCAACCCCTACCATAAATATAAAATTAAATCGTATAAAAGATATAAACATAATTATATATAATTTATTGCTCACCCCTGATAAATCTTTTGCATTTGATAATGTAATGAGTACTTGGGCAGTTAATGATATATTTGAAAATTTTCGATATTTATTACCTTCGTGAGTATATGACCTGTGCGTACTGCTATTAACCTTACGGTCAGGGAACCACGAAACATCGTAAAATGAACCTTCTTCCGTTTGATGTTTCAACACCCACATCAAAGCTTTCGAAATCACCTTTAAAAAAATAATTTTAAAATATAATATAACAAACTTTTAGATTATAAGTTTTAAATATGATTTTATAAATATTTTTGTATTACCTGTGGATCAATGAATATGAAATTTTCCCATTCATAGAAATTTGCTTCTTGGAACACTCTAGCACAATATGATGTTAACCAGACACTAGGATAAGACATATTCCTAAAAAATTAATTAAATATTAGAAATACAACAAACAACTATTAAAAAAATATATATATATATACATACCAGTCACTTCCTGAAAAGACTAAATGATCCATCAGGGTTCATAAATGACAACATACGTTGATATCCGATATTCAAATGGTAAAATGATTGTTTTTCCAGTACTCTATCTCGCTGACTTGCATATCTCATATATATTTTTGTGTACAGATTAGCAGCAAAACTAAACATTGTTTGTTCAGCAGCATCCTGATAATTATAAACCAAAATTAAACAATCAGTAAAGAATATAACAAAACTTAAGTAAATTTATACCATAGGCAAATTAAGCAAAGATGTTGCATTAACTGGCATTGTTGGGAAAATTGGACCAACGACATCTCCAACTAATGAAAGATGTGCTGTGTTTGATCCATAAACATAGTAGCGATCAATACTATATGGTATGATAGGAGTTTCAGTAACATTTAGATGCAAATATTGGAAAACATATGCTCTATTACTGAGATCCAAAATCATTGACTGATGTCTATATTGAGGAACTCCATCAGACTAAGGCAATAATAGAATTTTATTTTTAGTTAAATAAACTTTAAATTTTAAATATGAACATACATCAACATGTAAAATTCTTGAGACACGATCACTAGCTATTAGGGTAGTAGCCTCAACATTAATTCTAATATCCCCAAGTTTTGTAGGTACCACAGGCAAGTAAACTGTTTCTGCATCTTGTGCTTTAATATAAATAAAAAATTGATGATCTCCATGAGAAGTTCTTGGGTTATAAGAGCTTACCTAAATACATTAACAAAAAACATATTAAAAACAATCATAAATATATTTATATGATTAATCATACTATTCCATTTTCTTCGACATGAACAAATTTATAAGATTCTGATCCAGATAAAACCACAACGGCTTCAACGCTACTACACATGTAGTTAAAAACAGTTACACGAATTCCAATCTGTTCGCCTTGTTTACAATGAGTAGGCATTTCAACATTCATAAAAAATGGCAACACTCCAATATACTATAAAATTATTTTTTAAAAATATATATAAATTCTGTATATTATTTGTATGATATACTTCTATAGGCTTTTTAATCATGCCAAATCCTTTTGTAGGACTCAAACTAAATGCAGTTATCATCCAGTGTGCAGGTCGATGGGGTACTTCTAAATCGAATATAAAACGTCCATGAGGACCAATATTAATATCTTGCCACATCCATACATTATCATAATGCCTTTGAAGATGATTGTAACGGAACTTTCGGAAGGTATTGAATTCCGTACGGTTATATAATGGACCTAACATAGAAAAAACAACAATAATTAGCATAAAAGTATATACAAATTTTATAATACTTTGTTAGTACATATATAGATATCAAATCAATTAAATAAATCTTCTCCTTCGCCTCTATTCCAGCTATTTGGGGTCGGCCATCTATGTCTTAAACCTCCACTTAATACGAGCTCCCACATCATCTATGTACACACCAACAGTCCTCATATCACACACAATCGTATCCAAACACCTCTTCTTTCTTCAACGTTCATTTCCATAACCGTTCTTACAACTACCGAATTTTCTCTTCTCATAACATGATCAAACAATCTAAGTCTATTCTTATCCACGATCGACGCTACTTCTATGCTTCCTCTTACACATTAATCCCTTATCCTATCTTCTCTTGTCACTTCACTCATTGATCTAAGTATTCATATCTCTGCTACACTCATTTTCTGCTCTATTTTCTTGTTAATCGCCTAACATTCTGAACCATACAACATATTTGGTCTGACTACACTCTTATAGAATTACCTTTCAGTTTCATTGGAATTCTCTTATCGCATAAAACACAAGACGCTTCTCTCCACTTGATCTACCCACACTTAATCCTATGTTTCACATTGTGGTCAAAACCGCCATTCATTTGTACAAAGGACTAAAAATCCAAAAATCCTTTGTTTCTTCACAACTACTTTTGACACTAGTACATGAGCCTTTGTACACATCCTCTACCACATTAATATATGTTTTTGGGATTCCTTTTCTCATTAATACCCATTTTAAAACCTCTCTCAGCACATTATCTTACACTGTCTTTAAATCTATAAGCACCATACAAAGCTTTATCTTCTTCTCCCTATACTTCTCTACAAGCTATTTCATACAAATCAATAAATCAATTTATATAAATGAATTTCTATATATATTTTTAAGTGTATTATTATTAAAACCTTACTAATATATCAACATTTTATTTGTGAATAAGTAAATATGATTAAATTGGCTTTAATTTAAACAATATAAAATTAAATTAACTGTTCAAGTAAAAAATTGAAATTACATTTATAATTTAAAATATAATTTTTTCATTAACTGATTGGTCATACCACATTACTTTTTGTCAATAAATGTAATGTTAACATGTTAACACATGTTGCTTTTCTGTATGTTACAAAAATTTAATTTTTATTATATTATTTTGTAACAAAACTTAATTTGCATATATTGAAATAATTTGTCCACCCAACAATGATTATTTAAAATATTATAGATCTAGTATTTACATAGAGCTTCATCAGTGCCATCATCACAATCAAAATGGCCATCACATTTTCTATTAGCCAAATAACAGCGTCCACTTAGACATTCAGCATAACCTAAGGTCTGGTTGCATAAACTAATTCGTCGTGGTAGAACAACATCAGTAAATACAACTATACCAGCATATCTAAAAAATAAATGTATGTTAAATAACTCAACATATTTTTTTAATATCAATATTTATCAAACTAATATTTTTTTGAGTCAAATTTTGTCAAAACTAAAAATTACTAATTACCATTATTTCTTGGTAATGTAGATATGTCCAAAAGAAATGATATTATTTTAATTAATCAAAGTTGTAATAAAATTATAAAAATGCCTTATTATTGTGATAATAAACTTCTTTCTAAATATTTTACATTACATTATTTTGACTCCCATCTCTAACAAGCAAGATTTCTTGATAAAACTATTTTAGTTTTTACAGTATTCAAGTTATTATTTGTAGTTCATAAATTTTCAATAGTAATATATGAAATCTTGTCAATATATTTGAAAACTAACATAAAATTGATGATAATATTATTTTTGTTAATTAACTTACGCAAATGTACGGTTAGCGTCTATTCCAAAGGTAGATGATGGAAAATAAACTATTTCATCAGGAGAACCTTCATGGGATAGCCATGTGTGCATAATTGTACCATTTGTATCTTCATCAAACCTTTCCATTTTTGTCAAGACCTATATCAAAATATGTAAATTAATAAAAGTATTTTTACTTTTCAAATAACAAATATACCTTTGCATATGTTAATTCATTTCCTGCTTGTAAACCATAGAATGGATAATCTAAACTAGATAATCCAACATATGCTCCTGGTTCACCATATATTGCTACTTCAACTTTTTCACCACTTCTGCTTTTACGATTGTTAATAAAAACTGTGAACTGTAAATATAATATACATATTATAATTATTTTAAAACCATTGATGAGATTATTGTAATTTCTAGTTTAAAATTATAAAAAATTAACATTTTTAATTAGTACTCACATTATTTCTAGATATTCCATTCACTGGGAAAGTTAAACTATCTGCAACTACATCTCCGAATTTGCCAACATGATACACGAGAATAGTAGCAGCTGGTGCCATTTCAGCTGATAATGTGACAGCAAATGTCCGGATGGTCGAGGCATGTGTTACTTCTTGTCCAGTTAATAATATCATACCTTTTGAGAGCAAGATATAATCAAAAGACTCCAAATAATAGTTGCTTTGTACATGGAACACTATAAACTGTCCTACCTGTAAAATACAATAAAATGTATTTTAATTATATGTAGTATGAACATTGATTATATATAATCAATGGTATGAGTGATAATAAAACAGTACCTTAGCATCTTTAGTTGAAGTCCAAACTTTAAGGTGATGTTGACTAGGCGAATAGTGTGTAAGCAAAAGTAATTCTGTATGTAATCTTTCGCCAAACATGTCTTTAAATGATGCCAGTACTCTCATTGAATCAATATCTTTTAATATTTCTGAAGCACTATTGTCATTTTCAAGGCCTATATAATGATCAAGCAATAGGTATAATTGATATTTTCCATTTATTTATTGTATTTGATCTATAGAAATTAACCTAATTCTGTACGCAAATATAATTTAATTTCAAATACTCCTTCATGATCTGTTGACATTTTCACCATTTTTGTTTCAATAGATTTGCGACCACCAGATTTCATCACCACTTCAGCAGACATATCTAAACGACCAAGTAACAACCTATATCTATCCAATGGTGATCCATCATGATGAGAAACTGTTATCTAATAATGTATACCAGTTAATAAAAATAAATAATACTATTGTGTGAAATAAAATTAATTGTTATACATACATATATAGTAAATGGCATAGCCGGTTTAAAAACTTGTGGTGAACCACCTAAAAATGCAACTCTAACAGAAGAATTGAAAAATCTTGCAGTTGAATAGCCTTCTATAATTTCATTTAAATATCTATCACCTACTGTTGCTGTTATAGTAACCTCAGTCCCTTCTAAGGTAGGAACTAATTGTTGTAACTCATATAAAGGATATCTGAATTTATATACCCCATAAAACTGAAAACATAAATATTTAAACAATTTAATAACTTGAATCTTAAACAAATAAGTACTTAATTTATTAAATTAAATTAAATATTAAAATTAAAAAATATTATAATCAACATAATTATGTAGGTAGCCAAATTACAAAAATATTTACCCATTGTTTATGTGGTACATTATTTATTCTTGAGTACTCCGATTGTTTAGGATACCACGAAGGATATTCTTCATCCTTAACAAAAAATATAATTTATAAATTAATATTTAATTATTTCTTAAATAAAATACAGATAATTATTTTAACTTACAAAACTAAAATATTTTTCAATTACAGGGCCATCAAAATGTTGAAATCCATTTTTAAGTGGTCTTACTGTTGCTTTTATAGTAAGATTTCCTTTAACTGGTCCTCCATTAGTATAATTTGCCATAACAAGACCAGTCAAATATTTATCTGAATCAAGGAAATATGCAGCCATTGTAACATTAACCTAATCAAAATATTAAATAAATTAGTAATTATAAAATTAACTGTAATACAAATATTTTTTACTTCAAATCGTGTTTGATAATATTCTTCTACTAAAAATGTGACTTCTTCAGTCTGTTCCTGAGCTACTACCTGAATGGTCCATTCTCCAAAAACTGGCTGATCAGACATTTCATAATTTAAGCTTACACATCCAAAGTTTGACTATAAAAACAAACAATATATATGAATAAAAAATTATTAAGTGAAACCTATGTGAAACAACTTTTTGGAATTAAAAAATAGTTTTAATACAGATTTCTATTTTATAAGTAAATAAATACATATAAAATTTAATTATGGATTTTGAAAAATTTTCAGTTTTAGATAAGTTTCACTATAAATAATAAATTCATACTTGTCTAGAAAGCCAACGCCTCATAATATGACGATTTGGATCTAAGATATATACATCAACAGGATTATCGAAAGCTTTTAATTCTGTATTAATTGGAATTGCTCGGAAATAAACTAAAATTATAAAATATATATTAAAATTTTTTTATCAAATGTATATTAGTTCAAATTAGTATCTAAAGTTAAAAATATTAAAAATGTACATACCAATATCAGATTGTTTATATATTGGTTTATCAGTTTGTATAAATATTGTCATTGATCGTTGTGAAAAATTCAATATAGTTTCATTATTAAATGCATATCCACCAATGACACCATCATATAACCCCTCTACTCTTAACTTATATTCACCAACAACACTAGTAGCTGGAACCTAAAATAAATTACACCAAATGTTTAATAATTATAAACTCAATAAAAAAATGTAATATTAATTCTAACCAATAATAATAATGTTTGTGGGATTCCTTCTTTAATTACACTCAGATCAGAAGCTAATTCAACTCCATTTCTTTGAATTGCAGCTCTAACAGAAATTGGTTGTTTTGCTTTATAAACAGTAACAGACACTCTGTATACTTGACCTGGTCTAACCATTCGACTTGCAACCACAAAATAATTTCTAAAATGAGCAAAAATGATATATTATACAAAAATGATATAACAATGATGGTTCCAGCAAAATAGGCATTTAGTTAACTTCAAAATAAATAATGCCCAAAGGTCAGTTATTAAATAAAAAAATTTAACAGGCAATTTATATATCAACTGTCATTATAAATACTAAATTTAGACAATCCAATGGAGAGAAGAATTAAATAAAAATTATATTTATATTGTAACTATATTTTTCAAAATAGAAGGGATTGGCTGTGGTCGAGTGAGTAAAAACATACATTTCGGCGCACTAGGTCTGCGATTCAATCCCGAGGGTAGTTAACAAGATTTTTCGCATTGGTGGTGTCAAATCTCTGGTGCAAACTGGTTATAATTATCCATCCCTGTCTATCTTTGGATTGTCCAAGAACCATCTATATTGTAACTATATTTTTCAAAATAGAAGGGATTGGCTGTGGTCGAGTGAGTAAAAACATACATTTCGGCGCACTAGGTCTGCGATTCAATCCCGAGGGTAGTTAACAAGATTTTTCGCATTGGTGGTGTCAAATCTCTGGTGCAAACTGGTTATAATTATCCATCCCTGTCTATCTTTGGATTGTCCAAGAACCATCTTCAACTCACCTAATATATGGAGGGTGCAATCTCTGAGCATATAAGTATTTGGGGGAAATAAGAGAACGTAAAAACTGTATTGATTGAACTATATTTTTCAAAATGAAAATGAAAAACATTATACTTTACAACATAAATATAAAATTCAGTTTTCAAATATTATTTCATAAACTACCAAGATGATAATCAAATTTCAACAAAATGATTTGTTTGGCAGATCATATAAACTCAACATAAGTACTTAAATATGTTTAAAATGATATTGGAAATGGGAGATAGAATAGGGGAATACAAATATTTTAGATTCTCCAATATTTAAACTTTGAATTGGCCCTTAATATTACATAAAAAAACTAAATACATACGCATCAGGAATAATAACATTATTATCAAAATTATGTTTCCAATCATACAAGGGTGATTTATCATTTTGTAATTTTGTTCGTGAATATTCATTTTCTGTAGAGACTTGATATGGATAGTCTTGTGCCAAACATAGTTTTAAGAATAAAATCAATATTAAATACATCATTTTGGAAAATCTGTAAATATAATACAATACATTAGAAGGCTTGTGTAATATAAATACTATATTCTTAACGTCATACTATAAAACAAAGATATATATATATATACAGCTAAAAAACTTTATAAAATAAAATTGAATAACTAATGTTAAAAATATATTAATTTTAATAATCTTCTCAACTGTAACAAATGAAACAAACTGTCTACAAAGCATAAAAAAAAATTCTAGTTATTATTAGTCTAAAAAATTAATAATATTCAACAGTATAAACAAATATGTATGTATATAACAAACATAGGAATCTTAATTTTTCTAAAATAATATATTTGTAACTAAAATTTGAATTATATAATCACATAAACCATATACTTATAATAAGAATACCTACGGTTATAAGTTTACAATAAAATATTTTCTGTGGTCACCTATTATACGATATATGGTAATAATTACATAAATGTAAACATTAAATTATGGTTATAACATTATCCATAGATGTATTTATTTTCAATGGTTGTAGTGATTTTGTAAAAATCAGTTAAAATAAGAATCATTGAAAAACGTGTAGTCAACTAAAGAGAATCAACAGGTAGTCGGTATATTGAAAACTCTTTGATTTCACTGTTATTGAACATATTTATATATATATTACGATTTTCTTGGTATATTACATTTTAATTCATTCATTTTACCGATGGGCAATGAATAACACTAAACGAACTTATGTTTATTGCATGTCACTTAGTCAGTCGAAAACATGAATAAAGGTAGCAGATACTGAACCAAAGGGATTATCTTATTTCCGAGATTAGATGTAAATATGTTATACAAATTACGAATTTAGGACGACGAGGCCACAAAAGTTTTAATTCAAACACTATAAACTTAAGATTATTGCTAAAAGAAAAAAAAATTAAGTGCCTACAATGGGTTTACGCCCAAACGCGACAATTACCTGATGTTCAAAATTGTTCAATGATCATACACTGCATAGTTTTAACGTATAAAAAGAGCCAATCTTTGAACGCGTAAATATTTACAACAACGAGCGAACTAAAAAAAATTAAACTTAAAACGCCGACATATAATAAGAAATTAATTATTAACCAAACCCACAAATGTAAATTAATTTTGTTTACTAAACAAAAATTCAACGTAACCTGAACAATGTCCCGTGTGAAGATATTTAACAGACAACAGACAGCGCTGGCCCCGCCCCGGTGACCGTCGGTTGAATTTGATAAAAAATGTTCGAGAGAAAAACAACACGTCTGATGGCGACCTCTAGTGAATTGTTTCTGTTATTTTTTTTTTTACGTTTTTACTCGTTTTAGTGATATCCACAGATGTCGTTTCATAATGCGGTGTGCGCGTTAAAAATGCCATTTACCGATGTTTTTCTGGCATAAAATCTCACAACAGGTATGACGGTTTCGAATGTGTTCCTGACAGCGTATTTACGCCGTTATTTCTACTTGTCCCTTACGTCGTAACTACAGTCCACATATTATACTGTTATTTATAATGTAAACTGTGCCGACCAACGATCCAAACTTAAAAGTCTAAAACGATGTTGGCAAAATCATGACTTGAAACCCAAACGGATACATAATTAAAAGTATCTATACAATACATTAATACACGTTATGCATTTACAACACAAACTAGGCGTGCACAGTACATACTGATGACTGCGAGGGGAATAGTCGAATAATTATATATTATATATATATATATATAATATAACTATATTATATAGATAACTATATAATATATGATAATCTGTCCATATACACATAAACAACTTTATTATACCTAAACACGCATATTGGGTGTCCTCCGTTGTTTTCGAAAATAATATATACATAATATATAGCTGTACGGAGGTATGTTATATTATTTACAAAGGGCATTGGCTTGTAAAAAACGAAATAAATAAATATTTTTTCTTTTTTTTTTTATTGTTTTTTACGGATATTATCAACCAATAATAATGTGATGTAGATATAATAAATATATGAAATTGCGTTAAACTTCACCTATGGAAAAACGAAATATTACTATAGGTATAGTTCGCAAATCGCAGTACGTTAATATTTAATATTGGGTATATCATCCATTATTATGTCGACGTGTATAATAGATCGACACGAACGTTGGAATAAATAAATTAGCAGTTGCGGGGCGTATGAATGAAATTAATATTTATTATGATTATAACGAGGGTGTGTTGCGCGACTATGCTACACCACAATTATTAAACGATATAGCTAATAGTGTATAATGATGTATTGAAGGTACCTATAATTTCGATCAATAATATACATTTGATATGACATTTGTATTGTTTTACGTTAACTAAAGAGTAAATAACTATAGTTTAACTTTTTTGTTAACGAATATTTGTGGAAAAAAAAAGTGATACTCGGAATATTATTGTCAACACCGCAAATCTTTAATTTTTATAGCACGCGTTTTAGCTCTAATATCACATTATCTTAATTAAATTTATTCTGTATGAAATTTTAATTAATATTATATTTCGTCGATTACGACACATTGGTATATGTTATTTTTTTGATGATTTGTAGTTGTATTCAATTCTTTCTGTTTTCTTATGTATTTTTTTTTTTAGAATTTTAAAAACAAAACGTTTACATAATCAATAAGGTTTTTTTTTGTAATATGACGCCTATAAAATAATTTCGAACATCAGTTATTTATTATTTTTAATGCTGACCACTCGTATTATATGGAAAAATGTTTTTGTTTTTCTTACGTAGCAGAAAATACCAAGAACTGCACATTATATTTACACAATAATGAATATCATTTATTCAATTTGTGTAACGCGATCCGTATTATATATGATAATGAACACAATTGTTATAGATCAACTGGTCTTCGGATAACCGGTCTTTTTTTATTATTTTTAAATCACATAATAATCTTAAACTACTTAAATATCTCAATATTTCAATATAAATCAAGTAATATAATATGTGATCGTGGATATCCTTTACTCAGAGACAAATGGATGATTATCTGTGAAGCTACTCAGACAAAAATTTCAAAAAATATAAAATTCCATAGTCATTTTTTCGCAATACACAAATTATAACAGTTACACCTAATTATAGTTACCTATAGTACATGGACACAATACATATATGATCATGTATCATACCTTAACCCTCTACACCAAATTGTTCAAAGACTTGTTCAACGATTAAACTGTTTCTAACGGTTTTTAATGAAATGTTATAAGTATGTAAAGAAGTATTTTTTAAAAACATTAACATGTAGTTTAGAAATACAATTATTTAAACATTTACCGTATAATTAACTGTTCGTTGTTGCAGACTGCAATTATTTTATAATATAATAGGTTTAACTTTGACACAAAAAATAACCAAACACGACGCAATTTTGACTAATTCTGTATACCTATACCTACCTATATGTCTCTACTCTAAAAATGTTCTTAGTGAAAGTATGAAATAAATTTAGTATAATGGTATGATTTATTATACTTATATTTACTGAAGTAATTACACTGTTTTTGATAAATACAATTATAATTATATGATATATAAAATTCAATTTTTTTTTTTTTTGACAGTAATATTTCAATATATTTTTATCGTTGACTTTCGTAATGTGTCTATAATTATTAATTATCTATATAATATATTACAATTCATAAATGCTCATTTCAGTTAATTTCGCTGAATATATTGCATTTTTAATTGTGAATTTATCTATATTTGTTTTAAATATGACTCATGAGTTCATGACTTCACATGTTAATCTCGTTTTGAATAATCATTTAGTTCTATTTAATCTTATTATAATTTGTAACTATATCTTCATACATAATACTTATATACAAGGCTGGGCATTAACGAGTTAAAAGTTAAAATTAAGTTAAAACGTTAATTAAGTTAATTAACTCGTCATATTTTTGCAAATTAACTTTTAACTTGAAAAGTTACTTTTTTTAACTTAACGTTAACATTTTACAAAATTATCTAAGTTAAGTTAAATTTTATTCGAAGAACAATGTAAATTTTTGAATGATTTTTAACAAAATACTTGTTTTTATTTTATAATATAGAATATTTTACAATAACACATACGTGCTATTATTTATAGTATGTAAAAACCCAAGTCACGAGATTTATTGAGTATAGTACTTAAATATAAGGCCGGGTTCACATAGACGCGCGGGTGAACGATGTATAGGAAAACCGTATATTTCAGTACGCGCGTTCATGTAAACCCGGCCTTATAATAATAAGTGTAGGTTTGTAATAGGAAAACCCGATATCGATGCACACACGCTACGTAGTCCCTTAGCCATTCGGGATGAAAAATAATTTAAATATAAAATATAAATAATAAAATATACGTAACTACCCGCGCATAAACAGTTGTCATATTGTAGTAATTTATCACTTGTTTCTAATGTTTTCCAAAATAATAAATACAGAATAATAATTATTGGCCAAAGTCTGTTATAAATTTAATGTGTGGTAACTCAATAATTCAAGCTGGACTGTATTATTATTTATCATTTTTAAGAACAATAGAAGTGTTAACAAGTAAATTAAAGTGTGTACCCCAGGGGTGTATTTAAAGAGTAATACAGGGGGGGCTAAAGCCTAAATCCCCAAAAGTTATAGGTTTTATATTATATTATAGAGAAATAGTCGATTGGGGTGATAAAGTATGCTGTAGAGGGGTTAATCTCCCCCCTCTAGACCCCCTTAAATACGCCACTGGTATACCCTGAAATCTTGGTAGCGTTCTCATTTTATTTGTTTAAAATCAGAAAATTTTAACTTTTAACTAAGTTAAATTACTTTTTTCCAAAGTTAACTTTTAATTTTTAAAGTTAACAAAACAATATTGGTTAACTTTTAACTAAATTATTTTAAATTAAATTAACTTAACGAGTTAAAAAAAATTGTTAACTTGCCCAGCCTTGCTTATATATACTAGTATATACTTTCACAACAAAACAAAACATAACATAACATACTACTATAATTTATAACTCAACTGTCTATTGTCTAAGAATTTCTACGAATAAGTTTAGGGAGGTATAGTAAATAAAAATAAATAACTCAAATAGCAAAGAAACCTCATTTATAATTATTTGGGAATTTTATAAAAAAATTATTCAGAAGACGTAGTGGAGAACGCGACTTTTGACGTAGCATACGATAGAGAGAAATGAAAAGGAATTGACAGCGATTATTCTTAATGGACCGGAAAGCTGAAAAAGAAGAAGAATAATATTCGACATAACTAGTCATATTTATAATTGGTATTAAATAATTTATAAATAATTATTATTTTACTCCAGTTGTCTTCATCTACACTTAACTTTAGTAATAAATAGGCATATATTCGAATACGACCGATAAATTTGATCGTATGAGTAATATAAATTTACAACATGATTATAAATATAGTAATCGATACTCGGCAGGGAGGTTCTAGGCTAGAGGTATAGTTTGTGAATCGTGATGAGATCATTGTTAAGGTATTTTTCAAGGTCAAAGATTCTTCAAAACCAGTATTTGAATACAGATTACGCAATATATATATATAACGTCTATCAATGTGTCCTGTAAAAAATTAAAAATATTCTAATAGCTTTGTTTGCTATGGTGTAATATATTGTACCGAAAACTTGAATAATACGCAATTTCAAATATATTATATTAATTTTATAGCAACAATAAAATAAATCAATATTATTTAGATTAATAAAATTTAAGTATTTAAGTTTATATTGTCATTGTTATAACTTAGGTAATTATAGTCATTTTCCTCGAAGTTTCTATCTGAAATTTAAAAACATAAGTATATTACAATGTTACATGTTAGTTTGAAAGAAGGGAAATTTTATATTTATGACAGAAATTTAATGACACATAATTATAACTTAAATGTATGTATATTTATAAAAATTGTGTTGAATAATTATTTTAAGAAATTGAAATACAAGAAGAAAATTATTTTTCAAGGATACTTGTCGTTATAAAATAAATAACCTTATAAGTATTTGTTTTTAAATAAGTGAGATATTATAAAATAATTTTAATCGTTGAAAACAAATTGATAATTACCTGGTATGTATGTTTAGCTTTCAATCTTAAATGTGAACTTAAGAAGGGGGTTATAGAGCTAAACACACACATATATATAATTTAATTTATACATTTGTAACATATGAACAGTGAAAACAATTATTTAATAGACCAAACATCAAATATGAGTAAGGTAAGGTTTGTCTGTTAATTAAAAAAAACCATGTAAATTAACATAGTCAGCCGTTAAGTTATCAAAATACAAAATAAAGTATACACGAACGCCTGCAATTTAATACAGAATTGAATAATTCGAATTATAAAATATTCTGTAGGTTGTAAAAAAATTAAATCCACTTTTATATTAAAGAGTAACGCTAATATTTGTTATTTTCGTTGGTCGTCGTCGAGATCACGCACCTCGATGAGGCAAAGAGTTTGAGATATAAATTTAACAGTTGGATTGGAAAACATTGAAGCCATTTCGTCAAGGGCGTTAACAATATTCATTATATATATATATATATATATTATGGCCTTGTACATCGAACATTCGATATTTGGTCTGGTCCCTATTGTTAGTTCAATGTCTTTGAGACTCATAATATCAATTTCTAGAATAAATACACAACAAAATTTGAATTTTTAATTACTTACCTTAAGTACATAATACAGTATATCCGACATCTTTTACTGTAAAGTGAGGCAATAGATGTATACAAATTGAACGTTTTATTGCGATATACATGTAAAATGTATATAAAAATGCATATTTAAACATTTTAATTATAATATACACAACATAGTATAGGTTACTTGTATTATTTTAAGAACTTTTCTCAAAAGCATATATTTTCCACGACCTATTGTCATTTTTAAATGTTTTCAAAAAAAAAACCAATAATCATCGATTAAATAATACATCTACGGGTAGTTATAATTAATATAATTAAATCATCAATTAATGCATAAATCATTGTGAACATGTGGTTGATTAAAATGTTTAAATATATATTCTATATATAACTATGTATAGAAATAGTGGTCCATAATAATTTCCACAGTTCATTCATTATTTTTTTATAATAAAATATATTATTATATATTAGTTTTTATGTTTTATTTGACTTCAATGCTTTAAAAACAGTATAAGTAATAGATATATACTAATATAATTATATATAGTTTTTAATGTTCATTCGAATAATAAAAGTCTAGTACGATCTAATACTATATTCAAAAAATTATTTCAACAAATCGAAAATTGACTTTTATGTGAGCAATTAGTTTCTTCAATTACATGCAAAGTAAATATAACATGCGTTTTAAAAGTTCTGTAAAAATATAGTTATTTTTTATAAATTTAGCTATCGACTCGCCGTACAAATCGCTCATTATGATGTGACAAATGAAAAAACGATTGATTATTTTGTATTTTCTCATATAAATATATAATGTATAAATATTAGCTTGTGTCGTTGGCATACACCTTCTATTTCACGACATATGTAGAGTTCGAGGCGTTTAAATTATAATAAAAGAGAAAACCGTTCGATAACGTGTCCGGTATATGTTTAAAAATGTATACAACATTTAACATTTCAAAACAACACAACCACAATATATATATATACATAGGTATATTATGTAGACACAGGCATTTTGAAATAATTAAATGTTTTCATTGTGTTAGAAAAAAATACTCATTACATGCGTCGGCTGTAATTACATCTCGTACATAATAACACGATAATATTTAAATACAAGACCATTGTTTGTGTTTGAGTTATAGTTCGTACATCCGATGTCAATAGTCTTATAGTTTCTTGTATAATAATATTACAATATTATTTATTCGTATATCCCCACGTGAATTGTATATACGAATTACGACAGGATACAATTACCTAGCGATTTTCAAACGTCGCTGTAGGTAAGTTTTGCGATTAAATTCGTTTTCTAGAGGGTTTGTCGATGCCCGAATTACAGCAGCCCAACAATAATCTATCGTGTCGTTTATGTTTGATACTCGACCGGTTGGAAGACATAAACGTGAAACGCATAAACGATATACGTACAGTGATGACACACGTGTGTGTAAAGGCGTAGTTGGAACGTGATGTGGAGCACGGAATGTAACGAGTAATGATTGATACGTATAGATATATATCGTCCCTTAATATTTTCTTGTAAATTTTTGTTGTAAATTCGAATTATTTTTAGTATGTATAGGTACGTACCGAAGGAATTGGAAAGTACATTTTTACGAAATACAATAATGTTGATAATAGGTACGGAGGGTTTTCGCTTTTCAACGAACAAACTTAATCTTAAAAACCGTCGTAATATTATAATACATAATCTGACGGGAAATCCTAAATATACCAACGTCTATATATACATCTAATCACATACAATTTCGACGGCACCGCAGATTACAACGTAAAATCGTCGTTTTTATATTTTTATTATCGTTTGCTCGACTCTGTTCGTCTCGGATGTCCGAAAACAAAGAACGAAAGGTCCTTGAAATCATTTCTATATTGGTTAGCCTGTACTCGGGATACTGAATACTGTTTATGCGGTCGTGCGTAGTCCGTCCTCGACTCGACTCCTCGTCCGCCCCCCTTTGCCCGATGCGACGATTGTCTCGCAGCGTTTTTGTTTTGTTTGTTGCTTCGTGCGCTGTCGTCGTCATTTTGGTTCGTCCGTCGTTTGGGTGACTCCATATTATTCACGTACGCCGTCCTGCGTTGTGTATTTTGAAAAGGTAACCTGTTATTATTATTATTTTTTTGCTTCTTCGTTACTCGTTATTCTGGATGGCGTGTGAACAAAATAATCAATCGTCCGTTTGCCGGACATCGCTATTTCGTACAAAACTATAGCGTAGCACGGACGGTTATTCGTGTTGTTAATGTTGTTGTCGTTAACCTTTGCATTAATCGGTATTTCCACAGACGTCAACATTAGTCAAATACACACGCTCGATAAGATGGCGATCAAAGGATTGACCCTATTGTTGGTGACTTTTGCGTTTTATAATTGTTCCGTAATGGGTGAGTGTATTTTGTGTGTTTCTAACTATTATTAGTAATAATAATAGCACCCATTGACCTGAACCATTAAGGTTTTATTGACTTTTATTGAGTAACTTGGCGTCATTGTAGGCGAGTAGACAATACCTACTTTATACTTGTGTATATATATATATATTTTTTTTTTTTAATTAGTCATTTATAGTTTTTATTAACTGAGGGTTCAGGTTGTAAATTATTATCTGCGTAGGCTGGGCGTTTTAAAAATTGTCATTATTATTAATTTTTAAAATTTTTACAAGTAATTAAAGACTACTAAGTATATATATATATATATATAAATTATTTAGTGTTCTATAATAATTGTTTTCAATAGATACTGTCTCGTGTCAGTATACAATTTTTAATGGAGGTTGTTCAACAATAAATTTAATATTATTTTTGAAGTTGTAATTATAGGCATAATATATATAAATGTGATTTGCTAATTAATCTTGATATGTCTATTTTCTATTATGATTTTAAATATGAAATGAATTACATTTTTTAAATTGTTAATATTCTTAATTATACCTAAAGTTAATTTTGTGTAGGTACCTAAATAGGTTTAAATAAACTATTTAGAATATTTTTAAATTATTCTTAATGACTTAGTTTCAATATAATAATAATCATTTATGGTTATATTTTTGAATACAATAGTTAATTTTAATTTATAAGAATATCTAGTAATATAGTGGTCTAATATAAATGAGTAATTATAATATACACAGTATATTATATGGTAATATATGCATTTTTGAAGAAACTCATGATTTGGATATGTTAATCTTGAATACTGATATTTATAATAATTATATAGGTATTATATTTAATTTATTACAGTACAAAATTAGTTAATATATATATGGGTTAATAGATAATAGTTACTTGACTATTAACTAAATACCTGCATCCTCAAATTTAATATCTTTCAGAAAAATATGTTGTATTCTTCCAAATAAATATTTGCACTATTTTAATAATTTTAAATCATAAATTAAATTGAAGGTTAAATATAATTTCTAGTCATGATTAACTGTTAGCATAATAATAATAATAATAGCAGTAGTAAAATAGTGGGAAATAATTATTATCAATATATACAACAGAATTTATATTATCACCATCTTTAATTGTTTTTAAGAGTTCCATATAAAGACTTGACATTAGCTTTGATTTGTTATTATTACTAATATATATTCTTAATATTGTAATCTTTAACTAAATCAACTGTCACTATTTAAATAGTCTAAATGACAGTTAACTACCTAATGTAACCAATAAATGTCAACCAATTTAATCGATATTTAAAAATTAAAAATATATTATTTTCATTATTTAAAATTATTTAAGAGTAGTTTGAGGAATATGTGTGTGTTTTGATATCTTAAAAAGTTATAGTAATTTTTATCATTATAAGTATATTTTTTGAGTATGGAAAATAATTATTTTTGATATGTATTTTTAGGAGCAACTGATTGTACATTGCCATGGTTAGTGGATAATAATCCATTTATATCTAAGGCCGAATCTGTCACTGTCAACAGATGTCCTACACTTCTTATTGGGGATCCATCTAAAGAGTATTGTTGTTATAATACTGAAGGACAAGTTGAATGTTGTGATTTTAAAGAATTTTTGATCTTTGGGTATGTATAAACATAAATGTTATTATCTTTGTTTAATATTATAAATTTAATGATTTTTGTATTTTTTTTAGATTAATTTGTCTTGTTCCTATTCTCATTATTTTGCTGATTCTCTCATCAATTCTCAGTTGCATTTGCTGTTTATGCTGCCCATGTTGTGCTGTTTACAAACGTAGGCAAGCTGGCAGTAAGTAATACCTCCTAACAAATTGCTTATTAGAAATTAATTATATAACTAGAATAAAAAATTAACAAAATACAATTGATTCTACTTATCATTGTAGATGTTTTTTAAATAGCTTTATGTCTTAATATTTTTTAGCATTTATGGTATGTATTTTTTTTTTTTTTTTGATTGAACTATTAGAAAGAAAACTATTTGATTTGACAATTATACAAAAAAACAATAGATACTTGTGTATTAGAAAATATTTTGCAAGGACATGTAAATGTCTATGGGTATATTTTTAATAATTACTGGATATCTCAAGTATATTTACTATTTTAAAGTGTAAGGGAGCAATATAAGATTCATTGACTTTACCTAAACAAAACAATTTAACTACAATTTTTATTAACATAATATATAAATTGATACAATTTATACAATAGGTTTAATACGATTTCCCCATATTAAATTATTCTTACATATATATGCATCTATGAAATTTGTTGGTAACCCTAAAAAAATCAAATTCAAATATTACTTTTTGGTATAGAATTGTCATTATTAATATACCTTCCCATATTCCATATTTCTATATACCTTTCCATATTATTTCATTACATAAAATGCGTTAAATACAAATGTTTTTTAGTTTATGTATTTTGATAAATATATAAAAATTGTTTTAGAGAAGTATTAATTGAGTTGTTCCAAGTCAAAATTATAAATACAAAGTTTGTATCTTAGTTGGTTTTGAGCGAAGTACCTACGATTTTGGCTTCATAATCTATTTTTAAGCAAACAATTTTTTTTTAGTAGGTATTTCATTAATCATGTTTTTCATTTATTTATTTTTTGTATTTAAAATTCTAAAATTCTAAAATATACATTATTTTGTGGGAATATTTATGATACAATTGTTATTAATTACCATATTTGTGTTGTGTTCAGCCTAATTAAAATTGTAGTTATTTAAATTGAATTTGCAACAATTTTTTAAATAATACTTAGTTTGGAAGTTTTTTTGAATTGATTAAAAATTCAGTATATTAACATATCTTTAATGGCTTTAATACACACCTGAAACAGTAGCCTATCTAATACGTAAAAAATTTAGTTTTTTTTAGTATTGCATGATAACTTGTATTACATTATTACCTAATACTTTTAATTTAAATTCAAAATGTAAAGTTAGCAATTATATATTTTAAATTTGAATAAACAAAATAGTATTAAAACTTTTACTCTAAATTTTTAGTTTTCATTTAGAATTATAATGTTCAAAATTTTTAATTAATTCAAATTACATACTAGTGCAATTATTTCTTTTAAGTCTTTAATCTATATTAATAAAAGCTTATAGGCTTAAATTAATTAAATAATGTACAATTAATAATATTTAAATTATGTTTTTACAGTTTCAGTAAAATAATGTACTGAATATATCATTGTACTTAACATAAACTTTTTTTTCATTTTCTTGATATTCTTTGAATTTTTATGAATAGTTTTTAATTGTACTATAAAATTATAAATTGAATATTTAATTATTATTTGCCATGACTTATAAATTTATTGAAATGCATGTAGTTGTGCTGGTTGTGGATTTTCTAATGCACAAAAAAGAAAAACTATGATCACAATTTAATGCGTTTCACAGGTTGTGTTTAAAAATATATTACTGCAGGGGTACTTGTTCATCTGCCAACAACCAATTGTGTCGTTATAGAGACTATTCCAAATGTAATGCATTATCAATCTTATGCTTCAGGTACAATATATTTATTTATTAGTTTTGATTAGTTTATTTATATAAATAAAATATTTTAACTATGTAAAACTATTTTATCAACTTTTTTTACAATAATCATTTTTTTTTTTAATTATTTAATAAAACTTTATGGGAATAGTTTAGAGTGCGAAATAATAGTATCAGTGAAACAGTTCAGACTTATGAAAAAATGTATGTAAAAATAAGAATGGTGTGTATGAAGAATATGAACACTGAGTCAATAGTTAATATTGTTTTCTTTAGTAATGAATGAACTATTAAATTATATAAATGAAGAATTTCTAGTGTTCTGTGATACAGATTTTGTAGTCTTGGTGGATATTAGGGCACAAATCTTAGACGTTAAGTTTGATCAGAAACTGTTGGAGAAGGTAATGATGGTAAAAAATAAGTTAAAAATATAGTATATATAAACACGAATATATGGAGTTAGGTTTGAAAATATGAGAAATAACAGTAATGTTAGATTTGTGTGCAAGTGATGAATTGATTTGGGAAAATAAAATATTTTATTTTATTTGTAGAAGAGATTAGACACAAAATGAACAAGAGTCTGAATTGTGTATAAGTATTTATGAAATGAAGAGATGAGACAAATATGTTGTGAAATGAGTGTACTATTTAGAAGAAAAATAAAATATAAAATTATATTGAGACAATTGTTGGACTATGTAAAAGAATGATATAAATATTAGATTAAGTAAACTGTTATTATTTGTTAATTAATTAATAGTATTGATGAGTTGTTGTTAATAGTTAATGTGTCATGTTTGGTTGCTTAAGTAATATACAATTGTATATAATTTAATTATAAATATTATTAATAAATATATTCATTATGTAATTTTATATTTTGTTTTACAGCTTCAACAGGTTTTACGCCTTTAATACCTAATGAGTACCCCAAACAATTCTAATAGTTAAAAGAAATATATTTAACTACTAAATACAAATAATATTAATTTTTAAAAATTATTATTACTATATTATATGTAAGTACTTTTTATAAATTTAAAATATAAGAACAGTAAATTTAGATATAGAATATTTCACTAATAAATCGATGAATCAAATACTTTTTAATTATAAAATAATCATAAAAATAAATTTATTATTTATATTGTATAATTTATTACTAAAGTGAAATTTTAATTAATATTATATTAATTTTTCTTTGTAAAATGCAAAATGAATTTATGTATTTATTTTGAAGAAGTCATTAAGCTCTGCTGTCAGTGTTAATTTCTTTTTATATAACTAAAATATTTATACTTAAAATTAAACAGTAGATAATGTGTTAAAAGGGAAATTAAGTTTTTAATATATGACATTTATATACTTTTTAATTTTATATTAATTTAATATTAAGATTTTTTTTCTGTGGAAATTTTGTTTTAAAAGGTTACATACAAAGCCTGTGCCAAATGCATTTAAAATAATAGTCTGGATGTCAATTATTTTTATTTTGCTCTACTAAGTTTGTAAAATATTTTTTTTTAATGCATCATTTTTAATCTATTAATTGAATATGTACAACTTATTTTTGTTATTTAATGAAGAAGACAAATTATTATATGTATTGAAAAAAAATTATATATTGTTTTTCATAATTTTGGTAAATATATATTGCTAAGAATAATATTACAAAATGAGTAAATAATGTTATAATAAAAACATGTGTTTATATACTTATATATAATCAATAATAATAGTTCATTTTAAATGTGATTCATGATATATTTATTGAGTGTATTATTTTACATAGTTATGAAAAATACTAAACATAACTTGAAATATCCATCCTAATAAAATATATTGATATAAAATTGTAATTGTTTTTATTTAAAAACATCTTCACAAACTAATTTGATTTGAAACACAAAATGTTATTGTATCCTATTATGTCCTGGGACATTGTGGATACATCTTTTTACGATATTGGTATCTTTTAATGTTTAGGCTTTAAATAGATTTAAAATTGTAATTTAAGGATTAACTATTTCATAAATTACAATTGCACCTATGTAATAATAATAATAGATCCATTTTGTTTATATATACTTAAAAAAATATAATTTCCAGTACTATTAATTAGCTTGCTTTGAATAAAGGGTGCAGATGTTTGATATTGGTGGTACCATGACCTTTTATATTAGTCTGTACAAGTCTAAAAAACTAATCATTTATTTAAGAAGTAAAAAATCTTTATTATTATATCTACTCTATATAGTATTAAAGTACTATATTAATGGCTTAACATTATTATATACTCACATAGAATTTATGTACAATTACGATACAGAAAATAACAAATGCAGCTTATTACCGACAAGCCGATGAAGATGATTATAATAATGGGAATAAGAGAAATGAATCTGAAATGAATTTAATTAAAATATATCAGTTAAAAAAAAATGTTTTCTTGAAATTTAGAATTGATGGAAATCTTTTACCTATAACCTAAATACTGTTGGTAATCGCAACACTCGACTTCTCCGTCAGAGTTATAACAACAATATTTTTTTTCCGGATCTCCAAAGATTGATGGACATCTGTACAGCATATGTGATTTAATAGTAGCAAGGAACGGATTTTTATCAGCCATCCATGGTGCAGTGCATTCTTCGGACCCTTTAAATTAATTTCATTATTAAAACAATAAATATTTTGTTTTGTTTAAAGTTATAAGTTTTGTAATTTGTGGATTTGTGAATGTGCTTTACAGGCAAATTAATTATAAGTGAGAGTAACACAAGTGACACAGTGAGTCACACCTACACTTTATACACTGTAATTGGTATACACTAAATATTTGAAATAAACAATTTAAAGTTATTTTGGTGAGCTACTAATTTAGGATCATACTTTTGTGTTGTACTAACCAATTACTTAATTGGATAATATTAAAATTAAATAATATCCCAATTTTATTTTAATTGCCTAGACTAGAATAATGTGATTCAAATGGAAAAGTATATATTGTGTACTATATATTATATATTATATTATTAAGTACCTAGGTACTTAAAATAAGTAAATTATTATTTATATCAGTTAATGTAATGTTATCTAAACCTTGATTTGAATAGGTGCACTTAAAAAATTGATGACAGCAGTTCATAGTATTCATCAGTAGTGAATATAATGTAAGGTATAAAATAAAATTTTACATTCTTTCAACATCTTGTGCTTTTATACTTAATGTAAAAAAATGAAATAAGTATTTTATTTGACATAGGACAAAGTATTATAACCTTTAACACATTGACGGACGTTTACCATTTTTTGAAATCTCTATAACTACCTATAAGAACGCTTTTTTTTATTACTGCTATAGCAGTAATGAAATTGTAACTGTTATAGCAGTAATGTTATACGTACATCGAAAAAACTATGTTGGTTGTCATTACTGCTGTAGCAGTAATATTTTTTTTGAATAATATACACCCAAATTATAAAAAATTATCCCAAATCGAATATATTTATTATTATGACAATATTCAACATATTAGTTATTTTATTTAATAAAAAAAAGTGTCAAACTTGAACAAAATCTTCAGCCGTTTAATTCTTTGTGGTAGACTTCAAAACAATGCCCTGGACAAAGTGATTTTGCATACTGATTGCACTGAAAAGATGTTTGTTTTCTAGTTTTGTTTGTCTTGTAGCACTGGATGCAGTTTTTGAAATAAGTATTTCTTTTATAATGTTCTGGTAACAGAATTTTTTCTTGGTAGTGATTGGTTACTGGAGGTTTGGATGGATATTTTTGAAGTACAAATAGTTCGTTTGCAGTCATTTTTTTTGGAAGCCTAATCAAATTTTTTATTAGTAGATCACGAAAATCTTGAAATTTGGAGTATTGAATTGTTATTTATAGATGTAAAATGAGTTCCATACAGTGACATAGAGTAAATGGAATAGTACTTTTTTATACCATTTACAAGTCTTTCTAGGACTGCTATAATAACTGACCATTTGGTCTGAACGGTCGACACCACTCATATAATTATTGTACTCAACGATTTCCTCAGGTTTGTTTTTTTGTTGGTCAAACCGATTTGTTGACTGAAGTAATTTTGGTCGTACTTTTGTTGTTATACACAACACATCTCACTTATCTTTCCATTTGCTTACGTGTATAATTTAATTGGTATATTTTCTCATGAGATATGTTAGTGCCCCAGTATCTAAAGTAATGCGATATGGCAGTCGAATGTCCTCTATCATTTAATACCATTGAAAATATTACTGTTATAACTAATGCCATAATATGAATTTTTTCATATTACTGCTATAGCAGTAATGTCACCTTACATCAAATTATCATATTACTGATATAGCAGTAACGTCCATCAATGTGTTGAGACTTTACCAATGTTAATAGATAAAATAATCAAAACTTTAAATAATGAGGTAGCTTATAACTTCATTTTTCATCAAATATTAATTTTATAATCATTTTTTATACGGACTATACAATTATGTGTTTATTTCATATTATATACAATTTATATAAAGAATAAAACAGACTTACTCATTACAACTATGTTGTTCCAAAGTGTAAAACTAAACAATATTAATGCCAATTTTTCCATTGTCATATTTATCAATTTGGTTTAAACTTAAAAATAGAATTTTAATATTTTAATATAATTATTGTATTGATAAACAATATAGGTATGTTAAAATATTATTGTTTATACATTTTTTAGAATAAAATCTTAATGATCAAGTATGAAGCGCATCACAATTAAAACTGCTGTAAAAAGTATCTGTCTTATTCAAATATTTATTTAATATAAATAATAAGTTATAATCGTATATAGTGACATACAAATAGAAATTTATCAATAGATAGAAGGGTCTGGGAGTGGTAGATATTATTTTATTTACAAAGATAAATTTGTATGTAAATGATAAAAAAACAATTGAGTAAATCAATAAAAGGAAAGGAAAATAATTAATACTGAAATGTTATTCACACACCTATAGCTATAGTGAACACATATATTTGAATTTTTAATTTTATAAAATTAAATGGACATAACTAATACAAAAAAAGATATTTTTAAATAATTTATAAAATAAATACAAATAATTTAATCATATAATATTAAACTTGTTGAAATTATAAACAAGACACCCTATATAATATAGTTAATAAGTAATATTATACACCTGTAGTATAGTAGATGCAGAGTAGACATTTTTTAGTTTCAATAGTATATTATATGATATATGTAGTAATTAATATTGTTGTCAATGTACATACGTGTTACGCTGCGTTTGTTTTGTCATATATTTTTTAATATATTTGTTATTATATTATTCATCTGTTTATTATATATTTTTACCTCTTATAAATCCAAGGAACTAGGAAGGTTAATTTAAGGAAATTTAAGATTGTTTTAATAAAATTTAATAATGTTTTTAATATAAACGAAATGCGTCGTTCGTGTAAAGTACGTCAATAGTTTTATATTATTTTTTATAGTATACAGATAGTGTACATGTAATTCGTCATGGAAGGCCAATCTATAAAAATAAATAAATTAAAACATGTATCGAACTGAGATATGTGGACATTTCAAATTAATGTAATTATGAACGCAGTTGATGTATTCAATGTGGTGTCAAGAAAATCGAAGAAACTCACTATAGCAAAACGCAGTAACAAAATTGAAGAGCAGGATAAGAAAAGGTATAATGTCAATTATTAAGTATGAAAAAAACAGATAATAACAAAATATTATGAATTGTGAAACGGCCTTTTTATTGTAAAGAAATAATCGTGTAATTGCGGTCGGTATGCGTGAGAAAAATTTATTTTCAATGTTATTCAACATCGATAGTTCACAGGAAGTTGAACATGCAAACGTTGCAGTTAAGAATTACACATTACTACGCTGGCACAATATGTTCTGTCCTCAGAATGTCAAACTTGTTCGTGAGTATTTGAATCAATCAAATACAATTTACAGAGACACGAACAGTTTTTTTTGTGAACCATGCATTTATGGTAAACAGAATAAAGTCATTCCTACAAAGTGAAATAATAACTGAACTGGGTCAAATAATTCATACTGTGATGTATGTGGGTCAATGGAAGATAACTTATTAGGAAACTCAAAGAAACTCAACAGAACTTATTTTTTATAGACTTAAAGGGGATGAACAAGAATGTGGAAATGATAGAATAATGACTTATGTGCCATAGTATGAAGAACCGGGAAACGATGATAGAAAAAGAAAAGCAAAAAGTTATAGTTGTATAAGAAAACATTTTCGATTCACGCCAGGAAAGTCAACAATGAAGTCACTATTTTGTGTATATCAGTTATAATAGAAATACAGAGAAAATATTGATTTCCATTGACTCAGAAAACATATGACAACTGAGTTCCTAGAGATTTTAAGGTGGACACTATTTTGAAAAAAATTTACCAAAGGCGTGTGTAAATATAATTGAAAAAATATAACTTATGAACTAAGATGTGTGAAGGAGCGAGTACACATGTGTGGAGTTTGTGTTGAGCGATAGTTTTAATGTCAACCAGAGTTGGGGTTCATCGTGAATCGGCTTGTCATTAGTAAGTACTGGGTTTTCATTTTCATTTCCATGTTCTTGCAAAAGCATAATTTAAAATTTTTAAGCAGTTAAAATAATGCTGGTGGCGTGAGTGTGTTTATCTGACAACCTTCAATTTAATAACCAACATTTGGTTGTCTGGTGATAACGATTAAGTAACTGTGGTAGATAATTGACCATCTACCAAGGTTGTTGTATATCGTCTAGCTGTCTGCAATGTTCGCATTCTTGATATAGCATAAGGCGTTATCTATGACGATATAGTGAAGATAGGTACGTTTTCCATTTATTTTCATTACATGTAATTGGGTAGGAAATCCGATTAAATCCGAGTAAATCACAACCAACGTCAGTCGGTGCGCTAGTAAAGTAGTAAACATTCAAAATGGCGCAATAAACAGAAGAACAAGTTCGTTCGTGATTTTTACTTAACAAGTGGCATTTGTAATAAATATATATTTAGAAATAATAGTATATGCTTATTGCTCGTCGCCTATTATTATTTGTACACTGTAGGCTTAGTGTTCGCTAAACGCCTAAAGTTTAGGCTTTGCGAAACATGTAGTTTAAAATAAAAATATGTTCGAGCTGTAATAAATCAATTTAAAAATGATTCAGTGGTTTTGTTTGTTGGGGATTTTAATCTTCTTCAACAGATCTTTAGCAAGAATCAAATTCGACGATTCCGTTAACGGTAAGATTATTCATACATAAAGAAGACTATTATTTTTATTTTTACTATTTGTTTCTTTAATGATTTATATCGAACTGATATGAATATCAACTTCGCATTGACTATAAAAATACATGTTTTTTGACATATGTACATATATTATTAACTAATTCTTTTTACTAAAATTAATTCTTATTCTAGTTGTTTACCTGTTAGAACATTACATTGTTTGATTTCATTTGGTCAGTTTATAACATTAACACAATTATTAATTTTTATTTACCTACCTATCATTTGTATTTAACGAATACAAATAATTTTAGGAAAACATCCATTTACTTTAATTTCTCAATTTATTATTTATAGTATTTAGACAAAGCTTGACCATATATCTTAGGTAATATATAATGTGAATTTGAATTTTGTTGCATTTAATAATAATATGCAAAATGCTTATATATATTTACTCGCACATAGACTATTTTTTCAATATAAGTTATTCATAATATAATCATCTATGTAAAAAGTTTTTATGTTGAAATGATTCATTGTATAATATGAATAACTATTTAAGAAAGTGTTTAATGTGTACACATATAATTATATTATTAAAAAAAAATACCTATGGTTAGTAATGTATTGAATTATATTTTATAATCAAAGGTTATCTGAATGTGTTGAACAAGGTTCACTTATAAAATATTTTTTATTACATTTTAGAAACAGTCCAAGCTATTTAAATGATATTTTAAGTACATTTATATAATTTTGTTTATAATCCTAGAATAATGTATTCTCAGAAAAATTTATTTTTAAGAAAGTATTAAAGTTTTGTATTTATTGTATATTTATGAATTATAGAAAAAAATTGACCAGATAAAAGTGTTTATATATATATATATATATATATTAAATGTTTGTTCTTGTATAGATCAATGGACTGTTAACTAATGCTAATTTAAATTGACTTGTGGTGTCAGGAAGTATCCAATTAATTTCACTTGATAAGGATATGCTTGAAAGAATTATATGTATGAATAAATCTGTTTCAATTTCTAGTCCTATATATATATATATATAATACAATAAAATGCATTGTAGTATGAAATAGATGTGTATCGTTTATATACTACATACCTATTTATAAAAGTTTATATTAATTGTATGATTATCATAAATGTATCTATGCTTTTATTTTGGAATTTTGGGTTATTTTATAACTTATATAGGTATTTATTTTGTTTTGAATACTTTGGTATGTTATTTTTATTATAAATAGTTATTTATAATACAAATATATATATATTTGTAATTATATATTTAAATATAATTTATATATATTAAATACTTAAGATTCAGTTATTATAGTTCAACTTTGAGATATAAAAAGATACTCTAGTGATATTTGAGTATAAAATTTAGTGGTCAAATATTTTTGAGAGCAATATAGGTTTATATGTTTTTTTTTTGGAAATCAGAAAATCAATTTTATCATATTAGGTATGTACAGGATATATGATGAGAATGTTCAGGAATCACAAATGTAGTTGTAGTGATATCTCAATTAAATACTATGTTGAATTTTTTTTATATAGGTACTTATTTTGACTTATCGACTACATTATTTTCTTCTGAAAAAAATGTTATGTTTAAAATTGTATAATAAACTAAACATTTTTAAAAAGCTTACTTTCAAAATATTTTTCTAAGCTAGATTTTGTTTTTTAGAAAAATCTTTTGGAACCTGTAATCAAAATCAATTCTTATGTGGTTCAGGAGAATGCATATCTTTAAAATGGAAATGTGACTTTAATCCCGATTGTGCTGATGGTTCAGATGAATATTATTCATGTGGTAAAATAATTAAATGATACAATTCAATTTATTACTGTTAAATGTATAGTTTTATTTTTTGACTATTTATGTATTTTAATAATAATTTTTAGGTCTTCCAACTTGTAAACATTCTCAGTTCCAATGTGGATCATCCAAAAAATGTATACCACGAGAATGGATATGTGATGGTGAACTTGACTGTGGTGTATCTTTAAATTCTACAGAACAAGATACATCTGATGAAGATCCATTACAATGTAATCATTTTGGTAGCAAATTATTATACATTTTTGATTACCTAACATTATGATTGTAATTGGTTTTGTATTTTGTTGTAATTATTTTTATGTATTTTTTCTTAGGCCAAAAACCAGGTAGCTGTCCTCCAAATATGGCACGCTGTGGTAATTCAACCAAGTGTGAATATATTGAAGTATTTTGTGATGGAACTATTCATTGTGAAAATAGTACTGATGAAGGAAGTTTTTGTGGTAAAATCATTAAAAATAATTAAAATTGTTTTATGTTTTTAATTTATTCTAAAACAATGTATAATATAATTTCAGAAAATATGGCTCCGTGTCATGGTTTAAATTGTATACATGGATGTAAACCAACTGGTAAAGGTCCAGCTTGCTTTTGTCCTGAAGGAATGCAACCTCATAAAAATGAATGTATAGGTAATATTTTATTATTGACCATTTGTTTTTTCATTTTTTTTTCTTATGATTAACATTTTTCTTTTAGATATGGATGAATGTGAAGTCTTGGACTATACTTGTGATCAAATATGTACAAACAAAAAAGGATCTTTTAGTTGTAGTTGTGTTCCTGGTTACATTCAAATTAATTCAACCTGTAAAGCTATCAATGGTAATTAAATATTTTAAAATTTATTTTAAATAATCTGTTAATATTTGAATTAAACATTACAGTTCCTGAGAATGAACTAGCAACAATATTTGTTAGTACTTCTAAAGATATTAGAAGAATATACTTAAATGGAACTTTGTATCCTGGTCCGAGATGTAATGTTCAAGCATTATCTTTAACATTTGATCATAGGAATCGTACAATATGTTTTATTCATCAATATAATAAGACTGGTGGAGCTAAATTAAGTTGTGCTAAAATAGACGATCTGTCTATATTTTGGGATTTACCATCTCCTTCATTTTATCCATTATTAAGTTTGTTATTTGATGTTTTATAAAAATATTTGTATTTTAATTGTTAATATTGTATTTTAGCTACTACACATGTGGCATTAGACTGGATATCAGGCAACTGGTATTATGTAGATGATGATCGAGATATGATATATATGTGTACATCAACTATGAAATATTGTAATATTTTAATAGATGTAAATTTAAGTAAACCTAGAAGTATTGCTTTAGATGTAACAAAAGGGTATGTATATAAAATAAATTATATTATATTTATTAGTTTTAAGCAATTATATGTAAACACAAATAGTCCTTGGTCACTGGTGACTATAAAAAAATTTTTTTTTTAGTAGGAATAGAAAAATTGTGTCATAATAATATAATTTGTGTTTTATTACATTGTATTTTTCTTATTTGTTTTAATAGATTTATGTTTTTTACAAAATGGGGACAATATCCTGCAATGGTAGAAAGAGCTGAACTTAGTGGTCTTGATAGACATCCATTAGTAGATCACAAAATAGTATATCCATATGGTTTAACTGTAGATATTCCTTCAGAACATGTTTATTGGATAGATACTTATTTAGATTTTGTAGAGAGGATTAATTATGATGGATCTAATCGACGTACAATACAAAAAGGATATCCAGTAAGTATTAAAAAATATGTTTAAAGTTTTAAATGTGTTACAAATATTTATGCTTAATATTTATTAATACCAAATCTTTTTTTTACTATCATTTTATATAATTTCACTTAGGTTATAAATTTGTATGATATATCTGTGTTTGAAAATCATATGTATGTGACATCTTGGAGACTGCAGAGTGTTATAAAACTTAACAAATTTAACAACAGCTCGTATGAATCTTTGATGACAAATTTAAGTCGACCATTCACTATTCATGTATACCATAGACAAGAACAACCTGAAAGTAAGAAATATTTTTGAAAATAAATAAGATTATTGTACCAATGTAAGAACTAATATATAATAGAATGTGATTTATAGAAAAGTGAATGCATGTTATATAATATTGATTTGAATTAAAACACTATAGTATTTGAACCATTGTTAAAGAATTAGGTAGATAAATGAATGAACTAATCAATTATTTCTTTGGATTAACATTACTTGTAATGTGACTTTTAATATTATAACATTATTTAAATATTATATTCTTTATCAAATTATGTATTGATTTATAAATATTGGTAAAATTACATGAAATATTTAGTTATACATTTTATGATGTTTTATTTAGTTAAGCATCCTTGTATGATTAACAATGGAGGCTGTGATCATATTTGTGTTACTGCATATAAAAATAAAGAATCTATTGCTCAATGTTTATGTCAACCTGGTTATAGACTCACTTCTGGAAAATGTGTTTGTAAGTATTTAAACAATTTAAAATTTGTACATTTCAAATATTAATTAAGGTTTTATAAATTTGTAGTGTCTAAATTGTCTGCATTTTTGATATTTGGCAAGAGTAAGCCACCAATGATAAAAGCCATATCTATGAATCCAAAAAAGCATAAAGAACAAATTATTTTACCATTGAATATCGGGAGAATGCCAACATCTATTGATTATGATGTCAAAACACAATCTATCTATTATTCAGGAGGAAAAAAGAATGCTATTGAACGAATGAGATTAAATGGAACAAAAAAAGAATCTGTTAAAATGTTGCCTGAAATGAATTGTGAAGGTCTAGCCATTGATTGGACTGGTCGTAATTTATTTTGGACTGATGAAGGTTTAGGCACAGTAAATGTGTTTAAGCTAGATGATCCAACTAAACAAAAAGTGTTGATAACTGACAAAGTATATCATCCTAGATCAATAGTACTTGATCCTAAAATTGGGTATGTAAAATTATCAGTGTAATTTACTTATTTATATTATTTTATAAATAATTATAATAATAATAATATTTATATAGTTTCATGTACTGGGGAAATTGGCCTCGAGGCAGTACTAAATCAGGGGGCAGTACTAAATTAGGAGGCAGTATTGAAAGAGCTTGGATGGATGGAAATAACCGAACAAGTTTTGTTAGTAAAGATGTTAAATGGCCAATGAGTCTAACATTGGATTTTTTCACTAGAAGGTTATATTGGTCAGATGTTTACAATGACAAAATAGAACGAATTGATTTAGATGGTAATAACAGATTAGTTATTAAAACATCAACTCCTTATCCATATGGAATTGCTATATATAACGACTTGTTATTTTGGACTGAAACTGATGCTACAGAAGTATTGGTGAAAAGCTTAAATTTAGTAAACAAATCTCAAGAAATATTAGGTGTTGAAAACCCACCACTATTTACATTAAAAGTGTATAATAGTGAAGCTCAAGGTAAGATTTCCAAACAATATTTTAAGTTGTTGACAAATATTTAATGAACGTTTAAAATTATTTTGTCAAAATAATAATACAATATAATTTATTCTAGTAATATATATGTTTTTAAATTTGAGATTATTCATTAATAAAAATATTATAAATACTGCAAAAACTTTATTAGTAAATATTTATTATAAGTGATTGGATACTTTGATTAACATCAGTGGTGGCTATGTGTAATGGTATGGTTGCCTTATAAAAAATATATAAAATTTGGGTAGTGATGTGTAAAATGTTATATTTATTTTCAGTTGTATCCACGTGTGTAGTTTTGGGCTGACGTTTCGGATTCATTTCAGAGTCCATCTTCAGAGCGTAATTACTTGGTCGAGTGTTGTAACTATACTCGACCAAGTAATTACGCTCTGAAGATAGACTCTGAAATGAGTCCGAAACGTCAGCTCAAAACTACACACGTGGATACATCTGAAAACAATGTCAGGAAATCAACAATCTATGAAAGCTTTAACACATTCATATGTTATATTTAGATTTAAACTAAATTATTTTTATATAGCATTATATTTGTTCAATACTTGACTAAACAATGTGTACAAGTATAGTTATAATTAGTATAGTTATCGTTTATAATATTAGTTTCTTGTTTTAGAATATAATAATATGTTAGTATGGGCTGTGTGCGCTAATGGGGTATCTCATATGGGAAAACTGGTTTTTTATATAAAGATTATTTTCTGGTCGGTGCTACTGTGTCTGTGGTGGAACTACAGTTGTAGTAATCAGAATATGTGATAATTGTTGTATACATTTTAGGTGGGTGGTTAAACAATGATTTTTTTTCATGTGATCATGTTAAACAACTGTTAGCTACCACTGATTAACACAATCTGTTTCCATAATATGACTATAATTTTATCGATTTTATTTTTTTAGTGAAAGTATCTCCGTATTGGTGTGAAAAATTAGATTTATGTCCTGGATTGTGTACATCTACACCAAATGGACCAGTTTGTATGTGTAATGATGGTTATGCATTAAAAACAACTGATGATAAAAAAAAAGAATGTATCAAGTTTAGTAACTATTCTATACCAAATACCTGTGGTGAAAATGATTTTCAATGCATTAAAAATAAGCAATGTATTTCAAAGAAATTTGTTTGTGATGGAGACAATGATTGTGGAGATGGTTCAGATGAAGACACTTCTATTGAAGGTCCATGCTGTAAGAATTATTAAAAAATTATTTATTCAAAATGTAATATATTTATGTACTTATTTAGCAAACAATACTTGTCCTCAAGAAAATTTTTCATGTGATCATAATAAATGTATATCAAAGTTTTGGGTCTGTGATGGTGATAATGATTGTGATGATAAGACTGATGAGAATCCTGAATTATGCGACTCATGTTTAGCATCACAGTTTGCATGTGGAGTTACCAGACGATGTATTCCTCATTCCTGGGTCTGTGATGGTACATTTGATTGTGGGGAAGGCGATACATCAGATGAACATCAATATTGTGGCAAGTTTAATACAGTAACTGGTTCTACTTTTATCCAATTTAAAGATCATATAATGTGTATACATAATACAATTATGTACATTTATATGTATATAAGTATACATTATTTTGCATAATCCTGCAAATTTAGATATATTAAAAATTATAATATACATTATTTTTCAGAAACCACTCATACATGTAATGAATTTGAATTTACATGTAAAAATGGGCATTGCATATCATATGAATATATTTGCAATGCAGAAGATAATTGTGGTGATGGTTCGGATGAAGAAAAATGTTCGAATTGTTCAGGCGAAGTAAGATAAATTGTTTTGTATTGTATTTATTATTAATTTAAATCTATTTAATTAGTAATAATAATGTGTATGGTTTTTATATTTTATTTTAGTTTCTTTGTGTAAAAAATAATACTTGCATACCCATAACAAAAAAATGTGATGGACTAATTGACTGTGATGGAGCTACAGATGAATTAAATTGTTTTAATGGATTAAATAATACCAACTTTGTATGCCCAAATGATGAGTTTTTATGTTCCAACTCTACCGGTTTTTGTATTGATAAAAATTATGTATGTGATGGTACACCAGATTGTCCTGATAGTGTTGATGAAAATAATTGTAGTAAGTTCATATTTCTTTTTTTTTTTATACAAAATTTTTTATATTTAATTTCCATATTAACAATTTTTGTTAAAAAAAAGTAAATTTTATTTGTGTTTTGTTGACTTTTTAGTGTATTTTTATTAACATTTATTTATAATAACGAAAATGTATTTTTTTTAATATTAATTTAATAAAGCTACACTATAAACATATTTAAAAAGTGAAACCTTCTCATAAACCTTGTTTATAAAATATTTATAAAAAAAAAAAATTAAAAAAGAGTATTTTCTATTTTTTGTTTCAATTATACTACAGTAAAATATAAAATTGACATAGAATAAATTATATTGAAAAATATTCTAATGCTTTAATATTGGTTAATCTGTTGGTATATTTTGTGAATAATGTCTATACACAATTCTTTAAGAATTATTATGTGTCATAAATATTAAAAATTATCATTCAAGATTTGATACTAATACCTCAATTTATAAACCCAAAATTACAAAATATTATACACTTTAACCGCGTATATGTATTTCAACAACTACGTATACATGGTTAAAGTGAATAATATTTTGTGATTTAGGGTTTATAAATTTAAGTATGAAACAATCACAAATGCTCTATTATAATTAATTATTTGATATTACATTTTGTATTTTTTTTATTGAAATTAAATACTGATACCACTTTGAAAAATTACTAATTTTTATTGGAAAATTATAAAGTTTTAACTAAAATATTTTGCAGATTATGAATAATAATATTTTTAGTTTTTTTTATAACAAAATTTGTTTTAAAGTGTTAGGTCAAAAAACTTTATTAAAACTTTTGATTTTGATTTTCAATTTAAATGTTTAATTATTCAAGAGTATATGGCCATTTTGCTGTACTTCTGTAAACCTCATTTTTATTTAGTAGTCAAATCTATAGATCTATGCTATATATTTTATGTTCAATATTTATGTTTATCTTAATATTTTTTTCAGCTTCAATTGAAAATTGTACGCATGAAAATTGTCATCATCGTATAATTCATAAATCATCTTTAAATAATTGTCCATTCCCAAGTAAATCTTGTGACAGTAACACTACGTGTGTTTCTGTAGAAATGTTGTGCAATGGCAAAAATGATTGTTTAGATGGTTCAGACGAAGGTGAACTATGTGGTAAGTTATCAAATATTCATTTAATGAATAACATATTTATTTTTATTAAGTTGAACATTTTTGTTATATTAATTAAATAATATTTAATTGTAATTATTATCATAATCTTGATTAACATATAATTTCTTCTAAAATTACTATTCTTGGTTTATTAAAAAAATTAGATTGATATGTGAATTGGAAAGTGGAGTTTATTTAAAAAACAAATTTCAATTCTTAATTATTTGTTGTATATTGTTTGTGTATTTTAATTCAAAATGTAAACTCATTAATGTTTTTTTAGCTGAAAATTTATGTGAAATCACATCAATTTGTTCACATCTTTGTAAAAACAGTCCAGATGGCTTCATATGTCTATGTCCTGAAAACATGAGTCTTCAAGATGATAATATAACATGTTTAATTGATAGTCCTTGTAACACTTGGGGACTCTGTTCTCAGAAATGTATTGAGATTGGCAAATACGGTCATAAGTGTGCTTGCAATGAAGGCTATTTATTATCTGCAGATCATTTTACTTGTAAAAGTATAGGTACATTTCAAGATGCAATTTTTATACATATAGTATTTTTATGAGATATATGTATAAGATACAAGTTATTTTCTTTTTCTAGATGATACTATGCCTCAAATAATATTTAGTAACAAACACGAAATTCGTGGAATTAATCTAATTACAAGAGATGTTAAATCATTAATTTCTAGTTTGAGAAATACTGTTACATTAGATTTTTATCATGCTACAAATAAATCTGATACACTGTATTGGGCTGATGTTTTGGATGATAAAATATTTAAAGGAAAATTAATTGGTGGATGTATGTGAATTAAAATAATGCTATTTGAACAATGTTTATTTGAAATATTGATAATTTACAAATATGTATTTTTATCTTTAGCATTAAGTGACATTGAAGTTGTAGTTCAAAATGGTCTAACAACGGCTGAAGGACTTGCTGTTGATTGGGTTGCTGGGAATATTTATTGGGTTGAGAGTAATTTAGATCAAATTGAAGTAGCAAAACTGAATGGAAGTTTCCGAAAGAGTTTAATAGCTGGAGATATGGAAAGTCCCAGAGCTATTGCATTAGATCCAAGATATGGCTACTTATTTTGGACTGATTGGGATTCATCAGCACCTCGAATTGAGCGATGCAGTATGGCTGGTGAATTTCGCCAAATTATTGTATATGTTAGCATGTATTCCGATGGTGAATGGCCTAATGGGTTAACTTTAGATTATGAGTTAAACCGTGTTTATTGGATTGGTGCGAGGTAAAATTTTCATTAAACAAATAAATATTAATATTGAGTTATTTTAATCAGAATTTAATATTTTTAGATCACATTCTATACATACAGTAAATTATGATGGCAAAGATCATCATCTTGTATTGAAGGGCCATGAACTCCTTTCTTATTCATTTTCCATTACTCTCTTTGAAAATGATGTATATTGGACAGATTGGAGAAGTAATTCAGTGAATAAAGCTAATAAATGGAATGGTTCAAATGTCACTGTTGTACAACACACTGTAACACAACCATTTGATGTTAAAATATTGCATCCTAGTCGACAACCCAAAGGTAAAAATGAGTTACTAGTCAACTAATTATTTTAATTAAATCTAAATGCTCAAGCTCTATGTATTATGTAACCTAATATTTTAAAATCGTTTTGTCTTTCAATTTATTTATTAGAAATGAGTTACTGCTTTTTTGTACCTTTATTCACACATATATATCAATATCAAGTAATTAAAAAAACTACCATATCTGGCCACTACTACAGGTGATCGAAAAGTCGCGCACACCAAAATAGAAGTGTTTCTAAATAGTAGTTGTGATAAATTATTTTTATCGGTTATTTCAAAATAACACTACAGGTATTCCCGACATTTAATCTAGACGTCATTATTATATGTATTGATGATACGACGCTTTTAGTAATGCTTTGATTATTGCTCTGTGAACATGTCGTTTTCCCAAGAGCAACATGTGTTTATTAGCGTCAGTCAAAATGGTAGGTCTCCCGGTTCTCTTCTTGTCTGAAACTGATCCGGTTTCACGGAAACGGGCGATTAATCTCGTTATGGTTGAATTGTTAGGTACTGCTACATTCGGATATTTCACTCGAACTTTATCAATAACACAAGCATAAGAACGGCTAGCAAAATACTGTTCAACAATAAACACATGTTGCTCTTGGGAAAACATGTTCACAGAGCAATAATCAAAGCACTACTAAAAGCGTCGTATCATTAATACATATAATAATGACGTCTAGATTAAATGTCGGGAATACCCGTAGTGTTATTTTGAAATAACCGATAAAAATAATTTATCACAACTACTATTTAGAAACACTTCTATTTTGGTGTGCGCGACTTTTCGATCACACTGTACTTGATATTTAAATAGTTGTTAATTATAAAAGTTTATTAATCAGAAAGTAAAATATCAATTAAAATGATGCTGGAATTAAAATATTATAATTTTGTATTAGTATTTGTTTATATTTATTTTATATGATTTGTCCATCCCAATTTAATTAATTTTAATGTACTACACTTGATGTATGAATATTAGTTAATTATGTTGTGCATACTATATATGAGTATGACTCAGGACATATAAATTTTTTAGTGTACAAACTTTAATTTAATAATTTTTCATTTTTTAAAATTTATCTGTAAAAGCATTAGTTATACTATAATAATTATATACTTGTAATGTTTGGTATAAATTTAATATAAGTGTTCAGTTACTATCTAATTACTATTTCTTGATATATTGATTATTATTTTTGCTTATATAATCTACAGTGATATAATCTTACTATAATATTTGTGTTTGTATTTTTTAGTTGAATTTAACCCATGTGGAATAAATAATGGAAATTGTTCACATTTGTGTTTATTAAATATAAATTCTACTTATAAATGTGACTGTCCACATGTTATGCGATTATCGAAAGACAACCATACATGCATTGGTAAAAAAATATATTTTTTAATAAAAATCAGTTTTATTTACTTGTATTGTAATTGATAATTTGTATGTTTTTAGTAAATGAAGTTGTTTTATTATTTGCACAAGTTAATGAAATCCGTGGAGTAAATTTAGAACAGCCATATTATAATACAATTCCAACATTATTGTCTTATGATTCACAAGCTTTATTTCATGTACAAATAGATTATTTAGCTGCTAATAAGAAAATTTACTGGTCTGATTATTCAAATAATGAAATCAAAAGGTCTAGTTTATCTGGTGGCAACATAGAAGTAATTTTAGATACAGGTATTTTAAAATTATATATAATTTAATATTTATAATATATTTTAATATTTTAATATAATAATATTAGTATTTAATATTTAACTTTAATTTCATTTAAATAATATATTACATAGTATTTAATCTAAACTAGCTTCATAAATTTGTTTAAAAATACCTATTATTTAAAATAAAAACATTAAAAACAGTATTTTTTATTCAGGAATTCATCAACCACATGGATTTGCTATTGATTGGATATCTAAAAATATATTTGTTGCGGTTAGTTCAGATCAGAGTCTTAATGTTGAAGAAAAAAGCAATTCTCCGAAAACTATAATAGCTTGTAATCTTGATGGAGAATATTTTACCACCATATATTCTAGTGATTGGAATGATGAGGAAACCAATAGAACTGTACAAATAGGTTCATTAGCTGTACATCCAAAACAAGGAAAATTATTTTGGACACAAGCAATGGCAAGTGGCCATCATAATATTATAATGGCCAATATGAATGGATCGTCTTCTTCTATCATTTTTACAGAAAAGATAATACCTTTTATATTAGGATTTTCTAGTAAGTAAATTATATATTTATAAGCACATTAGTTAAATTTTTGGATAAAATACTTTTAATAAAATTTATATGACATGTTAATTATACTAAGAATGTGTTATAAAACTAGTCTTGGAGCAAAACTGTAATATATTAATTTGTTCAAATTTATAATTTATTTTTTAATGAATAATATTTGCATCATATAATATTAGTATACACAACATTACAGTTGGATTAAGAAAAAATAATTTTTTAAATATTTCTAGTTTATTTTTAAGTGTGTTTAGTATTAAAAAATGTAGCTAAAAACAAAAATTTTAAAATTGCCATACATTTTGTTTTGTAATTATAGCAATAGAATTTAAATGTTTAAATAATGATGGATTTATTAATTTTTAAAAATATATTTTTTCTTTAGGTTTAATAGTTGATCAAGAAACAAATACACTTTATTGGGTGAATTCTGATAGTCATTCTATACAGTCTTATAATTTACAAGATTCTAAAGTAAATCCATCCTTAAATTTACCAGAAGAAAGCTATCCATCTTCTATTGCTTTACATAAAAATAATATATATTATGTGGACGACAAATTGATGAATATTCGAGTTGCAAATAAATTTACTGGCGAAGGAAATTCATTATTTCGTAACATAACTGCAGGTAATATCTAAAAGAGAATGTTAATAATTAATACTTTTTAAATATTAAATTCGTTGTATTAGCATGAATTGTATATTCTATATTTAAAATAATGTTTTATAGAGTTTTATCGATAGTTTTTCAGTGGTTTTTATATAAATTTGTTTTTTATGAATTTTCAATAAGGACAAAGCTCTATATAACATTTTTATGTGACATTAAGATTAATTTTATTTATTTATTATTTTGTGTAAGTTACTATAATTATGTAATTAATTGAAGTCAGTATACTAAAATAAAACAAATTAAGTTGCATAATATTTTTAATAGTATGATTTATTTAATATATGTTTATATTTTATAGAGGTATATGCATTGACTCTTTACGATCCATCCTTACAAACTGGAATTAATTATTGTTCAAAAAATCGAGGATCATGTTCTCATCTTTGTTTACCAATTTCTACTGATGATTGGGTTTGCCGTTGTGCAACTGGCTATACTATTGATCCAAAAAACAAAAAAAAGTGTATTGGTGCTGATGAGTTTTTATTATATACTGTCGAATCTGAAATTAAAGGTTTATCTTTAGTAAAAAATGATTCCCGACAAGTCTTAAGTCCATTGTCTAAAACATCAATGGCATACAGCATTGATTTTTATAAAGGTAATAGAAAATGAAATGTATTTATATTGTTTTTTTTAAAAACATCTATATTGTTTTAGATTATATTTATTGGTCTGATGATGAGCAAGGAACTATTATGAGAATAAAACGTGATGGAACAGGCCGACAAATAATTGTAAATCATGAACATTCTGGGGAAACTACATTAGGCACTTGGGTATCAGGTATAATATTTAATGAAGATTTTAAATTAAAGTTTTTTTTTTATTAATAATATATTTAATTAGGAATTGCTATTGATTGGATTGCTGAATATATTTATTGGGCAAATCCGTCATTAAATATTATCCAAGTTGCTCATCTTAATGGATCAAGTGCTTATGTGGTATTGGATGGTGGATACACCATGGAGCGGCCTAATTCTTTGGCTGTAGATCCAGTTGCTGGTTTTCTATTTTGGAGTATTAGACGTTATCATGGCGTCTCAAGATCTACATTAGATGGATTGAATAGAAAGAGTATTTTGCAAAATAAAAATCAACCGTATGTTGAGGATATTACTTTGGATTACACGGTATGTGTATAATATATAAAATAGTTTTGAAAATGTATGTGTATTTATTGTTGATTTGAATTTTAAAACAGAGTCATAAATTATACTTTTGTCAACAAAGTTTGATTGGCCGCTGTAATTATGATGGTACAGAATATGAAATATTATATGAAGACAGAGACAGTAATCCAGCTAGTATTGTAGTACATAATGGCTATTTTTATTGGCTAGGAATGTAAGTTTAACATTTGTTTATTAGTGGTATTAAATATTTCATTAAATTATTTTGTTTTGTAGTATGCAAGTACTTGAATCATCATCGTTAATGGTTTCACCTATTGACAATATATTTGTTTCTGAGGAATTAATACGAGAATTTGGAGAACATCCAAAAGATGTACAGATTTTTTCTAAAAGTCGTCATCAAGGAACTAATATTTGTGGTAAAAATAATGGAGGATGTCAAGACCTATGTTTATTTAATGGGACTCATGGAGTTTGTGCTTGTGCACACGGTATTGTCGGTGCTGATGGAAAAACATGTGAAGGTTACTAAACAGCTTTCAACCAATTTTAAAAATAATTACATTATTAAATTTATATTTTCTAGATTACACTACATTTCTTATGTATTCTCGGGTGGATAAAATCGATAGTATTACTATATCAGAAAATACAAATTTTAACACCCCATTCCGAGTGTTGCAATCAAAAAAATTTATGCAAAATGTAATTGCATTGTCATATGATTATGCACGATCTTTATTATTTTATTCGGATATTCAACGTGGTACTATTGATGCAGTTCATTTCAATGATACCAGTCATCGAGTAATAGTGGATCGTAAGTATTCTTTATTTTTTGGCATTTAAAGCATTAAAAATTAAATTTTCAATACTCTTATTTATACTTTTGTTTTCATTGTACAGATCAAGGTTCTGTAGAAGGTATTGATTATGAAATGAAAGAAAATATGATTTATTGGACAAATAGTTATTCATCTATTAGTCGAATTAATTTAAGTGATCCAAATGCTTCACCTGAAGTAGTTTTAAAATTAGAACAATCAGATAGACCACGTGGTATAGCAGTTGATATCTGTGATTCGTAAGTAAATTATTTTAATATTGTAAGTAGAATATATATAAAAATAATTATATATATATATATAAATGATGTGATTCATTTTGTAATGTAGAACATGCATTTCGTTTGTCAACTTTGTATTTATTTTGGTTTAATATTAATTGTTAACTTTGTTTTAGACGAATGTATTGGACTAATTGGAATAATTTACAACCCAGTATTCAAAGAGCTTATATAAATGGATTTATGATACAATCCATCATAACAACAGATATTCAGATTCCAAATGCTCTTACATTAGATCACATGACTCAAAAAATTTATTGGGGTGATGCAAAATTAGATAAAATTGAGCGATGTGAATATGATGGAACAAATCGAGTGGTATTTTAATAATTTTTATTTAAAATTTGATAGAATCTGTATGTGTATATGGACTAAATGTATGTAGGTACTTGCTGAATTGTATCCTCAACATCCATTTGATATTGCCATATATGGGGATTATTTTTTTTGGACTGACTGGATGTTACACGCAGTTTTACGTGCTGACAAATACACTGGTGAAAATGTGGCATGGTTAAGAAAGGATGTTTATAGACCTATGGGAATAGTGGCGATTGCTGATAGTGTTAATAATTGTAAATTCTATTATTTATTTTATACAACTATTTTAATTAATTTGAATATGTTATTTCTATCAAGGTTATAAAAATCCTTGCTACACACTTAATGGCGGCTGTGAAGATATATGTCGTTTAGATATTAAAGGCTCTGTTGAATGTTCTTGTAAACTTAACCACATACTTTCATCTGATAAACATAGATGTATTGAGAATGTATTAGAAAAAAATTGTTCAAATAATGAATTTTTGTGTTCGTCGAGTGAATGTATACCTTATGAAAATACTTGTGATGGTATGAACCATTGTCAAGATGGATCTGATGAAGATATTAACTATTGTGGTAAATGACAAACTAATATTTTACTAAAATAATAAATATCAATAATTTTCATATTTTTAATCTAATCTTAATAATTAGGTACAAGGTCTTGTCCAGAAGGGTTTTTTTCATGTCAAAATCATCATTTTAATCTCTGTCTTCCTAATAACCGCAAATGTGATGGCAATTTGGACTGTTTAGGAGGTTTTGATGAAATGGATTGTACTTGTCAAAATTCTACTTTTTTTCGTTGTAAATCTGGTGAATGTATATTTCCAAATTTGCGTTGTGATTCTGATCCAGACTGTAGTGATGCGAGTGATGAAATTGGTTGTGGTATGTTTAAAATAAAAAATTTACTAATTATTACATTAATAAATACCTAATATAATATATGTTGTAAATATTGTTATATTAATTTAATAATTTGATTATTTTAAGATTATAAAAATTGCGACGATATAGTAATGGATGATGCATTAATAAACTGTAATACTACTACTGCTTGTATTCACCCAAGTTGGATTTGTGATGGTCAGAATGATTGTTGGGATAATAGTGATGAACAAAATTGTTCAACAAGTAAAAATTTCATCTATGAATTTAATTTAATTAATAATGAATAGTTGTTATTAACGATAATGTTATATTTTAGCAAAATCTCCAGTTTCTATGAAAAACAATTGTTCATCTAGTAATTTTAAATGTTCAAATGGAAAATGTATTGCTAAATCATGGAGATGTGATGGTGATGATGATTGTGGTGATTCATTGAATACTTCTTCACCTTCATCAGATGAGACAAATTGCCGTAAGCAGTTTTATAGTAGAAAAATTATTGTTATTAATAATTCAACTACATACATAATAGTAGATTTTCATATAAAAACTCATTTTGTGTTCACATATTTTTAGTGTAGTAATAATTATATTTTATATTAACATGCATATTATTTAGTATCACATTAATTTAATTTGAAACTTTTGTTTCTATTTAAATAGTTTTTTGAATCCTTAATTTTATTAATTTTTTAAGCATTTGTTATTATTGAAATACAAATTAAATTTAATCATTACCATGTTTTAGCTGTAAAATGTGAATCAACAGAATTTCAATGCAAAACCAAGTTAGAAGTTTTAGAATGTTTACCAGCAACTTGGCAATGTGATGGAACTCCAGATTGTTTAGATGATTCTGATGAACCTAAAACTTGTTGTATGTTTATTATTATTTTGTAAAGTTATTGAGATATATATTTATATAAATATATGTGTGTATTATCTTTGTGCAGTGAGTAGAAATTGTTCCAGTAGTGATTTCCATTGTAAAAAAACTGGACAATGTATACCTTATACCTGGGTCTGTGATAAAGATGATGATTGTGGTGATGGTTCTGATGAGAACGAAGAAAAATGTAAAATGTTTAATAATTCAACTTGTCCATTTGACCAGTTTGAATGTGTTAATAAGAAATGTATTCTTGAGGTAATTGTTGTAACTTATGAGCTATAATGTGTGGTGCATGTGTTTCAAAATTTAATTCATATAATTTTAGGAGTATTATTGTGATGGTAATAATGATTGTGGTGACAATTCAGACGAACCTGATAATTGTAAGGTTTGTGATTTAGTTAATGAATTTGCATGTGAAAATGGTGCCTGTATTTTACGATCTGATGTATGTAATGGTAAAAATGATTGTGGTGACAATTCTGATGAGAACGTGCACATAGAAGAGTGTAGTAAGTATTCAAATAATTATAAAAATTAATCATTTTTTAAGCATTAAAAAAAAGAATTAAAAAAAATGTTCATTTTTGTAGAACATTATAAAAATGAAAGTTGTTCATGGCCTAATTATTTCTATTGTCGTAATCAGTTATGTATTAATGCAAATTTGACTTGTAATGGGCAAGATGATTGTGGAGATTATAGTGATGAAGATAAGTGTAGTGAGTATTTCTTAAAACCTATTTATTATTTATATATAACTCATAAAAATGCATTCGACTGTTATAATGTTTTTCTATATTAGCTGATATTAGTTAAAATTAAAATTTCAGGGATACATACTAAAAAAGAAATTAGTAATTACTTATTATCAAATGATCTGGTGTGTTAGATTATATATCATTATTATTTAAAATGTATTAAATCTCAATTTAAATTTATAATCAATATATATGAATAATAATACAAATGTATTCAATATCCATTGATAATGTAGATTTTAGATGAAAAAATCTGAATTATTTATATTTATTTTATTAATTTAATTAAAATCCATAGGTCATATATGTCAAAATAAATTAAATTAGTATATAAATCATTTTAAAATTCAGTTCATAAAAATTATTAGTTACATGTTTAAATATGATAATATTTTATGAAATTTAAGATTTTTATATATTAAGTATATTATGCAATGTATAGTAAAAATGCTATTGAAAATAATAACTAATAATGCATGTTTATAACCATAACAATATTGGGACATAAAATGACTAAAATAGTTGAAAATCTATTGTACAACCGTTTTCTTATTATTGAAATTATATACTAAATTTATATACTACTTTCCTTTTTTAATTATGTATATGAAATAACTTATAAGAAATTATTTTTGTAGATGTTAATGAGTGTATATTGGAAAATGTTATGAAGATCGTGCGGCCTTGTGAGCATATATGCATTGATCGCCCTGTTGGATATGAATGCAAATGTCGTCCTGGCTATAAATCTATGGGCCATTCGTGCCATGATGTTAATGAATGTACTTCTACTGAAATCATAAAACCATGTAACCAAATATGTTATAACACTATTGGATCGTTCAAGTGTGAGTGCACTGCAGGATATACATTATTACCAGATGGCCGTTCATGTAAAGCTTCAACAAGTAATATTCCTTTTTGCTTAAAAATATTAATAAGACAATTTCAACTAAGGTACATTATTATTAATTTCTATTTTTTCCCACTCAAAAAACAATAATTTCTCAATTAAATATCCAACTCTATAATTTGTTACATAGTAAAAGATTAATTGGAAATTTTTTTTTGTCATTCACTGTATTACATTTTTTTTCTGTCGATAACGTTAAAAACAAGTAATATCATACCTTTATACCTAGAAATATTGTCGACAGCTCGATTGTCGTTCCCACTGAGTTATGGATAGGCAATTATAAAAAATCTGTGCACTATGATTTAGTACGTTTGCAAGAATACATAACAATATACAGACAATAGGGTAGCATATATTATTATTATTATTATTATTTTGTTTTTAGTTGAGAAGCCAATGTTGGTTTTTGCAAACAAACACTATATCAAACAGATTGATTTACGTGGAATGGAAACTGAATTGTTAGTTCACAATTTAACTAATGCTGTTGCTGTTGATTATGACTATTCTGATAATTGTTTTTATTGGTCTGACATTACTAATCAAGGCAGCACAATTCAACGAAAATGCAAGGATAAGTCATCTGAGGTATAATATTTTTTTCCATTTCAATGAATTATCTGTAAAAGTTTATTATTTATGATTCATTTAGCGATTACATGGCCCAGTAATTTATAGTCCTGATGGTATTGCGGTTGATTGGGTAGCTAAAAATTTGTACTGGTGTGATAAAGGCAAAGACACAATCGAAGTGTCTAAGCTAAACGGCCAATTTAGAAAAGTACTAATAAATAAAAGTCTAGAAGAACCTAGGGCTATCAGTTTAGACCCTATTCGAGGGTATATGTATTGGACCGATTGGGGAGAGGTACCTTATATTGGTAAGGCTGGAATGGATGGCAGTGAACCTAAAGCTATTTTAAACAAATCACTTGGTTGGCCTAATGCCTTGGCAGTAAGTTTAGCAACAGAAGAACTCTTTTGGGCTGACGCAAAAGAAGACTATATTGCTTATTCAGATTTAAATGGAAACAATATGCGTATAATCATGAGTAGAAGTAAATATCTGTTATTTATAAATATATATTATTGTGTTTAACTTACTTAAAATTGCCTTCCAGAAATGAACCCTACCGTGTATCTACACCATGTATTTGCAATTACATTGTTTGAAAATTTTGTTTATTGGTCTGATTGGGAAACAAAAAGTATTCATAGATGTCATAAGTATTCAGGTCAAGATTGTCAAAACGTTACATCACTTGCTCACAAGCCAATGGACATAAAAGTTGTACATCCTTTGTTACAACCATCAAGTAAATAATTTAAATTAAGGTTATATTATTAATATATTTAATAATTTATATTATTATAAATATAGTCATGATATTTATTTTTAATTTTTGTTTTATTTATTTATTTATTTTTGAACAGAAAAGTAATCTATTTTAATTTAATTATTTATCATAAGGGTAATTATTTTTCATATAAAAATTATTCATTTGACTTTTTTTATATTTATCTTTATTATAGTATTATTATATTTTAATTACTTATAATATTTTGTAAATATTGTGTAACTTATTTATCATTTATTATATTCAATCTAGGAGCTTACAATCCATGTGAAAAAAATAATGGTGGATGCAAGGCTTTATGTCTTTTATCACCGAATTTGAGTAGAACATGCGGATGTCCTCAAGATTTTATTCTTGCGCCAGATAATATGAATTGTATCCCAAATTGTTCTTCATCACATTTTGTGTGTGCTAATACATTCAAGTGTATACCTTTCTGGTGGCATTGTGATAAACATGTAAATTTATCATCTTTGTTGTATTTAAAAATTATTTTTTTCAACATATTAATATTTATTTTAGGATGATTGTGGAGATGGTTCTGACGAGCCTGCTAATTGTGCAGATTTTCATTGTTCACCTGGGCAATTCCAATGTACAAATAAACAGTGCGTACATCCATCACAAATATGTAATGGTATAGCAGATTGCAAAGACAATTCGGACGAAGATAATTGTGAAAATGTAATTAAAATATTATTTATTATTTATTATTTAGTGTTCAATACAGAGATTTTCAATCTTTTTTACTGAATATGTATTTATTAAACAAATACTTAATAATGGTCTTTTGTATAGTATACATGTTTCGATATGGATTTTAAATGTCAAAGAGGTTCTCGGTTGGGTAAATTATTAAAACCAACATGTATATCCAATCAGTTGAAATGCAATGGTGTCAATGATTGTTTGGATGGTGAAGATGAAAAAGATTGTAAATTAAAAGCATGTGCTGCAAAAGAGGTAAGATAAAGTTTTTATATATATTTTTCATATATTTTAATTTTAATTGTATATTATTTTTTAGATTAAATAGTTGGTTAAATGTTTTCTGTTTATTATTATAATTATTAAAAAATATGAGTATAATTTTTAGTGTTTTTAATTATGAGTAATAATTAATCAATTTTAGTTCAAATGCGAAGTTACTGGAAAATGTATTCCAAAAGTGTTTTTGTGTGATGGAGAACATGACTGTGGTTTTGATGATAATTCTGATGAGCCAGAAAATTGTACTTCTAGAACATGTGCATCAGATGAAATGCGTTGTAAAAATGGTCGTTGTATCCATTTAGCATGGGTGTGTGATGGTGAAAAGGATTGCCCTGATATGGAAGATGAACCACCTTCTTGTCTTAACATTACATGTGACCCAACATATTTTAAGTGTGCTGATGGAAAGTAAGTAAAAAATCAGTAAATATTGTTATTCTAAGTTGAAAGTCAATTTTTTTCTAAGTTTTTAAAAATAAATAATATATTTATTTGATAAAAAAGAATAAAAAAAAATATTTGATGATTATTTAATAAATTATTAAATGATTTGTGTTTTAAATCTAAATATTGTATTAGATTAAATTTTTAAAAATTATTTGTATATAAATATTAATAAAGTGTACGATATGTATTTTTGATTGTTGTGTTAATATTGGATCTAATTTATATAAAAAAAAATTATTTCAGGTGTATTCCAGGTCGTTGGCGATGCGATTTTGAAAATGACTGCGCTGATAGATCCGATGAAATAGGATGTTCACCACGGAATTGTTCAGAACATGAATTTAGGTATTTTTAAAAAATGTCTAAAAGGTGTTTAATGTATTTACTTTAAAATCATGTTTGCGTGTGTGGTTTTTTTAGGTGTTCTGATAGTCGATGCATACCTGCCAGTCAAAAATGTGATGGTAAATCTAACTGTGCAGATAATAGTGATGAAAATGAATGCAATATACATGTGATTTGCGCTAGCGATGAATTTCATTGTAATGGTTCCTATCATTGTATTTCACCGTGAGTTATTCATAGAGTTAATTACTTAAAAAATATAAAAAATAATGAAACTTAATTTATTGTTTTTAAGGAAATGGAGGTGTGATGGAGATCAAGATTGTCCGGACGGTTCTGATGAGTGGAATTGTACAGATAAAATTGGAAAAGGATGTTCGATTAGTCGCAATGGTCAATTTGTTTGTAATAATGGCGATTGCATATCACTTGGAAATAGATGTGATGGTGAAGAAGATTGTGTTGACGGGAGTGATGAAAACCGAACTATGTGTGCGCACGTTGCTTGTCCACCTGGAAAATATCGATGTAACAATAATAATTGTGTATTTAATACAAATGTCTGTGATGGTTTGGATCATTGTGGCGACGGTTCAGATGAAACTAAAATTGCATGTGAGTATTTTTCTTAGATTTCCTATAAGTTATTTTTATTTGTACTTTGTTAAAAATATATAAATATAAGTATTTTATATTCAGTTTTTGTATTCTGACTGTTCTTTAAAAGCAAATGTATAGCTGAAATAACTTGTAAGTATATAAATGTTTTAACATTTTTTTTTTCAATACAGGCGAAAGTGCTAGTGAAACATGTGATTCAAATAAGTTTAGATGTGCGAATGGCCAATGTATAAGCCGACGTCTTCGATGCAATGGACATTTTGATTGTTCTGATAATTCTGATGAGCAATTATGTGATCTAAATAAAACATCATGTCAATTTGGGTCATGCTCTCAAATTTGTGTACCCAAAAAGAATTTCACTCACTCTTGTCATTGTGAGCTTGGTTACAGTGTAACTCTACCAAATAAATCATGTCAAGCGATAGGTAAGGATTTGTTTTCGTTGTGTATACAGAACAATAAATCAAATAAAATAATTACAGGTGCCCCAGCATTATTGGTTATTGCTAGCAATGAGGGCGATATATTCTTTGTTGATCCGTACAAATCACATGAGAACTTATTTAATTACTCTGCAGTTACATTGTCAGCACATAAAATTCATTCAATCGATATATTATGGACAATAAATGCAACATATCTGTTTTGGAGTGATCATAATTCCAAAGCTTTATATTCTACAGTTATTGATAATCCACTTAACAAGTCTAATCGAACAACTCGTGATGTAAATGCTGTCAAAAAAATTGTAAGAAACTGATTAAATTATTTTATTTCTGAATACGTATAATAAATAGTTTAAAAAGCTTTTGTATTATTAATGATATAAATTCTTCCATTCAGGTTCAAACTGTAGGTACACCTGAAAGTATTGCTGTTGATTGGTTATCAAAAAATTTGTATTGGATTGAAAATACTGCCCGAACCAAAGCCATTAAAGTGGCTACAGTGGAAGGAAAAAACATAAGAACAATAGTAAAACTTGAAGCAGATCGTAAACCACAGAACATTGTATTGGATCCTCAATCGGGGTATGATATTGTGTTCGATCAAATTTTGTGATATTGAAAATCCATTCTATACAATAATATAATTGTCAAATTAAATTAATTTCAATATAAATGCAATATTATATTATTATATGAATATATATATATTTGTTTTCTTATTGTTTAGATCAATGTATTGGTCTGATTTGGGCCGTAAACCTCATATTGAAACGTGTTCAATGGATGGTTACAACAGAAGAAAGTTCATTGGTGATTCTATTCGAAGTCCTGCAGGCATAACGATTGATTATGCTGCTCGACGATTATATTGGTCTGACACAAAGCCGTATACTATAGAATCTGTTTCGTTAGATGGAAAAGGACGTAGAGTTATACATAAATTTGCTAAAGGTATCTCTCATTGTTTTGTTTCATAGTATTTTAGTTGTAAATTATAATTTTGTAAGCATATGCAATTCATAGTAGTAGGAGTTAATTATTTATATAATTTAACAGGTCCATAATGTTATTTTTACTTATATCATGTGTATAATATGATTTTTGGTTTTAAAATTAATATTTTTTATATAGGTAAACATCCAACTAATATAGAGTTATTCGAAGATTCAATTTATGTATCACTTTTGACAACAATTGTAAAAATTGATAAGTTTGGAGATAAGAATATGACAGTCTTATCCAAAAATATCTTTAGAGCTACTGATTTAGTTATATTACAAGAGAATAAACATCCAAAACATTGTAAGTATTCATATATTTTCAATGTAATTTATTTAATTTAAAAAAATACTCGTTTAAATATTTCAGTGAATAATTTTTGTGTCATCAATCCATGTCATCCCACTGCATTGTGTACTCCGAGTATAAATCCCAAAAGAAGAACTTGTTTATGTGCTGATGACCAAATGGAAGTGCCCACATTGAAGGTAAGTACACGTTTTATATTTATTTTAAAATGAAACCATAATTTAATTTGTTTTTTATCTGCAGGGTATGAGATGTGTTGCTAAAGAAACCCCATCTTTTATTTGTGAACCATCGTGCACTATGGGCGTGTGTGTGTCAAACGGTACATCAGACTTAGGCCATTGTAAATGTGATCCATTTTTCACCGGAGATACATGTGATGTTTATGCATGTCATACATTTTGTTATAATAACGGTATCTGTTATGTCGAACCTGGACCGACTCCTGAAAACGATATAACAAAGGTATTGTAACTTTTTGTTGTTGTTTTTCTAAACTTAACTATTTACACACTTGTTATTAATTGTTTAGTGTAAATGCTCTCCCAAATGGACTGGTGATAAATGTGAAATTCCTGTACCTCAAAGCACTTGTCCGGGCGGTTGTTTAAACGACGGAAACTGTATTGACAATATTTGTGACTGCTTACCAGGCTTTACAGGTTCATAGTTACATTGATATTAATTATTATGATATATTATTTTTATTTGTGTGTACGTTTTGCGATTAGTGTGTTTAGTTGGTTGTTTTTATTTATTGTTTGATTCTGTCAACAGGTAAAAATTGTGAGAAATGTGTGAATATTGATTGTAAAAATGGAGGAGTATGTGTAAAATCTGATTTTGGTCATGTTGGATGTCAGTGTACCGCTGGATATAGAGGACCTTCGTGTACCGAATCAGATTGCGATAATTACTGTATTCGGGTAAGCAATAATAAAACAGTTTATAAAAACTGACAATTACTCTGTGTATTATTTAATTGTTATATATTTTCTTTTTAGGGGACATGCTTTTTAGGTTCTAATGGTCCTATTTGTAAATGCCATAAAGGCTATACCGGACCACGTTGTGATTTAAATGCTTGTGTGGACAATACTTGTTTGAACGGAGGTAAGTTGTTAAAATCTTGATGGTTGCACGATTACCCGACTTATAATTATAATATAAATTATTTTATCATTGAAAAACTGCATATGTTTGTGAGCAATAAAATCACTAAATGACAATTTGTCATTTAGGAAATAGGATTGTTATATTAATGGTTACCAGAATAAATGGTTGAATAATAATACCAAATTTGTATATTTTTAGGATCGTGTTATGTTAAAGATGATGGTGGTATTGCCTGTTTATGTTTACCAATATTCAGAGATTCAACATGTAGCATAAATATTTGTAATTGTTCATGTTCTAAAAGTGATTACTTGTGTCGTATGTATTGTCCGCTTTATCGAAATCATAAGTTGTGTGATAAGTTTAACGAGACAACAGATTTGTGTCATCCAGAAATGTGTAAAAATGGTGGTACATGTATTATTGTCAATGGTTTGCCTACTTGCAGGTAATTGGGGGAAAAAAATAAAAGTGTACCATTTATAATACAGATGTATATCATTTTTATAATACAAAAAATGATTTTTTTTTTTTAGATGTGTTGGTCTTTGGGGTTCATCTGATTGCAGTAATATAGTTGTTGATTCTGGCTCATGCTTGGGTTATTGTTATAATAATGGTACGTGTTACCTTGAATCAAATTCTGGTGAAGATGAACTCAATTGCAAATGTAGTTCAGGATGGGGCGGCCCACGGTGCACTGATCGATTCACTTGTGTAAATTATTGTCAACATGGCGGCACGTGTATAGAACCCGAAGAAACGACTGGAAGCTTATCGTGCCAGTAATTATAATTTATTTATTTATTGACATTGTGTTGATGTTTTTTATTTTAATTTTTTTCTTTGTAATATTTTATATTTTATTTTGTAGTTGTGATAAAGGTTATGTTGGTGATAGATGTCAAACGCAATTGATTGTAGAATTTAAGTCTTCAGACAACAAAAATAAACACGGTGTAAATGCCTTGTGGGTAATATTCCTAATCGTAGTGCTGTTAATTGTCATTACCGCTACTACGTATTATTTCACCAGACTCAGAAGAAGGTAAGATGAGTTGTAAAGTTTGTAGTTTGGTAGATGTAACTTTGTTTTTCGTAGCAGAGGTCGTTCGTTCTTGCACGTTAGAATGCAAGAAAACGTAGAAGTCAATAATCCGATGTACATACAAGATGACATTGATGATGAAGACATTCATTTAGATCGCGCTTTTCCTTTACAAGAAAAAGTAAGATCAATGTCGTGTTTGGGTCTGTGTGTGTTTAGTAACAATATTACTAATTAACCAAAATTTTCTTATAGCCTAGTGGAAATTTGGAAACCCCGTGTACGATTCTGTGTACAGTGCTGGTAGTAGTACGTCAATGACTGGTAGCGAGGAGAGCAAAGGGCTATTGCAGAGTACGAATTTGACCAATCAAATATTGTCGCCTGAAAATAGCCATGATGAGACGTAAGGGTAAATTATGAAAAAAAATTTACTCTTTTAATTATAAGTTGTGTACTGGTACTATAGTTTATTTTATAAATTTCAATGTGTTATTCATTTTCTCCATACCTTCAGCAGCTATTCAAATGCAACTACTTATAGATTACAATTTTGTTTATTATTGTTCAACCACTGATTATCATTAGTTCCTATTTCTGTGTGAAAATACTGTGCAACAATGTTTTCATTATTTGTAACTTATTAATAAGCTTATAATATTATTATGGTATAATAAATGTACAGGTGAAATTTGTCTAAATCTTCTACAAGTTCTCACAATGAATACAAAATTGTGGAAGTAAAAATATGTATTTGTCGTTTATAATCTAAAATGTGTTCAATCATTGAAATTTCAATAAAAATTATGTCTTATATACGTGTATTCTGTGTGTGAAATTGTAATTTATTTAGACAGATTTTACCATAGTGTTGTGAGACAAATGTCAGTTAAAAAAAAAACATTTAATACGATATTTTAATTATTTAGATTAAGTTTGCTTTATACTATTGACGTTTTCCCCGTCTTAAGGAAGATGTGAAAGTTTTGGGTTTTTTTCCAACTCAATCTGTTCTATGAATGCCATACTTGTTTAAATTAATATCTGAACAAATAACAATTAATATTATACTGTAATGGATCAGTCAATTTGTGATTTAAATTAGATTAGTCGTGGTAATGTGCGTCTCTTGTTGAAGTGAAATCATCGTTAATGTTACATAAAACAATTAACATGATCTCATTGTATCATTATTTCATTCATTCATTTGACTAAAAGTGTCTTGCTTATATTTTAGGTATGATTTATGATATTTCTAATTTAAATGTATTTTAATTACAATATTCTTCTTATCTAATTGTATACAATTTTTTTTCTATGGTCATGATGTATGTTTGGAGCACAGTTCTGAAATGTATATATATATATATATTTAGTTGATTAGTAATCCAGAAAAAAAACGATACTAATAAGTTTCTACGTTTTGTATTTAAATGTTGACGTTTTGTCATAGTTTTCTATTTGATATATGTTTCAAAATAAAACAAGTGACTGTGTCCTGGTCTTTGTATTGTAAATTTAAATCACAGTGACATCAAATTTAATATTTATTAATACGTAATTCGAATTAAGTTAAACTCTATGCGAAAAGACTTTACAATTTTCTTGACTACTCGTTTGTTTTCAATACATTTTTTCAAAATATTTTTAAGTCTTTTGTAGTTATACTCCTTTTTTTTTTCTTTGTTTCAATTTTTTTGCTCAAATATGATTTTAATAATAATTTCAAAAACGTTTAAGACTAATGATCAATTTAGTTTGTAGTAAAAATCGCGCAGAGATAATACTACTGGACCCTGGGCGTTCCTCTAACAATCGATGTCATATTGAAATTGTTGATCTTCAGTGACATCTAAAGAGCACACGTTTTTCCTCTATAAAACTATAGCCGAATCGCAGTATTTTATTTTCTACTTTACCCGGTACGCTGCGTTTTCACATATAATTAAAAAAAAGTGTGTTTCAAACGTCTGGTTCTCCGAGTACTCTAACTAGAGATGTACGCGTGAATGTCATCTTGCCTATTTGTTTTTATGCCAATAAGCTGTGTTCTTGCCCGCCCCCACACCACCACACTCATTTTTCTCATTTTGCATTCCTTATGGTGATTAATTCATTATTATATATATATATAAATATTGTTAAGAGACATTTTTTTTTTTTCTTTTCGTGAAATCGTTAGATGTAATTTTTTTTAAACGTCCCTCTCGCAAAAGAGTTGTAATTTTGTGTGTTACTTTGTGAAAATGTCGTTTGGGTCGTAATCTCGTTACTGTAATAACTCTGTGAGACGACTGTAGTCATAGTGTTATATATATAGAACAAAATTGGTTGTGTATCTGATTTGGACTGGAGTTTTTAGATTTTTAAACGAATGAAGAGGGTAAAAAAAAAAAAACGAAAAAAATATACCTAGAAAAACATTTTCTGGTAAACGCGTGTTGGCTAGTATCTATTCAGGAAATGAATTGTCCAAACAACCACTGCTAGTCTTAACGTCTACTTCTTGTGATCGAATTTTTCGGTTTTTTTTTTTTTTTTATTATTATTTATTTATTTATATTTATTTGTAATTTTTCACCTTGCCCGTGTAACTGTTACGAGACTTTTCCGTTTCGACGCGTGATAATCAATTTGTGTGTATACTTTTCGCAATACGAATATTTTGATCGCTTCGGACGAGATCAAATTTAATGTAAACGGAGACGATCTGTATAAAAAAAAGAACAAACTCGCGTGCCATATTTGTAACAAGCCCATTGTACCTATTCTGTTGTGACTATTTATTTCAATAAACGATTATTATTATTATTATTATTATTATCATCATTGAAATGTGTGCCAATGACGAAACCAAATAAACCTCCGCGAGAACGTTTTCGTGTTATTTTTTACAACGGTGTCATAGCGGCGCTCGAGTCGGACGACCGTGGAGGCTGTGGACGTGCAAGAATCAAACGTTGCCCTCGAAATTGGCCGTTTCACCATTCACCGTATGGCGGGTTCCGTATACGTTATAACGTATGCTTAAAAAATGTCTCGACGACGGGGTTTTTGTTTTTGAACGAAATACAATACGTTTTTCGATTTTTACACCTTGGAAAACGCTTTGCGATCATTAATAACTGACCGGCATTACCGTTGCGATCAAAGTTTTTAACGGTCGGCACTCTCGGAACATTAAAAACGGTAGCTGCGCATTAAAACGAAATGTCCGGACGACGATTCCGTCGTATGAGAACCCGAACCCGACAATCGTTTAAAACAGTGTGCCCGTTGATCGCGATTTTATAAATAAATACGGCGAGTATAGCCCCGAAACCCCTTTCGGCAAAACGTTATAAATATGTATACGTGTACATATATTGTTCAAAATATGTATATATATATACCTTTTACTAGACCCCATCGGCACTAAAGCGGCCCTCACACGATCAATACTATTGACAGTATAGATACTGACAGTATTTGAGCATATTGACAGTATAGTCCTCAGACAGTCAGTATTTAATTAGCGTCAATACTCAGTATTAATTTGTGTTTGATTGCGTTGGTCTCCGTTTGACAAATATTTTTGTTTTATTTAACAAAATAATTATGGTTGGATATGGATGAACAGCAAAAAGCATGTATAGCAATTATATTAGCCTTATCCATTCCAAATAATAAACGAGTTTCGAGAAAACGGAAACGATGGGTAAAACAATGGATTTCCAAACGAAGACGGTACACTCATCTAAATGTTATAATGATGGTTCATATATATCATCTGCTCCAGCTCTACTTCTTTTTGAATCATTTATTTTCTTAAGTTCTTTTCGAAAATTACTTCTTAAGGTGTTAATTTTTTTTAACGTCGTCAACAGAAGCATCACATTTCAAATCCTTATAAATAGTAAGTAATTGTTCATAAGCCGCATTTTTTTTATCACGTCTTGTGTATTCTTCACTACTCACATCCCATAATTCCGGCAACTGTTTGTATTGAGCAATAAAATCACGTAGGATTTGTCTATCTCGGGATTCACTAGTACACGTATTTTCACTTTCGTCACCCATGGCTGCGAAAAACATACTGACGAATTGTCAGTATCTACCTCACACGGTCAATATAATTATCAGTAAATAAATACTGAAGGCTCGATATCCAATTTTTTCATCAGTCATCAGTATCGTTTTTTCATACTGACAATACATCAGTACACACATTACACGATCAATAATACTGTCAGTATCAAAATTACTGTCAATAATATTGACCGTGTGAGGGCCGCTTAATTGGCTTCGATTAATGTGAGCCATCGACGTTATCAACTAATTAATTTTAGTTATAACGTTCGAGAAATTTCGACCGTGGCCGCCGCGTGTGCAGCAGTGCGCGCCTCTGGCGTACGACCACGCGCACTCTTTTCTGTTAACGGACTGGCCGTAATTATTCGAGCGTATGGACGTGAGGCTTGTATTATTTGTTGAATTCTGTACCTCTTACTATAATATTTTGTATTAAGCGTGTACTGATTGTTATTGCGTCGGATTGTATCTGGGCGACAATCCGTTTTGGTATTGTAAGCATTGTTATAACGAGTGTTATTATAAATATAATTTGGTTTGTTTGGTTATGGCAATTAGTTTATTGCATTTGTTTTTTGTATGTACGAATAGTCGTATTATATTTGGTTTTGGTTGTGCTCGTGACGGAACACAACAATATTCCGGCACTATTGCGTTACATAATTGCACACCAGCAGTTATCGCGGTAAATGCGCGCGGTACAGTCTCGAGGTCTCTGGGCGAGACGTGTAAGTAATCGCGACATGTATTTTTATTTATAGGACGTCCCCGAAAATTCGTCGCGCTCCCGTTCCTCGACGACAACGTGTATTAACTCTAATACTAATAATCCGTCCGAGAAACAAAACGACGTTTTCGGCGGCGTCGTCGTTATAACGTGTTCTGTTCCGTTATTACGGTCTGTGGTGACTGTAATAAGAACGTGTGTGTGTGTATAAACGTTCGTCCGAGATCGATAATAGGGTATTGCGTACCGTTCGATTTTCGAACTCATAATTACGAAACATTCGAACCAAGGAAAACGAAAGTTATTACCGAATTTTTCGTTAAAACTCTAAAAAAAAAAAGATTTACATAAAATTACAAAATTACGTTATACCCACGGTAACCAATAATCAATTATTTGTGTCGTCCATTGTTTTAAATCGAACGTGGTACTCGGATGTTTTCAATTGATATTCTTGTCGTATCCATCATCGTTTGATGAATTGGGTTTTATATTGTTTCGTTAGTGTGTTTAACGCGATGAAGTCTTCGACCGACAACGCGACATAACGTGGTGTGTTCAACACGCGGCTATTTTTATTCTAAATAAATGTTGGTTAAAGAGTGTTATTTAGTTGTCCAGCCGAAGGACTTGTTTGTAGACGATGATGACCTCCGTCCCTCCTTGTGCGGGGCTTCACCCGTTTGTCCGACCGACCGAGCAACGGTGGCGACTAAAAGATGTATACCCCGGCCACGTACGTTTTCGTACGTTTTTCGAAGCCATGTTAAGACGCGTCCGAGCGAACAAAACGACATCTTCGAAATGAAATGTCATAAAATAATAATAATTAGATAATAGGTGGTAGACCGCGCACGACGAGAGTCCGTTGAACGTTTTGCGACGGAATCAAATCGATCGGAAGTTCGAGTCCGGCCTCAATAACGATCCGTGTTCGTCAACGTCACCAACAGGACCTACCGTACAAAAAAACGCCGCGCGGACCGGCGCGGCGTTAAAATTTTTTCTTTTTTTTTTTGTTGTCGAAAACGACGTACGCGCCGTTTAATGCAACGTGCACTTTTTACGATATCGTCGCGGCGGTCGTGTTCGGTCGAGTGCCAATTAAAAAACAAAAAATGCCGAGCGGGTACAACAACGTAGCGTGACGGTACGCCGCGTTTTTGTCACGCTGGCGTCGTTCCAGACGTTTTCGGGTCCGCGACGAAGGACGTAACGAAAACAAAAAAATCCTACTACTACTACTATTGCTACGGGCACGACAGCATTTGCGGGGGCGGGATACGCGATTAAACTGCGCACATACAGAACGTTCTAAAAATAATGTTTTTTTTATTCGAACGCGTATTACGCGCGCGCGTCTATTTTAAAACTGGATCGTGTTTTCTCTAGTGTTACGTTTTATTGCGCAACGCAACGCGGTCCGACCGTTCTCGCGATCAAAAATGAGTCGTCGCCGCGTGTCCGGTAAAAAAACCGACAACGGACCTTAACGCGCTCCGTATGCGTCTGTCGCGTTACACGTTCGTTTTCGCGCCCGTCGGTCGGAATCGGCGGCGGTCAAACGGCTGGGCTGGCGGGTGGATGGGGGGGGACGTGACGGGGGGGATATGTGTCCCCCTTCCCGCCCATGACCTTTTCGTTATCGTGCATCAGTTTTGACCGGTCTATGCGCGTTTATTAATGATATTCACAAGTTTTGGTGACCTAACCTAACCTGCCAACTTACTTACGGCTGCAGCTGTTTTTCGCGATTTTCACCCGGTTATCATATTTCTATATTGTCCAGCACGGTGTGACGTTTCATTCAATCAAAGTCGATATTTTTTTCATCCAAATCCTGATGAACACATATATATATATATAGGTCATAAAACAAACTGAGAGAATCCGAGCGCTCTACCCGACGTGTTTCACAGTATTTAAGAAGCCCGCGTTTGTTTTGCGCTGACGCATAATGATGTTGTATGGTTATTTAAAACCTGACCTGCTTTAATGATATTGGATTTTATTTTATTGTTTATTGGATACTTCTTTAATTGTTCCTGTGCAGATTTTGTTTCTAGGCGCTTTTGACAAAATGGAAAAATGACCTCTCTGAAGTACCAACTGGATGCTATTCGCTATCGGAAACAAGATTATGACTGTTAACGACCGAAACACTCCTTCTGGTAGAATTTTGATATTATTAAATTAACGGATAAAATAAAAAATCGGTAAACTACACACGGATGATTCGTCGGGATCAAAATTTTCGAAGTCGTTGAAACGGTGATCGTATTTTTCGATTTAAAGAACTTTAAAATCGAACCAGAACTCATTTTAACAAAACTTTCCGAATGTGTATAACTCACATGTATATTATGTCGTAAATCGCAATGATTAAACAACGGATTAAATACGATATCCGTAACGGAATAAACGTATTGCACATAAAGTGAATAATATTCAATAACTGATAAGAAGTATTTCCGAAAATCCCAAGTTTCCACCGTTAATAGTTAATACGTAAATAATAATAAATGTTCATTGGTCGTATTACTTTCATGTAAAGTAATTCAAAATTACGCACATATTTTATATATCTTCCTGAATTTCGGGAGGGGACCCCCTGCCACAAATGAAGTATTGGATGAATTGGCAAAAAATAAACAGATTTAATAATTTAATAATAATACAATTATTTAATAAGGCGATCTTATGTTCTTAAATTATGACTTATGATTTGAATGATCGAAGTTCATGTTGAAAAATCCTCTCCCCCTCCCCCATGAATAAATCATTTGACCCGCTACTGGTCGGAATCGATCGGAAAGTAAACGACTTGCGAACGACGACGTCACGGAATCAACAACGTTTGTTTTCGTCGTTCGTTTTTGTGACGACGGGTGGTCACGAGAAACATCTCGCTGCGTAGTCTCACTGCCACCTAAAATTTTAAAACCGTCGTCATCGGGTCATCCCACCGAGTATGTGCACGAATGTACGGTGTTCAGATCAGAAACAACACGTGTATATATATATATATATTATTATTTTTTAGTTTTTTTTTGTTCCGAGTACATTAATAAATTATCAACGCTAACGCATTATAGATTTTGTTGGGATTAAACCCCCGAAACCACTTCTCGCCCACGCCAATGACTCAGCGAACAAGTATTTAGCCCTCCGCCAACGAAAAATTTTGGCTACGCTACTGCTCACTGTTACTCACGCGCGAATCAGAAATAGATCCGCCGCGCGAACGTGTTCCTCCGGACAGAACATTAACCGGATCAATTCGTCGTCGTCATTGTTTCGAGTTATCACGGCGGTGGTGCGGACACGTCGTACCGGAAACAAAAAAATCGAATAGCAGTTCCTGTCGGGTTATCGTAATCATCCGAACGTCGCGTTTAAAGCCCTCCGTGCAATACTAACAGTTACAACGTTCACGTGGTTTACAATCGAAATCTCTCCGCTCGGGACGGGTGATGATTGGAACACTCGACTATTCGAAAATACCGTTTCTTCTTCTTCTTCCTCAGCTCGACAGCCCGTCGGGGGCCATTGCTGTCATCACGAAACCTGTCCATTTCTCTCTGTCATACGAATCGTTAAACGCGGCATTTTCTTTTATATTTTCAACGTCTTGGGCTTGCAACATCCACCCGTCGGGCCCCGGGTCTTCCTTAACGCACGTTTTCTATTTATTTGTTCAGTTAAAACGTCTTTTGTCCATCGGCTCTCCAAATACCGAATCTTGAAAATACCGTTTGCCGTTATTGTTGTTCAGAGTGTTCGGCTTTTAAACGCGTAATGTGATTGCTGTTGGAATCGTTGTGAACGCGCGCACGTTGTCAGCCGACGTGAAAAAATACAATTAAACACCGGCGCGTTTCAATTGTAATTGTATTTTTTCCTCACTCCGTTCCTTCCAACGTTGAACGGGGAAATATTCCACCGTCGGACGCCTTTTGTTTCGCCGTTTGATCGTTGTTGATTTTGGTCGTTTACTGTAAAATGGTTTTCGATGCCTATGGAACGTCTCAATAATCCCCTCCCGAAGAAAGCAAACGACGTTTCGTATGTATTCATTTGTACTTTTGATTTTGGTGAAAATCGTTTCGGGCGTTCCGAACCGGGACACTCGTGCGACCGAATGAGGCGGCCGCCGCGTCGTAAATCGTACGGCCGAACCGTTCAGCTTTTCGAGTCCACTAGAGAACCCAAAAACGCGGTCGTGTTCGTTTGCGACGTTCTCTCGGGCGGACCGGCATTTTCGTTACGGCCGCGGTTCGTTTGGACGTGACGGCATCACGAACAACGAAACATTAACAGTTGGACGCGTGCCCGCGTATCGGCGGCGGTGTTTATTTTTTTTTTGTGTTCATAACGTTCCTGCCGCCGTTTGTCCGGGTTTTTCTATTCGTACGCGCGACCGAACGCGAAAAATAATCGTTTTATTCGTTCTATTATTATTAGTCCGGTTGTGCGCAAGACGCGCGCGCGCGCGAACGCGCCCTCCCTAAAACCCGGAAAGTCTGCGGACGGTCAGTGTTAACCGCCCGTTTCGCACGCAATCAGCTCGAGCCGTCCGGCGGACACGGATCGTCGTCACTCGCACCGAACCGTCAACGCGTCTGTCTGTCACTGTGTTTCATTTCTCTTCGATTCCGTTCGCGAACAGACCGCGCGGTACAATGCCCAGCGGACGTCCTTTGTGGCAGGTAACGTAGTCGCAGACTAACGCGAACAACGGAAATGGTTCTACTCGTTCCGCGTTCGTTCGCGATACGTCCGGCGTCCGACGGTCGCGGACACGTTTTTCAAACCGCACCGGGGGGGGGGGGTTCGGTTGTTGACGGTCGGAAACGTTGTTCACGGGCGCGTCGCGTATCATTTTATGTCTTGGACGGTGCGACGATAAAAACGAACGGTCGTCGTTCCGGTGGGTTTTCGACGACGATAGCCGCTGCCGCGACGTCGCCGCGATCTCTGGTGGGATAACGTCGAACGGGCACGCCGGGTTTACGATGCGCGCCGCGGGACGACAATCGGGCGACTTAGGGAGGCAACTTACGCTTACCGGCGGGGCGGATTCCGTTTGTCGCGCGAACTCGCTGCCACGCGGACCGAAAACCAAATCGTGTTCGACGTTTTCGCGTTTCGACGGACGTGTCGAAGGACGAGGTCACGGTCGCCTTCGCAGACGTACGCGGACGCCTTCGCAGACGTACGGGATCGGCCGAGTGATGTGTTTTCGGCGGTCGGCGCGCGTCGGGCGGCGGGGAGAATCGCGTTAGTACTCGCGGTTCTGAACATAAAACCGTGTAGAGTGACGCTCGTGTTTTTTTTTTCGTTCTTTCTTTTCTAACCGGTACGCGGTTTCGAGGCCGAGACGGTGACGGGCTTAAAGGGATTCCCGTTCGTTTACACGTTTTCCATTGGGTTCACCCGCGTGCTTATAACGCGGTCGTACGCGGCACCACACCGAGCAACCGCGTCGTTTGAGAACAATCGAACATTCGAATCCCGAACGCGTCATGTCGGCACGTACACGAGTAACGCGACACCGTGTGCGATCCGTGGACGCCGCGGGATAATGATGTCGTTCGACGCGTGCCAAACCGGGGCGTACACATTCGACGCATCTTTCGATATCGTCGGCGCATTATGTTCACGCGAAATAAACAGCGAACCCACACAACGGTTGGCAGACGATCAAACGTTTTGCCAAATAGAACTTGGATTTCGGTCAATTTCCGATACGATCGTTGAATAATATCGAATATTATTAACACGTCGAAACCGTCCGTTCCGATATTATCGTTCCTCACCGATTTCGATGTGTCGGTTCAAACACATTATACTTGTACCACCTCTATTATACCGCTTCGGCGCACACGCGTCTTTCAACGAACGATTCGTTTTGTCTCGCGTTCCTTCGTCAAGTCCTCGGAAAACGATACACGATTTGCGCGCCATGTACGGCAGAGAATCGAACGTGTCCACCGAATATGGTAATAATTTACCGTTACCGGACAGCCGTGACCGTCATTCGTTTGAGACCGACACGTGTGGAACGTACGGCGTAGAGATTTAGACGCGACGAACGGCGGGAGGTCACGGTCGGTGACTAAACGATGTCGTCGACCGACGGTTTCTCGTTTCAGGTCGCCGGCAAACGGGACGTGGACCAAGAAGTCGAAGCGCAACAATGGATCGAAACGGTGACGGGCGAGAAGTTTCCCGCGGGCAAGCCAGATTAAGAACGTCGTACCGGTGAGATCGTCTGTATAACGTCCGGTCGTACTTGTTCTACTTTAGGTGTGCCGTTCGAGTACGCGCTCAGGGACGGCGTGTTTTTGTGCAAGCTGATGAACAAACTGGCGCCGGGCATTATACCGAAAATCAACACCGCGGGCGGTGACTACAAGATGATGGACAACATAAGCCAGTACGACGCGATATTATATCGTTGTTGTTTATTTATCTTCTGCGAACAATGCAGTTGGCCAAACGCTTTTGTAGTCGACCGCGCGGACAATTTTTTTTTTTTTTTAGGCTTTGAGTAGCCTCGACAACTATTTTTAGGGATTACACGGTTGGGGCGTACGTACGAAAAAAAAGGTTAAAAAAAAGGATAAAACAGATGGAACGAGAAGTGGTTGTTGGGAAGAGAAAATATGTTTGGTGTCGAGAGGAATATTAGGAGAATTAAAAAGCGAGTTTAGGTATGCACGTTTAGAAGATAATTAAAGGAGATGAGACATGTCACAGATAGAGGGATCGTCGTGGAGGGTACCAACGGGAATTGTTCAATGGAAGCTCAAAAGAACGAGAATAAAGTAAAGAGTGGCCAAAGCGAAGTCGGGAGAAGGAAGATACGGATTTTGTGCATAGATTCAGATTACGAAACTATGGGCTGGACGGGATGGCCGGAGAAGTCGATCGGCATCAGGTGGCGAAATTGTTAGGGGGCCATTCCCAGACCGCGCGGACGACCAAACCGATTATTCTCGATATGGATTACGCGCGCGTAACGTTTCACAGGTTCCAAAAGGCGTGCATCGAGTACGGCGTGCCGGACGTGGACCTGTTCCAGACCGTCGACTTGTGGGAGCAGAAGAACATTTACAGGGTGACCATGACCATATTCGCCATCGGCCGGACGGTACGTGTAAACGAAAAACAGGGATTTTTTTGTACACTGCACGGGGTAATCGCCGCGTTATGTCGAGCCTGCGTCCGCGCCGGTGTTTCGATCGTCGGTTCCTTTTTCTCGGTTTTGGGTTTTGTTTGTTGCCAAACGGTTCTCGTAACGAGCTAGTCGAAGGAAAAGACGTGCAATGAGTCCGAAATCCAAAAACGGGCGCGTGCGATCCGCGGCCACGTCTAAAGGCGCGGTCAAACAGAAAGCGGACTGTCCGTTTTATCTGGGATTGCATCACCGCGGTTAAAAATAAACGCGGCGGGTAGCGGCCTGAGTTGTAATGTTTTACGGTGACCGCGGCGGTCATCGGTCTGCTGGTTTGTCAGTATAATTATCATTGTGTAGGTTGATATGTTATATCACAGACGAGACGGACGGTCATACGATAATAATTCACCAAGCTCTTCACTTTTTTTACCGTCGATTTCGTGCGTCCATTTTGTCCATTTCTCTCAACGCGAGGCGAAGAACAAGTTGTTCGTCGGAACTGCTACTGGACGTCATATTTATTTTCATATTTCGTTTCAACAGTTTGTTACTAATTTTCGTCACGAGAATACAACAAACCGTGTTGCACGCTAGACCGCGTCTCAACAGTCGACAATTCGGTGAAACTTTTCAACACCGTTTGAATAAAGCTCGTTTTTACGGCCGGCCGGTTCACGTAGTTTAAAAAAAACCAAACCAAAACGAAACGAACGCGTTTCGTTTGCGCATGATATCGGCGTACGGATTTCTTCCAGGCGTACAAACACCCGGAGTGGAGGGGTCCTTCGTTGGGACCGAGGCCGTCCGAGGAGAACAGACGCGAATGGACGGAGACGCAACTGCGGGCCGGCGAGGGCGTCATCGGGCTGCAGGCCGGCACGAACAAGGGAGCCACGCAGGCGGGCCAGAGCTTCGGGGCCACCAGGAAGATACTGCTGGGCAAATGAGTCGCTAGCCGCGGGCCGACGCGCGCACGTTTTCGTTGTTCAGAGAGAGAGAGAAAAAAAAAAAAATAATAATAATAATCGTTTTTCATCCTAACACTGTTTGTTGTCGTCGTCGTCGTCGTCGTCGTGTCGTCCTCGCCTTTGTCGGCGCGCGTGAAAATCGCGTTCGCGCGTCTAGACGACAATCGAAACGCACAGTCGTTCCAATACAACCGTATCGTTATCGACACGCTCGACGCTCCAGCAGAATCGCTACACAACTCTGTATTACATAATAATAATAATAATGATAGTAATAATAATAATAACAAATCATATCGTCGAGGTGAAATAATACGATTTTTAATGGAAAACAAATGACACGCACGTTACACAATTATATAAATCGTTTATATTGTATTATCTAAAAACGGGTCCGAATGTTGAAAAAATAAATCGTAGTAACGACGCAGCGTTTTCATTGACACACTAGTGTCCTCGTGACGACGAACGTGTTCGACTCTAACGTGTAGACGCGTGCACACACTCGATACTAACGTCTAATAACGTTTCGGCATAATGTTTAGTATTACATACCTTGCCTTACACAGAGTGTATTTTGTTTTGACGCCTTTGTCGAAAACTTTCCGGTTGACTATTCTGATTATACGCGCGTGCGTGATTATCAACTATGCGTTTAATGTTCAATATAACGATAATGTTTCTAAACAATAAAAGTAGGAATTAAGAATAACGACAATTGTGTTGTCAAATACATACATACGCGTGCAGATAATAAACGACGATGTTGAACACTACGACGCTAAACGTTCGGTGTCTACTTTTATTGGATATATTTAATAGACACCGGGTGCAAATATCATTGAAATACGAAAAAATACTATTTATATCTTACAATATCGTATAGTAAATAGTCCTTATGTAACAAATTGTCTAATTTATTAAAGCAAACATTTGTTTTATATTGCTTTCAAATATATATATATATATATATATATTTTTTTTTCTACTCTAACTAGTTTTTTCTTTAACACTCCGTTTGGTTTTCTTCTCAAAGTTTAATCAAAACGGACATACGATTTTGGACAGAAAAACGAATTGACTAGCCAACTAGCACAAAAAATGTGTTTCTAAAAATTGGCACGTAACATGTATACTTAAGTATATATTATTTTGAGCATCTTTACGAAACGTATTAATATTTTGTTTTGGAAATAAAAACGGACACGCATGAATGCTCGTGATAAGACTACACGAGGTAACGCGTGAGACTCGAATCTACATTGATTGTCGCTGAATGTCGAAAACTCTATGTGAACGTGTCTACTTGGTGATAAATACGAAAACGAAAAAAAAAAAGAAAAACGACGGTTTTTCACAACGATTTGAAATGTATATACCGTCGTCGTGTGCTCTCCAATAATAATATCTAAACGAAGAAAAATATCTGCTTGCGGACTAACAGGTGTGTGTGTGTGTGTGTGTGTGTGTGTGTATTAGTCGAATAGATTATCGTGTCTAAAGCGAAGGTGCGCTCAAATGTGTATAATATATAATCCGCGGGCTATTTCGCGGCGTCGTGCTGCCGAGAGTGTTCGTGTTCAGAGTGATGAAAACACCGTGTAGTAACGAGACCGGCCCGAACTGACTAAGACCGGTCGGCTGTGTCCTTCCGGTCGTTTTCGTCGTCGTGGTCGGTCCGTTTTGCTTCCGGCGGCGGGTCGACGACCGGTTTGCCCGTCGTGGTTTTCGCCGTGACGGACGTCGCGGCCGCGGTCGACTGCTTGGCGGTCGGGGCGGCGGTCGGGGCGGCGGTCGGGGCGGCAGTCGGGGCGGCGGTCGGGGCGGCGGTCGGCGCGGCGGTCGGTTGCGGTTGTTTCGGAGCGGCGGACGGCACGGCTGTGGCCGGTGAGGTGGACGGACGAGCGGCCGGCGTGGCGGACGTCGCGGGAACGTTCGTCGCCGGGCCCGCCGAACCGTCGGCCCGCGTCGTGGTGGTGACAACGGGCCTGGCGGTCGCGTTCGGTTTGCCGTTTCTCGTCGCCGTCTTGGCGACCGCCGCCGTCTTGGCGACCGTCGCGGCGTCCGCGTTACCGCCGCCCGGTGCCGCCGCCGGGTCGACCGCGTCCGCGCCGCCGCCGCCGTCGCTCGTCCTGTGCTTGGAGTTGGATTCCTTCTCCTTGTCGTTCTTCTTGTTGGGCTTCTTCATGTTCCTCACCACGTTGCCGGTAGACTTCACCGGCGCGCGTTTGCTCTTGGTCGGTATCAGCGGTCGCGGCGCCGCGGCGGTCGTTTGCACGTCTCCGGCCGTCGTCGCGGTCGGAGTGCCGACGGTCGGCGCGGTCGTTTGTTCCGCTTCGCGACGACGGTCGTCGCACTCGCACGGGCCGTCGTTCTCCGCGGGCGGACCTACGACGGATAACAACACATCATACGGCACGTCGCGCGACGTAACTCGTCCCGCGGACATGCGCGACGAGTCGCGTTGGACGCAGGGACCGCCTGGGACGGAGACGATCGGAGCGACCACCTGCGGGTATCGTTTAGTCGAGCGAGCCGACGCGATTACGGAAAAGACGTAATCGTCCCTAACGCCGGACCCTTGTATTGGCAACGATGAGCCGGGACAGAGGGCTAAGTCGCTGACCGAGACGCCAATCGATCTAGCACGGATCGAGACCGAGGCCTTCGAGATCTCGTGCCGCGTTCACGCGTCGATGCGCACATACGGGCGCGGTTCGCCAGACGGATTTAACCGTCCACGCGAAACCCAGCCCGTACGAATCCGTGTCGCTACGGTTAGGATTCTCGTGACGGGGATTTAGCGACACCCGTACTCCTATTCTTGCTCGCGTCAACAGTAGGACATGTCTCGAACGATCTTCGCCTCAGCCGCTCTACCGTCTTAAGATGGTATTTTATCGACATCACACATCGGTCGCTCAGACTCATAAACCTCCGCGGCGTCGACAGGAGAGTGAGATCCGAGACTAAACGCTGAGACTCTGGGGTCCTACCCGCAGTTCTGGATCAAACAACCCTCCCCCCACACAATGATTTCGATCGAACAGAATGGTCATCTCATCCACTCGGCTGCGCCCAGCACAGTCCCCTCAAAGAGATTTAACATTCAAGTCTACCTCCCCCCAGCCAGGAGATGTATTGTCCACTTATCTGAATATTCGTGATTAACCCCGCGACAGGGTGTTTCCGTTATCTGCCAACTACGGACGCCCGAGGGTTGTTTGGGCCCGTGCATGGCCCTGACCTACCCAGGCGAATATAGGCCAGATAGGCCGCAGCGTGTTCTGGTCCTGCCGCCATACAGTTAAGTAGCCCTCGGCCGAGGATTCTCCAAAACACCCCCTCGTCAACAATTACGAACAGTTGTCAAGCGTCCGCATCAGACGTGTGGCGCTCACCGTTCGAATCGTTGGTTATCCAGTCGGCGATTTGCATGTCGGTCAACCCTTCGGCCAGCGGACTTTGTTCTTCGTCCACGTGGAACAGTTCGTACGAGCTCTGGTCCGGTCTGGACGCGACGTACACCTTGGCCACGGCCGGCCGTAGACCGGTCACTTTCTGCACGCTCTTGGCCGTGTACGACACGCACACGACGCAACCGCTTTTCACCTAAACACGCACGGCGATCGTACACGGTACGGCGTTGATTGTCAAAGACTAAATAAACGGCTCGGGAATCGCACGACCGTGTTACCTTGGCGAAGACGAACCAAATGTGATTCGAATGCGAGTCGTGGCGCACGTCCGGCACGTTGGTCGACGTAATCTTGTCGAAGTAGTAACCGGAGAACAGTTTCACTTCCAGCCGCACCGCGTCTTCCGTCTCGTTATTAATCCTGCAAAACAGACGTGTGAAAGACGCGTGGATCCGTGACGTCGCGCGGCCCGGCGCCCGTGTTTCGACGCGTACCTGAAGCACGTCTTCAGCCTCAACGTTATGGCGTGTCCGTATGTCTCGTCTGTGAATCCTTTGCTCGGTTGTATAACGTCGGTCACTCCCGACCACAGATCGAACGTTTTCTTATCGTTGTCCGCGGTGGTGTACGTGGAGTATAACACTCGCCCCTTGGAACGAAAATAATCGATTTGACAACAAGTCGCAATAAATAATAGCATTGCAACAAAACGGCAAGTTTATACGAATTGAAGATGTTTGTTTGAAAACTAATTGACAGGTAAACGTGTCGTACACAGTGCGCCATTTGAGAAACGAAAAGAAAAAAAAAAAACGCCACGTACTTGTATCGTCGAACATCCGGCCCCGGTAGCGTAGACGAAAACTTTTGTCGGCAAAGACGGTAAATGCAAGTATTGCGATTTCGTGCTGGGGTCGAGTTCCAATGTGTCGGTCAATTCCATGCCGGACGTGGCGAGGGAAATTGTTAATTTCCGATGAGGGTCCGATCCGATTTTGTCGTACATGGCGAACGCTTTCACGGCCAGATACGCCAACTGCATCGGGTGAAAAAGGCGACGGGTTTCTTTCAAGTACAAGTGTTTAAAAAAAAAAAAAAAACTAAATTCTAGATCCACAGTTGAAACCCTCACCTCCGGATATGTGTCCAAGATCTTGGTTCTGTAGTATAGATAACGGACTATGGGCTCGGACGATTTCAATTCCCGTTTTTCCGAGTAGATCATCAAACAGTACAACGACGCTCTGAACTCGTCGATCGAAACTGAAACAGAACGCGGACGTATTCGGATCGTGTTCGGAAACCCGACGAGACTGTACCGCCACTCACTGTTTTCACCTTTCTTTTGCGGCACCACGTCGTCGTACCAATCGGACGCAGGATGGACCTTGGGCCATCCGAATTCGCTTTCTTGATTAGTCGACAACAATTGTAATTTCGCTAATGCTTTTTGCGTGAAGTTGCTGTTGGACACCATCAGCGCGTAGGTCGATATAGCCAGTGGATATGGTTTCACGATGTTGTCCAAGCGTTGTTCGACGTACGATTTGGTGTGATTTGCGATTTTCGAATCGATCTGTTAATAATAATGTATATATATATATATTTGAAGAAAAACAAACAGTGTTTGAACTGTTGTACGAAATCGGGCGTTTGGAGTTGCACATACTTCGGATTCGATGCCCAGCTCCATTAGTGTGGCCAAAGTGTCAGCGGCGCAGATTATCTGATTCGCCTCCCGGCCGGACGGATCAACGGCGGCGGGGAACCCGTCGAAAACTTGCTTTTGGATCCACGTTTTTAACCCTTTGATTAGATCCGAATCCACGCCGACGTGCGACTGGCTTCTCCATAATATTTCTAGCACGCGGACGTTGCACCTACGCGCGTTCGTTTCGTGCAATATATAAAACGGTTTTATAAACATTTCGTCGATTTACCAGTAACACGGTACATCCGGGTGGTCTCCAAACGACCCGTCGGCGTTCTGGTAGGACAGCAGTACGGGTATGCTCTTGGACAGCAAATCGACCAACGATTGTTCCTCGGTGCCGTTGTTATTGTGTTCGGACGTGAGCAGCGGCGTGAAAGTCGAGAGGAACGACACCAGGCTGCAAAACGGACGGGAATCGCGCGTGAGATCACGAATCGACAGGCAGTTCGTTACGTACCTGGTGGAGAATTTCGGTTGTTTCTGTACGAAGAACGGGAAGTTCAGTCCTCCTGTGACGACCAACGTGCCGGACTCGGAACCGGATATCATCGAGTCGGGCGTTTCCAGGTGCAGCACCTGCGAGAAACCGGCTTCGTCGTTGTAGTTCCACACGCGGAACTGGCCGGTGGTGCCGAGAACGGTCGCGAACCCGATGTGGTTGATTTTGATCTTTTTGTCCATGTTCCACTTGAGCAACGGGTACTGATGGATTTCCTGACCGTAACCGAACGCCAGCACGCCCTTCTCCCAGCTGATCCAAAACGTGCGCGGTTCTTCCTCGGACAGGATGCCGGGCGTGTTGCGGCTCGTCAGGTGTACGCCGTTTCCTGAAATCGGCGTGGCGGGGATAACAATGCGAACAAAACGGGTTTTAAAACGAGAAAACAGATCAGAACGTCGTTTTTACCGTGTTTCCCTCGACCGATCCACGAGATCGTGTTGTCCAAGTCTCCCAACACTATCTGGTACATCATCGCGGTCGGCTTGCGCTCTTGGCTCAACAGGACGTGCGCGCTCTTTCTCGCCTGGAGTTCGAACACGATGCCGTCGCGGTTTTTCGGCGCCGTTATGTGTTGGTACCGAAAATCGGACGTCGTCGACACGATCAGTTGCTCTGCGGACGACGTGCGAATAAGTTAGCGAACGGTTGTTTTTACGGTCTGGTTGGAAAAAAAGAAAAAAAACGCTCGTCACCATTCGCGCAGAAGTAAGCGCTGTCGGTCGTTTGATGTTGTATCCCTTCCGGGTGCACGTAGACGGGCACAGACTTGACGACGACACTGGCAGTCGCATTGTTCAACTCGAGTTCTTCCGGTTTTTTATTGTCGTTGATCAAATGACATTTTTCGCTCACGTAACCAGAAATATCGACTATATATGTATATAAATAAAACCGTCGAAATATTAAATATCAACTAAAAAAAAAAAACGACGTACACGGTTATTACATGTAACACGTATCGTGTTTACCTGTTAGATTTTTCAATCCTTGTTTTAACGCCGTAATCCTAACGATCAACGACGTGGCGCCGTAAGCTCCGAGCCTCATTTTTTCCGCCACGAACGGTTGATTGGAACTGCTGAACACGGCTCCCTCGCTCAACGACAACAGCGCGTTCACCTGTGCGTCGGACGGTCATATTTTTTATTCGATAACAACACTCGGTGGCCGCGTTCCGGCTACGCGGAGACGCGCGTTTCTTACGTCCATGCAAGAGTTGACGTTGTTGGCGACGTAAATGTCGGTTTGGACGGTTTCCCCGACGTTCATCTCTACCGGCGTGCGGACGTCCACTTCCAAAGTGCTGGTGACTTTGACGTCTAACGTTTCGGTGATTTTGAGCCCTGCACTGCCGACGGTCAGCATGCGTAACTTCCAATGACCGGCTTTGGACGGAGCGCGGATGTCGATGCCGTTTTTCACGAGATCTCCCCTAATTAAGGTCGACCGACATTCCGGTTAGCGTCGTACGTCCAAAACGCGTTTACGAAAAAAATTACAAAACGCATTGTCGTTGAAATACAAGTATAAATGTGTATTTCGAAGAACAATTCATGCGTCGAATATCATTTGAAACGTCACGATTCGTTCTGTTCTTCACGAGCAAAGCTTAAAATACGATATTTCATGGTAATCCAACCTTTCGTTTTAAGCCACGATTTCATACCGCAGTCGACGCGATTATCATACTAAATATTTTATTCGGCCTTTCGGAGTTCATTTAAGTGGCTGCTATATAGTAATCGCGGCCAGACGGTTGCCCCCAAAAGTCTTTCAAACTTATATAATTGTGAAGAAAAATGTCTCGAATAAAAAGTTTTCCTAACGTCTTATCCAAAAAACTGACTGCTGTGTGTTTAAACACTTTACAAACAACAATTCATATTTTGTTTTACAGAAGTTGAACATCTTTTACGTAACTTTTAACGAATTTAAAAGTGGAAGGAAAAAAAACATTTTTCATTATACCGAAGCGCGTGTATACTATTTCCGCATAAAATATGTAAATTAGTTGTAAAATAATGTTTTTCTCTTTTTTTTTTTTAATCGCCTATTGTACGACCTAACAACAATGCGCCATATAATGTTTTGTGCGCGCAACGTGTCGACGAGACGTTGAACAGGTATACTCACGTAAAGTTTACGCATTTCCACGTCCAGAGTTGATCCATTGAAAACGTATCCAAAAAGCTATGGTGTCTCGGATATAGATCGTTTTGTCTGGAAGTGGTCACTTTACCGTCCAGGCGTTTCTCGAGGAATAACAGTCCGGATTCCAGAAGGTCCGTGTCGTCGTCCGCGTTTCTGTTGTTGATAAAAAAAAAAAAACAAAAAAAAAATAGATGTATTATTAGAAACGACGATATTTCACTGGAAATCAAAATGCGAAACCGACCTCAGCGGAGATACGTTTTCCGTTCCTCTGCCTCCGACCAAACACGCCAGCGCGTTTTCTTCGGCCATCAAATGTATTTCCATCGGTTCTTCCGGATACCAGTTATTCTTGTTGTTCTTGAAACTTATTTGCACCTAGTCGGAATGTTTGGTTTTAACTTGGACCGTGTATCTTATACGCGTCGGTACGTACCTTCGGGTCGGTCTGCTTGACGTTGAAACTGATGACGTCGTTTATAGTCTCGCCCTTTTCGGTGGTGTAGTAAACAAGCAAATGGCTGGTGGGCGCCATCACGGGATCCACGTTGAACCTGTAAAATCGGACGAACCACGACGGCGGCGGGGCGTGAGGGTTTTGTTTACGAATCCTACGGATTGGACGACTTACGTCAAATTGAACCGGCAAATGTCCACCTGATCCATGATTTTCGTCATGTGAACAACCGGCTTGTATTTTTGCCAAATCGCTACGTGTCCCTCGGTGGTCACCACGTAGTTGACGAACCGGTCGCATGGGCAAGACGACAACACCACCACTTCGGCTTCTTCGTTGGCCTGAACAGTGCACACCCGGATAATACGTGTATCGCATTCGGATTTGCTTATCGTGCAAACATAATTAACGTTTGAACGCTGTTAATGATTACCGTTAACGTGCGTTCGACGCCTTCGACCAACAAGTAACAGTCAGACGTCGAGTTCCATTTCTGTATGAATTCTTTCGCCAACACGTAGTGCCCTTCGATTTCCTTGCCTTCGACCGACACCAACTCGGCCTGGTCGAAATGCACAGCGGTCAAACGTTGTACGAATAGACGCGAATGATTAGAAACCGGTAAATTCGCCACGGAGACGAGATCGCGGTACGCCATAACGAGTGCAAGTATAATAAATTCTGCGTTCTCTGTTTACCGTTTCCAGTGATGTTCGAGAATTAATTGTGTACGTCTTACGTGCGAAACTGTTTGCAATTTAAACGACAACGTCGAATTGAAATTAATGCACGGACGTTTGTTTGAAACACACGGATATTACGAACAACGCGTTAAAAATACCGAACGAACTTACTACGCGAACGAGTGTACTCACTTGAAGTACGATTATCTCGTTGTCGGATAGCATGGCTGGCACAACGAACGTTCCCTCGCCTTGAATTATTTCCACGTCTTGACTGTATATCGTAGTGGAGTTGTCGAATACTTTTACGCGGACTCGGAGATTCTTTTCCGAACTCATAGCCTCCACCTGGGAATATATGAAATACTTTCCAAACAATCGTTAAATACTTGGAAAACCGAACGCAACGAAATGCGAAATTAATACATCTACATTACATGTACGAGAATCATCCAGAAAGTAAAATTACAACATTTATGTAAAATCGAAAAATGCGTATATTTTAATGAAAATCACATGATGTGACACAAATATAATAAAACTATTCAACATAATGGCCTTCAAGTTCGATGAATTTTTGTAGTCGGGGGACCAGTTTTTATACGCGACTACCTCTACTTATACTTATCGTAGACTACTCCCGCCAACTCCTTCAACCATTCATCCATCATCTGTTTGATCTTGTCGTCGTTGGAATGATGTTTTCCGCTCAGATACTCTTTCAATGAACAGATGAAAAACCGCGGGTGTCAGATCGGGCGAATAAGGGAAAGGGGGTTAACGATTTTCCATCCAAATAAAGTGAGCAGTTCCTGAAGGTGGGCCTGGAGTTGTCGTAAAGGAGGGAAATTCCACGTTTCAACATCCCCCTTCGACGGTTTTGAATGTTCTCCTCAGCTCTTTTAGGATATTGTAATACTCCTCAGCATTGATGGTGTAGTTTTGGGCATGAATCTAACCAGATGAACTCCCTTACTTTAAACAAAACTTTGTTGCCACGACTTTTCGAACTGAATACACCGTTATGAACTTGTTGGCGTCACTACGACCTTTTCTACAACAACCCAACCCATTTTGTAACGTGCGATCGATTCATTGCACCGTTACCGTAAACGTCCATAAATTTCCGATGGACACTCGCGAAGGGTATTTTCACGGAAAGCAAAACAACGGACGGCCGCCCCGGGCTCGGCACGGATAAAACGTCCGACAGACACGCGTGACCCCTGCGTCGAACCGTTACGACCCCGCTACACGTCTGACGCGCTGCCCTCCGGAAACTAGAAAATGTTCCCTGACCTACGGGACCATTGTAATCCCGTTTTCTGGACGACTCTCGCGTTATCGTTCGGCCAACCGGCGCTGTCGGTAAAAAACGTTCGCGTGTTTCATTCTAAAAAACTCGCGCGGCCGACACATCGGACGACCGGATACTGACTTTTCCGAGGAAGGGCAATCCGGGCTTGTACTTGTGCCGCATCTCGCGTCCGAACCGCAGTTCGACAAAGTGTTCCTCGGTTATCGTCTGTTCGCGTTTGGGCGGGTCGTCCGCGCCCCTCGCGTTGCTCACGTTCACCGCCGTCCTGAACGTCACTCCCTCGGCGGCCACCTCGACCGTCCACTCTCCGACGACGGCCAGTTCGGACAGCGCGAAACGGAACGCAGCGGTCCGGCCGGACGGCACGTCGTCCCAGAGCGCGACCCGCGTGCCCTTCGGGTTCCTGACGTAAACGTCCATGGTGACGTCGTCGGCGATTCGGAGGTAATGGTCCAACGGCAGCAGCCAGAACTCGACTGGAAACGGTCAGACAAACGCGGTCAACATTCGCGTACAAGCGTTTGGCGACGCGTTGTTCTTCGCTGCCATTTGCGGGATTGTTATTGTTTGCGGGGCGCACGGGACACGAGCGCCCGGCGGACGATATCGTTTCAATTTTAAAGTTTAAAAAAAAAAAAAACCGCGTGTACATTAGTCGTTTTGCGTAAAATACGTTTTCGATGGCTTCGATTTAACGGGTACGAAATTGTCGTATGTCACGAGGTAAAAATATATTTTTCGAGAAAAATACAACGTAATTAATTACACGAACTTTGACGCCGATTAGTGGATTTATAGTTGTACGTGATATTATGTTCGAAAACTTGTTTCTTACTTTACAAGTTTACGAAATTCGGTACGCAAATGTATAGCACGAGTACACGAGCACACTGTGTAAAACTTTCACGGAAAGCGACATCTTACAATATAATATTTGAAATACGGTCGAAAATGCAGTGCGCGACAGCAAAAACCAACAAACAACGGATTTTTCATCAGTGTTTATTTTAGAATGGTATTTAGCGGCATACACCATTAATGTATATTTGTTTAATGTGTATACATGGCACTTAACCACTGTTTGAACTCGTTGTACGATCTATATACCGCGAGGAGAAGCCTCTTTTAGAAGTCCAAGCTTGTACCGCATGATTATACATGTATACATGTATACAGTTCACTATAGTTGAAACAAAGCAATTTAATTTACACTACAGAGACTTCGCCGGTGAACCTGAAACGAAACTTCGTACGGTCTAATGGAATCGAGTAGTGAACTGGAATAGTTAGAAGCCCTTTAATTCGGTTTAAACTAACTTGTATGGTAAATTTCGTTTTAGCCGCATGTGATTTTTCGCCGAAAAACGATTAATAGGACGCTAATATTGCAATTTTTAATATGACCGAGTGCCGTTCATATAGCTGCGACAACGGCCTCACGAATCACTTTCTCGTTTTCCTTTCGCAACTTCTATATCATGCATATTTATTTTTAACCCACATTCTTTACTACGGCTATAATTTATGTACACACGGGTGTATACTAAACATATATACTGGCGGAGATTTAATAATGCACAGAAGGTTTATGTTTGCGAAATATTTTTCATTTTAGTCGAAATGATTATTTTTTTACGTCTTTATACGGTGACTCGTTTATCATATTATGAATACTGTCGGTTATACGTATACAAAAAAAGAAATTTTTATGGTCTCCGGTAAATGTCAGACGTAAATTTATTATAAATTAATAATTTTTCAAAGTATTTTTCGTTATATATAAAGTGTAGAAATCATAATAACGTGATAATTCTTTGGCTGTGAAAAAAATATTTGTATATATTTTTGATGATTTCTTTTCATCGTAATCTATGTTAAATCTTTTATATCTATTTCTTTTTTTAACAATTTTACACGTTCAACTGAGTATTTTAATCAACACTATTAATGATACAGTGTGTAAATAATTGTCATCAGTATTCGAATTTCTCGTACATCTTCATGCGACATTTTCGTCGATAACAATTAGTTGACGATACAGTAGAACGAGTGTGTGTGTATGTGTGTGTGTGTGTGTGTGTGTGTGTGTGTGTGTGTGTGTGAGAGGAAAGAGAGAGAACAATAGGAAACAAAGGTTCTCATTAAATCAATTAAAATCAGTCTCGCGTGTAGTATTCTCGTTTGTTCGACGCGTATAAAACTGGCGCCCTCCCGGGCAGAGGCCAAACAAATGTCGGATTCTCTTGCGCATGCCGTGCCCGGAGGCCTAACGCTTATTTACAAAAGCCGGTTTAATAATCTTAAAGGCCGCCCACGATACTTTTTTACTTTTTTTATCTAACATGGTAGTCGTTTTTCTTTCCCGGTATTTTTTTTTTCGGGAACCGGGCCAAAAGCGTGAGACAGATGAACGACTTCATTCGAATTCGAACAAACGCAGGATTTGTACCGAGAGCTCCGAGGGAGTTAACGTAAAAAAAAAAAAAAAAAAATAAAATAAAAATCCCACGGTCTAGAAAAATATTTCTCCTTTCCGTTTGGATTTCGCTAGTTAAGCGTATACACCACGTCGTGTAACCCAATTTGTGGGATTTAGTCGGACGTTAAAAAATACGGTCGCAATATAACAAAAAAAAACAAAAAAAAATGCATTCAACTCTGTGGGGAATTTAACTCAAGACGGGATTTTCGTACACATACTCTCGCGCACACAACAATACGTGCGCGCGTGCGCACACACACACACACACGCACATGCACGTACGAAACTTATATACAAAGAGCGGGTTGTTTATGGACGTGTACATTTATATTTATACACGTGGAGTAATTCAGAGTAATTTTGTTTTACTTACACTGTGTGACGCAGGCACATAATACTTTTTGCGAACGTGTTTTAAACGTTTTACAATTGTTGGCATTGTTAGCGTAAAAGTAATTCCCAGTACTTCACCAGCCTTTGACTAATAAAATAATTACAAACAATACGCACCTAATTCTACTTTAGTACACTGGGTTCGTTATAAAATAACCAAATATTCGCCTGAAGAGTATCCGTATATGTATAATGTTTTGTTTCGCGCGTCGTCGTGTTAATTATTTCCAAACGAACGTGCACAATTCTTTAATTTAATTGTACACCATTTCGTCGTCGAGAAACCCTATACGTATACGCGTATGATTTCGACGTTTCGACAGCACTACACATAGGATCTATGGACTTATCGATTCGATTGAATCGTTGTTCTTGCCTTCCAATTACGCTTAAGTAGACGTGTTATATATGAGTTAATTCGTTTATAACGATTACTGATTCGAGCGAGTCATTATTAAAAACGGTCTGCGGCCAGACGCACGGCGTTCCGACCAGGCAATTCTGATACACGTCCACGCGCTGTGGGTATCGCATACGTATAAAACGGCAACGTATAATATTATCGTATTCGGTTTTCTCGACAAATGTTCAGAAACGTCCGCCACTTTGGTCACAGTTTTTTTTTCATTGTTTATTTCCAGTAGTCTAGTTTAAATTCTGAAAATTCAATTCGGATTCGTATTAGCGTTCATTATACGTCACGTGTGAAATTAATTTCATATCGCATTTACTTTAAAATGTACGTTTCTTAACACGAAAGAAAAATTGGCTAACATCATAATTGATTACGGAACAAAATTCGAAATACACATTCTACATCAGTTCTACGCAGAACCAAGACAAATCGTTTTTCAGCGTTAACACTGGACCGCGGGAAGCACGTTTAGTTTCGGTCCTCTTCGCATTCACCGAATATATTTGCGAGCCGGTGTTCGTCGACACGCGCGTGCAATGGATACGGTAGCAATCACGCGCGCTGTATATAATGATCGTTTACGACGCGTGTATTATTGTTCAATTGCCTGTACACGACTCTTCAAAAAGAGCCCCGTTTCCGACCCGACAGAACGTGTCGGGACAACGTTTCCGGCGGACGATCAAAAGAGAGAATTAAAAACGAAAACGCGTTCCATCTCTGATCCGCAATCGCTCTCGTGATAACTGCGCGACGACCGCGTGCTATTTATCTTAGATCGCACTCACTGGTCTCGCCGGGCTTGTAGAACTTGCTGGAGGTCTGCACGACCACGTCGCGCACTGATCCGACCAGCCGCAGTCGAGACGTGGTCTGGAGCGTGCAGTTGGTCGTAGTGCCGTTCACGCAGTCGGTCAACGTTTGCAGGTAACACGTGTCGGGCGTTTGTGTGGGTACCGTCAGTGGTATGATTCCGTCTCCTGCGAGAAATAAACCGGTTAATATCTATAATTTTTTTAAATTTTAAAATTTTTTATTTTGCTTTAAACGTTAGTTAGTACAATTAATTAAGTACGGACAAATAAACGCCGAACAAAAAAATTATATGAACAAAAACATTAAAAAAAAAAAAAAAAATACATTACAATAAAATTTAAATTAAACTGAGTACCCAGCAGTCCTAATAAATTTTAAAACCGCTAAAATTACACTAGTGGAATGAGAGTTAAGAATATTATGTGAATTATTGGAGAGATGTTGTTAAGTGATAAAAATTGGAATAAATTATGACGCGGAGACACGAGATACGTTAAAACCGCACCTAACCCCATCATTATGGTATGTTTAGCGGGGGGGAGTGTTTTAAGGATTAATGATATGCACGCGCTGGTAATAGATTATGTCCAAATCGGAGTCGGGAAAATTGTACGGTATGACGTTTGGATAAAGATAGATTAAGGGACCAAATATTTATAACTTGTCAACAGTCATGATTTTATCGACGAAACGAAAACCATTTTCCGACGACGTTTCATGAACGTTTATTTCGATTATCGTAATCGTTATATAACGAATCGCGTTCGTATATCAGTTAAATACAAAAAATGTTAAAAATCGTTCAAAACGTTCGTATTTGGTGGTACGTGTGTGTATCTTATAAATATTTTGTAGAAACATACGACCACTGCCACGGTGTTATGACCTAACTTAACGTGGATTCGACAAGACGAATTCAATATGACATATTCCATATGTCTGGAGCCCACGCTGTTTCAACGTAGGTTAGGCGGGGGCGACATGCATTTTGTTGATGTTAATGCGCATAGAAAGTGGAATCGGGATTTCCTGTTCAGAACCGGATATAGCATACCTCGGACTCCGGTTGCTTTTTTTGTTATGTACTTAATATAATTATTAAATATGAATCGACGGCCAATAGTGACTCCGATATATTTGGCTTCGTTTGACTACTTTATTGGTTTTTCGTTTGTTCGGACTGAAGGAATTCGTTGGAAATGGCGGTGCCGTCGATATATATATATATATTTATGTATACGTATAATTATTATATTCCGTGCTTACCGACTTGCGAATATAATATATGTGTACGGGCTTACACGGTTTGAACTAATTATACACGTTAACAACTTTTTACGCGTCGTTGATAATGGCGGTTTCCTCCGTAGTCGTCGTCATCGTCGTCTTCAAACAATTATTCTATTATAACATTATACGTGTATATGTGTGTTATGGTAATGTGTACGTCGTATTACGGAGGTGAATTCACAATGGTCGTGATTAAATATAATATTGAGCCTCGATTCGTGTTTATGACGGTCGGTGTTTTCGACTACGCGTATTTCGATAAATTTAAATCGGAAACAAAATTAGAGCATTTTATGAAAAATAAACGGGTTTCAATTTGTATTTGCGTTATGAAATGTGTTCGAAACTATAAAATGTTCCATTTGTCGGGATTTCGGTCAGAAGTCGGAATTAGTCTGAGGTATACACGAGTGTTTTAGAGTTATATTAACAACTATTATTTCGAACTCGAGAGCAACGAAAAATCCACCGCGTTAGAAAAACGATTATTTTAACGCAGCACGGGTTTACTGTAGAGAATAAGTGCAGTGTTCGAACGTTTCAAGTGCTCATTAAATGAATTATTTGTCAAGAATTTCGATACGTTTTTGCTGGTACACGGTTGAAACGTGGTTGGTTTATGAAAAAAAAAAATGAAACCTAGAATTTCGTTTTAAATCACAAAATATCGTCACGACAAAAACTTCATAGCATTTAAAAACGTAAAAATTTGTCGACGACGATTGCGATTATTTCTAACGTCTTGGAACTCGTGTTTTCGTCGTTACGGTCGATCCGATTTAATGGCGATTTACGGATTCCCAAAAAATATTCATTTCATTTGATACTTTCAATGTACGTAACGCAACGCAAAAACACGATATTCTAGAACCGTGCGCGCTGACACGCGGGAAAGTCTGATAAATATATATAAATGTTCTGCAGACGTTAATGTTGATTTACGGACGGCTTGTTAACGTCTAATTGGACTCGGCAGACATGTAAAACGGTACAAATTTATGAGCCCCGATTGGGTTTCGCGTAGTATGTATCGTATGACCGATAAATTAATTAAACGGAAATAAATATTTCGGTGGCCATCGCTGTTTCTGGATACGGCACCGATAGTAACAGTGATAATAATATACTCTGGGGAACCACGTGAGCCGACGAGCGCGGAGCGATCTGCGCGAACGGTTTCTCCGCCAAAACCCGACGAAACTAATCCGAAAGTTTCTCATCTCCCCGGAACGGGTCGAAAGAATCGACGGGCGGAGCGCGGCGGTGTTTTGACGTCTGACAAAGTCTCGCGGGTTTAAGTTTAACTTATATATATATATATATATATATATATATATAATATATATTCGTGCCAATTGGGCGTAAAGCGCTTTTTGTCATTAATTCCCCCGGCGAGCGGCAAGTAACACACGACCGTATTGTATAACAAGTCGCGCCATTCTCGTCTTGCGCGTACGAGGCTATATTTACACGTCGCGTTTGTACTGACGCGTCGTCGTGTGTATTATTGTATAATACACACACTCACAAGAACGAAAGACCATTAATTCCGCGCCTCTCGTCTTTTCTCCGGCACCGACCGACGGCACGCGCACGTTCAAAAGTCGCACGAGAAAACATCGCCAGTCCGTACGGAACAAAAGCACACCACTGTATCGTGCGGCGACGAACGGACGCAGAGCGAAACGAAATACTATTTGACCTTTATCTCCGACCCGAGCCCACCCGGGCCCACCCGTTGGCCCGCGTACACGCTATCTGCATCGCCGTCTCATTCTCTCTCTCTCTCTCTCACTCTCTCTCTCTCTCTCTCGCGCGCGCGCGCGCGCTATCCGATTTTCTCTACCTTCCGCCGCAGCTAGTGTTTCGATTCTCATCTCTCGGTCCCTAACCGCGTCGCAGTTATCTTTGTACGCGTGTATCCACCACGATTTTACCGTTCTCTCCGACACCGGTGCGCTGCACGGTCGTTTGCGCGCGGCCTCTGTACTCACTGTGTTCACACCCTTAACACTGGATTCCGCTGTTAAACCGATGTAGTGCACGCTCTCTTTGTTCAAACGTCCTCTGACCGCACTTTGCCGATACCCTCGACACGAGGTTTTCGTGTCCGCCGTAGATTTCACCGCAATAAATGACCGGGGGTTTTCTTCCGCCGTCGGTTCACCGTCGATTCGCTAGCTATTCACGATGTGAATTGTATTGTCGTTACGCTAAACGGGGCGAAAATCGTGATCGACTCATCATCCGTTCCGTCTAAAGTCTTCACCGTTATCGGGACGCAAGGGCGAATACCGTAGCGATTGGCCCGTTACGCGGCCAAGAAGAAAAATACATTTTAAACGGCGAAAAAGGGGGAACGGAAATCAAGACGGAAACCGTATTTCTATTACGTTGTACATGCCGACGACGACGTGGACGTATCAATTTCGCGGCAGGAGTTATTCTTCGGGAAAAATCCAATTGACTTTTTGTCGGGCCGATGCGTAACCAATATTCCCCGTTCTCGCGCCGCCGACATGTATATATATATATATATATATATTTTGGAAACGAGTATATCGCGAGTGCCGATTTCGAACCAGTCACCGGGTAATTGAATCTCGTGCGACCGCGATACGTGTATCCCTCGGCGATATTGATGCGGAGCGCACCGACGTGTATGTGTGTGTACGGAAGCCTCGCGGTGTTAAATGAGAGGAGAGCGGCGGGAGTTTATCTCGAAACAGCTACCGAAATCCCATTAAACGGCTGACCGACGCACACGGTCATAGTCTCCGTAGTCCGTACCTCTCTCTCTCTCTCTCCCTCCTTCTCTGTGTGTGTGTGTGTGTGTGTTAACTCCGCTTTTCGCTGTCTCTTCTCTATACTCTTGGAGACCGGATTTTATAAAGCGGCCGCGGCGCGTAAGCCCCGACGTTCGCTGTTAAGTTTATAGCCGCGCGTACTACGTACATCGTAGATTTTATGATAACGTATTGTCATTATTCGAATAATATTCAACGGGCTGTCGTTTAGCGCTGCTGTTCGCCCGCAAAATGTTATCTGTCTACTACAAAATACAAAAATACAAGTTCGGTGTGGCATGCGGGCCAAAAGTTTTTTGGACGTGATTTATTGTCGTTGTAACGAACGGCACGCTGTATAGTTGTCAATTTTATAAAAATAAAAACAAAACAGAAATGTTGACAAATATTCACCATATGTTTTTGTTACGTTTGGACGTACAGTGTGAATTTATACGCTTGAAGAGGTATTAATAATGTATCGAAAACCATCGACAAAATGTTTTCGCGAGAAAGTATCCAAATTATGGTAACGTTTTGATGAACTATATTATAGATAAACATTCAATGTGGTGGAAAACCTGTTCGATGGACGATCGGAAAATGACGAATCGATAAAATCGACGAAAACTCGACGTTCTAATGGTTTTGGGTATACATACTTATAGCTCGTGTGAGTCTTGTTCGATTTCAACATTAAAACGTCTGACTAAAGCATTGTTATCTATTATTATATCAGACGGAATGATGTATCGAATCGGTTGAACGTAACGTTTTTATTTTTGCTCATAATCTAAAATTTCCTTATCGATAAATATTCGTATTTGTAATATTACGATCATCTGCGAAACGGGTGACCTCGGATGGTTGACGAATAACGCAAAAAGTACAAAAACGTCGTTTCGAATTATTTTGGTCGGACGCACGTAGCGTCTATTTAGCGATATGCTCGTAACCGAAATTATGATCAACGAGCTTATAAGCACCGGCGGTGAAATACTTTAACGTGCGTAACATTTCGAAATCGGCTTCGGACGTTTTTTTAACAATATCGTGTTGATCGAGTCTGGCGCGTCATTAGTATTCGCCAGCCGTTATATTTAACGAGTGATTTTTATTACGCGTTTTAACGATTAAGTATAAAATATGTGTGCCGTTCAACGTAAATTAATGTTTTACGCTGCCGGTGCGAATAAAACGTAATTTGTTCATCGGCCGAAGCTGTGCTAAAAACTGAATACCGGTCGTAAAACGGTCCATAATTAATCGGAGGCCTCGTTATAAGCGTTATGTGATATCCGCCCGGTGGACGTGGAAAAAAAAAAATAAAAAAAACGAAATGAACAGTATCGATTTAACTGGACCTAATTAAATAACACGGCGTGCGTGTTGTTTATGATATTATTAGGAAACGGCGAAATGTACGAACAAAGCGTTTATCTGTTGTATAATTCAATGTGAAGCAATAGTCCGGAAATATTTTTATCCGTCGGACATTTTATATATTGGAACGCGAAAACTCGTTGGAAAACGAAAGAAATTTTTCGAAAGTCGATCTGTGACTTCGAGTCGCGTTTTTAATTTTTTTCATTTGAACACCGATCGCGGAAATAGTCGAACAAATAAAGATAATTCATTTTTTTTTTTCAGAAATTCTTCCATACAAACATATTTGTGTGTATGTGTGTGTGAAAGGGCGATGAATGTCGTATTTTATTTAAATTCGAAAACGTGTTTACGAATATCCGACCCTTTTCATCGCGTTGATTGGACTCGTGTGAACGCGTATACGATCAAAGGCTTAAGTGTGTGAAATGACGTGAATTTCTTTTATAATTTCTGTCGGAATTAGTTTCACCGTCGATTTAGGTGGTCGCGCGTATGTATTTCGAGAAAATCGAAAGTATTTTCACCACCGAGTAGTTAAGAAAGAACTATTGCGACAGAAGTCTGAACAACAACAGTAAATTTGTTATTATAGCAGTTAAAAAAATAAAAGTTTTGAAAATATCATTATATATATATATAACTTATTGAATACTATATTTTACATTTTCACACACACCGATTTCAGTTGCAATAGGATTAAAAACGATTACTCGAGAATAACGTATTTGAAGAAAAACTTCGTTTCGTATATTTATATATATATGTTCAGTAAGTTTAAGCGAGAAATTCTCGAATCGCGTGTGCACTAATGCGCGTTTCGGGAAACGCGAAAAAGATCTTTTTGAACAAAACAAATGTGTCCGCTTTGTCATTTCCACTCGTGCTCTATTCCGGCGAAAAAATATATATCTCATCTGGTATTAGGCGCATAGTCGACGCCGTACGTTTTGATCGAATTAATTTACACGGACGTTCCGGCGAGCCGCAAAAGTGTACACAGCGATTTGCACGCGATTCGATAACGCGTCATTATATATTATTATTATTATTAATATTATCGTAAAGTCTTTTCCCGATGGGATGAATGACCGAGATCATTACCGATGTAATAATGATATTCCTACGATGATAATATTTGTCCGGGACATCCGAACCATTACGTCTTACCCGGAGGGTCGTTATTTGCGTTATACGAGGAGAGGCGTCACGGCGACCGTGTTTTAAGAACATCGCGTTTAATTCGATCGGTTGGGAATTGTCAGGTTTGATCGCGGTCGCCGCCAATCGACATGTCTAGCGGATTAATAAAAATGCTCAGTATATTTCACGTTGTTTCGTTTGTCGTAACGAATTGCGAACGTTTGTGTCGTTGGTCCTGTATCTGTGTATCGATTTGTGTTCGGTTCCGATTAAGGTTGAGAGTCTATTCATATTCGCACATTGTTGTAACGTTATCCCGTGCTGTCGAGACGGAACAATTGTTGTTTTATCTCGGAGGACCAGAAACGTAATACGGGGCGTGTCATTTATACAAAATTGTTCGACGTACGTAGTTTATGGGGGAAAATGAAAAAAGAAAAATTATTTCCTGCAAATGCTATCGAGTGTTTCGACGGACCGGTTTGTGGACACGTGACGGGCGGAGAAGATTGTCGACGGCCGATGCGATTAGTTTCCGAAACGTTGAAATCGCATTCCGCGGCGGACTGTGGTCCAGTGACGCAACGATCGGCGGTCCCTTTATGCGGAGGGCGAACGAAAGAGTTCGTCCGGTCGGTCTCGAATCGCACGGCCGGACAAGACGTAGGCGAACGAGAGGCGACGGGACTCGAACGTCCCGCGAGTACGACGACGACGGTGGAAGTAGCGCGGGAGAAGCGAACGGGAAACGCGCGGACCGAAGGGTCAAGATGGGTTACGCATGTACGATATGTGTGTAGGTCAATGGTTCTCGATCTTTGTAGGACCGTGACCCATATGGTTTTATATTTACAGCATGAACAAAGTTTATGAAACATACATTTTTTAGAATCTATATGATTAAAAAAAAGCTTCTCGCGGTTCACAGTCTGAGGGGGGACGCTGATTAATATAAATATCAACACAACGAAAAAAAAAAAAACGGGCTTATATGATGTATAGCCGCGCGGCGTTCGTTTGTATAAACGAACCGTGTCGGTCGGTCGGTTTCGGACAAAGTCAGTTTTATTTATAATTGCTCTCTCTCTCTCCGAATCTATATTCATTTCTCATCCGCACGCACCGTTTCCTCTTGTTCGGTAAACGAATCGACGATTTATGGCACGTCGCAATGTCCGTTTGTCGAATAAACGCACGTTACCCACGGCCTATTATCGATATCGGAACGTCACGTTATTATGTAAAACGTGAAACTCGTCAGTTTTCCAATCGGAATCGTGTAAACGCACTGGAACGTTTCCACAGTTGTCCCGAGCGATTTTCCGTAACGTCATACCATTGTGTTTGCAGCGAGGACACGCGCGAATGTTTCGACCTCGGGCCGGTTGTTCGTTGACGCGCGGTTCGTTTCGTTTTAAAAACGTTAACATTCCGAAACGCGATATTTTAGATATTAGAAGACCGGAACGGTGAAACGCAAATGTCGGTCATGAGCCATATTCAATAATAAATTGTTACGTTACGGACGCATTACGGCCCGCAAGACAGTTTCAGCCGACTTAAATCCGCGACGCCGACACGTGCACGACAGCAATAAATCGTTTTTGAATATAATTTCGTTTGTATTCACGCGGGACGTACAAACACGTAGCTCGCACACGATACGTTTTACTTTTTTAAAATTAATAATGGTTTTCACACTCTACACCGTATCGTACAATAACAATAACGATTTAAAAACAATTCGCGTTCATTAAACTACACGTGTATAATACGGCAAAGCGTATAAAACGTACACTCGTCGTACATTATACACGAGTATGTATATGGTCTGTTAGGGACAATTAGTTTTATATACGGTTAGCGCCGTGTCGACGCGTTAATGGACATAAAATAGACCGCAAGGCTGTCGGGCGGACACGTAAACGGGTTAAAATGTCCATCAAATCTGAAAGCGCCGAAGGCGGTACATTGAGTTTTCGCGACACGGAAGGTCGTGCGTCAGAGTTCATTATTATTCGGTCGTTTGACGTTCGCGCGACGACGTATTTTCATACACGATTTTTTTACGCTTCATTTCGTCTTAATGACAGACATAAAACGTTATCGACGCGCCAGCCGTTGTGTGCTATACTGTTGTTAAACAGTATACGTTTTCCAAACGTCGGCCGAGCATTTGAGAATCGCGTGCGGTACGGTTTGACAGTATGTGTGCGCTATTATCGTCGTGTAACAAAGCGCGTCTCTGCTCGAAATCGTCGGAAACCGTTTGAAAAAAAGAAAAAGAAAGTATTTTGGTCGTCGTCTTATACACTATTTCGTCGCCATCAAACCGGGCGCACGTTTCGTTCGTTTTCGCGTATGCGCACTACACAGACCTCAGAGACACGAACTGTACCGACGGATGATTTTCCTGCCCGCGAAATAGGAACGTTTGCGGAGAACTCGTTTGCGCGTCGTATTTTCTCGTTATCGCCGATGGCCGCTGTCCGTGTCGACAAACGCGATTAAAACGTGTGCGCGTTTCGATTCGATTTAGAAGTAAATGTTCGACGCGAACTCGCTCGACGTCGGTTTCGTTTTGTTTCCGTTACACCGCGTCACTAGACGATGACGATCGGACGTGTGCGAATCCGGCTTTCGGCCTCCGCGCCCGTTACCTGTGCCACACACGCGCCCGGCAACGTCCGTCGGCCGGGTTTCGCGCGTATGATATAAAAAAACATTATCTTCGCACGCCGACGAGTCGGTACGTTTTTTAGGCGAACGTGTGCGGTGTTCGTGTTCGTCGCGTCGAATCCGTTTCACTTGAAATCCGCACGACAAAAATCGTCTGGTTGCCGCCGGACCTGGAATCGAAAACCCAGCGCGAGACCTGATTGCGTGGTGTTTTTGTATTAAAATATATCGCATGCGCGCGAAATGATATTATCGATTTTCATAAGACGCACACTCGTTCTCGTTTAAACCGACTGTTGTAAAAAAAAAGAGAAAAAAACATTTAATTTTCTCGCGCAGTTATTAACATACATTTCAAAGGAATAGTCTCAACTCGTTGAATTAATAATCTCACGGTTCGTCACAATAACGAGGATTCGTCGAATACGGTTCTATTGTACAGGTACAACCGTGGTAACGTCGTTACCGTTATATTCGTATTACGGAGAATAGAATTATCGATCCGACGAACTTTCCGAACAAATAGTTTTGTTTGATATATTGTTCGCCGTGCAACGCGATATAAATCCACGAAAACGAATTAAGACGATTTTTTTTTAAATTTTTATCTCGACGAATAATAATATTTTTTAATACGTTGCTACGATTTAACGACGGCCGTGTTTGTACTCATTGTTGTGTTCCGACTTCTGCGCTCGCACGCTACTTATATAACGGCCCGTCGCGACTGTTTAAGTTTCAATAATAATACACGTATTATTGAAGTTCCGCACGTCTTATTCGACCGTGTTTTTCATATTACTTTACATAATTTAATAAGTATATATATATATATGTGTTTTTCGTGTTTTATAATAAGTTATGTATTTAGTTCTCGTCTAACGTGTATTTATTGTTTGGTGTAAACACACATAACAGACTTAACAGAAGATTAAATAGTCAAATTTTAAATGAAACATTAGCGCATTCTTAAACGAAATATCGTGTAAGCCAGCTTTAATTAAAACACTAATATAACGTCAGTTTATTCAACAAAATGTTATGTATAATTTTATTCGTTATCAGTAAGTGCGCCAAAATAATATCGTCTCGTATAAATTGTCCGTTTTTTTATTTATAATTTTATTTCGATAAAATATTCATATTACTGAAAACGGCAAAAAAAAAAAAACAATAGTAATATTCGTAATAAACATTATTTGTCATCGGCCTGCGAAATAAACAATACGCGTTTTTTGTTGTTGTTTGTTTTAGACAAAAGTCGGTTATGTTCTGTAGTCTGCTCTGTATTCGACAGCAGACGATTATTCATTATTGAGCTTTGAATTATTATTTAATTAATCATATATACGAATTTATATTCAGTACGTGACGTATTTCTTTTTTTGACCGTCTACATTTTGATTGTATATTCATTAGAATGTAATTGTACTATTTAATTCTGCCTTTGTGCGACGAATAAGGATATATATATATGTAAACATTAACAAAGTTTGTCAAAGCTCCTAAATTGGAGGTTCGTAATGAATATTAAACACTTGTAGGTTACTAGACACGTAGCTATTTAACTTAGTTATCTTTGATGGTGTAATTCAGTCGAAGATGAAATGCTCGGCTCAAGCGACGGAAATGTATGAATTCCGTATTGGAATGGTTCGAGACGCGTTACTCAGTGTCATGGCGTTTGAAAACTTTTTGATAGGTCGTTTTAATTTATCGACGAAATCGATAAAGAAAAAGTTATTCCGTTACGTAAATACTCGTACGTCGTTAAAATCATGAAACCAAAGCGTATTCCGGCAGTACGATATCGGAAAACAGATTAAAAACGAATTTATTATTAGGGCGAGTCTTTTTATATATATTTTTTTTTTACGTCATTAATATTACATTTTGATTTATTGTCTGTATTGTAATACATTTTCCCAATGTTTTGCTTAATCTGTTGTGCACCGATAATGTACAGTCTATTTAAATACGCATTAATTAGGTGCTGCGGAATAATATCAAAATATTTCTCTCCCCATTTGAAAATCGATTTGGTCGAGTCGTAAAAAGAAATAACGTAAACATCAAAAAATCAAAAACAAAACAAAACAAAATACGCGCGCATATATAAACACCGTTTTCTTCGATTAGCCGCGCGAAGAATTCTCGTATATCGTAAATCGACTTCACGTCAAGTGTACGCGCACACCCGTCATGTATGTACAGCGTTCATCCGTGAAGTTCGTTCTCACACACATATACGAAGTACGTCCAGAAAGTAAGTTTCGTTTTCTATTTCTATCGCGTCAGCGCCGTTATCGTAATCGTGGTAATTAGTGATTGGTTTTGTAGACTCGTGACGAAAATTATAAAAACATTTCCAGACTAGTTGGTATTGTGTACGTGGCAAGTGTTCAAGCCGGATAAACAAATTGAAAACCACGTCACACGTGAGTTAGACTCTGTGTGATCCGTTTCGCTGAATGTTGTTAGGAATATCACCAAATCAGCGGACATCCCTCGTCAAATTTGTGAAGTTTATGGAGAAAATGCGACGAAAGATTTATTGGTTAGATGATGGATGCGACTTTTAAAAAACTGCGTAGTGTTTTCGTCCGCGACAATGCTCGCCCACACACAGCGAACGTAACGCAAAAACTTCTTGTGGATTTCGACTGGCTTGATTACGCACCCTAAAGGCCACACCTGGCACCTAGTGTTTTTTATTTTCTTTTTACACGTGAAATCATTTCTTGATGGCCGTAAGACGACGAGATCAAAGGAGCTGTTAATAATACACATGGTTGCACTCACAGGCGGCATCTTTCTGTGATGACTGAATGCGGAAACTAGTGTCCCGTCATGACGAGTGTCCAAATAATTGCTTATCACTATTTATGTTCCGATAAATATTTTTTTTAGAAATATATATATTTTACTTGTTTGGATTGTAAACGGAACTCGCTTTCTGAACGTACTTAGTGTGTATACGAGTATATATATATATGTATAAGTGTGCGAGCGTAACGAAATATTAGAGAAGTGAGGAGGAGCTTTCGGATACGAAACCGAGAAACGCCGACCTCGGCTGGCCCTCACACGCGCAGGAGACGATTTGTTAAGGACTCCGGGTGCCGCGTACGTGATCGGAATTTCCGGGACGACGGCGTCTCGAACGGGCAATTTCGCTACAGCTGTGCGTTGCGGTACGCGCGCGCGTCGGTCGGTCGGTCGGTCGGTCACGCGTTTTCCGGACCGGCGAGGCGCGTGTTGCGATCGTTTCCGCGGACGGGGACCGGCCGAACGTCGTTGTTAAAAGTTGAGCGCAAAAAGAGGGGGGGATGTCATCCCCCTCAATTTTATTCATCGGAGTACCCTTAAGTCGGCGAATTTGATTGTAACGAACAATATTCGTCAAATCGGTAAGAAGGAAACAAGGCAAATCCCTATCCGCGTATGGTCGTTTAATACCAATTCGGGCTATTGACAATATTGAAAAGTCCGGTAATTTGACACCCCCTCGGTCGGTGTGAGCGCGTGTTGCGAACGGCGCCCGGTCGACGATCTCGCAATCTTTTAATCGCGCCGCGAAAACGTACGAACAGACGATTACGCGTTGTGTACGTTTGTTATATTCAATAACAGGGCTGAAAACACGAAATAGCGAAACGTATTTGAAAAACACAATGGTCGTCGTGAAACGCGAACTTTAGAAGATCGCGAACAACCAAAAGTTCCGAAATCGACATCTTCGGTTATACGACAATGTACGGTTTCGCCACCGAACAAACCATTACGTGCGTTGACCTGCGCGCTTCGAAAGAGATTTTTTTTACGGACCACCAACGACGAACGTCGTCGAAATATTATACCCGTCCAAATTCCTTTTAACCTTTTTTAGTTTTATAGTTTCGTTTCGGTTTTTTCGGGCGATCGCGTCCGACGGAGACCACCGGAAATATCGGAAAACGTGTCGAACGGTGTGACGCGAAATAGCGTCCGCGAACAACATGCGTTCGTATAAGAGCGCGACCGGCCTGACGTCTGTTGAAAGTGACGTGCGGCGAAACGGACGTTTGCCGAAACATCGATATTTGGACCGCCGCGTGAATTGGTCCACTTGTTCAAAGGGCCGTGGCGAATACGGAATTAGCGAACCGTGTCTGGAAATTCATTTTAGCTGTCGACGGCGGCGGTTCCGGCGAACGGACGGGAGGGTGCGAGAGCCGTCACGACAGTCGACGTTATCATATCGTTCCGGACGGTGTCGGATGGTCGTCGACGACGTTCCGGACGAAGGCTTCGGGCGACGCGTATACGTACGGCGATGACTGTCGTCGTCTGTCCACTGCCGCCGTCTCCCGCGCACGCGTGCGAGTTGGTCACGCCGAAAATCGCACGTTAACTATCCACCAGAGCTTGTCGCGCCGCTATTTTTTATTTATTTTTTTTTTAAATTTTATACGGGCTGTGTCCGAAACGAGTTTTCGGTGAAAAAACACATCGTTTCAGGATAGAATTTCGCACGTGTGTGTTGTTTTTAGTTTTACAATCTAAAAACGTTATTTTCCGATTTTCTACACGTTTTATTCGAGCAATTACGACAAGGAACTATTTTTTTTTATTAGTTATGAAAATTTCAACAATTTTGCAAAATTCTACGTAGTCGTCGACAATGTTCCGGATAACGCCGGGCGACGGGCATATACGTACGGCGATGACTGTCGTCTCTCGCGGCTTAACTCGTTTTCGTACGATTGATACCTCTTGGTTTTCGTCACGGGTTTTTATCGGATTATAACATAATAATCGTCAAGTTATCGTATACATAACGTTGTAGGTGACTCGAAATTGTTATTTTGAACGTTATTACTCGATTAACAGTTGGTTTTATGCGCGCGTGTGTTTTTTAAGGAACATTTCCAAACATGTACAATAATATTAATTTTCAGTGAGAATCAACAAAGTGAATTTCGAACGAGACTGGTTGTTCAAATTTGTGATGATATTCCGTCGCAAACTATTTTTTTTATTTTGTTGTTTTTTTTTTAAACATTTATCGATTTACGTACAATACGATAATTATTATTACAATAAGTATATTTGATTAAGTTTAATTGAGTTATTAATGATTAAGGAGAAAAGAAGTCAGACTGCAATGACGTTTTTTAATTTGTTATTTTTATTATTAATTTGACGGAGATTTTTTTTGTTCTTTTTTATAATTAAGACCTTCGCCTTTCTTTTGTTTGAATTTTTAAAAAAAAAGAAAGAAAGAAAAGAAACGACAAAATATGATTTTTCCAGGAATCGCTGAAAATTACAATAATTTAAAAGTATAAAACCATTTGTATTTTATTAAATAATTGTCGAAACTTTTCATTACGAAATCTTAGTTTTGTAAAATGTTTTTCAATCGTTATACATCTTATAAATCATTTCTTTGTCGATTTGTATTGTTCTCTTACTTCTACGTTTTATTTTCAAAAACTTCTCTGAGCATTTTTCTTTTTCGATATTCCGTAAAACGTTTAAGCGACGTTTAATCGTTACGTTTGTGAGATACGAAATTCTCTAAAAAATAAAAAGAAGTTTTTTCAATTATTATTCCTATTGACGTGCAGTCGAAACACGACGAGTGACTATAAATAGTAATCCCGTTGTACGTTTACAGTACGACGTATATTCTCGTACGAACACGGCAAACGCGTACCGTATGATTTCCGAAAACACGATTTGCTCGACGTTCGCGCGGTACGAGAGAAACCGACGCGGTAAAAGAAGCACCGAGTCACGTCCGGTCCGACAGCTCCGTCACGTTACACACTGCGGGTCTAAGGACTATCCAAGAAACCATTCGAGTCCAAGCTAACCACCCCGTCACAGAGGATAGGAAGGATCAGACCAAGACCACTAGTATAGGCTAATAATAAAATTTAGTAAGAAGAAACACACAAAAGAAAAAATTCCAATCCGAATCCGAACGACACACACCAACTGAAACATATAATATGCAACAGCCCAAATCAACAAACATCATCAAAAACCTCCAAACACCTTCTCCACTAGTAAATGCTTCTAGCCTGGTATAGTAACAGGTCTTTAAGGTATTAAATACTTTTTGATTTCATCGACAACAATTTCGATCTTAATAATTTATTAACGCCTATAGTGACACTCGTTTCCGTTTGATATTCTTTCCTTATGCCATATTGTCATTACTATTTATATTTTAAAAGCATTTGAAATTATCTATTTTTTTTGTTTGTTCTTTATAACTCAGGTTTCCCGCTCTCGGATTACATTGGTCTGCGTTTCTTCCGGATAACACCGTAAATTTGTTGTTCCCTTCATTTACACGCAGACCCCGTGTTTTCACTCGATTCTATTGTGTGTCGTTCGAACGCGCCCATTCGTAACGTCGCGAACGTTCAAAAATCGGATCGGACCGATAACAATAAAAAAATATTGTTTTAAAAAACACGACCGGATCACGCGGCACGAACCCGCCGTAGAGGGTTTTTGTCGGTTGTTATTCGATTTATTTCATTTTGTCTACCGCGGCGTATTACGTAATACAGTACACCGGGCGCGCAGGGATGGCGTGACGCGGCGCGTCGGGGTGACGGGAAACGCATCTCGTTTGTGCGACGTTTTAAAACGTCGGCGGCAACGATATTAATCATCGCGGGATATTTATACACGAAACTAATGACGTCACTAAATTTATCTCGCCATTAATTAATTGTTCGTGAATTCGATTTGCATACTGTTCGTTTGATTAACATGTATTTCGCGTTGTCATCGGTTATGACGTAGACATAGTAACGATTTCGCATTTTTTTCGCCGACGACATTCACCTCGTTCTGTATGTACGTAACTGGTGTTTTTGCCGTTTCGAATCGCCCGACTTCGGATCGTTTGGACAGCGTGCAACAACAGAGAAAATAAGTCGTTTCAACGATGACAACAAAATCGTTTACATACAGGTTTTCGTTTTTGTGTTTTTCGGTTTACTTATATCTTGAACATTAAAACGTACGTTTAAACCGACGAATGCAGTCGACAAACTAAAATTTTTTAATACACGGGCGTAATTACCGTAATTATAACGGTACGAAATCGATGAGATTGTACGTACTGCTTGACTTTTACGTTTGATTAGCTATGTACCGTTCGGCGACTAAAAATAATAATTTAATTAATGACGTTCCAGAGAGGACGCGGACGGAAATTTAATTATGTTACAGTCATGCGGTTTCCGGTGTTGTCAATGTTTCATTTGACCGTTTCGACTGTATTCCGCGGCTAAATTATTATTGCGTGACTCGTTAATTAAGGAGGGGAAAAAAACGAACGATTTCACTGTAACGACGGGTCGACGCGCGACGTCGTTACTATTCAACAGTTCAACGTGTACGCCGACAAATCGCGCCGACGGTAAGTACGGTCACGTTACTTTGGCAAGCACACGCGGAACCTTTCTACATCGGCACGTTAAATTCGGGTGCTTACCTCTCGTACGCCGCGATCCGCTGCACGTTATTGATAACGGTAACGCTCTTGGTAGCCAAAAAAGAAAAACAAAAAAACCAGCCGCGACATGGGTCCGAGCGGACTTACACGCGGACGGCGGTATTACTGTTTTCGATTCCGGGCAGTTTTTCTCTCCGCGACAACGGTCTCGAGAAAACGAAATACCGATAACGGACGCGATAACGGATACCTTGAACACGCGCGTTGGTCGTACGCGGAAAAGCAATAGAATAAAACTGGCTCGGCGTCTGAGACGCGACCGGGAACTTAAGACTACCGCGCGTCGTCTCCGGAAACGTGTTCGCTTTACCGTGCACGGTGACGGTGTTGTGCGACAGGACGTCGTCGTCGGCGGCACGTTGTTGTTCGGTCACCGGTATTTGGCGCAAAAGCCGCAGGGTCACGTCTCTGGGACTGCACGCCGGATTCCAGCTGACCAGCACTGCGGTCCTTTGGCCGGGAACGGCCACTTTGGGCGCGACAACGTTGAACGTCCTGCGGAACACAAAACGAATCAATGCACGTCCGTTTGAAAACGCGAGCGAAAAATAGAACAAACGAAAATAACGTCGAAATCGCGTTGTTCCATCGCCATCTCGGGGCTGTATCGGCTGCGACGTCGCGCGCGCTTTTTAAATACTATTTTAGCGAGCGTGTAATCGCGTGACGCGTGTTTCGTTCCCGCAAAACTTGACCGAGTTTCCGAGTTTTCGTTACAGTTTATGTTTCAAAGTTTTCTCCGTAATAACGTACGATACACTTTACACTGGACCGTATCGCCGTTTCGTATGCAATACGTCGTCGTGAAATACGGCGGCTAACCTAAACAAGTGGGGGTCCCCGGACCCTTCCCCCTAGAGTGTTTCTAAAGTGGAAAATTGTGTAAGGTAATCATAATTATTGTCTAATTATATTGTACACGGTAAAATATATTTTCGTTTATTTTGGCAATATAATAATTTTGTGTAATACAAATAATTAATGTAATAATAATACATCGTTTGGATATTATTTTATAATTTTTTTTCTTCAAATTTTACATTTTATTATTTACACGATCGCAGAAATAAATAAATAAATTTGTTATTTACACGTTTACGTTTTTTGTAATATAATTTTGGACTCCAGCATCTGGCGAACAACGTAAAATATGGCGGAAGACTAAAACGTTTCGTACGAGTAAAAATATTCGTTTGTACGCGCGTACACAGAATGTTCTTTAATTAACCGGTCCTCGCATGTTATTGTTCGCACGTACGTAAACAATTCCGGAAAAGCGAAAATTCATCCGTCTCCGTAAACGCTTTTACAACGTTAACCGAGCACGGGGGTGACGATTTCGTTTTTCAGCTCGCGGTCGTATTCGAACCCCGTTCGATCGGATTCTTTTGGCGACACACTCGCGGCCGAACGGCAACAACGCGAACAAACACGGACAAACACGTCGGCGGCACATAGTGTCCGAGTCGGTCGTCGCATTCGGACGAAAACGCAACGGGCCGCGGGACCGATTGGATGCCGTCCGGAGGTGAACGCCGTACGGTACCGCGACCCGATACACGGGGCCCGCGGCAAAACGTTCCCGACAGTTCGAACAGCGATTTCGCACGAATTCAATTGTCGTCGAAAAACGCGTCGGTTCCGTTGCCCGAAACGAACGACGGATCGTACGCGTTTTTATATCGCACCGCGATTCCGACGACCGCTTATTGTCGTTGTCGAAACGTCTGGAACGCGAACGGCGTCCGATTCGAACGCCCGCGTTCCCGGTCGTCTGGACATCTCATTCCGAACCGACGTCCACAGCGTTCCGAGTCTGCGCACACGACCTAAACGTACGCCTGTTACGTCCGTCCGAACGAGACACGGTTCACAATACTACGGGTTTCCTTTGGCAGAGTACGCGGGGCGAGTACATTTTAAACGCGCGTACGTTCCGCGAGCGGTCGTCTTTCGGTACAGATCGGTTTCCACCGGATCTCTCCTATACCTATATACACGTGTGTGTGTGTATACGCGGTGGCGGTAAAAGTATCACGTGGAGTATCGATCGCGGAGTGCCGACGGTGTGGATTCGGAGCGACGCCTTCGGGGCAAACTTTAATGGTGCCGGCACTAATAAAAACGGCTTGAGTTGTGCGCGGATGCGCGCGTACGTTTGCGGGCGGGAGAGGACGGAGCCGCCGTGCACCGCCGTTATAAATGGATGTCTGCGATAATAACAAAAACGCTCCGGGGTAGAGGAGAGGAGAGGCGGTCGCCGCCCAGCGATTCGGTCCGGGTCGTATAATAATAATAACGCATATAATCGATTGATCGACGCGTGTACACAATGGACGTAGTCGAGTGCGCGCGATACGGAATTCCGTTATTGCCGTCGTCGGGATGGACGACAGTGATTATCGCCGCGCCGCTTAAAATCCATACGATTGTATTTGTTTAAGGTCGTGTTTGTCGTGTCGACGAATGCGATTCCTCCCCCCCCCCCACTGTGTACGCGCGTTCTGTTTTTCGTCGAGAATCCGGTACGTCTGAATTTTATGGATTTGCACTGTTTTCAGCAACGAAAAAAAAATGCCGAACCAGTGACGGTTCATTTGCTCTTGAACGCCGTAATGTCCAATGAAACGTCAACGGGTTATTGATTTTTTTCCGTCGAGCACACGCACGTTTCTGCGTATTTAAATTTATTTTTTGCTTATATTTGTGTTTTACGTCTCGGCTCTAATTCATCTCGCGGATACGACGTGTCCGTATCTCGGACGATTTTATTCTTTCGGATACGTCGCGTACTCGTCAATCGAACAAGAAACGCCGAACGTCCCGAAACCGACATTTACCGACCACCGTACAGATATACATGTGCACGAGCGCATTTCACAAAACACACAAAATTTCCAATCCGAATCCGAACGACACGCACTAACTGACACATACAACATGCAACAATCGACACAAACATCGTCGAAAACCTCCGAACACCTTTTCGATTAGTTGAAGGCTTCCAGCCTGGTATAGTAACAGGCCTCGGGCCGCGCGTCAAAGCAAAACAAAGCAAAACTCCGCTCGTGCGCGCGTTCGTTCCGATCGGACGTGTCGCGGTAATACGGAATCGTGTACAGACACGCAGCGAAACGATGTGCGGCAGCGGCGTACTTCGGGAGTTGGGTGGCAACAGGTTTAACACATATCGTGTGGAAATTCAGTTATAGATTTTTGATATGACTTATCAGTGTATAAATATCATAATTTCACCGAATCCATATTAGAAGTAATGGTTACGATCACATTAGGACGTTATCAAAAACTGTTTTATCGACGTTTTCAAACATCAAGACGGGCGACAGCTGATGTCGTCCATCTCAATCGGTTAAAATTTTAAATCGAGATCTATTTTCACGATGTTTATTTTACAGAGTTGTTTCAGTCATGTTTAATATTAAGTCACTATTATTGGACTTTTAATGATTTTAACACCAGATGCACTGGTGTGCATTTCGGTATTGCAACGACGTTATACATTTTTTTTGTCGACGGGTACGGACACGTTTTCAGCCGGTGTCGTAGACATTTCTTATACAGTGACGCTGTCCAGTACGTACAGAACGATCCTTTTCACGTACTACGCACAATTCCTTTGTGTCCGTTTTTCGAAATATTATTATTAATATAATTTTCAGCACGTATAACGGTATATATGTTTACTAGTTTTAATACTTTTCTCAAATGGTAACCCATACGAATTTAAACTCGTAAATTTGTCAACGGTCATTTCAACACGGTGTGAAAATATTACAACAGTTGTAAGTGAAATCGATTCCTGTCTGCGAGGACGCTAAACTTCATATTTTGTTGTCGATCGATTTTTTTGTTTTTGTTTTTTTTTTCAAATTCATGCGAGCGAATCGGCCGAAGACCATAAGAGAGTCGGACTAAGCGAACGTCCTCGGAAACCAAACGCAACAGGACGGGAACCACGTTTTCAGTGGAAACACGTGACGACTTTTCGCGGTAGAAATTATTTCCCGCACGTCGATTCTTTGTGAAAACTTGATTATTTCTTTTTTTTTTTTTAATTTTATTGTTATTCTCAAGTATGTGTGAAAATTCGAATATTTTCGACTGTCGGTAATCGTCGTCAGTCTATTGTGTATATATATATATATAAATTATAGCTGGTTTGTCATCTTCTAACAAATAGTAATGTCGAATATGACGACTGTCGACGTATGCTTTGTTTTTAATTGGAACGCGAATGTTTTGAAAATAGTTTGTATAAAATGCAAAAATAGAATGAATTATTTCTATTCGAGTAGATGTACGGAACGCGTACAAGGTAAACAATTGTTGAAATACGAGTATTTCGAGTATAAAGCGTTTTTTCGTACTCGATTGGTTTGAAAATTAATATTTTGTAAAATTGTTAGTGAATGAAAAAAAAGAAATCTATTGCATATTCAACGTAGTCGAATACACAAATAACACAAATCTAATTATATACATCCAGTGTTTTTTTTCTTTTTTATATAGATTATTCTATTGAAATTATGTTACGTTTCAATGAAATACATTTAAATTTAAAATCAAATAACGTCGGAGTGTATACGGTAAAACGTTAATAAACCTACAAGCCGATCGGTATAAAGTGAAATATGTTAGTTTTTAACATCAATAAAAAACAATTTATTATGTAATTTAAAACTAAAATTAGTCGTTCGTAGTTCTCTTGGTGTTTTTTTTTTTTTTTAAAGTCTCATTCAAAAAGTCTCGTTTTATATTATTAAGTTGTACGTTAAAAAATAAAACTAAAAACAGCAATATAAATATAGTATAAAGTTTACTCGGATCAGCGAAATACAAAACGAAAAATAATAACGTTTTCGGTCGATATAATGAAAAAAATAACGTACACGCGGAAACGAAAACAGACGTGGTCCGGAAAAACACGCTCCTTGACTCTGACGAACACGATATTAATATTGTTTTATCGTTAACGCGACGTTTTCATTGTTTATTCGTTCCCATCCGACTATTTATGCTACGTTGTCGTTGACGTAAGCAATACGGGGTCCGCTACGTCCGCGAGACGTTATTATCAATAACGACTGCGATTGCCGTTGTCGTGACTCGTAGCGAAATTATGATAATCGCACGCGCACGACGGAACGAAAAACCGATACACGGTAACGTGCACATTCAGACGACGTTTCGGCTTATGATTTGTGTGTGCGCGCGGTAAACGAATTATTTCGATCGATAACGGGCGCCGCGCGTACGTACGTGCGCACATAAAACGCTATAATTATTATTATTGTTATTATTATTATTATTATTATTATTATTATTATTATTATTATTATTATTATTATTATTATTATTATTATTATTACAACAACGTTGGGCCTAAAACCGTGAAATACGACCGCGTGTTATGCCACATCGAACCGAGCAATTAAATCGTTACCGGATTCGGCTCGCGGGCGTTCGAGGGGATGTAATTCGACTTTCCGCGGTCCGAGTCTGTGCGCGCGCTGCAGCTCGTTTTATTCCGAGTCGGGGCGACTCGACCCGTCGTCGTCGCGCCAAAATGGATTTAATGGCCAACGTTGAATTGAAAATTAACATCGACGGGAAGTCACCGGGGCAGTGCCATCTGACTGGATTGACTATTTTAGTTTATTGTTATTATTATTATTTTTTTTTTGTTGACTTATGCGTTTAAACAAGTCTCTTGGCCAATCTTCTGGAGATAAATTTGTTTAACTAGTGGGTTGGTACGTGACTGCAGTTTAAAAACGGATTCCGGTGTAGTGAGTCTTGGCCAGGTCGTTGAGGTTTGTCAAGTTTATATCTATTATGTAAATTTTCGTTTGAAACACACCAAGGGACGGGGAGGTGGTTATGCGTATGCATGTCGACCGGAAAGATCGTACGGTTTTGGTGTTGGACGGCTTAGCACAACCCGTAGTTGGATATCGTACAGCCCGGCTGACTATTCGTTAGGGACGATTTGTATTTTAAAATGAGGATAAACGATATTAAAATTATTTTTTGTGTTGAACCAGTCGGCACTTTAGCTCACGCGGCGTGATGGCATGCTTGTAAACGGATTTTAAAACTCCCACGAAAACGTATGGCCTCGAAACGTAAGTTTTCAAACGTCCGAAGCCCGCGTAGTCACGACGGGACGGGCGCGAACATATTGAAATCGCCGGCGAAACACTAGCGAGAACGTGACCAACGGCTGTGGGCAAAACGCCGTTTCGAAAATTGTACGGACGCGTTGGCGGCGTCGCGGTAATTGGACGCGCGGACGTCCGTCTCGGCCGACACGACGGGCAGTCGATGTAACATAACCTAACCAGCATTGTGTGTGCGCGTAATAATTTACACGGGTTTCGAAACGTCCGGCAGGGCCGATTTCACGAAGCGGCGAAATTGACGTCGGCCCCGCGTTTAATCGAAACGGTCCGCCCGCGCGTTCATATTATATTAATTCCGTCCTGTCCCGCGGGAACGCGGCGTTGTACGTCCAGTGTTCGCCGCCGAACGTCATTTTCGGCAATTATACCCCGTACCCGTACTGTACATTTTGATCATAATAATAATAATAATAGTAAAAACTGTCTTTATTGTATAAATCGGGTTTTCATATTATTCTAGGATCCCCTCCCCCTCCCACTTTGAAAAAATACTGACGCGTATACCATTTTATTTCTCGATATAATTTTGTTTATTCAGTTCCCGGGACGTGCTTCTTTGAAAACTAATCAATGGGTTCGCCTAAAAGTTACACTTTAAAATACAAAGTTTCTCGAAACTTCTTTTATTAACTCCGGACGATAAAAATGAAACGAAATTTCCAAAACGGAATACCAATAACTCGGTGTATTGTCCCCAAAGTGTAAGCGACAAATTCAATAAGGAACGTCCGGAACGTTTCTCCTTTTTTTTTTTTTTTTTTTACGCTACGAATAACCCGACTTGAAAATATCAGCACAACAACAATGGTCGCCGTACGAGAAACGCGAAACACAAAAACGTGGTCCAGAATACAAAAATACCGACACGATGATCCGTCGGATATGGTACGAAGCTGCTTATGTTTTCGGGATACATCGAGTGTAACGATTTAGAGGTTATTGTACTTTTTTGTTTTCCCGGGTAAAAACGATAATGTGTACCGTTAAGTCTTTTGCGACGCAGTTGTCGCCCGTCCTGATAATAACAACCCTACGGCTTCATCGCTCGTGCGATTACGTTGTTCTACCACCTCTTCCCCGTGTAGTTTTTTTTGTTAACTGTCCGCAGCTTATAACATCGGCTGGTTTTCGTTTAATATTGTATATAAAAGGGCGGACTGAGACCCTGAAGGCCCAGGTGGACAAGTTTACGGGAGGGCTTAAACTAACGCAATCAACACAAACAAGCGACTTGATGTTACGATTTTAAATTTTAAACAAAATAAATAACTTGATAATGTGTAACATGATATTTTTGGAAAAAAATATAACCGGCTTCGAAAAAACGCACTAAAAAGAGTGAAATAATTCACGAAAAAATCTTGATTTTTCGATTTAGGCTATTTGGCATTTGGCAACGATTACGGTGTGATATGTGGACGATAACAAATATTAAAAATCTTTTAGAACGTGACAAATTTTCTATTAGGTACTTATATTGTTTTAGGCCATGTTAAAAAATATAGCTTGAGGCCCAAGTACGAAATTTCTAGAGGGCCTGGGCCGCCACGTCAGTTCGCTCCTGGTGTATAACGTGTTAGTCGAGTTCTATGCGTGGTTTTTTTTTTGCTCTCGAACTGTAATCGTTGAAATGTTATGTGGGCCATACACGATAAATGTCTATTAATAATAACGACAATAAAAAGGCTTTTGCGATAATTGTTTCTCTTTCTGAAACGTCTCTCGACACCGTGTAGAAGCCGACATTTAGATTCCCCCCCCCCCGCCCCCGACAAAATTGCAACACGATTCGCGTCGGTGGAAATCCGTCGTACTCTTTCTGGCCGTCTACAAAATCAATAGACACTGTGTAATGCAGAGGTTTTCCGACCGCGTTGCGAACTATCGCGGCACACGTGACATCTGTCAGTTCGTCAGTAAGGGTTTAGACAAACGATTTATATAACTAATACCTGCTGTTGCAGTGTAACAGTTCGGAAACTGCGTTTCGCTTTAATTAGTCCGCCGCGCGCGTATACATAAATACGCGTATATACGCGCGCAATAGTGATTTATGTTTTGATCCCGGTACGACTTGTTTCCAATTAGTTTGTGCGTCGTACTTATCGAAGTAATTATAAATGATAATAATGATAATAACGATAAAAACTATCTGTCGGCGCTGAAACGATTCGCGGGCCCCGCGTGACGTTACGAACCAACTTATTGAATGCCCGCTCTACGCAGCGCGTTTTTCGTTGAAAATGTTCGTTTTTGTAAATGATTTTTCGATCTCGTCAATATGCCGGCGTCACGTGTCGGCACGCGGAGACAACGAAAAGTCTACCTGCACTCGCGTCGTATACGATAAAATACGTGTCTAACGTTTTGTTTTGCGACGAGAACAGTCAGTGTTTACGTTTGGCTTTTTATCCGATTCGATTTTTCACCGTGAAAACATTTCCCGACACGAACGAACGCCTGCCGTCTCCGCGGCACCCGCGATAATAATTCGACAATCGGACTCGCGCGTGCCAATAATGATCGTTTGTAGTGTTATACATCACATTTCAGCGTTGTCGATTCACCCGACAGCCGTCTTCTAATCGTCACGCACGCGCGGACATGGTATTGAGAATCGCGGCCAACGTCGTTATCGTCACGCGTTTGCCCCGACTCGCACGTAAATCCGCTCGATTCGATTTACTCTGCGCGGCCCGTGTCCGCGTGAATCATCCGCGAACGGATACGATCTTAGGAATACCGTACGTGATGCCGACGGGTGGCGACTGGGGAACGGATTTTATTGCGATTACGTAGTATTATTCAGATCGAGATATTTTTAATGTGATAAAAAAAACGTGCACGATTTAGATAAATTTCACCTTACATGTTTCGCCATGATTAACATATTTCGTAATAATTGATTGAATTTCGACGGTATTTCTTAAGAATATCTTTAAGAACGTTATTATTTATTTAGTACGAGTAATTTATTTTATACGACGGAATTACACGATATTATCTAAACTGGTTCTGTTATCGCGTCATTATGTACCGCAACGTGACTATTGCTAATACCGGACGATATAAAAATATAAAATAAATTTCGACAATAGTTGTCACTAAATGTGTACGTGTAGTTTCCAATTTTTAAAATGCCGATAGTTGTCAAACCGAAAGCCGAAATCGACCGAAGAAGACGAACGTCGTCCGGAAATTCGCGACACACTCGAACGTTACCGGTCACACTACTAGACGACGTGGTTTCAAAGCAGGTATATTCGTCCTGATGCTTGAGCACCGAGAACCGCCGCGTTTGTTTCTTATTATTATCTTTCGTTCCCGAAAATTTTAAGGATTCCGGTCGAAGCGGACACGTTCTGAAACTGTCGCGACGCGAGTTCCACAGAACATTCCGTAAACACACATGACGTCCGGTAGTCATTCGAAAACACCAATCGATCGATCTAAACATTACGCTCGTAGTCCGAATTCCAGTCGTTCTCTACTATTGTGATTGTCGTTACGGTCATATCGTTTTATTTCCACAGATTTATGCAGATACGAAATATCTCGAAGAAATGACACGGATAACGGCTGGTAATCACAAAATGCATAAGTTATTTATTCTAATCTTCTAACCTTCCGATAGCGATAGCGTCATTCCGAATTTACTAGTTCTACCCTATGAATATGAATAATTTTCTGTAAAAACTCCCGTCAAACGTACTGTGTGGGTGTAGTACGGTAAACACGCGTTAACGTTTTCTCAACGAACGGATTTTACTCGAAATGGATTGCGGTCTTTGTGTTTTTTATACGTAAGACGAAAAAAAAACGTAAAATGACCACAATAAAACCTTGAGTCCTACGTGAACTTTTCACGCGAAAAGCTTTTTACGATCGATGTTCTATTCGACTGTCCACTCGTATCTGTCTGCGGCTCTTGTCGATCACTTTTTTGATGTATTTTTCTTCGCCGAGACGGCGGATCGACCAAATGATATTTTATAGAACAGTTAAAAAAAAAAGCCACATGACAATATCGATTTTGAAAAGTCGTCTGTTTGTTTTTAAATTTAAATCGTTTCGACAAAAAATACGTATATCATTCATCAATCATAATCATTTTTGTGACGTCAATCTGGATGAACGAAAAGAGAAAGGAAAGAAGAAAAACCATTTTATCAATTTGAATGATTGCATACACGTTTTCACAAACTATTTCGGTTCTATGTTGTTTCAATCATTTTGGCCGTTCCGTTGTTACACGGGAACCTGGGACTATCCGTTCCCGCGCCGCCGGAGAAAATATGTAAAAAGAAAAAAAGATACGGGGGGGCAAAAAAACTTTTTTTGAACCTTGCTACGTTTTTCATCGTTCGGCCGTATATCCGTCGGCTTCTTTCTAGCCGTGTATAATTTAAAAAAAACCGTATTGTTTTTTCTTTTGAACATCACTTCACCGATCCTTTTGTGCGCGTACCGTTTTTATCGTTCGTTTTGTTATTATTATTTCGCATCCTTTTCCTCTCGCGTCCGTATACGGTATACATATATATATATACACACACACACACACGTATACGTAGGTTAATATTTCACCTACGTCAAAGAGTCTACAGAAAACACCGTTTTTGTACGACGATACCGTATATATATATATGGCATGTGAACCGAACACACCTGTGGGCTTGGTGCGGAAAAACACCATATAAATGAAAATAACGGGATAATATAAATATGAGATGTACATACGTAAACCTATTATACGGCGATAACGTTTACGAACGGAATCGAAACGAATACGGCGACGCGTATCAAAACGCGATGAACGGAACGCGCGCGACTGGATTGCGTCACTCCGATCGATTCGATATTGTTACGGTCGCTAGAAAACCGCGACGGATTGGCTTTTTCACTTTTTTCAAAAAGTCCGTCGCGCGCAATCAGAAACCCGCGGGATCACCACGGTGCGCTTCGACGTCTCCGTCACGACGTCAGAGATGGCGGAGAACAGTCGCGGGACTGATGGTGTCCGAGTAGCCGTCCAGCTCGTCGATCGCATTTGTTTCGGATCGCCGTGCGCGAACGACGTAACGGGACGTGTTTCAGCGCGCGGCGCGAATTCGAAAAACGCGTAGTGATCAACACGTTTGTCGTGCCGTATTTGTCGCATCACCATCATTTTATCGCACGAATCAAACATCGTAATCACCGGCTCAGACAGAGATGGTTCAGACCGTGTTGTTTGATCAAAAAAAAAACCTAAAAAATTTAACGTTTTCAATGAACAGCGTTCGACGTCTGACGCATCTTTAACGACGACCGCAACAACATCGTAGGTAAATTCGTGATTAAAATTAATGGAGTACAAATTAAAATTTGTAGTCGGTTTTTACGACTCGGGTTAAAAGTTATCGGATTAAAACGAAAAACACGGCGCGAATAATATATATATGCATGTGATACGCGTATATAGCAGTATTACGAGACCGTACGGACGACGGGCGGGGAGGGGAAAAAAGAGAGAGAAATTAAAGAGCTTGACGCACGCGGTAGTAACTTTTAATTTATTCACTTTTCTACGTACAGAAAAAAAAAAAAATTAAAAAAATTAAAAAACCGCTAATTGTTATGAATCGATACTGTTATTATTTTTAGTTATCCGAAACCGTGCGTTACGCCGTATCAATATTATGTCCGTTGTCGTTCCGGCCGAACTCGAATAAATCACCATGACCTAACCTATCCCCATCGTTTTTATTCTAACGAAAGTCGACGGGATTCGAACGCTGACTTATGTGTTCGGCCAAATCCGAGTTTTCATTTCCGAATTTCCGGCCGCGGAAACGACGCGAAACGCACCATAAATAATAATAATAATAATAATACGATCCCGCGTGACCTAAAAGTTTTTCTCTCCGGAGTAAAACAACAGCATCATATACGTTGTGTGTGTGCACGCGCACAGAAATATATATGCGTATGTGTGTCAAGACCGCTATTTTTATTTTTTAACTTTCTGAAAGTTGAAAGCAATAAGTGACGGAGCAAAACTATAAAAAAAAAATAAAAGTTTTTTAATATTCTCCACTTCTGTTTCCTTCGAAATGCGTACCGACACGCGCGTAATATTAAACTGTCGTCAATACATTATTATTATTATTTTTTTTTTTTTTTTTCAAAACTCGCGTAACATGATATTTAAAATATATATACGTCGGTTCGATTGATTTACTTACGCTTTTCGTTCGGTTTCATTGAACGCGTTCGGATTATTTTGCACGTTTAAATTGTCTGTATGTACGTGACCGGACAGATTAGCACGGTACGTCCATTAAAAACGACGTATCGGTCAATTGAAAATTTCACTTCGTACGCGATGATCGACTGATACGACGTTTAAATGTATTTAAAATTGTATTCGTATCGGGTAAAAAAGTACGACAAAACTATAAGTCTTGTGAGTCCTTCAACATTGGTACGTTGATGTTATCAGACGCTAACTCACACACACACACATACACATCGTTACTGACTTGTATCGCAGGTGATTTGATATATATATATATATATACTTTATGTGTAAAAAGAATGAATAAAAAAACGCGTCTTATTAAGTTGAGAGTCGACATTCGGAAAAACAAACGCGTCCAGTGACTCGATCAAAATCAAGTCAACTTGCGAACTTTCGACTGGACACATTATTGCGGTGGTGCGGTTCGAATGGCGATTCCGGTAGGGCTCGCAAGACGCGGCACTGAAGGCGGCACTGAATTTCGAGAGATTTTTTTATACTAAAAATATTTTTTCGTATAACAAGTATAGAAGAATACGTTTTTTCAAAAAGGGTGGAAAAAATTTTGCGGTTGGGGCGCATATACATCGATAGTGTCTCAGGCGCCAAAAGTGCTTGCTACTGTTATGCCGAGACGTTCCATAATTAGGACACCGTATCCCGCGTGTTTTTCGAAGATAACAATAACGCCGCGGTTCGGATTTATCGTTGCTGCGGATTTTCGCGGGCGGGTAAAAAAAAGAAAAGAAAGTAGCTGCGGTTTTTGCTCCGTCCGGCGACTAATTGATGACGGCGAATAAGTCACGGCGCGGCCACGTAGCCGTCGACAAATCTGACCGTTCCCCCCGGGGGTAACCTCGTTTTCACGCCTCGTCGGTTGTCGTCGCCCTCCAGAGTGGCGCGGCCTCGGAGAGGAAGATTTATTCCGTGCGATATATTCTCCCCCGGGGTGGGGGGAGGGGGGTTTCTTCCCGACGGACGAGGTCGTCGGGTGCGCCCGAAGAGATACGACGCTTATCGCGGGCGCGTACCTTTTTACCCGCCCACGGCCGACGACGCGCGATTTATGGACGGTCGAGAAACGGACGGACGGACCGACGGACGCGGCCGGAACAGACCACGAGGTCGCCGGAGAAGAGGAATTATTTTTCTCTTGTACGAGTGTTTAGGTTTAGAGATGGCATTATTTTCCGACGTTCCGACGGTGTTTTACGCGAAAGTCGATTGAATACGGTCGACGATTCAGTATATCGATTATCGAACATGTACCGGCGGCTTGAAGCCGTCTTCCCGGCGCGGTACGAGACATTCGTTTATCAACACGCGGGTGTGCTTTTTGACGCGTTTCACGTTCTGCAGTGTATACGCGATGGCCGGTGTTCTGACCACGCGGCACGACGGCGGCAAAGACGCGCCCGTACAAACATATAACCTAACCTAACCTGTAGGTCGGACGTTGCGTGTGACCGCGTGTTCGGAAATAAGATACTCCGGAACGGGATTACCAAGACTACATATATATATATATATAGTAAATCTGGTCGGGATATGATGCTTATGTACAGGAGGATTTATGCATACGTAATGCGATAAGGAGCTTATTCTCCGCCATTAGCCCGTGAAATCCTATTCGAATAGGTCCGTTGCCGTTTTTCTCGCCCGCTCGTGCGCGCGTACAAACAACTATATAAGCGTGTGTACATTTATTCGTAGGTTAGGTGGACGACGGGCGGGGACGTTGAGCACATACATGCGACCATATGACGTACAGGTGTAGTGCATCACGGAGTAGAAAAACGGGCGGTAGAAACACGTCGATAAATATTGTTGCGCGACTCGGATTTTCGAAAAAACAGTCCGCAACCGATATGTGCGTATGTGCGTATGTGCACCAGATCAAACCGTGCAAAACGCCGACCGATGTCGCGTGTCCGCGATGGATTTCGCACTTAAGGTCCGGGGCGGATTGATAGACGACGGAACCGACCGAGTCGGGTTATCACCGACCGGCTTGAAATACGAGAACACTGCTCCGTAAAATACGGAACGTTGCCCGCTCGAAAAGATCGGCACGATCGCTGTTGGGTTACGGTTGTAAAACGTCCGTTATCCGTCACAGTGCCGGTCAATCGAGCTTCTATTGCGTACGACTTCGTATTTGAAAATCGCGCTAGACCGTCTCCGCCGCGTGCGATACCGCGTTTATTAACACGTTTCATCTTGGAACGTTGGAACGACGGGCGCGTTCCAGCGGGGTTTTCGCGATACCCACGGAAATATCTTTTGCGCACCGTGAACCAAAGGTTTACGCCATTATTTTTCGTCCGTCGTGTTCGACCGCAGCCTTTTGAACCCCTTCAGGTCCGCCCGCGTCCATTCACAATGGGAATCAATTTGTCGACGTCGTTTCCGTACCTTTTCGTACCCTCTTCCGTTGTCGTAGTCGCAAAAAAAAGAAAAATGAAAAAAAGAAAATATATATCTCGTCGGACACGGTCACGTGTACGGGTCGGCCCTAAAAACGAGATTTTCGCTTTTCGCCTTTCGGACGCCGGTGAAAAATACTTTTTTATCCAGCTAGAGAACATATACGGCCCGTATTATACTGTCTGTACTCGATAAAAAATATGTGCTGTGATAGTGTATGACGACGGGCTATCGATCGTTTACAAAACGCATTCTCGCCGTATGGTATTGTGTGCTTTTTTTACGATATTAATTTCGGTCATCATTATTTTTTCAATGTGTTCGATGAATCGCGAACGACGGACATACGTAGTTATATACAATTTCTTTAAAAAAAAAAAAATAATAATAATAATAAACGCGTTAAAACGACCGGCATTGTTGGAAAACGATATGTTTAATAACGGGACAATGATCGATTTATATTCGTTAACTAATAAAACGCCGGAAAACTAAATGAACGTAACGAAAGCGCACAATGAATTTTTAAAACAGATCGGTAAATTTACTCTTTTCGAAAAGCCAATTTCACGTGCCCCGGTTTTTATGCGCTCGTTATTTGCATTGAATTACGTGTCGTACGTACGAATAATAATAAAAAAAAATTGCACGAATACAATATTTTCGTTTTGACTCTAGATAATAATAAACTTGTTTTTTGTTATTTTTGACGGGAACGTCGTGTAATGCGCGTTGTCGAACATTTTTGATTGAAGGTTTGAACGATATTGGTGATTATAATATCTCTTTTTTTTTTTCGAGTAAAATTTTGTTTTCAGACCACATACATAAGAGGGACATTTGTTCGAGACAAGTTTCAAAGACTAATTTATTGGGTAAACACTAGAGGTCGAAGAAGGTTTTGTCGAACTCGCGATAACTTATATTGCACGTTTGATGTTGGCTCTTTATTGTAAATATCTCGAAAATGTCTAAATCCCGAACGCATTCGTGTTCGGATCGATCGAAGTCGTCGGGATTCGGTCGATCGAATTACATACAAAAACATATCAATTTGTTAGTGTTCCGACGTCCGTCGCGTGCCTACTAATACTATGGTCCGTCGGGAACGTCATCGGGAACCGTCAAATAAAAAAGCCATAACGGACAGGGGTTAGCTTCGGTCGAACGAAAACGGGACGACGAGAAACGGTATTTGGTGGAGCTGGTGGGCCGCGACGCGTGTCGTACGGTCGTCCGAGTGCAAAAAACACAGACGATAAAGTCGTCTCGACCTAACCTAAACTCTGTCACCGGTGTAACGCGCCCGCGGGCGGTTCTGACGACAGGTGGTGGCGACGGCGGCGGCGCGTGACGCGTCCGTTGATAATCCGTTTTGCACTCGGCGCGCTCTAATGAAATTACGTCCGCGCGTTGTGCGCTGCACGCGATCGCGTGCGCGCGTTAATGGAACTCGTCCCGTGAAGCTAAACGTCCGGGTTCATCACGGTAATCGTACCACACCGTTCGTCGTCGTCTCTCTCTGGCCGTTCGGGCCGTCGCGATAAAAAACCCGCCGGCCGGTGTCCCGGGCACGCCCTCGGGACGTCCGCGCGCGCGTTCCCGGTCGCGGGGCCAAGAGTGAAACGAAAAACAACACGAAATCACGGCCGTTGGAAGACGAGTACAAAACCGCGCTCGAGCATTGGCTCGTGACTGGGATGCTGGTAAACGAAATCGTAGCGATTCGTACGTTTGTAAAAAGAAATTTTTTCTATCATCCGCGAGAACGTCTACCGTAACGTCATTCGTTCGTACGGTTTTCCCCGAAAAATATTGATCGCGACGGGACAAACGGAACGATAGCGTTTTGTTCTCGTTTGTACGCCGTAATGTTTTTCTTATAGTTTTAGCGAATGTCCACGTGTATGTTGCAAAACCAATTACGAACAAGAATAAACAACACGGTTTCTGAAATTCAGTGTTTAGTACGAAATCGCGTATCCGGCCTACCCCATTTGTACGCGTGATAAGTGCGCGAAGAGTTGAAAACGATAAAAAAAATAACACAAACAAACAAACAAACAGACTAGCCCGTCGCGATATCAAGTCTATGATTTTATTTTTTTTTTAACCGGCAAGAAAAATGAAAACATAGAGAGAGGTTGAGAGAGAAAGAGAGACTAATTACCCGAACTCGTGTCCGACTCGTTTTTCGTATTTATTTAGTTTTTTATCGCTTTCGGATAGAAAAAATAAAAATACAACAAACATCAAATACGAATCGACGGATCTTTTGGCCGAGTTTCGAGACCGATCAATCATTCTCTTCAGCCTAACGGCGATAACGACGGGCACGAGATATATTGTATCGACGTAAAACGGTACGCAACTCGGAAACGCTATTGTACGTACGAAATATGAAAAACCGATTTTTCCCCCGATTTGTCGACAAAGAATATTTATGATATATATTCGTAAACGCGTTGTCTGCGCGTATTGGACGCAATACGAAACGCGCGAACAAACAGAACGCAACACAAAGAGCACGCGTTGATCGATTTCAAAGTCACGATTTCCGACAACACCTATTTCGGTACGAGTGTCGTACGTGCTTTTTCGGTACGTCCACAATCCCGTACGTTTCGCGATCATTTTAAACCGTCTCAATGGTTTTCGGTTGCGAGCAAACCGTTTTCACTTGCCTTCTGTGGCGACGCTCGGGGGAATAGGTCCGACACGACGTCGCCTCGATAATCGGTAAATAAAAACCCCACAAGATTCCCCGAGCGCGTCTTCTAGAGGACGACCGAGGCGATTTTTTGATATTGAAATACGCCCTACACACGTGATCCACACGCGCAGGCCAACAATGTTCGATACACGTGACGACGTTGAATGTTCGATTACGACATATCGACTTATCGATTTACCGACGCGATTGACCGGGTGGTCCATGAATCCTTGGATACGTTAATTGCGTAAACGTTGCAGAACGTTAAACGTATCCTTAGAAAGTTCGGTCGGTGCGGGACAATAGGCTTTCGTCGTTCAGAAACATATTGTTCTCCGACGGAGTCCACTTCCGTGTCAACGGACATGTGAGTAAACAAACGTACCCAGGCTACAATAATACGGGGATCCGGTTACAACAGGATGGAGTGACGGCCTATGCGAGGTTATTTCTCGAAGAGGAAACATTTCGCGGCCACCACGCGTAGTCCGGATTTGACTCCGACGGACTTTTATTCGCGGGGTCGTCTTCAGAGTGAAGCGTACGACACAGACCCCGGGTCAATCGATGCCCTAAAAGAAAATATCCGAACGGAAATCGCTAAACGTCTCGGCATCGATTCGCCGCGCAGTAATCAATAATTTCAGGGTTCGCTTACAGGTGTGCTGTGATCGTGACGGCGTTATTTCCAAACAAATAACTCCCATATCGTAACGTTTGAATTTAAACAAACATGTATATGTTCTATTCATATTCGATTCATTAATCGTCTACATTTTTAACTAATGACGGGCCACCCTGCGTTACGGCGTTCGTCACCGTACGTGGTATACCGCGTTTCGCAGTCTTGCCGCTCGAATCGAACGGTTTCGACCGTCGTTTTCGTCGGATGATTGGCGTCGGCCAAGACTTAGCTGCAGTCGGTTTACGAAACGTTCGAATTGCGTTATTGTCGCCATCACGTGATGAGTAGTCTAACGTGTTTCGAAATTTTGCGAACGGACAGAGAAGATCGAGATATTGCTCGACGGACGTGAGTATTTTTTTTTTTTGTTTCGTCTTCGATCGCGTTATATTTTTAATTAATACGACGTTTCGCATAACCCATCTGTCGACTGAAAACTGGACACGGGTGATAAATTTGCGGTAGTTTAAAATACACATATATATATATATGTTTTTATACATTCACCGTAAAAGTATCTTTTTTTTTGCGAACAATTTGAAAAAAAGTCTCGAAATTCCTGTAATTTAACCGTAAAACTAATTTAAGAATTTCCAATTAAATTTTTTTTATTTTAAATTTTAAAGGACTGAGTGTGTGCAGTTAAGAGGTTTATAAATTGTGTACTGAAAGTAATTGGTTACAGTAGGGCGCAAATAGATTTATTACGTTATAAACTTTTCATTCCTTTGATATAATATTCTCGTATATTTCCTTTAATATATAATACACGCACGCACAAAGTGTATATTTGGAAACGTTTCGCGTTCAAACACACACACACACACACATGCGTCCCTTTGTATATTTTAGGTCATATTAATTAAACGAAGAGAATTTAACGAACAAATCGTCGAATGCGTTTAACCGCGGAATATATTATTTCGAACCGTTTTAAACACGCACGATGATTTTATTTTGTTTTTGTTATTTATTCGATTTCATAATTAATTACTTGTCAGCAATCGATGTGCTTAAAACTTTTCAAATCTGAAGTTGGCCGATTATTATTAGAGGAATTAAATCGTAAAATCGTGATTATATGTTTTTTGTTTTTTGTTTTGAAGAGAATAAAATTAACCGAAACGTATTTATTTTTAGTTGTGAAAGCCGACAAAGCGACCACATAATATTTGACGCGGTGATAACAGTAAAAACAAAAACAAAAAAAAATCATCTCTTTTTTTTGTGTAAAATGTGTTGTACGACAATGTGAAGTCGACGATAGGTCAAACTTACGTTTTCTCTAGATCAATTCGACATAAACAACAACATATTTAACAAAAAAAAAAGCGAACAAACTTTACACTACCGAAAAGTATGTCACGCATCAAAATATATCGGCGAATTGACCGTGAAACTATTGTAATAGACGTCTCTTATTTTTTCGTTTTTTTTTTCAGTCGTATCGCAATAGCACTTGCGTGTATTATATTGATTTTGGCGTCCGACGCTGATTTGATCAACTCTCCGTAATTTGTCGTTATTAACGTCGACTGTAATGCTATATTGGTCGTTTATAAAATACGAAATTATAGTCGTCATAACAAACGATACGATAATACTGTGTTATTGTACAAATCGCCGGCGAAACATACAAAGGAATAATTGAATTCATCGAAATAAATCGATTTTTGATGTTATACCGCCGTCGAATATAATAATAATACAATCGTATAATTCGGTTTGGGCGAAAAATAAATAGATATTTGTAGAGACAGAATAATTACTGGTCCTATCTCGAATATAGAAAATAACGTTTCTCGAAAACAAGACTTGTATACGTGTACATGAATAATCGGCCAACAGAACAAAAAAAAAAAAATGTTGAAAAATTGAATATTTCAGTCGTTGCCGATCCGGTGACATTGCGGGCTAGTATGACTTGACACGTTTTACAGTGAAACTTCAACAGCAAAAAAAAACTTTATGTTCTACAAGTTTTTTACTCGTTTCTAAAAAAACCCTTTTCAATTACTAAAATCCGAAGAAATTTGTTTTGTTTTCTACGGAAAAAACTTTTGGCTTTTATCATTATCATTATTATTTTTTCGTAAACATTCTTATCGTCACAAATTCAACGGCGTGACAGAGAAAGTTTGATATACAAAAGTTGTTCGGAGGAGAGGATTTAAAACTCTTTTTTCTAGAGATTTCTCGTATTAATTTCCACGGCGTATAGCTGTGCCAGAGGATAGGCTTGAGTAATTCCGAAAGTTTGAAACACGAGTATTATAATGCTCAAACATCGGCTTAAATAAATACGTCACCGATGTATTTTCAGAAAAATAAAACGAGGCGCACCAGGAAAAAATAAAATAATAATAGGAGGTATGTCCTGGAAAGTAAGTTCCGATTGACAATATAAACAAGTAAAATATGTACATTTCTAATTTATTGAAACATAAAGTATAACTATTTTTGTACATCGTTTCCATCATTATTTAGACACTAGTTTTAGCGTGACGGGATTTTCAATTTGTTTCTCCGCTTTTATTATATCTACCGACTTTTAGTAATATTTAAACATTATATTTATATTTTCCTAATGATAAGACTGCGATTCAACTGTGGTTACTGTGTCAATACCGACTGCTCATACGGTTGGTATGAGCTAACCGCAAACCGGTCAAACGCTCAAACGCGATAACACAATTTAAGCGCCAGAATTGTGGCCGGAACATTGTTGTCGAATGATAAACAACAAAGTTAAAACGGTTTATCATTATTATTGAAAAGTATTTATAAAATAAAAAATATTAAAAAAATATTGGTCTATGGTCGAATAGAACCATATCGTTGAGGGATAATTTCAACGGTCGTTGCCTTGAATCAAGGTCTTAGCTGGGAAAAAAAAATCACGGACCGGAGGAGTTTGGAGCGCGGACCTCCTTGGCTGAGTTGTTGCCTCCCCTGTCAAGAAGACCCGCGCACGACACACGGAGTCGGCGGAGACCGCACACACGTCCGTCAGTTCACATATTGTCACTTGTCACAGCCCCCGTTGTCCGCGCACGCTCTACCATGTCCGTCGCCGCGGTACGTAATTTATTCATTTCAACACGGTCTTGCGTCCGACCCGACGGCCGGTGATCGGTGGTCGGCCGCCGGGCGTGAGACGACGTGTAGACGTCTCGAACGCGTTAGGTTAGGTTATTGAACCATGGTTGGGAGGGGACGGACGGATAAATGTTTCTATACCGGCTGGAGATTACTGTCGGTGAGTTTGGCCAGCGAGGAAGACCATAATTTGTTGGAATGAATGTCGAGCGGAAGTCGGTCCAACGAGTAAGGTTAGAAGGGGGACGGACAGGCGGCGAATTAAAATCGATTTTGATGCGTCGATAAACTCGCCGATGACCGGGAACGGACGAAATATGTAAAACTCCGGTCGTTTCGGTGTTACGGCGAAGAAGGTCCGGTGTTTTTTTATTTTTTTTTGGTTGCTTTAACCGTATATCTTTAATATAACATTCCGGTTAAAAATGTTTCGGGTAAATATAGAATAAAATATGACTGGTAGATTTACGACTGAAAGTATTTCGGAGAACATCGCGAATAATGGGAAGTCGCGAAAGTTGGTATACGCGCGCGACAGAGACGGGGTGAGAGAGAGAGAGAGAGAAAAGGACTTACGTTAAAAGCAAAATGTATGAGAAATCGTTATTTGCTTTTTTCAAATAGAATATTCTCAAACGGGGAGAAAAAACCTATTACATAAATGATGAAGTCTTGCTTTTCTCTAAATGAACTATTTCCCCCGTCCTCCATTATCGCGGCCTATTGAACTGAAGTTCTTAAAATGTTGCGTAGTGCATTCATTATACGGTTATAACGACGCCGTCGGCTACCGAGTGCACGGGAAACCCTTCACTCGTACAACAACTACTACTACTACTACTGCTACTGCTACTGCTGCTACTACTGCTACTACTCGTGTAAACTTTCCACGTCATTTCCGTAACACTGCAGTTTTGAAGGGATCGCTTGCGCGATATTGATTTCGGAACGAACGCGGCGTCGTACGTCCGTCGAAGAATTTAAACACCGGTCCGTTGAACGTGCCCGGCTCGTACGTAACCCGGTCGTTCTCGTTTCTCGGACGACACGTTCCATGGGAACCGAACACGGGACCGAATCGAACGGGGCGCGATTCCGATGTTAGGTTAGGTTCGTCCGACCCCGGGGAAGTCGCGGCGCAACGTCGTCTGGCCGACCGTCTCCGGATGACACGTGTCATTACGTTGTGTCCGGCGGCCGCGGGTCTTGTCCTAATGCCACTGTCGTCAAATTACCGTGTGAACCGTGACGAACGCGAGACGCAACTCGCGTTCCGTTCGATTTTTTTCGAAGTTTTCGAAGTTTTGTTTGTTCCCAGACGACCGTTATACGTGACAGACACGTTTGTTCCGTTCAATGCGAATTACCGACGGGACGAAAAAACCAATCGTTCGCGAACACAAACATCTGCGGGCGGGTCCGTGGCGTTTAATATTCCGGTGGTAAGACCGCAGTTACAGTCGGCACGGGATTTCGGTAATCATTACGAAGGAAAGAAAGTAAAAAACTAAAAAACTAAAAAAAAAAAACCCCCGAACAAAAGTTATTGTCTGGTCTCCGTCGTACAATGTGAATATCGTTAATGGCGATTGAACCGACGGATTTCTTTTTGTCGAAAATCTCGCCAGATTCAGAGCAACGGCAGAACGATAATAATTACCTATACGCGTGCAGGGGGCCCGGCAAAAAAATTATAATACATACATATTATTAATTTAAATTAGAAAAATAAGACGAGTCGTTCGCCACTCCAGTCACCGTATCTTCATGCGACATCGGTATATAGATAAATTGAGTTCTTACTACATAATTGTGTGTATTATTTTTGTTTCATAATATCGGGCCACTTGGCGTCGATAGGCGTGTGGAAGTTTGAAAATAAAGAATAATAGGTTTTTTAAAATTTTTATTGTTATTCATAAACACTATTTAAAAAGTGTTGATTTTTGCTTGAACGTTGAACTGCATCGTAAATTAGTGTACTCGGGTGTTAAACTCATTTTACGGTAACTAAAATAAGTGATATTTCGTAGAGGTGTTCAACGACGAATAGACTAACCGTACGACCAATATTTTAGGTATCTTTTGTAAAAGAAAATTGTTAGAATTCACGTTAAAATCATTATAACATTACTAATCACACACGATCGAACACATTCATTGGCAGCACCGTGGTCGCGAAATGTATGCGGCCGAGGGGGGCAATTTTACCTGGTGCAGTTGTCGGTCGTCGTCGTCGTCGCCGCCGCCTCGGCGCGCGCACACAACGCCGCGGCCGATAACAGGAAAACGAGAGCGGTAATTTTTCTGTCCATCTCGTTCGCCTGCGAAACAAAACAAGACGACGATATTGTATTCGTATAAAAATCGCACGATACGGTCGACGGGGTTTTATTTTCGATATAAAACACGAAACAAATATGGGTGGGTAGTATATATACTATTCGATTCATTTCTCTCTAAAGCGGAAAAATCGTTCGTTTTCCTTTCTGGTACACGCATCGTTATGGTAATATAGTTTTCTCTCGATTCATAACGTCGCAGGAACACCGCGAACAAACAAAACAAAACGAGACGATACGTCTATACCGTTTCATACGTTTCGTTTTCGAAATCGTTTACCGTGACGAACGCGCTATTTCAGTGGGGGTCGTATTCGTTTCTCTTTAAAGCCGTCCTTCGAATCAATAACAAGCGTCCGACACGTTATAACGTAAACCGGGCGTAGAATGTTTGTACATGAATTACGTCGTATGTTCACGTGTATATTTTTCGACACGATCGCTATTAACAACGGATTGTCAGTGAAGGGTGATGAAGCAAAACAAAAACCAAACCGTAACCGTGATCGCGTCGTCGGATTATTAATTGATTAATAACAATAATCGGGGCAGTTTTACATCCTCTTGCTCCCCAAACACCAATATGCCCAGAGATTGCACCCTTCACGTGTTATGGGGGGGGGGTCGAAGATCCGGTTCTTGGACGAGCCGAATGATGGACGGGACGGGTAATTTCGGCCGGCTTGCACCAGAGACCCGACGCCACCAACGCGAAAAAAACCTCGTCGGCTACCCTGAACGTGTGTTTCTACCGACTCGATCCTCGTCGGATTATTAATTATTATTTATACATTTTTTTTTTTTTGCCGTCCCAAGGTACGACGCGATAAACCGTTTTGCGGACATCGATTGTCTTATGGGGGCCGACCCGGCCGGTAAAACACGAAACGTGTGAATACGGTGTCGTCTATAATCGTTTCGGACGGGGACGGACGTGAAGATAAAGCAACCGGCAGAGCAAGACCAATCCGTACCGATATTGTCGGCACGTCCTCCGGACAGGACAACAGGCATTTCGTTCGACGACACGCACGCCGAGTCCGCGAGGGGGGAGGGGGTGTGTGTAAACGGATCGTCTGCCAAAAAATCCCCCCGTTCTCACCCACCCCGCGGTCCGGACGAACACATTTCTCACGCCCCGTCGTTCGAGACCTTTCCCCCGAAGAGTCCCCGGAAACGTCGTGTGCGAATGTCAACACGGAGTGATCGGCGCGAGTTCGCCGGTAAGCGATTGATTTCGAAATTGTTCAATCCGCTGTTCATTTTTTTTCCCGTTCGGACGGAAACGACGCATTTCCATTCGAACTCGGTGTTCTCGTCGCGCGTAATAAAATGGCCAACCGTCCGAGTACGACGTCGCGTAGATGAAATACGTCGGGCCGGCGAGCCGAACAACGGACGTAAGCGCGAAACGTTTTCAACGGGTTCGTCGGGAGTGTTGACGTACCGTACGCTTTCGGGAAAATCGTTGTGCCGGAAAATTCGCTGACCGTACGCGGGACGTAAACGTTTTCTTTTTCGTTTACGAATGTTCTTACGACGAGCGAACGACCGCATCTGTCGGGTTGATTTTTCAACCGATCTACACGCTCCGCACGCCCGTTTCAAAACCGCATCCACCCCGTCATTCGTATTCCGTTTGGTGAATTCGGTCGGCAGCTCCGCGCCTTATCGTCCGTTTGTCCGTTCGTTTGTCGCGTCGATAACGTGGATATTCGACACGATTCGTGAGGAACACTAGTTTTCCACCAAGCGCGGCATCACTCTACTTCGCGGACGTTTAAAGAGAAAAAAAAAAACCCAAACGCACTTGTCGAACGTTTCGTGAGTTCCCGCAAAACGCATGTTTCTAGTATTGAAGCCGCCGGCGGAACGAAAAACGGTAAATTTTACCAAAAACGAAAATCGTTCGTGTTCACCGAGACGTGGTCCGGCACGAAGAAGTCGCTTTGCGTTAGCAGAGAGATGATATCAAATATCGCGACGAATCCAGTCTGTTCTCTTCGGCTAGCGGACTTTGATTTCCAATAAACAATGTTGCCCACGCGTTCATTTATTTGTTCGGCAACGGTAGTGCAAATAGCGTTTATATGTATTCGTGACCAACGTCCGTCGTACACGACGACGATTTTAATATATCCAGTGCTCGAATTGGGGAAAAATAAGCAGAGGAGCTCAACCTAACGGTTTAAAAACTGCGTTCCAAGTGCAAAACTGTTTAACAATAAACCGCCTTCCACGACAAGACTAATTAAAAAAAACTACTACAATTTAGCTGCACATATATATATAAATTAAAAAACAACAATAAATAATAAGTGAAAACCCTAGCAGTGATAAAATTACAATAATTTATTGTACATATCTGTGCACTATTGCACTATTGCACGGAACGAGCGTGAATGATGATATTTTCATATAAACGAACTGTGAAAAAAAATGTATTAAAAAATATTTGAAACTGTAAAATTGGCCACTATTTAAATCTACGTTTTAAGAAAAATTATCCCGGTCGTAGTTTCCCAGTAAAAAAAAAAAATAGTAGTTGAGAAAAAAAAAATAGTGAACGGTGCTCCGTTCCCAATCCGAGCGCTGAATATGTTGTATAAATGATCTACTTTTGAGAACGGGAAAACGTTTCGTACGAAAACATATTTATTATTATGTACACGCGATACGCTTTTGCGTTATACACCGTACGGCGTTTGCTCGTACGTTTCCGTCATATTCTTCGTTCATCACATCAAATGTCAGGTAAAATAAACTCTCTCCGGTTTGTTACATTTTTTTATTTTTTTGAACGAGAAAAATAAAAAAACACGAGTCGTTTCAATGTATACGCGTAGCAGCCGCTGCGTTTCGTCAATTTATGTACATAGGAGGACATATAATGTAAAACGAATTCACTACGTTTCTTGTGTATGTAAAAAAAAAAAAATAAAAAATTGAACGTCAACATACTTTTTAATACTGTCAGCGACACATTTTAATGTTCAGAGTTTTTCATCAATTTTTCAGATAGAAAATTCGTATTAATGAAAATCCTCGTCAAATGAACATATCACGATGAAAAAGGTTTTTTTCATTATCAATTCACATATAATAATTCTATTATGTACACGGATAAAAGGGTATGGAAACATTATCCATCAATATGCCTTTTGTTTAATTTTTTTTTTTTTTTTTGGTCGAAAGGCACGTTATTAATTAATCGACGGCTTGTATAAAGTTTCGCGTTTTATTGAAAATCGATTATAAAAATTTTTTTAATAACATAACGTTTCTCTGTCGCTTGCCGTCCGATAAGTCTAGTATGGTGGCGATTAACGGAAAAAAAAAAAAACAAATTAAACGTTTCGTTATGCGCGACAAAATTTCGTTATCGCCACCGTCCAAAAACGGTACACGCAAAAACGAAAACCGACCGTCGCCTACGCTCGTCTCACTTCGTGTCCGTGCGACTCGAAAACGAAACCAAAAATCCTATAACGATCGAGTGCGCCGCGGACTCGGATTGTTATTTGTGTTTTATCGTCTTTCCGAACCGCTATTCGTCTCTATATTCCCGCGTTTTCTCCACTACGAACGCGTATGTTTTCCGAGGGCGACGAGACGCACGCGCAAGCGGAACATACACACGTACGAGTGGCGAAAACGGGTTAGCAAACGTCGTGTTTGTTATTGGCGGCTTTCCGGACGAACTCACGCCGGCAACGGATTCTTCGTCGGATTTCCCGTTCGAAAGGGGTCGTCTTTCAACGGGGTTTTTTTTTTGTTTGTTTTGTTTCAGACCTAGTCTGGTTGGTACCGTCTGATTTTCGAAACTGATTCTCGACGTCTCGAGACACGCTTTTACCGCGGTCGCACATCGCATTAACGTTTCTATAAGCGTCTTAGTCTTGAGATTCGGAACGACGTAAAAACAACTTCACGAACAATATACGTTATTATTGCGTCGTGCCGTATTCAGTACTCGTTTCCATTGAAATCCGGCGCGCGGCGTACGTTGGAATCGTCGGCGGGCTACGTCGGGGAGGCTTCGAACGGTTCGGAATTTCAACCGAACGCGATCAGGTCCCCCCCGTCCCCCTTCCCGTCGCTCGCCCCGCGACAAAAGTTCTCGTCTTAGCGGCCCGCGAGATCGTAGAGATCTCCGTCGGACACGTTCAGTGTCGGTTTATCGTTTTCGGCTTTTTACGGACACATTATTCGCACGGTGACGAACACGGTTGTCACCGTCTTTCTCGTCGTCGTTATTATCATTATCATTATTATTATTATTATTGTTATTGAGCTGGCGACGCCGTGGACTCAACGTGCCGGACGTGGAGACAACGGAAACAAATCGTCACGTCCGGTTGTTGTCGCGCGAGAGAGCGCGTTTTTCTTCCCGTCGGTACTCGCCGGTACGTCCGGTACGATCATTATGATGACGACGATGAACAGCGTTTCGTAAACGATATTTATTTAACGCGCGCGCGTTAAGATACACAACGGAATACGGCCGGGGACGGTTGTTTTCGGAGGCGGCGGTGGCAACAGAAAAAAAATAGACGGGCAAAAAAAAAACGGGCAACGCCCGTAAACCGGAAGCGCGCAAACGACTGGAACGCCGCGACCCGCGGGAAGTCCGAACGGACGCTGAAGCCGAACCGAACACGGGTTTCTCGCGGCGTCGATTTTTTCGTCGGCCCGTCTCCGAACCCGACCCGGCCGCGGGTTTTGAAGATCGATATCGAATAGTCGGCACTTATCTGGCGTCCCCTCGCTCGGCATTTGCCCGGACCGATTATTATTGTCGTCGTATTTTCGTCGAACACTTTCGCGTGTTCATTAAACTTTTGTACACGTCCTTTCGTACAACGCGCCGTTTTTGTCGATTGTCACGCGGCGACGGCCGTCGTGTGTGGGAATTTCAGGAATTCGTCGGCGCGTTGTCGCGCTGGTACCGTGAAGTCGCCGCCCGTTCATATACGTTTATATCGTACCTAGAAAACTATATATGTATATATACACGACTGCAGTTATTTACGCGCCGTTATCATTATTATCTCGGGCCAGGGTCGAAACCCCCCTCCCCCGGTCGTTTTATTGTTTAAAACGTAAAAAGTCGGATATGTTTTATTGCACGTGACAAAACGACAAACGTACACTACGTAATCTGATCGTGTTAACGTGTTGACGTTATCATCGGTCGTGTCGGACGACGTTGCACGGCGAGTGTTGCCGCGGTTCTCCGACCGGACGCGATTCCGGCGAGACTGTCCGAAGGAACGTATCGGGCCGATGGGAATCCGTCCGATGCGTTTTTTTTTCGTGCGATTTACCGACTCGGGGGGCCGTAACGTCGGTCGAGCAAAAAAAAATATTCGACTTAACCCTGCGCGAATCGAACGTATTTTTCAATCTATTACGAGTCATAAAAACGATATGTATATATGTGCGTTTTATGTGTTTTTTTTTATACCGTTCGCTCTCGCGGAATAATAATATTTTATATGATATATTATGTTACTGTTGAGTGTAATGTGTTGGACGTGTTCGGCGTATAATTCGGTGTTTTCGTTTTTTCAATGGACTCGTAAAGCGAAAACGAATAAAATTATAGACCCGAGTAGATTATATTGGTTCGCAATTATATCGACATTCAGTTCGACTTTAGAATAGTGTCGAAATGTGGACAGTTTTTTTGTTTTTAAACAAAGTGGAAATCGCTATTAGTTTGTTCGCCTATAAATAGTATCCAAACATAATAATTAAAAACGATTTTTTTAACGAATTTCGATTCGAACGTCGAAAGTGTTTCGTATGATTTCTTATGGATAACAAAAATAGATTCAAGGTAATCCTAAACCCTTTTTTTGTTGTTGTTAAGTAGCGTTAAAAACTGGTAAAAAAATCGTACACGAACATTTTGATTTTTAATGTTGGACTCCGACGGAACACTTTGCTTCGACGCGCGGTTTGTTACTGTACCAGGTCTTTACTAGCGGAGAAGGTGATTGGACGTTTTCGATGATGTTTGTGTTGTTGCACATCGTACGCGTCGTTCGGATTCGGATTGAAAATCGTGTGTTGAACGAATTTTCGTCGTCGAAGACGATGCGACGCGTGATTGGACTGATGGGATTTGGCGTTCCGTCGGCGGGCACGAGTTTCGGGTCGCGGCCCACGACCTGGTGTAGAACGTGTTTTTTCTTTCGGGTGGACTTGCGTTGGAAACGACACTATTGTGTGTGACGTCGACGAAACCGTTTTTAAGGACGCGATGCCGTTTATTTCTGTTCTTTTCTCACGACGTACGTGTTCGTTACGTTCGTTCGCCGGCCGACGTTCACGGGTCGCGGGCGGGCCGCCGGCGAAAAATACCGTTTTCCGATAACGGCGAAATGGGTCGACGACCGACACGTCCGCGGCGATCGTGCGAACGAAAATTTACCGACTTACCGACCGGCACGTTTTCGTCGACCGGGGTCGGTTTGTCCGTTCGTGACCCGTCCGATCGTTTCCAGAACAACGACAGCCCTCGCCGTTCGTTAGTGTCGTGTGCCGGCGTGCGACGACGGCCCGAGAAACGGTTCCGGCGAACGAAAACACGCGTACGATTACGAACAGTGAAAAAATGATAAAAAATGAAAAAAATAAAACCAAGGACGACCGGGGGGGCGGGGGGGACGGACGGTTTCGTCGCGCGCGTGGATTATCGAGCGGCAAAACATTACGCCATCGACGTGAAAACGCCATTAATTTAACGCGACAGTGGACGTATTATTAACGGGCGCACGCGTTTTCGCGGTTCGCCGCGATTCGGTTTTGGACGCTCTGCCGAGGCCCGGGGGGGAAAAAAAAAAAACAGTTTTTTACGACTAGTTCTGGGGTTTTTTTTCATCTACAGTATACGAAACTTTGAACAATATAATTTCATTTTTAATTTGATTAATAGTGTCTCTCATCAGTCACACATTTTTTCGTGCCTATTATACGCGCCCGTCGTGTACGCGTAAAATATTATATTTTGTTATTTTACTCTAGTAGAGTATTTTTTTTTTTAACATTATTTTTTTCAAAAAATCGGTAGGAGTTCGGACTCCTCGCCCTCGGCCCTGACTGTGGGTAGCGCCGACCGACACGCAGTAAATAATCCGCCGTCGTTCATCCCCGTATTGATGTACACACACCGTTTAATCTATGATAACGAATCGTGCGCACTAAAAAAAAAAAAAAAGAAAAACTCCCCCCCCCCCGTAGGAAACGCGTTTCAAAACAAACACGTATAGTTAAATCTTGTATTGAAATACTTGTCGAATAAATAAATCGTAAAGGATCACATCTCTAAGACGAGCGAAATATACTTAAATATTTTTTATTTACTATTTTATTTTTGGAGCGTTCGTGTTACCGAAACCGTCCGGCACGTACAAAACAAAAACGCGAATCGGCATCGTACGAAAACTCTGGAATCGATACGTGGACTCGCATATGAAATACATGTTGATTCCATCTCACGCCGTACGCATAATACGGTATTATGGTTATTATCAATACGTCCTATCGATTCGACGTCACGGCCATATTCGCATTTTGTTTTATTTATTTCCACGTCCTGTCTACGGCAGTTTATTGTTCGGAAATTCGTCGCAGGTAATAAAACGTAGGTACGCGTTTTACGGGCAAATTTTCGGCCGAACTTTTACACGTCACTTGCAATACAACGCATATTTTATACACATAATGTATTATTAAAGTAAACGACCGAAGGTTTTACGCGTTTGTGTATATTCGTATAACTGTACGGTTATGAATGTTTCCAAAAAAAAAAATAATAAAAAATACAATCTAATGAAGACATAAATAAACAAAACGTTCGTCTAAAAGTTTTTTAAAAATATATTGCGCCATTCAGCGCCGTAACTGTTTTTTTTTTTTCTAGAAGAAGGCACTTGGAAAAAAAAACACCCCGTGATTTTTAAAACCAAATTTATATAAAATAAATATTAAATTATAATTTACGTGTATTGTGTTCATCTGATGCGACGAAAAGTTTATTGGAAACTTTCCGAAATCTTTTTCAACGCGTATTAAGAAAAAGTTATATAATAATGATATAGTAATATGTTATATTTTTTGCTTCCCGTACAAGAACCGATCAAAGTGTTTGGCCAATATACACGCGATATTGGTGTAATCTAAAAAAAAAAAACTGAAGTTTGAGGGGTTCTAAAAAGGTCAAATAATATGTCGTACCATAAATGATGATCTAAAATGGGCAGGCGACCGATATCAAAAAACGTTTTTAGGGTATTTTTTATTGTTATGATTATTATTATTTTTTTGTAACAATTTATTAGCGATAATCACAAAAAAATAAATAAATAATTAGGTCACAAAGATATTTAGTGTAATATACGTATATTTCACATGAAAATAATCGTTGTGTCGCGCACGTGTTTTTTGTGGAATTTACGTTTTAAAAACAGAATCGTTGAAAAACGTGTTCGCATTATTTTTACCGTTTTGTCCCCACGTTATTCGGTTGAAATTAATTTAAAAAATGGAATCCTATAAATAATATAGTTGTTAACATTTTGTTTTTTGTATTTTTGTAAAACAGCATTGATCGTTTTGAATCGTATTAAATTAAACAGTTCACAATATTTATGTTTACTAATTTAAAATTAAACTTTTTTCGACCAAAAAAAAAAACTACTACTACTACTGAAAACATTTCACATTAATTTTCCAGTTTAATTTAAAAATGTAATCATATAAGAACAGAAAAAAAAAAACGATTAAAAAAGTTTTGAACATTATATCGTCGTACACACACACATACACCGTACGTGTGTGTAAGCATACAATATTATATAAACTCGAACTTTTAAACGAAAAACCGTAAAATAAAGTTTTTTTTTTCGGGAAAAATAAATGAAATACATACGGGACGTTCGAATTTGTCGAGTACGAAATCGTCAAAAATTAATTTTCGAACTACACTAGTGGTTCTTCAACCGTGATGACATAAAAATAAAAATTTTCCGTAACGATTCAAAGCAATCTTCAAACCTAATGGGCCGATTTGAACGACGGCCACCCGAAGTGCCAAAGGCTATATACAGTATTGGCCGTCTCGTCATCAGATAGAAGAGACACGAATATTGCGTTTTCGCAACCACGCGCCGGTGTTCACGACGACTAATTACGATGTTATGAGATACGAATAAGAAAAAAAAAAATCCTCTCGGGTTTCTCGACAGAGTAGCGCGCGAATGAGCATTGTTTCTCCCGGGGACTCTTAGACGCTTTCCGATGAAAACCTGTTTCGGTAACGCGTTCGCACGTTCGCGGTTTCCTCGATCCAATCAACCAATATCATTAGACCGAGTGATATCGGTTTACTCGGGAGAACGTGTTGGAAACGGGCAACAATGCTCCGGCCAAACAAGAAAACATATCGACATACGCCCAGCACTCGCCAGACGTTCGTCCTCGTGGCTTGCGCCCGACGGCAACACTGTTTGCGTACAGAAGCTGGTGGTGGAGATCGTTTTGAAGGCGATGGCCGTTAAACCGTAAACGTTCGATAACGAATTGCTTTTATCGACCATCGAGTCCCGTCGTTGTTTTCGTACCCCGTTCATAAACGCGTACCGTTTCGCGCGCGAAGAAGGTCCGTCTCGGTCGTCTCGCAACGTTTCTGTGCACGAGAACTCTACTTGTACGTTACAACGGACAAAACTCCGACGCGATCGACCGTGACGACGAACGCGTGTTTAAATATCGTCCGTTCGACGTCCGGAGATATGCGAAAATTCTAGACTTTTACAATTCCGTACGACGATTCCGTGCGTACAGATATCTGTTTTATTTTTTCCCGATCGATCGAGAACGGCCACATAAAATATATTTTTATTGCGCGCATTATTCGTTTCTTTCCCCCGGTCACCCCGTTTCAGCCGAACGACACATACGAAACGGTCCGTCCCGTTTACCGAACATATTCCAGTCGTACGCCGTACAGCGGCAGACGTACTCAAAACGTCGTAATCCTTTATTGAATCGTAAACGAGTCACGTGTACGGCGGAACCTCGGAAACGCGTAATACCTGTTATCGTATGGTATCGGTTCGGAACGACTGGATGTCGTCTAGCGGTACGGGATTCACGTGAAAAGTACACGGTAAATTTTCGTCTTGTCGGAATAAACGTTCGTGGGACACACGCCCCGAAGCCAAATGCAATAATCCGGCGAACGGTCAACGAAACGAAAACCGATTCGAATAGGCGCTTTTTCGCCGAACGACGAGTTCCCAAGCCGCGACGTTCTCGGTGAAACGTTGGTGGGAGGGTGACGAGAATGTGGATAAAACGACGTTGCTCTAAACGCAACGTTTGATTGTCCCGTCGCGTGGGCGTCGACGCCGACATCGTTCGACGTGGGGGAGGTAATAAGTACAGAGTAACGCGACGAACGAACTAACGGATCGAACGGTGTAATCTGCGTGTTGTGCTGAAACGTCGATAAGACGCGGTGCGTTCCAACGCGACCACGTGCGTACGATAGAACCGCGGGTACGTGCCGGCGTTTAAATACATTAATACGTGTTTCCGTTCGGGGGCCCGTGATTTCGGTTCGTCTTGCACACGAACGCGACCGATAAAAGACGATAAACCTGTAGTCTACGGGGGGATTTGTAATTTCCGCGTTGTATTCGCCGGTTTTCCACGGTCAGGGAATTCCACGTCGATTTCTTTCGGCCGCGAGTCCGGCCATCGTTTTACCGGTCCGACGCGATCCACGTACAGAGAACGTGTCCCGTCAACGATCGCGGCGGGCTGTTGTTTATTTGTTTGTTTGTTTTTTTTTCCGCGCCCGCGTTTGCGTTTTTCCGAAATGTTTCACAAGGCGCAGACGAAATCAGAAAACAAATACACACGTCAACACTCGGACTTAATGGCGTGCAAACAACGCGTGTGCGTACGGAATACCGCCAATACGTCCGCGGCCGGCACGTCGGCGAATAATGATTATTTGCGCCGCGGCGGGCAGAGAATAGGTGCGTCGAAATGAACTGTCGGGCTGTGATGTGTATATAACGTACGGCATAATATTATCGTATCGCGGCGTGTTTGCTCACGATTATAAACGCGCAGACACGAACACCAACAGCGTACGTAGCTCGCCGCCGACAACAACTATCGCGTTTTACCTCCTCTACGTGTTTGATCGCGAGCGTTTACCGTGAATTGACTCGTCGACAATAAACGTTCTCGTTGTTATCGTTGTTATCATTATTATTATTATTATTATTATTATTCGCGGACTTGGCCGGGAATCGGCCAGTTCAAATGAAACGTTCGGTTTCGGAAATCATTTTCGTCGGTTTTTTTCAGACACGCTCGATGAAACCCGAGAACACGTCGAACCACACGAATTCGGGCGCCAAATCCGATCGACGAAAACGGAGAAGCACGTGTTTGCGGCTCGAAGGATAGAAGACAAACACGATGTTATTATTGTTGTCTTACGGAGGAAACGCGATCGAATCGAATCTTACCACGTTGCGCGCGGTGGCGGAAAATCGAGATTTCGTTATGGTTTTCGTCGAGAAACCGAGTGGGGAGGGGGTGTTGGGGAAGAACGGAAATCACACGCAGTCACGCGCGGAACATCGACCCCGGGGGAACGGAAACAATAATAACAATAATAAAAAAAACCGTAGCGTACGTCTCGTCGGCAACATCTTGTCGCCGTCTTCGGAGGAGGTGCTTGAACGCCTACGGATCGTCCGGACCCGAGATAAGACATTAGCCCGAACAAATGTCGATCGGTTGGAGATCCCGTTGGAAACACTCGAGAAAACACGCGCGTGACGAATAACGACAGTGTGGACGCGTCAAGGTTTTCTACGCGGGCCGAACGCGCGCATGACACTGCCGAAAAACATTATACGCTATCGTCCTATTCCGGCCGACTGTTCTCGAGTGAGCGTCGACCCGAACGCGTGTTTTCCGACTCGGGACATAAAAGTACGCGAAAATCGCAAACGTTAAGTTTCACAGTGTCTTCTACGGATTTCCCGCAAGTAATTCATTAGTTATTCGCCAAGTCTCAGAGCGACGCGTGACAGCGCGTCTTAGCGGTACCGTAACTCACGAAAAAAAAAAAAAAAAATCACAATCGGTTTATAATAATAATAATTGAAATGGTGCGCGCGCTCGGTCTCGACAATTGAATTCCTCACAAATACACAAGCGGAATTGTTGGAAATCGTTGGAATCGTCGAACGGTTTTTCTTTCGCGTCGATGTCGTAACAATAACTATTTGTTTCTCGTCGGCTGAATAATGATTGTTTAACGGGACACGACGCAATTTACGAAAAATTTTAAGATCCGCGAAGATTTCGTTTTTCTTTTCAACAGAACCGAGACGTTTTCTAACAATAACAAATATTTTCTCCTTCCGACGAGTTCGTGTACATTGTTCAATATTTATACGCGTAAAAGTGTATTTATATACACATACATATCCGATTGAATAATACGGGGGTTTTTTTTATTTTTTCATTAACCAGATGTAAGCTCGACGTGGTATTTACCGTTTCAACTACGTTTCTAATTGCATACGCCGTGCGTAACATATTGCGTAATTGTTACTAATGTATATAATTTACACGTATACGGCGTACAAGTTTGAAGTCGGTAGGTACGAATATACTACGGGGATTAAAAAGAGAGAGAGACTGCTGTCGGAGGACGTGGTTGTTTGAATTTCACTAAAACACGTGTACGAAACGCGGCAAGAACGTTTCTCGTCAAATCGACACGAGTCGTTATCGAGCGCGTGTACACGTACAGAAACGCTGTATTTCTCCGCCGTTTTCGCGAACGCACGCCACGTTGGCGGTAATAATTATTTCGTGAGCCGTCGAGCGTTGAGAGCACGGGCCCGGGACGACGCGTTTATTATGACAGGGCGCGCGTGTTTCGCGAGGTTTTCGGCAACGGGACGGGGAACGATCGCGTACGTTTAATATGTCGTACGTTGGATGTGCTCGCGGTGCCGATTCGAAATTTGTGGAAAAATCGCGCCGTCACGTTTCGGTTTTCTGTTTTAGAGACGAGACAAGGCGTCATTACGTTTCATGGTTGAATACGCGCGCGTTCGTATTATATTATCGTACGCGCGTTCGATAAGCCGGTACGCGGAGCGTGTTGTTTCTCTCTCCGTCTATCTAAAACAGCGAGTTGGTTATCCCTTTAGACGCTGAAAATGTTTTCCTCTCGGGTGTCGTAGCGGTAAAGTCACGAGAACTTTCAGAGCACGCGGATAAAACGCTGTGGGCGGTGGAATCATTATCATTGCGCGCCGTATGATTAACGTGGCGTTTTGTCCGGAGTGACCGATGTCTGAAATATCGACGAGCTCACAAAAAAACAAAAGCGTCGTACGTTTTAGGAAATCGACGTTCAAAAACCGTACCGTTCTATTCGTTATTCTGTTGTAATCGTATATAAAAAAAAAAAAAAAAAACGTTAGTTATTATTTCCTAACCGCGTACGCCACAGAGTTTATTTGTCGAAAAATTATCGACCCTCCGGTCGCGAGGATCGATAGAGAACGTTCCGCGGGAAAAACGCAAAGATTTCGCATTACTGTTCCCGCGCGACGTGTACACGACGATGATGTATTGCGACAGAGCCGTGCGCCCGAGCAGACAGCGGGAGAGTAAGTCGAGAAGGGTCGGTCGTTGTGTGCACGAAACACGCGCATTGCCGTTGCATCGCGTGGTCGCATAAACCCAGATGTCCAGGCTGTTGCCATCGAGAAGTTTTCCCGTGCCACGGAGTAGCCGGTATTGTCGTAGTGCGGTTTGTTCGGGTGTTATTTGATTAGTTCCGTCGGATCGCTCTCTCTGGCTATGGCGATTTCTGGACAGATGTCGGACGACGCAGACGGGCGAGCTCGATAAAACTTGTTTGTTTGTTTTTTTTCGCGGCGGGTGTAACGGCTAGTCAATGGCGACCGCGGGAGGAGGGGGGGGGCCAGAAGAGACCACGGCCTCCCCGCTATTCGAGTTGATGTTTGTGTGGGGCGTATTTTAACGAATATTTTTTAAAAGTGTTTTTAACAATGAAAAATCGTTATTTATGCGAGTTCTAAAAAATAATAGTTTGAAATTTCCAATATTCTATGATCTGTTTTATCACGATTTTTCGGCCACCGCAAAAATAATTATTCTTGACAAATCGTGTACACGATATAAATGTAGTGGTATTTTTAATTGTACTGTTTTGTATTACGAATAAAATTGTTTGATAATAGCTTTCTTCAAATAAAAAGTAAAACCGATATTTCATTATTTGATTGTTAATAATACTACACTACGATAGATACATAAATTTTATGAGATTTATCTGTTGTTTTTTTTTTTGCAATGTTCTCATAACCAATATCAATACATAATGAGAATGCAATAGGTAAATATTTAGTTGTAATAATTTTGTTTGTAATAAATTCATATTACACATAATAAACAAATTTAAAAAACTTAATGAGTATGTTGTGTATGTTATTTCTTATAATTTATATCATAACTTATAAGTTGTGACGTAACGGAGCCATAATAGAGAACAATTATATAATTAATGAAGAATAATTATAATCGACGGTGCGATAGCATAAATGTTGTCATAATACAGTTCGGTTCGTTGTCGGCTGACGAAGAAAACGGATCGCGTATTCTCTTCAAAATTTGTTTTTTTTCCTTCTATTTATTGTGATTAAATTAATAATGCAGTTAGACCACCCCATCGTCTACTGCCCGTGATCGGGTGAAGAAGAGGATGCGTGATGGACAACATGTGTGCACTTGTATATAATTATTTTTGCCTTGGCCGGTGTATAATCTTGTGACCTTGTACAAACATCGTAACATCAGTTTCGTTTCATTTTTCGCTCTTTTATCATTTTATTTTTATTTTATCTGTGCATGCCTTCATACCTGAATAAACGTTATATATTCATTTCAAGAATTATTGAATACAATTTTATTATTTTACCCGATTAATCCTGTAGACTCCGGTTTGTTCGTTGAAACCTCGGTAGCGACGGGCTGGCGACCCGTTTCTTTTTAACAGATTTTGTCAGAGTCGGCCATGTGGGTTCCGGGTGGCGAATAGAACGCATACGGGAACCTCACAAAGTTATAAGTGTTGTGTCCCCCTAGTGGATACTTCTGCGGGCGCCCTTACTGCTAACGGTCTGGATCTGTGCGCCGAGGCACGGACGATTTCGTTCTTCATAAACCACGGACTGAGGGAGTCGTTCCGAACAGCCTGCAGTTCTCTTGCGTTTTGGTCGTGGACATCTGTGAAGCGAGTCACATTATTGGCATCACGTACCGTCTCGACAACGTCCGCCAGTAGGCACGCACAGTGTTTCTCTGAGAGTCCGCGCGCGTCCGGAACCGTCCGAACATTGAACGGCCGAGCCGTTCTGATAGAATTCGAATCGCCGTCATCTCGCCTGGTCCGTATCCACGGACGAAGACGTCAGAAAAAAGGCGACTACTTTACTTTGGCTGTAGTCGGCACGACTCTGTCGGACGAACGTCCAACGGTCCCGTGGGTCGTGCAACGTCTGCGAGCACGCGTCTCCCGGTGTGTCGCCGGAGTCTAGCCCGGGGGGAGAGCGATTTTCGTCGGCGAGCCGACGACGCCGAACAAGAATCGAACCGTCGGGAACGTCGTCAACTGTTCGCCCCGGGAGAACGGCCGCGCCGTGGTTTGCTCTTTTTCTCTTTTTTCGCGAATTCAAGCACACGCGTTCGACGTCTCAACGTCGTAACGCGGACGCTTATTATTTATTATTGGCTATTCGCGCCGTCTTATCGTTTACGATTGCGTCCGAACGATCCGGTTCGTCGGGTCATTTTAACGGTACGTACGCGATGATCTAGTCGTTGATCTCCACCGTTGGTCGTTTTGCGAGTCTGACTCCGCCGGAGACCAACTATACAGATACCAGCGTCCGCAGGTTATGGCCATTTACTTCCGTTCGCTCGGTTATCCGGCGAATCACGCGAAGCACGTGGCCGATGTACGCATTGTACCAGGAACAACGGCCGAGTTATCAAGTACGGGTTCAGTCCCGGACGAAAACGTGTTCGCGCGTGGCACCGCGGTAAGTTTCCTGGTCGTCTGATTGTGCGTAAGAAGCACTCGACGAAGTGTTATTATTATTTCACGATGACCCGGTTTTCGAAAAACGTCACTCCAGTCGACATGTTTTTCTTCACGTTTTAATCGAAGGCGAAACGAAACGTTTTCCGAATATTTGTTCGTCATAAACAGTCGGAGTAATTAACCGAAACGGGACGTTCTACACGCGACGAGCGTATAACAAAAAAAAAACACCGTCCGACAGAAATCGATTGTTTTTTTCCTCGCCCGATATTTTACCATTGTTTTTAATTTACAAAAAAAAACCATGTATATATATTCTCGTCGTTTTACAAATATTCGAATCGTGTACAGCCGCGTACTGTATATAACGTGTACAATAAACGTTTATGAAAATCGGAATTAATTCCGTTTCGCGTTCCTATCGATGCTGATGCCCCGAAAGTGTACGCGTATATTTACCGGCGGCGTTTTCGTTCGAACATAAAACGTTTATTTTTTTAAACTTATGATACCTGCTTACGCGTGTTATTACGGCATCGTCGAGTTCTCCCGACAGCTCGCCAACAAACTGTACTCGCCAGTTTTTTTTTTGTCCTGCTTTGAGTCTCGCAAACATTTTACCTTTCTGAAATGTTCTTGACATTTGTTTTTGTCCGCTTGTTTTTTCATATATATATATATTTCATTTTTTTTTTTGCGTGTGTTTTCTTGCATACGATCGATATTCGCACGCCGTCGACCGCTTTCGTATACACCGGACGTACACACGTGTATAAATATACGCGACGATAACAAAAAAAAAAAAAATGGTCGTTAATTAATGATCAGAATAGTAGTTTTTTCTGTCGAAACAACAGTCGATTCCGCCAAGGACGTTTTTCGGCAATGTCCGAGAGACGTACGACCGCGAAAATATGTGTTATTTCCACCGCGTTGCTCGTTCCGAGCGGTTCGCGTCCACAAAGTCTCTCTGTCTCCGCGTCCGATCGGAAAATCGCTATTGTCGGAAACCGTACACAGGAATGATCGGAGGTTATCGTTGCCGTTGCATTTCGACGGTTTCTTCCCGCCTCGTCGGACGCGTAACGTTTCAGCGGGTTCGAGCGAGATCCCCGCGTTTTCTACGGGCTCGTCGTCGAAAACGTTGCTCGTCCGGACCAGCGTTTCTTAAACCGTGTTCCGCGAAGCTCAAGTGATTTTTTTCAAGACGTTGAAAAAGAAAATAACCAAATGTTTGTATAGTGAATAATAATGGTACAGCGACTATGTTCGTGTAATCTGTTGCGTATTTATAGCGCTCGAAAACAGTGTACGGTAATCACATGGAACGTCGTTGATAAAAACCCTAATTGGTTATTGCCGTCTGCGATAGCGTGAACTTTTGAGAAACGACCGTCGTCGATAACGATAACAGGTATCATAAACGGTTTAGTCTCAATACGACGGTCTTGTACCGTGTACGAGCGGCGATAATATGAAATAATTATAATTTTTATTGTAAATAATCCTAAAAAAAAAAAAGCTAAAAAAAAAGTACGGGTTCCACGACAAAAGTGGACGTCGACTTGCGTTCCACGGATAAAAAAGTTTAAGAAACGCCGGTCTAGACGAGTGAAAATCGCCGATATCACGCCGTCGTTTTATTATTTTGTTATCGTCTCATCGCCGTAGGACGGGGCCGCGGGAACGCGTACTGATAAACGCCAGCGCGGTCTATTGATAACGGCCGCGTGAAACCGGTGGGCGGACGAAACGACGACGAGTTAATTGAAACACGCGGCAATGGAAACAACAACGTGAATCGTGTATGCGTGTATGCGTGTTGGTACGCTGTAGACGACCGAATAGAAGAGGCCGACGGTGACTGCGAGACGTCGTTATCATCGCGCGTATGCGTGTGTGCATATAACGTGTACGGCGTGATCGTTTTTTCAAGTATCGCCGAACATTTCGGCCGGACGACGTTTGGTTGAAATGTGATTTTTCGCGGGCGCCTTGGGGAGTTTGGTTTTTCCTGTATGAATTCCTAACGTTTTGACGCAGACTTCCTTCGCGGTTCAGCACAACAAGGTTTTTAATTTTTAAATTAATTCACGCATATATGGCGTCACGTGCCGCAGCGATTTATTTTGCATACGTTCAAGTACAGTGACAACAATAACAACGGTAACAATTTTTTAACGATAATCATAACAAACCTACTCGAAAACACAAACAAATGATGTCGTACATAGAACAATTTGTTTTGTTTTTCGATATTTGAAATGATTCAGTCAATTTTGAAGAATCTAACGTTAAGAGTCAAAATGACTTAATGACAAAAAATCAGTTAATCCGAATCTGGTGCTAGTTATAACAAATTGAATTTATTAAACTAAATTATTAAGATTGGCCACACGTCAATCTGCATTTAGACACAATTTTATCGTACACAACATAATCAAACATTTAAATCTAGTAGTTGAAAGTATATGATTCGGTTTTAAACCCTACCTCCTCCGAAAATTTGTTCCGGCTACGGCCTTATAGTCGTACAACATGAGAATCAATCATCCGGCCACATATAACACATCGTATACAGTTATTCCGTTGTCTTGTGATCGTGATGATCCGGTATGAATCCGGTTTTCGCACGAATACAATTTCCCGTTTCGTTTATTCGTGTACACGAGAGTATTACGTTATAATGGTCTGCGGTTATTTCATTCACCCCTCCGACTGTAACGCTCGGATTTCCTTTAAGCACTTTGAACAGACATTCAGTTTTGTGTTTTGAAATATTCAATTCGTCAAACAACGATTTTTTCGATTATGAATAAATACAAATACTCGAACAAATATCCATTCACAACGGTGATTTTTATATAAACCGATTACGGCGGCATGACGAAATTGCCTATACAAGACGCCGTTTCAAACGAATGGTACGATAATAACATTTTATGACGACCGTTGAATCCGTTTTTAACAGACGAACACGTGGGATGTAAACGTGTATTATGATATTTCTCGAGTTAAAAAAAAAAAAAAATATTTAAACACATTGGAAATCTGTTCGAAAACGCGAAAACGTTTGGTATCGTTCAAACATTTGTTTCCGTCAAAATAAACAAACGACGAGAAGTCAAAGCGCCTGAAAAAAATTAGGCAAACAAACATCTCGGTGATTGGCGAACGTTTGAAACGCGGTACTAGCTGTTCCGATATATGTATAAACGTCGCATGCGCGTTGTGAGTTGAACGCGGTGGTTGAAAAAATAAACACGTGCGAACATTACGTGATGGCGTAAGGCGGACGAGACTAAGTAGAGCTTAAACTGCTCGAACGGACGTGTACGTTTTTTTATCACGAAGCTTATCAAGCGAAATTCCGAGTTTCGTCCTCTCTTCACCGCCGCCATTCGGTACAACGACGAATGGTTTCCGCCCGGTCGTTCGTGTTATCATACCGTCACGTTTATATATATATATATATATATATGTAAATATGTTATTCGGGGAAGATTTTTGACCGTTTGAATAATACCGACCGTAGCAATTGGGAGTAATTATTCGATGTTACGAACAGTCGGGATGAATAAGTATCGGTTCCAATAACTATCACTGTTGAATAATAAATCAATAAGTAGGTCGCATGTTTAGAAGTACGAAACACGTTTAACCGACAGATTGTTAATTTTACAGACGGAGTCCGGCTAGTGTCCGCGAGGACTCGCTGCGCACATATTTTTTGTCTCGACGCGAGCAAACGCAATACACGGTCGACTGTTGTTTTTTTTTCCGTTCGTTCGTTTTGAAAAGGACGCGTGGGTATTCATTCGCCCGGTTTCCGTTGAGAAAAGCCAGCTAGCCCGCGTTTTGTTTATGTTCGAGAAGTCGCCGGATAGAAATTCGTTTTAAAAATTTCCACCCGCTCTGTCCGCGGCCTTGTTAACAATATAAACACGGCTTTGGAAATTGTTGTTCAAACGATGTCTCGGTCCGCGCGGCAATTCGCATTATATACATACATGCACACAGTTTTTGTTTTATCTTATCGAGTTTTTATTTGTTCGACGAACGCATTTGTTTAATACGTCCGTTGACGTTCGGGAACCGTGCGATTGTACCAGATCCCGTGACGAAACACACTCGGAAGATCGATATTTTCTCGCGATCAAACGCGACGGAACAGTCGCGTGCTTCCCAACGTTAATTGAAGATTAAATATACGGACGCAAATCGACAAACCGTAAACGGGTCCGTTCGACTCGAGACGGAGAGAAAGCGCCAAAGATCATATTGCGAACGGGAAATACGCTCGAGACGGGTTAGTTAATTAATTAATACGAGTAGCTCGTCGTGAGCCCCGTCTCCTATGCAAATAACCGGACGAATTAATCACGATAATGCGTGTTCGGCGGTGTTCACACGTCGTTTGCGATACGCGCGCCGGGGAATTATTATCGCCGCGCGTCACGCGATCCGAACGGGCGAAACGGTTCCGACGCCGGTCGATCAATACGATTGTTGTTGTTGTTGTTGTTGTCGTCACGGTCGTTTTTCTCGCGGTTTTCGCCGTGCGAAAGATTGCGACGCCACGTCACCGCGTTCGCGCGTCCGGCCGGTGGCGTGATTATGGGCGGGAGGGCGGATAAATCCCTCTCCTCCCACCCGCCCAGAGCGTTTTTTTTTGTATACCATATCACAGAAGCGACGCGGGAGAGACGATAAAAAACGAATACTCCTCGACCGTCGTTGAGTTGGTAATTTGCGTAAAAATTAATTCTTATACGCGCTAACTTAATAACAACGGTCGAATGGGTTGGCGACGACGGCAGTACTTCGCGATATCGAATTAAATCCCGATGAAATCGTCGACGTTTCAGCACAGAGACCGAGAAAACGGAGTTCACGTTATACATTTTGAAAATAATTAAATTGTCGTTGTTTATTCGACTAGTTATTAGTAACGGCGGAGGCGGAGCGGTTCTCCGCGGTAACGCGCGATTATAAAAAAATTATATCTCTACCCACTCCTATCACCAGAACAAATTTCTAATTACGTCACCGCGTAAAACAAAGACACTACGATCCAACGACGACATTTCGGAAAACCGAACGAACAAGAAACGCCGCGTAAACAAACGAACAAAACCCTAGACGACCAGCGAGTTAATCGAATAACGTCGGTTGGACTTTCCAGAAGAAACGGACGTGTCCGCGGGAAATCGACACGCCGCCGCGGCAAACCACGGGCAGGGAACGAGACGTTCTATCCGGGAATACGATACGCCGGCCCGACCGAAACATAAAATTCGTATTCGTTTTCGTTTTGATCGCTTCCGTTCGCCGTATATGCACGTACACGAGTTTTACGAGTCAATTGGATTTTTCTTTCGACGCTTAAATAAAACAATAATAACTTGGGGTTTTTTTTTTTAACAGCAATAATGAAACACGAGACGAGACCTCGGCGGCGTCTTATAGACGGCCGAGGCCGGACGAATCGAAAGCTAAAATTATTATTGAACCTGACGCGACCTGAAACGACAACGATATTGGTCAACGGTGTTCTGAGCGCGGCAGAGGCGCACGGGAATGGCGAAGGAAACGTTCGCGATTTTTCAATCCGACGTTTTTCCTTTGCACGCGCCTTCGTTTCAAACGGGATTTCGCTTTCGATCGACACCGTGAAAACGTTCGACACATTTGCGGTCGGCAATCGGATGTACGAAAGAACGTTGTGACATACGTCACGTGTCCAACACTACGGTACATTGTTTGTTGTTGCTTATATTGTGTGTATGACGCGTTCGGAGGTATCGTCTCGATTTTCACGGTATTTTCGTTATTCCTTTACGAGAATATCAGCCGATTTTTCGTTATTTAAAAGTTCGCGAGGATAATATAAATATAAATTCGCCCGGCTTCGTCGTTCACTACTATTACGTTAATACTATCAAACGCTACAGACGACATTGTAGTATTTGAACTATAAAATCAACACGTTAGTTTAAAAAAAAAACTAAGTAATAAAATGATTTAGGGTTTTTATGGAAATCGATTTTAAGCTTGATATTGAATTCGTTAACGCTCGGATTTATATTATTTCGAATCTATAAAAAAAAAACCATCCTCTCCTATCGAATTGCGTTTGAAATTATTGTTTACGACTCGACAACGTCTACACGTGCGGCGTTCTGGATAGGCAATTCTGGTACGTCGGTACGCTACGACACAACACAATATGACACTGCGATGCGTCGAGGCGGTCGTACGATTTGTTTTTGAAAGCGAACGCGGATTAAAAAAACGTTCGTGTCGTATAGACCGGACCGTCGTGTCAACGATATTATTTATTCGTTTTTAATTCAGACCCCGGGTCGTTCGTCGTTTCGGCCAATTGAACTGAACGCCGACTCTTTTATCTCAAAAAAAAAAAATCTAGTCTTAATTGGTTTTGTCCGATTTATCCCCGACGTTCTGTGAACAAACGTGACGACTCCCTTCCGCCCGAATTATATATATATACATACATATATACAAAACATCTCGACGTCAAAATGATTTAAAATGTTATTATTTTTGAATAGAGTCACGTTTTTATCGCGACGTCGTTCGTTGTTGAAATCGCGTGGGATTAATAGTGTGTGTGTGTGTAGTAGAGATAAAATGTACGTCGGTCGTTTCTCAAACAGTGCACATATCATATAATAAAACGATTCGCACGGTCTAGACGAGCGCATTCGGTCCAACCGAACGCGTCTTTAGTCAAAAAAATATGTAATTTCTATAATATCGCGTGGGACCACGACCATGACGGCGGCAAAGGTTTGATATTTTTTTATCTGTGACATATATAGTTACAATAAGAAAACGGGCGTGAATCGAAGACGTTATCCATTGATAGCGCTTCGGCGTGTTTTATTCAAATACATTATGAATTAATATAATCGGAGTTGGAGAAAGTCCCTCGATCATTGTCATTTTAGCATTCGGGGAGAATTGCCGGCGAGCGAAATTTGTTGTAGCGTTGATCGGCTGAATCTTTGATAAGAGGGACATTCAAGTCGTTATGGTGAGTGGAATTTGATATGTACAGAGAGACGTTAGTTAGATGAGACGGAGTACTTTGGATTGGAATATTTGAATTTCATTTGTGGCGGAGACGGTCGTGGACAGAAATTTTTGTTTTTAAATTGAGTTTGGACGATTTATCGTTGATATTTTTAAGCAGGGAGGATCTACGGTCTAGACAAGTTTAGCTTTTTGTCGAGCGATACACTTAGGAATTCCGACCGTATCCGAGGATGGTGTTTGTTTGTTGTTAAGGAAGACCGGAGAAGATTGCCCGGGTTCCTTTAGAACGGATTCGCACGAACGACGAAGCTATTTAGTTATTCTAGTGGGTCGGAATGAGTTTTGATATGACGTGTACGACCTATACGACCGTGACAACGACGTCGTCGAACCGATCGATCGTGACGGAGCGCCGAAGCCGCGACGACGGCAATTCCCGTGGAAAAGATCGCGCGGCACCGGTCGGTTCGGCCGCAGACGCCAAAACAGTCGGTCACGTTCGTTCGATATTTCCGCGCGGAATTCAACGTTCCGCTTTGTTTATGTGTTTATTCTTTTTTCGTGACGTTCGGGCGCCCGTACGTACTTATTTGGACTCGATTAGCGTCGGCATCGTCGTTAGAACTCACGACGGAGGCGACGTAATCGAAAAAACCCGGCGAGTATCGTGACAAACGAGTTTTTTCTTCAATTTTTTTTTTTCGTTTCGTTGTTTTTGTTTTTTTTTTGTTTTAGTAATCGAGTTTCCGCTTTATTAAACCCTATTAGTTTTTACGTGAATTTCGTGTCTCTTCCCGAGCAAACAATTTCCGCGACGAAAACAAGTAGAAAAAGGAAAAATTAATCGAACGTTAGCGTGAACGATTGCGGCGGCGCGCAATCATAATAATCACAATAATAATAATAACGTTGTGAAACGTTGACGCGATCTCGACGACGGTATTTCGTTGCGAATATTCCCGTACGGACGTCTCGTGGGTCCGACAGCCCGACACCGTCATTTGTTTAAATTGAGTGTCAATTTACGACGTCGTACGTTGGAATGTGTCGTTGATTTTTCAATCGGTCAGTGTTGCGCGAAACACGACCGGGAATCCGTAAACGTTGCCGTTATCGAACGCGGTCAGAACGGAATTCGTCGATTCGGCTTTTTTTCTTTTTAAAATAAAAAGAAGTCCGTTCGTCTCGGCGATATCATCACACGCTCGCGCGCAGTCGAAATAATAATGCTTCGACGTAATATAAATTATAATCGAAATTCGCACAAAACGTTCGTGGACGAGTCTCGCGAAAATTTGTTTTCGCAAAGCAAGTTTTGTTCGCGTTCTCTCCACCCCCCGCCGTACATGGACTGATAAAGAATTTATCGATATGTTAACGTTCGTACCGTGGAAAATGTTTTCAAACGCACGGCGCTCGGCGTGAACGATTACGAAAGCGATCGGAAAAGTTCGAGTGCCGTTCGCTAACGGGACGGTCCGGATTCTGTTTGTACGATTTTACTCGTAATACGTTACGCGGAAGGACAAGAAGAAAGCGATTTTTCTCGAGAATCGTTCGTAATTATTCGCCGAGTACGTGTAGAGATTACACGCACGCACACACGAGTATAAATAAACGACGTGACGTGTAGTGGACGAACCGTCGACGGACGGACCGTCTTCCGGAAACACTCTCGTAAACACACAAACGCGTTATATCTTTTATGCTCGTGTGTATAAAAGTCCGTTTTATCCGTTTTGCTCCGCTCGCCGAACCTGTCTGGGTTAAATACTTGTCGACAATTTATACGTGGTGTTCGATGTAAGTCGGGCGAACTCCACGCGGTTCCTCCGGAAAAACGATTTCGTCCGTTTGCCCACGTATTCGTTCGCGATAAACGTTCGGACACGACGACCGCGTACACCGTGATCCGTGCCGGGTTTCAACAAAGTCGCGTTCGAAAAATATGTATAAAACAACGTAAGGACGTGTACATCATCGGTCGTTCCATCGCGTGCATCAACGTGAGTCAACGACGATCGTATTTGTTGGTCATGATACAAAAAAAAAAATACTAAATAATAAACGCCGAACGAACGCGGCCGAAATGTAATTTACAAAAATTATCAACCACGTAATAGTCGTACCGTTATTGTTGGCGCTGGACGCGTGTGAGCACCGTATCGACGTGTAATAAAAGTGTCGCGGCGTCCATAAAACAAATATACACTTCGCGTGTTGGACACACACACACACACACACATATATATATATGTTGTATTCCACGCGTTTCCGATTACGAGTTTATTACGGAAAACAAAAACGTTCCGTTTCGCGGGGTTTTATGACAACGCGCTCTGTATCGTGGTGTACGTGGTGTTGCGAAACGTCGGACCGTGTAGAGCGTATTATGTGCGTTAGCGTTTTATCGTCGTGTCGAGACGACGCCGGGGAAACCGTATAAAAACAATAACCAAAAACAAACGGTTTCGGATGCAAGCCGATCGATACTCACACGGGAACACCGTCGAGACTCGGTGTCGTCGTCGTCATCTGGTCGCGGACGCCGTCGACGTATCGAATTCCTTCGAGATTCGTCAACAGAAACGACGCGAGACGGACGAAATTTTTCGCATTTGAAACAACGAGTATTTTTTTTTCATTGTTTTGCTTTTCCGCGACGTACACCGTCGTTTTGATGTTTCGGAGATAACGTCTAAACGATACGATACGATACGACTACACGACGTCGAGATTCCGAACCGGATCGCGCAACACCGTCGTATTCGTTATGGTGCACGTAGCCAAAAACGGAATCCCGCGGAAGACCGACCGAAGAGACCGGGTCGAGACCCGACCATTTATCGATCTGTCCTGTTGTCCGGTCGTTTTTGCAACGGCGACCGGAAACGTATAATGCGGACGAGATTAGTCACGGGGGAATTTCGCCGTTTGTTTTCGTTTTTACTTTTTCGATTTCGTTCGCGACGACGAATTAAGATTTCGACACCGTCGAGCAGTCAAAAGCAGTCGTTGACGGATTAAAACTCGATATTAATTTTGAAGTTTCACAATACCCCATGCGGTCCGTCGTCTACACGTCCTTTCACGTTCCCCCGGATCAAACGTACATGAACCGTACGAGTCGCCAACGCGCGTGCAGATTTACACGAAATAACAAACAAACATTCAACTAACCGTAACGTCGCGCGTTCCGTCGGCCCGTTCGTAATCACATTAGAACGAGTACGATAACAATAATAATAAATATTTTGTTGTTGAAATTTTCATACTTCGGTGTACGTCGAAATAGCCACAAACCGCGGATGAACCGTCGGACGGCCGAGCCGTTTCCGACTTATTGCCGGCCCGGGCCGGTTAGGTTAGTTATTTATTGTTTATTTCTCGAAACAGAGAAAACGCACGGGGACGCTCGGGGGTTTCGAGTGTCTCGTCGTCAGATGCGCGCGTCGATTGTCCGCGACGGCAGCCCAAGTGGCCGCGAAACACAACGGAGCCGGGTAAGGGACGTCTGAGCGTACGGTATCGTTCTCGTGTGTGAGTTCTCCGGTCGTCGCGTCTCGACTCGGCGTCTGACTTTTCGGGGGGGGGGGGGGGTGCCTGAAAGTCGAAAAGCAAACAAAGCCTCTCTCGCCAAACGTTCGTCGCGCGTGAAAAACAACGCGAATACAATTCCAGAAACAAACGAATGTTCGAAAACATGCAAATTACGGGGTTTTTCGACCGAACGCCGTTACCAGAGTGGTCGCTCGACGAACGAGTAACCGGATCAACAGCGATATGATGCAACGGACTGAGATCGTGGCAAGCGCGCTCGGTTGCGCGGTTAGAGTTTTTATTCTTTGCGTAGTGGAAGTCCACGCACGAATCTGTGGAATTTCCGGAGGAGGAGGAGGAGGATGTGGTTTCAGCCCCTCTCCTCCCCCCGGCTACGTGCCCGGCCGGAGCCGACGAAAATGTTCGTCCGTCGGCGGCCAACAACTAAACCGACGGTGTGAAGTTTTTTCAAATCGTTCGAGTCGCCCGAGAATTAAAACGCCCACCGGAATCCGCGTTACCGTACATACCGCGCGGTTTTTTATGGCGCGGTACGGTAACGAAACGAGCCGCCGCCGCGTGAACGTATAACGGAGGCGGCGCGGTGAGTTATTGTTCCGTTGATTTATTATCGAAAACCCGTCGGAAGGCTTTTCGTATATGCGAGAACTGAAACCGCGGCGTGAGGTACGAGGAGAAAGAGATTTACGAAAAATATAATAATAATAATAATAATAATAAAAAACCGCGAAATATACGCACAATAACAAACAGCCTCTCGGCGGCGGCGGCGACGTCGATCGGAGCGGAGTAAAGGGAGGTGTTGAATCTCGGTTTTCGGGTTGTTTCGAAACGCCGAAACGGCCGTCGATAGAGAGAGTGAGAGCGACGGGAGGCTAAAGGAAAACGGGAGAAATTTACGAGAATAATAAAGCTCCGATATCTCATCTCGTCGCGGCGCGTGTACGTACACGTGCGAGTGCACATGCATTATGTATACCAGCGTCGCGGGCGCACGGGCTCGTCCCTCAGATAAAACGGTATTACAGTTCGTGTAATCCGCTTTTATCGTTCGCGTATGCGCGTGAAAATTTTCCACGGTCGAACGATACGCGGCACAGACGTTTTTCAAAAACAACCGTTGCACGCGGCCGATACGATTAGGATTTTGTCGATCTAACACCCGGACGGAAAGAACGAATCGTCTGAAAACGCGCTAAACATACTGAATCCGAGACGCCGCGGCGTCGTTGTCGTGTCGGAGATACGAAACGGAAAAACTATAACGCGTTATCGAACCCGGATGGTTCCCGGCGTTCCCGGAAATAGTCGCGTGAAAACGTCCACGGGGGGGGGGGAAAAAAATCGCTGTTCTCGAAAACGCGGGGACTCTCAATACATTGAAATCCGATCGCCTCCGACGACACGGAAAACAGTTCGGACGATCCAATATTTTGAGAACGCGACAGCGTCCGAATTATCGTTGTTACGAATCACATTTTCGGCTTGAACACGCGCGACCTGCGAGAGCACGTAACGGAGAAAACAATTAATTTCATTCGATGAATTCGATTCCGTTTGTTTTATGAAATACGTCGGACTCGCGACGAAACACGATTCACGTGACGGGAGAAAAAAATAACATCTCGAAATAGAGGCACGTCGAATACGACGCGAACAAACGTTTTGTTGAAAAACAACGAAAACAACACGCTGTTGGCTTTACTTGCCGACGGAAACGGATACGAGGCCAATGAGGATTTTTAATAACATACGACGTTGTCACGCGAATTTACCCGACGCGATGTTTTCCCTATGGCTTACGTGCTATTAAATAACGAGACATTCGCTATTGGAACTTATCGTTAACGGTTTTCAATGATTTAACATTTTTTCCCTTCTATAAACTCGCCTTCCTCGTTTAATACGTCGCTTCGTCCGTATTTTCCATTCGTTGAAACGATGTTCGAAATACTTTTCTTGAAATGCCTTTAATACCGCTGTCGGTTTTGTTTTTAAAGCTGCAACTGACTCAAAATGTGTTTCCTTCAATGCGCTTTTTGATTTTGAAAATAGCCAAAAGTCACATGGAACGAGAACCGGCGAATAAGGGTGGTGTCGCATCATCGGCGTTCGATTTTCGACCAGAAACCGCTTAACAGATAAAACATTATGGACCGGAGCATTGTCTTGATCAAATAGTCGCTTTTTTTGACAATTCAGACCGCTTTCTTCTTACTCGCTCTCCGAGTGTTGTCAAGACTCGCAGATAATAATGTTGATTGACCTCCGTCCTTGAGGTACCCATTCAATCATTATTACACACTTTATATCGAAAAATATAGGCCTTAAGTCATCAGCCTCCTCACGACCCTCACGAAATCGTTTGTGCCACTCAAAAATATATGGTCGTGGCCTAATATAAATTTGTCAACACAAGAAAACTTTCAAATACGCTGTTCGATTTTGTCCGTCTGGCGTAATTTCGACGTACAACGCGAACAAGATTATTTTAACAGACGCTCGCAATGGACTACCGAACTTAGATCGACTAGAATCTAGTAAAGTTCGGTGCAATGACGTTCAAAATTTACGAACATACCGATTGTATTCCCTCGTCTACGCACGTCCGTCTAGTCGCCAGTTCGATAGTCTGGTTGTTTAATAGCCATACCTGGTATTGTTATTACGTGTTCGCCGAAAACACGCTTTTTGTTGCTTTTGACGGTCTGAGCGGTTTTAAATAATTCGCGAAGGAATTCGGTGTTAAAAAATAACCGAATGTTTCTCTCTTAAACCACAGTTTTTTATACCGTTGGTACAGTTGATGAAATCGTCGGCTAGACGTACTCAGGATCGATCTCCGAACCAGCGAAAAATGTATAGAAAAAACATTGTGTGAAACTCGCACTGACAATAACGACACACAAACATCGCATGTTTATTCGTTGGCTATGTAATTGTATCCGAACTGTTCAGTTGGAAAATTCTCGCTGCGGCTGTGGACTAATTACCGACCAATAATGTTCGCAAATCAATTTGTTAATAAACTCGTAATAAATTGTACTAAAAAAAAAAAAAAATGCTTTGGCAATATAAACAAGGGTGAAATAACGACAAAAAACCATTATAATCTACGGGACGTAATATCGCGAAAAAAATGTATACATAAACCGCGAATCGATATTTGTATAATATGCAGTGCCGGGCCTAGTGGGAGGGGAGAGGCCAGGTAGTTAGGTGTTCTTATCCCGGGTGCCGATTGTTTAGGGGCGTCTCGAAATTGATTAAAGAATGAAATATTTAAACACCGACGATGAATTTTTAAACAGAATACGAGAAGCAAAAATGATAATAATATACATTCGCGATTAAGTTAGAGTTCAGCTTCGATTGTGAATCGTGTTTGCATACTACACGTAGTAATTTATTTATCTCGGTTCTTATAAATATCAATAAATCTGAATAAATATCCGAAATAAATTAAATACAGAAACAGGACAAACACGCTTTCGTAAATTGTAATTTTTAATACTCGGTCTTACGACTGCCACGCTGTGTGATAAAAATACGTTTCAACGAAAAATAATAAACAAAAAACAATGAGGAAAAACTTAAGATAATTTTATAATCAAAGCGCTGTATTATCCTCGCCGTTACTTGTTTTTAACAATCAATGGACTCGTTGTAGTTTCTCACTGTTGAACAATGATATTAACGTGAATTATGAATTTATCCAGTTCATACGAGTATCATGTTGAAAAATAACAAGGGTTTTTCGGACGGAAACGCGGAAGGGTGAGCTGAAAAGGGCGCGACTTTTTTATCAGCCCCGGGCTGATATTGTCATAATGAATAATTACGACGTCGTGGTTTCGAAATTTAAAAAGGGAAGGCACGACTCCCGACGACGGGACGATCGACCGTACAACGTAAAACGTTTGGGACGACGTTCAAATTGCGAGTGGTATAGAATAGTAGAGACCTGAAGTCGGTGCGCGCGCGCGTGATAAAACGAATAAGAGACGGTAAGTACGACCGGGCAATTCGAGACGGAGAAATTGATACACGCGTTTTTATTTAATTTAATTTTTTTGTCGTCTTCGTCGCGCGCGACGGTCGCGAATCGTTTGCCTTACTACGAGCCGTCTGAAATTCGGACGACCTCGACGACGTGCAATTATCGCGATAGTGGCGTATCTCTCTCTCTCTCTCTGTTTTCCCCTAACAGGACGCGTGTTTTATTCGATATTTATTATTATTGTTATGACCTTACGCGGCAATTGCGCCAATATATATTATGTACATCGGCGTTGTCGGAACGTTGTGCACGATCATAACGATATGCCGAAAACGCGTGCGTGTGTCCGTGTGCGTATCGTGTCAATTGCAAATGCGCGTCCAGAAATATTTTGTTTACAATAGAGATGTTCTACGATTAACCGTACACGTTTTTTTTTCGTGTGCGATCCAATACGCGCGCTTGACGAAAAAAATCACATTGAAATTGTTTACTGTCAACTAGCAGCTTGGAACGATTTTCGATTTTCCGCAAAAACGCAATCGAAAACAACGCGAATATCGCAAAAATAAAAACCGGTTAAACGTACATATCGATTGTCGTTTTCGAACTCGAAACGGTTTTTAAAAATCTCCGAGGTGTTCGGCTTGAGCCGACCACCGACATCCCGCGGCGGATCGTTACGCGTTTTCTTATTTTCTTTTCATTTTTCGTTACGAGACCGCGCGTTCGCTGATAATAATTATGCCACGTTTCTCTCTCTCTCTCTCTCTCTCATTTTCTTTGAAAACTATGTTTCTCTCGAATGCCGCGTACATCAATGCAACATCGAAACCGGGTGTATCCAAAGAAGACGCGCTAATTGAATATCGTGTTCTTTTGATAAAAAATATCTCAGTACAGATTGTACGTATACATCGCACGTATAATGCATTATATATCGCGTGTTTTGTATAGTGTTATTCGGGAAGATTTAATTTCAAGATGAGAACGAACTCGGGCGGACGTAATTGAAACAAACGTGATTGTATCGAGTTATAAATGTTAATATTATATTGATGAAAAAAAAAAGACGTCCCGAGGGAAAAGCGAACTCGTATAATAAGATACCCCCCTCCCCCCGCCCCCACCCTTACGAATTCAACCTTTATGCTCTCTCGCGGACGTGAAATCGAAATCGAACGTACCGGATCGCGTAAACAAACGTTCAATAATACGAACACGTTATCAAAAACGCACCCGGTACGACAGTTGGTGTTCGGTTGTACAAAGCAAACACGTACCGAACTTACGTGACGTTTTGGAAAAACTTTAAAAACGAAAATCTATATGAATATCTATATATATATTGTGTACGGCCCGTTTACGAGGAAACGTTGTGCATAATAATTACGATTTCGAAAACTATCGTTTCGGTAAAGCCGACGACAACACCGGACCGTAGAAAAACATTATAAACGTTCGGACGGCACGTGGTCGTGTTTATAGGTCCGTAAGACTTAAAACCGATCTGGACGCGGAGTTCGTCGGTCTAACTAACGTTGCGCTCGTTCAACCGGTGGTTCGCAACGGTGACGACGACGACGGTAACGCGTAAGCCACCCGTGATGGCGATTGGACGGAGGAAGGAAACGCCACGCGGTTTTTTTCCCGTTTTGTTGCCGGGAAACGGCAAATGACGGTCAGTACGTTTCGCGCGCGAAACGACAATCGCCGTTAACGAAAACGCATGTCGCGCGTGAGAAAACGGGATCCAAAAAAGCCGTAACGCGCGGACGGTGTCCTAAAAGCCGACCCGGACGCTTGGCGGCGACGCGACGATGTGTACAAATGAGAATACTCACGTCGGTGGAAGTGTGCACGTGACGATTTGTCGGACGATCAGCCGCGCGGACGAAACTGTTCCGGGACCGTTCGCGACGACGGCGCGCCAAAAGTCATTCCGTCACAGACTCCGAGAGCGGTGTGTGCGTGATTTCGGCGGCGCGCTTCACTCGGGTCTCGGCCACCCCGTCGCGGCGCGGCCTGGCGAGCGACCCGACGTGCGCGCGGTCGAGACGAATGGGGGAGTGACGGCGGGAACGGGAACGGGAGACGGGAGACGGGAGACGGGAACGGGCGGGAACGGGACGACGGGAGACGACGATCGCACACGCAGACGCGCGCGCAACCCTTTTTCTCTATTCTCCGGCCGCGCGACCTCTCCGCGTCCGTTTATTGCCCCGGCGCGCGCGTTTTTGTTTCTGCTATTTCGCGTGCGTGCCGCGGCGACGTTCCCGACCCGTGCCGACGCAGACCGTTTCCACGATTGTCGCGAAACCGTCTGCCGTCCGCCGCGAACAATTCGTTTTTCGAATGCCCGCGCGCAAACGTTTCGCACGAAATTCCGTACGGACGCGTGACAAAGGAAATCACATTTCATTTTTTTTTTCCAAAACGTAGAATCAAGACGAATTCGATCGATCGGATCGATCGAACGCGTTTGGTTGTCGTCCTGTAGCGTGCGCCCCCCGGGGGGGGGGGGACCGTTCGAATCCGAAAGTGGCAAACGTACTCGGGTTTTCGAGCAGACGCGGACTTAGCGTCGGACGCGACGAGAATTCGGTTTTCGAGGACACAAGACAAACGGCAACGGTTGCTGCGTCCGAAACGACGGACGCGGCTTGAGACTTTACGCTGGTGTATTAATTGACTTTCGGTCGTCGACGCGGCACTTCATTTCATTCCCGCGGAAGTACACGAATCGCTTTGTTTTCCGGCCGGTCGAGAGAAAAACGTTTTTCCAACTCTCGAAACGCCGTCCGCGCGGAATTCACGAAGTGGAAATTTTCGACCGCGACCGGTTTTCTTGAGATTAGTTGCGCGTGCGCGTCGTCTCGTTTTAGTCATGTTCCCTCCCCGTTGCGGCTGATCGGGCCGACCGTTCGACCGTCCCTTAACAGTCTCTTATCGTTGTCAACCACTTTTTCTATGTCACTACGCGCGCGCACAGGCTGGTCGGACTCGGCGTTGGTAAACCAAGTAACCGTTCCCCGGAGTACCTGCCATTTGGGTTCCTGTATTTGCGGGAAATCAGAGGATATTCAATGGCTTCCGTGTTCAGGAAGCGATCGGATCGGACGCTGAACGTTGTCGGGAATATCGAGCACGGCGGACGGTCAAACGACGTTTTTCAATGACCGCGTCGAGGAGCGTCTGCGGAAACACGTCAAATCACGGCGTCACCGTAAATAACTCCTGACCCAGACCAGATCCAAATTCTATCGGTCGGATGAGACAGGTCCGAACGTCAATGTCGAAATCCGAACCGCCGCGACAGACGTTTTGTTTCGCTCGGCCGTCACAATCGCGAACCGGAAGCGTGACGTCGTCGGACGCGGTCCACAACTCGTTTGCTCATGACGTTTGACTGACCTTCGCGCGTCCGCGAACACGATATTTCATGAGCGATCATGACGTGTGATCTCGCCGAAAGGTCTCACGTTGTCACCTAACCGCGAACGTTTCAGGGGCTTCAATTTGCCCTCGACCGAACTTTTAACGTTATGCACGTGATTTTATTGCGAGTTTTAGTACGCGGGACATTAATTCGCGTCGTCTAAACTTTTAATCAATACGCGTTCAACGTCGCGGGCAAGCGAATATGCGTAACAAGTATTATTATAATTTTTTTTTTAGAAATTTATAATTAAAACCTATACATAGACTATAAACCGGTTGAATACATTTGATTCGTCCTGAATCTAAACCGCGAACAAAATTTCGTCGTTTCAAGCTATTTTTTACGAACAACGTGTGCATTTAAACACGACCGTTGTTTACGATATCGCGTACGCGGCTCATTTGGTATTTGAAACGTGACGATTTGTCGAAAATCTAAATCATCCGAGATCGTTTCGATTTGCGGAATCTCTATAAAACGACTAAAATCCATCTCGTGTTTTGCGAATTTCATGATTTCGTTTTTCTTTTCGTGGTGGTTTCAAAGTGGTTTATTTTGACCGCCTACTGCAGGGAAAACTTACAAATTAGTTCTCTCGGGTGCCGTCAGTGCCCGTTTTCCGTCGATCCGCGGAAACGGTCGGGCCATGGAACTTTTGTAGCCCGAAGAATCGTCGCTACGCGAAACGTATTCGCTAGAAGACGAAAACCAAACATTTCGTTTCGTGAAACTTCGCGTCCGCGTGAACTGGAACACAAGTAAACACGAATGAAATCGTGAAGTCGTGAAGTCGACCGCACACAAACCGTACGTTATCGTCGTCGTTCGGTCGGCGGTATTGTGAAATCCGATATCGTCATTATAACGACGACGTCATAACAACACGACGTCGGAAGCAACGGGCGACGTTGACAAAACACGCCGCTCTGGAAACTCGACCCGTGAAACGTGTAACCGCGTATTACGTTCCGCGATGTAGATAACGCGAACCCGAGCAAGTACGGACGTGCCGTTTATGATTCGTTGGAGCGTTGGTCCCGATCCGGTCCGTCGACGTTTGGACGAAAACGAGTGACGGACGTCGAACCGTCGGCTGGTCGCGGCGGACACGGCGCTCGTTTGAAGAGACTAAAAACCGAACGTTTCGTACGGTCGTCACGCAGTTCGGCCGACGGGTGTCGGTATCGCGGCAATCAGAACGCGTGTTCGATTAAAAGTCAAAGAAACGCAACGCGAGAATGTACGCGCGCGGCGGCAGTCATTTAAACAAATCGTCAGCGGCCGTTGCGTGGCGACACGTCAACGCGCGTTAATATACGGTTTTGGGTGTACGAAGAACGCGTTATTCCGTCTGAAATAATACACGAAAAATAATAATTCGCTGCGGACGAACAACCACTTCGTAGTTTGACTTTTTTGATTACTTCATGGTTCGAACCGAAATCCGAATTCGAAAAGGAAGTTCGGAACAACTCGATCTTAAACACACTGAACGCTCGTAACGTGGGCCGGGGCTGATCAAGTCGGGTATGCGTTTGGTTCAGTGAAGGCTTTTGACCGTTCGAACGATATTCACTCCGGGGAGCTCCGGGGAGCGATTGTAAGTAGTCAGCAATAGTCTAAATAAAGAAGTATTGGTTTCGAGTAGTCACGACGTCGTAATACCCGATGGATTTTAAATTAAAGTCACCCGCAAGCTTAGAAGTATTGAAACACGTCTGACGAACAATCTGTTGGTAATAGGCGGTTCCGACGGAGTCCAGACAGAGTTTCGCCGTCAGGTGACGTTCGCGAGAGAACCGACTGTCACTTGCCAACTGTGTATTGACAACGGGGTCTCACGCGATTATTTTTAGAGGGGCAAATATCACTGGTCGGCGTTACACTACGTACAGACTGTAAATAAATTCGGGCCCTCGGTGTTTATTGGCATTTATAATAATTTTAGCGTAGATTCTGATTTTTCTATTTTTACAAAAGGTACCTAAAATATTGGGTACAGGGTATATTTTGCTGTTATATACACCTCTATGAGATTTTAGTTATTTTAGTTATCTTAAAATAAGTTTAAAACACGAGTACCACTAATTTACTGAAGTTGAATATAAAAATCCACATTTTTCAAAAAGTATTTATGAATAATTAAAAGAAAAAAAATTTTTATTATTATTTTCAAACGCCCCCGCCCGCCTACCGACGTCAAGTGACTCGATCTCACGTAGTAAGAGATCAAATCGTTTATATACCAACATCGTATAAAGATACGGCGACTGGGATGGCGCACGACTCGTATTATTTTTCTAATTTAAATCAATAGCATGTACGTATTATGTTTTTTTTCCCGGGCCACGGGACCATAGTACTCACTGATCCCTCCTTTGTGCGGGCCGCCGCGTACAGACATACAATCGTGTTAACACGCGCCTTTGTTATTCATTACGCGAACCGACAATTAATTATTTGGTTTGGCCGACTTTCGAATCGAACGTGTGCGCCTAGACCGTTTTTCAATCGGTTTTTTTTTTTAAATCCTTTGAACCGTCCGTGAAATTGTCGATTGTCTAAACCGAACAGTTCGACATCGAGAGTCTGCGCTCGTGACGAATACTCGTTTCACAAATACATGTGACTGTTGCGCCGCACACGATTCTAACCGCTCAGGTTAGGCCGGGCCCAGTACGCGAAAGTCTCATTCACACGACGCGGTGCGACTTCTACGGCACGTAATGTCAATGTTATTGTCGTGCGTGTCGTAACTGTTTAACGTAACGTCGACGGCGACGCGATAAGCCCTTTATCGGACGGAACGTTACGCAGGGTATTAAATAACGGCGAGTGGCACGTACCTTTTTACGACCGGAGTCGGGCGGGACGCTTTGAAACTGGTATTTCGACGGTCGAGACCACAATATATATAAGACGGTTTACATGTTTTTCGTTCCGATGACTATATCCGTGCGCGTTGTTTTTTTACGTCCGCCCGGTGTCTGATGTCTTGAACGGCGTCCGCTACAAAAGGCCTCTAGGAAAACCGCGTTTCTGTTTATCGCATTCTGTCACCGTCCAAAGCGTGACGGATTCGTACGTTTCCACGTTTCCCTACGCGTTTCTCGAGTGATATCAAGTGATATATTTCCGTGATATCTGTGCAACACACGCGAAAAACTACAAACCCGTCCGCCTGGTCTGTAATACGTTATATGTAGACTTTAGCGTAAAAAATTTGAACAGCTTCCGTTTAAATCCGTTTGAACGTCCAGTTAGTGACTTGTTTTTGCCTTTAGATCCGGACCGTCCGTTTCACCACGTACGAGTCTCCGAACGTACGGAAATGATCGCGTTTGCTTTCCCCGACAAACCCATCCACATGTATTTATATATGTTCGCGTCCTGTGTGCGTGCGTGTTATAAGTACCGTTAAAAAAAAAAAAATAGAAAAGTCGGGTTGGCTACACGAAGACCGACCGTCTTTCTAGCCGACACTGAATATCAATACGTTTATTGTTTTCTTTCTGACCGCCGTTCTTGCCGTCTGAACTGTTTTAACGACGCCATATAAAAGAGAGAGAGAGAGAGAGAGAGAAAACAACAACAACAAGGTTTTGTCGGACAAGGTTCGGAAATTCTTTCGGACGTGTCGAACGTCTTTTGACCGGCAGACGGGAAACGAAATTATGGCGATACGAAAATACGCGGCGCGATGTTTCCGTCGAGTACGAGACACGCCACGAGTCGAAGGAAAGGACCGGAATCACGACGACAGCGCCGACGCGGCGATAAAAAACACAAAAACGGAACTCGCTTTTCTGGAAGTACCTCCTCGTACACGTGCGTCCGAGATACAGTTGCATCGATTTCACCGAAAGCCTCTGTCCCTACTAAACGTGTGACACGTATTCGTAAAAGAAAACATAAGCGATCGGCCCGAAACAAAAAAACGACGCGAGGAAACTAAAACCGACGTACGCGTAATCTATTATGCGCCCGATGTATGGAAGAAAAACGGAAAAACGAGATTTCGGTCGCAGATTTTGTGGTATACGCTCGTTTTTTGTTGTTTTTTTATTTACCCACGTCGTCATAAACAATATTAATATTCGCCGAAGAATGTCGCTTGTCGATTTTCTGAAAGTTTAAAATATCTTACGATACAAACGCGCGGAGAACGACGAATTTCCGTTTTTGATTCACAGTGTTTTGATATTATTATTAACGTGGTAGTTTGGGCGGGGGGGGGGGGGGTTACCGTAAACATTCTTACGGTATAAGAAAATATAAATATTTTCTATCTCGTTGAAAAAAAAAATCAATCAAATTAAAAATCAAAAAGTCATAGTTCACAGCAGCGCGTAAAACCGTCGGCCGGTAGTAAACATCCGATGGCTTATTTGTTTGTTTCCGATAGGAAAACGCGTAGCCGCGGGAACACAAACCCACGCCCGTCTCTAAGAATCCGTATAGAGAGGAAAAAAAAAAAAACGAAAACCAACCTCAAACAATAAAACACGGGAAAACATTACGATTAGTGGTGGGTTCGTGACCGAAAATATCGTACGAAAAGTATTGTTGTATGTGTTCCGGTTAAAGAAACGATATACACATCGCGGATTACGGTTAACCACGACGTGTGCACGTTGTATTATCCGGCCGCCGTCGTTATCCATCAGACGATCGTCAAAAAGCCATTATCATTAGAAAACGCTCTCGGAAGAAAAAAATGATTACCGCACGTGTATAAACAAAACCCCCTCACCCTCCGACTGGTTTTCATGACAAACAGCGCGCGCATTGCCGTCCGATCTTATTACCGAATAAAACATGTATATATCATTGTCGGTGTATCGTCGGACGTTCTCGTTTTCCTTCTGGACCCCGGGAGTCGATGAAACGTGTTCCGCGCGCGAAACAAAAGAGCGAAAAAAAAATCAATATCCAACGCGCTACCACTGCGGTCCGTTTGAAAAACAAATACCGCCCCGTGTACACGGGTAGTTATCTTGCGGAACTACGTATATTATACATTCGGGTCGGCCGGACGCCAAAGACCCCGCGGACCCGCGCGCGTGCCCGTACCTAACCCGCCGGACCGCCGACGATAACGTCGTATCTCTTGTGTGCATGTGTATACTATACGTAGAAGGAAAATAATACTTCACCGCGTTCCCGACGCCAATCCGCCGCGCGACTCGGCCGGAAACGACGTGTTTTTTTCGTGTTTTCGTTTTGTTTGTTTCGAAAACGCACGCCCGATACGGAAAAACGTTCCGAGTCCGGTTTTTTCGTCTTCCCTTTTTTCACGCGTTCGCCCGATTCGTACGGCCGCGCCCCGGGAATTATAGAACATTGACTCGCGTTCGGACGTATCGATTCGCGTTACGGTTGGAAACCGCGTCGATTTCCTTTCTGCCGACGGTCTGCGTCCCCTCACGCGGCATAGACCGTATCGCCGGGGATTTACGATCCGCCGGCACGTGAACGTCGACGGGCGTCTGGTCGTAGACTCGCGGGACACGCGGCTGAACGACAGGCGACAAAAAAACCCGCGATTAAAAAGTTTCACCTCGGTCGTGGGCCGCGGAGTGCCACTGGCGTTTGGCGACAATCGACATTTACAACCGGACTACAACTCGATAAAAGGGCTGCGCGCGTACGACGAAAAGAAGATTGTCCGTACCGATACACTCGTGTGATTTATGACCGACGACATTTTTATCATTTTTTTTTTTTTTAAAAATATCTCTTCGCGCTCTGAGAATGGGCGCACGCAATAATAATCCGCTGGCAACGAGCCGAGAAGTTCGAGCTTATCGTAAAACACATCCGTTGCGCCCGGCGTTCAATATATCTTACGTCGAGTGTACAGTTTTTGGACTCACCTGTGCGTCCGCGCGTCCTTGGTTTTACGGGGTCGTGAAAACAAAAACAAAAAAAATTAAAAATACCATAACGTTTCTCTCGGAACACGGTCTTCGTACTTCTCGCGAAATCCGATCGGCCGGAAACGCTGTGTTTATTATTATTCGTGCGACGTGTTGCGAGTCAAAAACGAATCGCTAACGCTAACGTACTCGTGCCGGTATCGTGAACGCGACGACTGGGTTCGCGTCTCGCCAAACCAGCTGTCCGTCGAATCGTTCGTCGTAACACGCGCGTCAACAGTCGAGATTCAAACGTTCCACATTCGTCGACGTTGTTCGGATCTCACGCGTTCAAAACGGAGAGACCACGGCCTGAAAACGTCGCGTCGCGATCGCTTTTGGATCGACGCGAGTTCGATTCCGGTGAGACGTGTTTTCCTCGCGCTTCCAAAGCCTCACACGCGACGACGACCCCGGGTCTTTTTCGGCTTTTTCGTGTTTTGAACGCGTCCTGCGCTTACGTTTTCGTCCTGAAGTCGTACCATTGTTTGCACTCGATTTAGTCCGTACCGATTTGATGTTATTGGACGTCGTATTCGAGACGTGTTCGCTAACACCGTACACGGACTCCACTCGCAATCAGACGTCAAGTGGGGGGGTTCTTTTAGCGAACTGTGCGGTTTTAAGACGAAACATCTGCGCTGTCGTCGGCACTCGCGCTTTTCTTTCAATCGACCGTTTGTGAAATGTTCGGTCCGGCTTTGTTCTGGTCGGATGCGCCTCGGAAATCGACATTGTCCACAGGCGAGCGACGTTGCGAAAATAAATTCGGCTCACCTTTTTTTACTGCGCTGTCGTATAAGACGAGCTGCCGGTGATCACGACCAGACCGACAGACGACAGACGTCCCGGACCCGAAACCTACGCGGGCCGGGGGACGTCGCGAGCGGTTACCGATTCGGTCGGGCCAGCCCCCTCTGCCACCGAGTCAGTAAGTAAGTCAGCGCCAGCGATGTGCGGCCGATAGTCGTCGCGGCGACGGGAACGGAGCTGGAAATTCAAAACCGCACCAGCGTTCGCCCGGGCGGGTAGGAGGTGAGAAAACTTCGCGCCGACGTGTATAACGGATCGTTACAGTCGTGTTTCGCTACGTCGGGACTGCCGGGCAGGTGTGATTCGCCCGCGGGGTAACGGCACCACGGTGTACGATTTTCACGGGAAACTTTTCCGAGTTCGAATAATAAACATCCGAGTGCGCGGCTTCCCGATTACGGTGCGTCTCGGTTTATAACGTGTGCGCGTAACAGACGCGATTGCCCGGATCGTGTTGTTACTGTTGTCGACAAACGGTTTCGATTGAAATGAACCGCGCGGTTTGTTAGCGCGTACGACCGCCGAAATGGAACCGAACCGATCATTAAACATTTTATCCGTTCGGTTTTCGTACTTAGTAATTTCCTTCGAAACGTTTTTTTTTAAAATTTTTTTAATTCGCCTCCTCCGTCGTTTGTTTCGTCACTTCAGCAACGTTGGCGAAAAACGCTTTCCTTCCGTGTTCCTTTGGTGGAGCGACAGAAAAGTCACAGGGAGCTCGATCGGTCACGCGATGTTTGATCGAAAATCAGTACGTTTTTCACTTGAAACTCGCTGAACAGGACTTCAAGTCACTCCAGATCGTCGCATAACTTCCATGATATTTTCGTCGGTTCGGGCGGTCGGAGGACGTCTACGTACAGAGCGAGATTGGCCATTTCATCCGTGTAGGCCACTTATTACATTTCTGTGCCAGTCTCCCCGAGCAGGAAGCAAGACTTCACGGCGTTATTCATGACAATAGGTCATCGCGAAAAACACACAACGCGGAACCTTCTCCGACAAGGGTTCTCAGCGTACCGACCGGGGAGAGGTTGTTCTACACCAGGAGTTCCCAAACTTATTTCCATTACCGCCCACTTACAAAAAAAAAACATCTCGACACCACTATTTCAAAATTTTACCTTAATCAATCAATGAGTATAAAAAAAAATGCAACAACTTATTTATTTATTTCTGAATGTATATTCTAACAACTTATTTATAATAAAAATAAATGTACATTTTAATGAGAAGGGAATGTATCTTGTGGGTTTTCATCAGTTAAATTAAATCGTGCTTACAGAGCTGTTGTCCGCTTGAATCATAGTAGCGCCCCCTTGGACTGTAATATCGCCCACTTTAGGAACCACTGCTCTATACGTTTCGCGAAACCCAACAACTACAACATCGGTTCGATTTCTTCCCGGTGCCCACTCGCATAGGTGCGCGTGTACGTAATAAACACGATTGCACGGGTTTTATTCTCATTGTTATCGACGAATAATTTCGATTCGAATAACGCGCGATTCGTCGTCCGCGACCACATAACACGTCAGTGGCGAACGCAGCGGCGGGACGGGGGGGGGGGGATAGAGGGAGTCTGGTGGTCAACGTGTTAATTCGCCGCTATTGTGGATTGTACGCGTTTGGAATGTTTTGTGAAAACGAGTTCCGGTTCGATTTTTAAAGTTCTTCAAACCGGGAAATTCAATCGACCGTACCGACGACCGACAAAATTGTTTTCTTATTGTTGAACTTGTATGATGGGATGTACGTCGACGTCACGCGCGGAGAGGTTATCGGAAGTAACGGCTAAATCATCTCGAACGATGAATTGTATTCGCTCGTCTTGATATTCTTTTCAAACCCGCCCGCCCCCCCATCGCAAATGTTTTTTTTCTCTACGTTCGTCCCTGGCGCACGGTGTTATGCGCGTTCGATACGCGACGCTGAACGCTGTAATACGATTGACGGCGGCGTCTGCGAAATAAAATCACCCGTTCGGTCGGTAAATTGCGTTCCGTCCAATTCCACGGTCGGACGACGTAGTTAGCGCCAGCGGTCCTTCGGTGATAGCATCAGATTTCAATTTACGTGCCCGCCGTGCGTTTGCTCGGCACGGGCCCCGCCGGCGGCGGAAAACGGTTTCTCGGACACGAGACGCGACGCACAGCGACTACGAGACCCCCAAACCATCGACGCGTTGTCCGGGATAGGGTCGGTTCTCCATACAATTGATAAGAGAAATAATTTCAATTTTTTTTTGAGGTTACATACCACCACACAAAATTAAAAAATTATACAAATATAAATTTAGTGCTGATAAATGTACAACTCTGCATTAAATATGTGAAATAATGTATGTTATTAATGTATTTGAGTATTTGATGTGTAACGGTTTTTAACGGTCATTACAGTGATACAGTAATAAAATGTTTTATTGTACCTATAATATTTCATATGTTCATGTAATATGTTTTTAAATCTTTTGTGATTTAAAATTTTGTTCAAAGTGAATTTCTATTTGGTTAATACTGTAATATTGTATTGTCTATGTAATATTACCATTTATAATAATCATTATTTTATAGTTCTAATTGTAGAAATAGTTAAACATTTATTGTTATTTTCAACTAATTAAAGGTTAGTAAATTTATTAATGAACATTTGGAACGTGGGATTTTAATTATCTATGTTGGTATATCTACATCCGCAAAAATCGGTTATCAAATTTTTCTCTTATCGAAAGTATGGAGAACTGGACCCTATCCCGCGTTGTCCACTTGGCGATTATTCGAATACCGCTAGGGGACGCGTTCGTCTGACAACGCTATGCACGGCGTTCGTGAAATCGGTTTTGTTTTTCCTTGCGTTACTTACGTTTACCGTGCGCGTTCGGCCAACATCGCGCCGGGAACGTGTCAAGTCGCTCGCTGAGTCCGATGCGACAGCCGCGGAACCGTTTCGAACGTCAAACGAAGTTTACGGCGAAGAGTGCTCATGACGACCAGCTCGCGCGTTCGTTTTGCCACGTCTTTAACAAAACGAACGTGTTGGAAACGTCCGCAAAACTATTCTTCCCCCGAAAACTTCGTTTAACATTCGAAACGGTCGTACCTTATTGGATTTAGCAAGACATTTAATTATTATTTCTAACGTGTTTCCGGCAACATTGGTCGAACACGCACTGACGGATAAGGTAAATAAATATAAGCAAATTTAACCGATTTCATTAATACCGATAGAAAGCTTAGATAAACGTCCGCCGACGATATTCCAACAATCGCTAAGTAGATAACGTCAATAGTTTGGGTTTTATTGAGTAAGTCTCGTTGTTTTTGTGTGTCACACCTCGCATGCGACGTTTTTTTTTTGACGAATCTCGTCGTAAAAAACGAACCGCACTATGTTCGTATCACTTCGCGTGCATATGTTGAAAAAACAACAAACTCGACGAGATTCGTTTCGAATGTATATTGTACGATAGTGTCCGTGATCCAAACAGAGACGCTTCTAGAGAGTTGAAAACTACTGGTGAACTAAAAGTTTCCCAAAAGTGCTCATCGCCATAATAAGTACTGGTGACCATATTAAAATTGAAATTTGATTGGAAATTGTCGATTCGCGAGTGTCGCACTAATAAAATTAGACGGTATCGGATATCCGTTTCGGGTGCGTTGCCGATTGTTAAATTGTTAAAATTTTCGAGCGTGTTAGGTGAAATATCGCGATTGATGTACGTTTAAAACGTCTGCTCGCGCAATCGCACCGTCGTTTAAACATAAACAGTTGGCTTACTGGCATACGTTCGCTAGTGCTCGCGTGACATTTCGTTTCGTCGGAGCGTACCAGACCCGAAATGCGTTCACGTGAAAACGCGGCCGACCCTCTTCCTGTTCAACGAAATCCTTTGCGCGCCGACAACCCGATGCGACCAGTCCCGCGCCAGATCGTCCGCGTCCCGAAGGTTGTGACACTCGTTGCTCCATCTCCGCGTCCACTCTTCAGACGTTTCCTCTGTGAAAACGACCGGTCGCAAATGTTTAGATAACGTTTTCGTACACGTACGTGTATGCACACGTGAACAGACCTTTTACGTTCGCTCGACACGGCGTGCGATCTACGTTGTACGTATCTTGGTACAGAGATTTCGCGAATTTCTCGGTCGGCATTCTCGATCGCTCGGCTCCGTCCTGACCCGCGACACGTCGTCGATTATTATTTACGTTTCGGAAAATGCAAATGCAAAAAAAAAAAGAATACCATCGTTATTTACTGTTTTTTGTCGGTTTTTTTGTCGTTTTTTTTTTTTGTATTCGGAATAAACAGGGTTCGGCAAACAAATACGTATGATTAATTCTCACGTCCTCTTTTTGAAAGCGCGCGAATAATTTCGTAGAAAACAGCCGCCGAGATTCTTCTGAACAAACAATCCGCGGCGAAAAAAAAAACTCGAGTACGCCCGAGAATACGGAATAATTTTTCCTTTTGGGCGCACAGTTACCTGAGAGGGGTTTTTTTTTTTTTAAAAAAAATTCAAATAAATCATGCGAACCGTTATGCGTAACGTTTTCAATCTGATGTTGTATCGTATCGAATTCGTTCCCGTCGCATTATTGATCCGGCAACCAAAATTCAAAATCGATTCGGAAACGCCGGGAAAACGTTTCGAACGTTAACGAACACGATCGGATAAGAAGCATTCGATTTCCGTTTATTATAATACATCTGTAAGGCGTTTATTTCTCAACACGTTCGTGTCGTTCACGATAGTATCGTTTCGAATGCTACAAAACGTTAAACGACACGTTACTTGTAATAAATTACATCGTTTGTATTCATGTCGGTTTAACGGCTCTTAGGAAAAGAATTTACGTTCGACGAAAACGAGAGAAATTAGTTAAGTTAATTACAACGAATTACTCTGTCGTTTTTGTTTTTTGTTTGATACTTTTACGAATGACTCCGCGTACGATCGAACACTTCGAACGATTTATGTAAATAATTTTCATACCGGATTGTGAAACACAAACGGTATATCAAAAGAGCAATTTTAAATTTTGGAAATATCGGCGGGCAAACCATAAATTAAAATACGTTTGTTTCTGAGGTTTGATAATAATAACGCTCTGTGTGAACGCGATGGTTCGTTATTGATTTCGTTGAGAAAATAAAAAAAAAAAATTCAAATCAACAATACGCCATTGCTCGTTTGGTCGTGCCGAATTCAGCGGATTTGTCTCGCCCTGTTATTATTGTTACGTTACGTACGGTTCTTAAAATCATTTGTCGTTTCGTGACGTTTTTTTATATAAAAACCTCGAAACACGTAAAACTCATCAGTTCTTTAAATATTTGCTCTCTCGCAGACTTCTGGCACAACAAACCGCGTGTAACACGGTACGTGCGTTAATGAATACGAGCGCCCTCGTCTTTCGTCTGATAATAACGGCGGGCCGACTCGAAACGTCGTGTTTGTCGAACAGTTTAAACGCTCTACTTCAAACGGCCGCGGTGTTCATTGTTCAGAAGGGTGAAACGATAACACGCACTTATATACGTACATATGCATGTGCGTATACGATAATACGAGATCGAAATACGCCAAAACGCGCTTGTGAGTTCTGTTTGGAAACGCAGTTGTACACGAACCGAATACGGATTTACGACCTACTACGCGCGGTGATCTGCTCGTCGAGTGCCATTATTCGTCGTTCGAACGATCTACAGCAACTCCGGACAACGTTATAATACGCTTAACCCAATTGAATTATAACGTTCGATATATTATTATTATCATCATGATCATCCAAAGTCGCGCACAAAATATAAAAAAAATTTTATTCGACGAGCAGGTTTCCTAATGGAACGCTTCAAACGGATAACAATCAGCAAGTTATTTATAATGAATTCGCGGGATTTTTTTTTTTTTGGTACGTCACTGAAGAAAAATGTTGATCAGGCGAAATTTATTTCGCGTACTTTTTTTTAGGAGTTTACAACGTGCACGTTTTCTCGTGTTCTTTCTTATTAATTTGTTTTTTTTTTTTTTAGTTTTCATTTGAACTGACACTCGTAGTTCGCATCATATTCGCGTCATATTTCGCGTAAAGAATCATTATTTTCAGTTAGTCATTGCCCCATCTACTTCACAATTTCGTCGTGACTTTGCGTTTCACGAGCCGAATCGCGCTCAAGGCTGTTTACGGTCGTCGTTGTTATTATAATTAATATTTTTATTCCTGTTTGGCCATTAGGTTTATGGTGGGGGGGGAGGAAGGGGAGGAATTTTTTTTAAACGTAAAAATCCAATGGTCGCGTCGATCCGGACAGACAATATCGCCATAGCCGCGTCCCGTATTCACATCAAAAAATTATATTCAGGAACTTATGCCGCACGCCGTTCGATTAAATGTACAGGTTGACGTCGGGTCTGTACAACGACGAACCCGTGTGGCTAATATCGCATCGTCTTCGACCGACATAAAAATTCCCTCCGCCGCAACAACGGGACGAACGATATAAATTTCGAGGCCGACTCTCCTCCGATCGGAACGCGTCGTCACTACGACGAGAGAGCCTACGGTATTTCGTGTGCCGTCGTCGTCCGAAAAAAAGAGGTTACCACGACGTTTTAAGATTACGTTTCACAACTTTACGCGTTACTCTGTCGTTAGACAGACGGAGACGGACGTCCTCCTGTCGATTAATTACGATCCATGACGGATCATGGATCGTACGATCGGAACCCAGTCGGTACCACCGGCTTGCCGCCCCGGGAGTAGTGCCCCGCAAGAATTGAACGGCGCACCTCGACTCGGACAGTACGTTCCCGAACCCACTCGTACCCGGCGGTGTACCGGGGCCACTCGTCTGTCCCGGTCCGAGAATAGGGTCTCTGCGGTGTCGGCTCTGGCGGTCCATAAAACTCACGTGCGATGGCGTCCCTCGGGCAGCGCGCCGGTGTTACGAGAAGGCACGCTGTGAAACGGCCGAGGCCGTCGAAACCCGGGAGCGCTCTCGCGTTTGTTTTGTAGAACCGAGTGTATTGTTTTGACGGGAACGTAAATTCGCGTTGTGAAAAAATTCGAATTGGAAACTACGTGCGACCGTCTGGCGAGCGAGCCGTTCAGGACGGTTCGTTTGACGTCGGATTTGAACGCGTCCTCGAATCAACGACGAGCGAGTGGCGAAGTAAGAGAAGTAATAGGCAATAAGGTACTTGCCTCCGACGGTACGTCGTCGGAATACTCGAGAGGCGGTTCAATCCGTTTCCGGTCGCTCAGCATCCTGTGTATGACGTTAGGCGAGTACAACTGTTCCAACTCGCGTCCGGTCAGCTTTGGTATCACAGCGAATCCGGGTCGGACTCTGCAACGAACGCGTCATGAAGTCATCTTACGAATTGTCGTGTCTCTGAGCGCGTGAACACTGCTCACTGGCGATCATTGGACTTCGGAAAGTGTTCGGGCCAATAGAAATCCCTCTCGTACGTAGTCTTGTACATCGCGATCCCTGCGGCGGCGAACAAAATATAATATATATTTAAAACCGTACCAAACGATTAGAAATCACGCCGTGGTCCGTGTTATTGATTTTATTAATCGTTTTATGTTCGTTTGTTGAACGCGCGCCGCGTGGGTACGGTGATTGTGTTCGGCCATGGTGATCCGGGGTTTTTTTGTTTAATGAAGGGGTACTCAAACTTTTCAAACTCAAAATACGATCGCGTGGATATCAATACGGATCCGATATTTTTTAATGTCGTTTCGATAACTGTCGTTATCGTAGTAGTCAAATGAAGAATAGAGAATATAAAAAGTTCTGAAACGTGTGCGTTACACACAAAAAAGTAGTATATAATTATAGAAATTAATTTGTCTCTGCCAGATATTGTTCGTAATAAATATGAATTCGCTTGAGATGAAGATGAAATTTAAACTTTTTGGGACCGCAAGGAGACGATAGAAATATCGTTCACTGTATCTAACCGTGTTGCTAAAATCGTGATTTTATTTCTATACATTTTATGAAATAAAACGAAAATAATATTGGTCATATAAAAACGAAGGAAGACATTCGTATTTTCGTACTATATATTTGTCGACATCGCGTTACGCACGATTGAAATTAAATCCGCGCCGGTTTTATAGATACGTGTTTATAGTCGAGTGCCGATAACGTCGAAAATATCCCGTGCGTATATTTTGCGATACATTTACGAATTTCTCACACAGATCGATTATCATTATGCTTTTTTTTATTATTATTATTTTTTTTTTACGACGGATTCGAGCGCATGAAAATAAAATACGAAAGTCGCATGCGACCAAAGCCGTTGTTTTCCATCAGCGTAATAAGTTTTCGAAGTAAAATGAAATTTATCGATTTCATCACGGTAATGCGTTTTTATTATTTCTCTTTTTAATAAATACGTTTTATTGTCTCGTGCTCTTCATACGCGAACAACGTAAATCGGGAATCCGTCCTAGAGCGTAGACGTCTGCCGTCGAATATAGTTTTTGGCGAAAAATCGTCGACAGACGCGACAAACGACCATTGGTGCAAAACACCGACCGGACGGATTCGGTTCTTAAACGAAACACGATATTTTCAACGGAAAATCACCGAAACGTCCGAGCCACGTTATTGTTAGCCGACACTTGAGGCCGTTTGAACTGTGCTGTGCGTGTACGCGTTTCGAAACGTTTCGCACGGAACGATGACCGGGAAATCCGCTGAAGCGTTGGCGAAATTACCGTCGGACCGAAAAAAAACGAGACGATTTGTCATGTGACACAGTATCGCCGCCATGAAACGAGACCTTATCAGCCGCCGCACAGTTTTAACGCGGTTTAAAACGACGTGAATCAGTGTTTTTTTTTTTTTAGCACGGCCGTGGGCATTCAAAACGAACACGAACGTTTTCCCTATTTTTTTTTTTTATACGTCTTTGTACGAGAGCCCGCCAGTGTTTCGTGATATGGATCGCGCGCTTTGTAATGTATACATGGCGTTTTGTGCGTTATCGTGAAAACGGACGTTAAAAACCGAACGAATAGGCTAATTGTCCGGACCACTTTAACCGCTTGAAACAGCACAACACGAAAACGAGCCGGATATATTTATCGGGGGAGGAAAAAAAAAACCACGGAGGATGTTTATGAAAACGACTACGGCCGAGACTTAACTTATCGTCCCCGCTCCGCGACACCCGTCGGAACGCGCCGATAACGACCGCGGTAACAATAACGTTCTCGTCAAGTGCGCGCGGAAACGAGTGATTAATATCTCAAGCGCGAGAACGGTTTCGATCGCGACACACAAAATTCGGTGCGGTCGACGACAATCGACGGGAACGAAACGTTTTCGGGACGTGCGTGGTTCACTCACTCGAGTCGTAAACGATTCTTCCGGGGTCCGCGTCGGTCCGTCGGGCCAACGTCCTGCACTCGTATCTGGTAAAAGCGTTCATTTTCGGCGACGACGGCGCGCACACACAGACAGAGACGAGAAAAAAGCAACCTAACCCCCAAAAAAAAAAAACGTAACGCGCGCCGACGGGAATCGATCAATCGTTGTTTTCGACTTGTTGCCATGGGCGGATCGCCGCGACAACGGAACTCGGTTCGGATCGGCTTCGTTGCGACTCGCGGACAGTTTAACGAGTCCCTCTGTTGGCCGGTGACGGATTTTGTGGGACGTGGAGTCCCCCCCGGGTCTTTCGAGTCACGCGTGTCCGACGTCGGCACGTTACCAGTGCACGTGACGTATCCGTTGTGATCACAGTTCGCCGCGAAACACGTTGACTATAATAAACTAACGACACGATCGTATTGAATTGTATTTATTTTAAATGTTCACTTATTTTATGCCAATTATCATGATCACGAAAGCAAGTTCCGTCCGGCAATTGAAACAAGTGAAATTTTGATTTATTGGAACGTAAAGTGCACTATTTTTCTACATAGTTTAGGTGTTCCGTCGTGTTCGTCGAAGTTCTGGCCACCGAGGAATGATTTCACGTGTAAAAGAAAAAATGAAAAATCACTAGGCGCCAGGCTGTAGGGTGCGTGATCAAGCCAGTCGAAATCGATACGAAGTCACACGCATCGCGTTTTCTCCGTAGACTTTCGAAAAAAATTCGACGACTGATTTGGCGACATTTCTAACAACATTCAGCGAAACGGATCGCAGACCGTCACTCAAGCGTGACGAGATTTTCAATTTGTCTATCCGTTTTACGACTAAAGTCTCGAAACGGTTTCATTCAATTTTCCGACAAGTCGACGAAACAATCGCTAATATCCGTAAATACGATAACGGCGATAAAAATAGAAAACGGAACTTACTTTCTGGACGTACTTTTCTAAATTTCGTCCCCGTACATTTTTTCACTAGACACTATATTTGCATGGAATATTGTAATCTGTATTAGAAATGATAATTTCTGTTGTGTAATGTGGTTGAAATTAAAAGGAAGAAGAAAAAATGCGTGTGCGTTACGAGTACGCACGGACGGAGTGAAACTTCTTTCAGAATCTTTCAACCGACAGAACATCAAGTTTGTTATTATTTTCGTTGACGTCATGATTTGACGTATCCCGTAGATATTATGCTGCTTGACGCATTTGTCGAGAAGTTGTCGGAGTTACGTTTATTGACCGGCGTCGTTGTTCGATATTCCCGGCAACGTTCGATCTTTTTCGTACGGAACTTACTAAATGTTCTCCATTCCGTTAGGTAAATAAACATAGGAACTCTATATGCGTTTACCGATAAAATGCCTACCCGGTCACCACTGTTACTTTGAAATCGGTTACTTGGTTTACCGCGTGTGTAGTAAAGTAAATCGAGTAAAGAAAAGCTAAGAACGCGGACGATGAAGGCGGCCGTTATTATATTTCGTTCGCGTTATTCGGCCCGACGCGTGTACGCGTGTTCGTGTGTGAACGGTAAATGACGTGATCGCGGCGCGTGCGGGTGCTCGGATGCTAGACGCGGTAAAATCGGCGGGGAACGTGGTGGTGGGGGGGGGCAGACGGTCGAGCGGATCTGCTCGCACGCTATTGGCCGCGACTGAAATGAGACAACGCGCATGCGCAACTAATATCAAGAAAACTGGTATGGACGGGCCGCGATAATCTTTTCTATTTTTTTTTTTCGTAACCTCTAAAAATACGTTTCACTTCGAAAACAAATCCGGTACTGCTGCTGGCGTTTGCATACACGTCACGTCGATCGTGAAATCCGCGCGGTTCTCGGTCAGTCGACAGTTACCCGCGCGGCTATCGACTTCAGAAGTTAAAATAAAGCCGAACTTTCTTAGTACGAACGGTTAGGTCACGTTAGGTTTTTCCGAACCGAAATCGACGATTTCGTTAACGCGCGTCGACGTCCGACACGCTACGGCACTACGGAAAACCGGAAACAATCGTCCACGGAACGGACCGAAATCTATTGGGAACGTCTTTTGGCACGGCGTGATTTCGTACGTATATTATATGTTTATGTTCCGTACGTTCAGATTCGTCATTATTTTCCGGGAGGATCATTAACAGTAAATGAATACACGCGAATCTCGGGAAATCCTAATTACGGCCGGTTATAAATATAACCCCCGACGAGAAGTCCCGTTCTCCTGTCGTCTCTTCTTTCCACGTAATTCGAATAAATTTTCAGCTTAAAGGTTTAAAAAACGATACGACCGCAGTGAGTTTATCCGCAAACTTAATAACTTTCTTCGCGTTGTAAAAAATAATCGAGAAGCCCACCTTAATTAAACCCGGAGGCCGTATATATATATATATACGTATGTCTGTTTAAAATCGATTGTATACTTTGTGATATTATTTCTCGGTAATTAATAGTCGGAAAAAATAATAATAACAAAAACACGTCCGTTCGAAACGTTTTCGAATAATAATAATAATACGTAGTACGTACGTGTGTCGCTGTTGTACGATCGACGTTTTGTTCGATCAAAAAACGTTTGGATATCGAAATCCGGCGCGCGTTTCGGATCCGTGTCGAATGCCGACGCCTTTGACGATATCGCGTTACTCGGATTTTCCCCCGAAATTATCACCGGGAAATCCGCACGAACGCGTAGCACTCGGTTTTCGGCGTTTCGCGTAAGACGTCATTCGCAGTCGTGTTTTAACGCGATTGTTCGACGAAAACCTGTCCTCCCGTCCGATCACGGATCACGCGGCGGCGGCGGCGGCGACTAAAAAGCGACCCGGGGGAAAAAACGCCAAATTCGTCAGCGACGGTCAGTCGGGGTGGATTTCGTGCGTCCGGCGTCCTGAAAAACGTCTCGTCTTTGTAACTCGACGGATCCCGTATACCGGCCGGAGTCCGTTAGCGAGGGCGTCCGCTTCGATCGTTCGACCGTCGATCCGGGTCGATTCGCTTTTTTGGCGCGTTCGCGACACCGGCGTCTCGTGTTTTCTACGTCGTCTTACGCCGACCGCACTCGGGCACGCGTCCATGCGATGATAACGCGCGTCCGACCGATGATAACGTGATACCGGCCGAAGCGACGCCGCGCGCGTATAAATGCATAATCGATCGGATAGAGCACGACGAGTCCGGCGGACGATACGAAAACCAAACACGAAAAGACAGCAGGCGTCTTCCGGACCGATTTTGTTCGCTTCGGACATCTTTATTTTCCATTCGATCGAATTCCGCGGTGTAATGTCGTTGCTCGTTAGCCGCGACGCGGTCACGTCGCCCATACATTACTGTCGTGCCGCGTCGGAAACGCATTTCGTTCAACACCGAAACCCCGGACGACATAATCAATCTAAAATAACGGTGTTTTTTCGTCCACCCGACGAACGGTTTCGTTATAAACAGTTCAAGTTCAAATACAACACGTCGTCAACGAAACGTGTGTGTGTGTGTGTGTTTTTTTTTTTCGAAAAAGAAAAAACAATTATAAGTATTTATTACCCGAACAGTTTTTTTACGGTGTAAACATAACAACGGACGTACAAATTTAAGAACGACATCCGCCCGTAACGTGTCGCCGACTTGGTATCGACCGAAGTCGTTGTGTGTCTGCGCCGACTTCCATGTTGTCGTACAATATGAAAACGGTGACGTCGATCGTAGCAAAGGAAACGTATGCGAGAGATTAAGTTCGCCAGAGTTTTTAGCGTTCCCCGGAGCGCACTAAACGCACCGGCGAATATTTCGGGAACGCTGTTGAGCGGAAAAAAAAATTCCGAACAACATGCGTACGGTGGAACGTCTATTTAACGAACTTGAAGTTTGTTTGAAAAAAATCCGCTAAATATAAATGTCGTTAAAAAGAAATAATATTTTTTTTTCCACGTGGAAAAACTCGATATGTAGTTTTTGGACTTGTCGTAGAAAAACAACGCGAATTCAATTCGTTATTAAGTAGAAACGTTTTTGAATGAAAATGTCGTGGTTCCATAAAATATCTCGTCGTATAGAGAATTCCGTTAAATAGAAGTCCCGTCGACTATCTTTTTTTCCTTTTTTTTTTTCCACATATGTGCGTGGAAGTAATTTACGGGAACGCGTATATATTCATGCGTGTTTGTTATAATGGCTTGGCGTGCGTGTTTTTTTTTCGTCTTTAATCAGTTAATGGCGGCAGCTCTGCCACCGTCACATTATAAATGCGTTTTGTTTCGGTTTTTTGTTTTTTCCCGTAACCAGAGATAACGCGTGGTTCTGTTACGGTTCAAAAAAAACAACGCGGCGCTAATAAAACGTTTCGATAAATTTAAACGTAATCGCGCCCCCTGACCGGGCGATGTTTAAGACGAATAGATACGACGGGTAGAGAAAAAATAGAAAAAATATTCAACTAAATAGAGAACGGCTAAAAAGACGGTCACGTCGTTGGGACCGTACCAATAAGAACAGTCGGACAACCGACTCGGACAACGCAATTCGAATGGACGACGAAATGCCTGTCCCGTGTAAGTACGACGACCGCGGTCCACGACGACTACGCCGTCAGGTTCGGGCCCGCGGACAAACATTCGGATAGCGACCGTCCGTTTCGAGAATGAATAGTCCGCACAATTAAAAGCCCCGCGGGAGACGACTCGGTGGTCTCCGGGCTGCGGTATCGTAATACGCGTACGAATTGTGTACGTTTAGAAAACAACGCGTCGATATGTTTCTTTTTTATATCGAACAATAATCGGTCGGGATTTCTCGCGACTGGCCGTCGTAAACACATACACGTTCATTGAAAAAAAAAGCGACGTTTCTTCATTTCGTTTTCTTTTCGCGTACGGTTCGAGTTGTTTGCGAGCTATAACGCGCAATGAAAACCGATTGTTCGAAACACCGAAAAATGAGCGTAGACGTGAAATAGACGAACATCTCGTACGTTTTCTATGTATCGGGGGGAGTTTTTTTATATCGGTGTCAAACGAGCAAACGCGTTTGACAGTTCGTAAAATACGTTATTCCCGGTCGACCATAAGGACGACGGCGAGTCATAAAAAATATACGTTCCGATTGTGGTCGCGCGACAAAAATCCAACATTTAAAAACGTAATGACGACGAGGTTTTCGCGTGTGTCGGTCGGCGTGTTCTCGTTGTATCGAACCGTTTGGTATTTTTTTTTCATCCGTATTCCCTGAGACCGTGGCAAGACGAATCGTTATTTTTATCGGAAAACAACACTTTTCGGATACGACGAAATAATATTTCCCGGTCGTCGGAAATGATTTCGCGTGCGCGGAAAACGTATGAAAGACGACTTTGTTGCTGCCAGGGCTCGGATTTTATAGCATTTGCTAATTATCACAGGGTACGGATAAACATAGCAGAGCGAAATTTGTTCTCGTATACCAGGGACTCCAAATACGAAATTCTATATTGATAGTTTTCGCATAATTGAAGTATTTTTCAAGTTTGGTGTTATTTTTTTTTTGTCAATGTGCATAGTTTGATGATTTGTTTTGTATTTTTCATAGATCTCGCTTACACTGAATGAAAAATAGTTAAAAAAATTTAGGTGCCAGAGCTATTTCGCATAAATAAGAATTTTAATAGCTGTTTATATTATATTTTTTTAAAATCATTATTTAATAAGCAACGAACAAACCGGCCAGGAGTCATCAAGCGTTGACTAAATGAACAATTTTATCGCGCGCATAATTCTAATTGTTGCACGGTATGCGCTTCGGATACTTCAATCTATTTGATCGATTTTGTACGCGCCACTGACAAGAACGCGCCCGGATGGCGGATATTGTTTCTTAACTGGTACTTATTGCTTCGGGATATTTCATATTTCAATCGACGATTAGACCGATTAAGAGAGGTTAATTAACGTTGCACTACGCAACGATTTTATTTTAGCGTTCCCGTCGTGATTTAGATGTGTGTGACGAAAATCTTCTTGTTGACAGAAAACCGGCCTGTCGTTCTAAACACCTAAAAATACCTGCTTGACTGCTCGACATTATTATATGACATTGTTATTACTCAAAGGGGGATTCACCCCACCATTGGTTTTTGAAAATATATTGTTTTTACGTACTTAACTCTATTCTAGATCACATATCTGACATCAGGCAATTTCCAAAACATAATTTGTTTTTTTCTTATCAGTCCTGTATTATTTGATAATAGTTTTAATCACAAACGATACCATGATAATAGCCTAACCGTTACATACCCAATGTTATTCGATGATATTCCTGTTGAAATCAGGATTCCGGTACTTAATCGTTTGACTATAATTATCAATTTTATATCGTGTCGGAGGTTCAATTACGAGAAAGCTTTGTGGATTCTTCATCCGGCTTCTAAAAGACGCATCCGACTTGTCCCACGATAACAGGACGTATAATAATAAAAAAAAAATCATTTCAATCCCTCCTCCCCCCTCCCATAACAATTCGAAATCCCCGAGGGCGCGTCTGCACGCGTACGAGTACGTCGAAACGGACGACCGCGCGGCGCGTTTCTCTAGTCGTCGCGGATAATTGGATTTTCAACGTCGGCATTCTTGTCGCGGTCGTCGGACGACCTAAAAACGATGAGATCGCGCGATCGCACAAAAAAGCGGCGAGAAAAACACGATTTATCGCGCGATCCGTTCGAAACGTTTGTACGTTTCTTGTTTCGTCGGCGGTACCCCCGGAGAAAATGATGGACGGCCCGACTGGTCTTGACGTTCGACGGTGTTTGTACGCAGTGGCGTTATCCAGGGAGCGGGTTTGGGGGGGGTCGTAACCTACGACTCCTCCACTCGAAAATTGTCGCCAAATAATCATATTACATTCGAATGTGTACAAATGAAACGAAATCAATTTGTTAATGATTTACGAGTAATAACTGAATCAGTACGTGTCGTCGACACCGTTATGATTAGCGAATAAAATCATTTTCAGATGATAAAAATGTGTGTGTCACGTTACCCGTTTAGATTGAATTTACAATCGGTCGGTGCGGCGCGCTCGACGATAACCATTACGCGTCGAAAATACAACTCCTAATATCCAAATGTATTTTTCTCATAACGGTATTGTCCGTGTCGAAATGTCAATGCTGTCGGTCTGTAGTGATTACACCGTACGCAGCACAACAATTTGATTTGTTATATTTTGCTAAACGCTTCCTACTTAAAAAAATTCTTGATACGCCACCGTTTGTACGATATCGACGGGCTTCGATCCCATTGTCTGACGTCCAACGATTTTGCAAATAGTTTAAGATTAAATAATCCAAAAAAAAAACCACAATAATCGAACACGCGCAATCGTTATAATATAAAAAGAATCGTTTAAATATCGAAAAAGACTCGCAGACTCGCGAGTTTTTTTCCCAGCCGTCGCAATCGATCGACACACAGTTAAGAAAACGTATAAAGCGCAACTCGCTGGCGATTTGTTATTTTTTTAAAAATAACAAATATATCAAAAACGATGCGATGTGGAATATCTGTGATTTACGTTGTCCACGCGAACGGTCATAAAAACCAAAACGATATGCGCGCGAAAAATCGATGTCCCTCGTCGTTACGGTTTTTATTTCTTTTTCGTCATATTATGTTTGTACGAATCGCTCACTAGAAGGTCGTTCCGGTACAACCGCTGCAGTCATGACAATTATTTCTGACCCTTTGGAAACGTTCAACGCGTGTTCATGGCGCGCTGGAGTTTACGCGAAATTTAAGACGCATCTCCGTACGTGTAGTGTACGTTTTAGACGACGTCTCGTTATAAATATTGAAACGACAAGTGTCCTGGGAGCGTCGCGGCAGAGTACTGTTATTGGTCGCGTGCGCGGTCACATTTCTCGTATTCTACGATACCGTCCCGTGCGAAAACGACACCGAAAACTATCTGACGTCAGTAAATATCGTGGTGCTCTTCGGCTGTTCGCGCCGGGAAATTTTCGTATTAAAAAAAAAGTTTTCCAAATAAGGATACAGCCGAACGAATGTTCTCGAAATCGGCGCGCGTTTAATGTCCGGCGACCGTAATATTTCGAATGTATTTCGAATTCGAACGTTTATTGCAATATCGCGGAAAACTTGGCGGAAACAAACGGAAAATAAATATGAATAAAACGTCAGGGTAAAATATGTTGACCGAAACCGACATCAACGTGAGCTTTATATGTAAATAAATGTTTCGCAAAAGTTTCATCAAATAAATTGTGTCACATCGACCGGCGGGCGGGTTTTTGCACATATATAATAATAATATTGATGAAACGCCGAAGAAAAAAAAAAAAGCATAATAACTTTATTTATTCATTCGGCGTACGGTACGTTGAGCAGCACGTTGATTAATGCACCGAATCGAATAATTCTGACATAAAAACGCAAAACATAAACATCTAGATATATTGCATAGATCATAAAAATTTGTTGTGAACGGGTAAAATAAACGAAAACGAATACCTTAAATAGAAAACAGGTCACGATGTACGTCAACGGGATTAGCGAAATTCCGGTGACTAGGGTGTGTAGTTTAAAGGTGAATGTTCTAGGTTCCTCGTCCGAATCACCGCTCCGTGATATCTTGCGTGTGCGCCATTGAACGCGTATAGATGAAGTTGGTGACGATTGCGGGGGGCATTGTTCGAGATTGATACGCGCGATCACGGACTGCATCGGACGTTCTCAGTCCCCCCATCCCCTATTCGTGCATCACGTGGTCACATCTTCCGTGGCCTGTTCGTAAACGGTAGGGTGTCGCCCGTGTTCTTCTATTTAAATGAAATCCTGGCTGTTTGATTGATGGATTTGTTACTAGATTACGTTCGTCCGGATTTGCCGAAGTCCAGTCTCTCTGCACCGTTCGTGGTATTTATGTCCAAGTTTTCCTCTGGACCAAATCCATTGCTGTCATCCGTGTTGGTTTCCGTGATTTTCGGTCGTCGTCTATCACTGGTCATTTTTAGTCGTCGATCATGTAATATTACGTACACATTCGTTTTTTTTTCTTGGTTTCTGATTCGCCTATTTACGCGGGTGAGACGAAATCTATACGGATCTCCTATGTCCGTCGAGTCCGGAGGAAATGAGAGTCGGATACCTACTTGTAGAACGATACTTGTCAATGAATGTACGCGTTTTGAAAAAAACTTCGGTAATTCTTCGTCGCGTTGTTAATAACGCCGATCGTCTCCGACAACGCTGCTTTATCCGCAAAAAATAGGACGTTACAGTTGCCGGCCAGACGAACAGATACATTTGCTGTAATCCTCACTGTACTACGAGTATAGTGTTCGTTTGCGCTTTTTCATTTTTTTTTTAATTCGATTGTTTAATTCGATCGCGACGAACCTAATTTTCACTTACGAAAATAATAAAGCGGTTCGATAAATATTTCGTCAAAAACGCTTTATTTGACAAAATCAAAAACTAATACGTTCTAGACGATAAAAAATATATTTAGGAAAACCGATAAAACAAGAAAAAAATAATAATAATAAAAACTACAATTTGTACACATTGGTATGTGTATTTGTTTCGATTCAGTTTTGATAAAATATTTCGAAATTTCTAACCCATTGTGTCGCGCGGCATGTATTTTCCACTAGTTGGACAATAAGAAAGTTTTTGTTGGCAACGGGTTCCCGGGGGTCGTCCGTCTCTAAGCCGCATAATCCAGCAGCGTTCCATTGACATCCTCGAGAGAACTTTCAGAGCATTCCTATTACCGTTTTCCCCGTCGTCCGAAATAGGAAAATAAATAATAATAACGGAACCGTCGGTATAACAAAACGAACGCGCGTTCCCTTACGAACGGCCCGTTTATTGGCTTCGTTTCGCATGGTTTTCTTTTTCTTTTGACATTTTTTCACGGTGAAAACATACGCTTTTATTGATCGCGGAGCTCACAATACGTTTAGAATATTTTTATGAGCCGAAATCTCGTCCTGTTGTGTGCGCTCACACTGTACTTTGTGAAGTATCCGATACTCTCCAACGCAACTATGTACACCGTCGAGCGACATAATCGTTTAGTCGTTTCAAATACCGTTGTCATTTTCGGTTTGTTGAGTACGCATTTCATATCGTAATCGATAATATATATATATAAATCAATAATCCGAACACAGGCTAATCCGAAAGACGCGGTAATCCGAACGGAGTTGAAAATTATCACGCCACTATATTTCCCCGTGCATCCTTCAAAAATATCTGATCAGAAGCTATGTAAGCGTTGAACACGGCCGTACAACGGGCTGAAGATAACGTTGAACTAACACTGCGAAGAAATAATGTTGCTGACACGTTCGCGGGACAAAGCATTTGATCAGTATAACCAGTGTTCAAAAAAAAAAAAAAATCTAAATATTTTAAACGAGTGTGTAATTTAATATAGTAATAATAATTTGAATAACCGTATTCATCGTATGCGTTGTAATAATTTATATTAACATTTTTAATCATAATAATGAATTTAAAGATTAATTTGTAAATTTAAATTGCGAGAAAATTGGTTTTAATAAAGTCGTGGATAATCCGGACGACCCCTTTTCACAATCCCGTCCGGATTAACCGTAACCCTACTGTACGTACTCGTATATACGGATTTGAACATAACGTTTGTAGAAAAAGAAGATTGATTTTTCGTTCATATTTATTCTATTTCGTCATAAATCTCAAACGGTTTTTCTCTGTGACGTTCGCAAAAGATAATAGGAATACCGCACGACGACAAGTCAAAAATGAATCCATACACGCAATTTCCGATGGGTTGACTACAAAATGTTACAAAGCGCTCCGCGACACATACACATACAATATCCTTAAGAGTGTTTACAACGGATGAAAAGTCATACGTATCATCTTTGAACTAATAGTTTTCTTGCTTCACTCGGCGTCACCCAAGACGGGAGCGGAGATGAAATTCCAAAGTATTCTTGTCGCGCGTCAGTGCGTTTTACGAATTTATATTCGTTTTAAGTATATAAATATTTTTTTACGTCCTACAAAAATCGAGTGTTCGGCGGTTAATTTTTCGCCACGAGTATAGCAATTAGGGTTCTGTAGCTTTTTTTTATTTTTAATACGAAGTTGTACGAAACTTTCGTTTTGAATTTAATCACTATTTTTTTTTTTTTTTTTACTTATTTCTGTCTTTATTGTAACAATACTGTTATACGATTCGTCACTAATAAATGCGAAATATCAAAGCCAATTTTTCCGTACTCATTTTTACAATGTTTCAAATCTAATAATAATGATAATGATAATATATATATACAATTTTCGAATAAATTATTCGTTGAACGTTTCATCTTTTGCGTCGCATTTTTAATGCGTTTTATTTTTTTTATCAAATTGAATCCACAACGTTAATTACAATAACGAGAACGAGAGTAACTGCCGCGGCGGATACTTCAACGGACAACGATGTACGTTTCAACCACCGATATACATATATAAATCATCGTTGTCGCGTAAACGACATTATCGTAAATTATACGGCCGGCCCAGACCGTATATTAGTCCGACCGAAATCGTCAATATTCGCCGGCCACGTTATCTCGCGCAGCGAACTGTACTGCGCGTTGAGGTCGTCTCGCACATGTCCGATCGGATTTTTAATCGCGCCGAACGGTTTCCTGGGGCGGGGGGCGGGGGACTTTGTCGACATAAGAGCAGGACCGGATTTTTTTCTTTTTTTTTTTTAAGAGAGAGAATCCAGTGCCTCCGCAAAACGCATTACAACGACAATTATCGTTTTCAATACGGATTAAAATCAAAATATACGAATGTACGGTGACGAAATCTAGAAGAGCGCCGATATAACATCAATGTGATTTCGATGGTCTATAATACAAGGGAATTTAAATTATAAAATGTTTCGTTGCGTTCCGATATCCAAACGATTAACACACACGGTGGTCGATGTTTTGATTGAACGTGTTTTCAACGTACTTATTGTGTGAGTATACGTAACAATACACATACGGGGGTACTCCGAAGTTGATTTCGCCCTCCGGTTTGAATTTAATTCGGCGCCTCATCTCTCTGCCCGACGACAACAATCGGCCTATCTTTTTTCCCGCGACGAAAGCGATTATACGTTTCTATGTATGCGACCGCCAGCGGTCGTGTCGCGAACGTCGTGCGAGTCTTGAGGCCGGAACGAGCAGGCAAACGGCCGTCAAACGTTCCGATCGAACGTTCACGTGCACGTCGCACACAAAGCGGTAACGAATTCCACCCCGTTCGACGACGACGACGAAAGCCTTAACGTACGTACACACGCGTTTCGCGTCTTACGGACGGGATGGCGCGCGTTATTCGTTCCGCGTCGTCGGACAAAACTAATTGCACGTTTTCGAAACGAGACGAGATCGCCCGCGGCGGCAACGGCAACGGACGTTACCGCGCGCGACCTGATACCGTATTGTGTCATGCGACCGCGTATTCCATATATGTGTATGTATGTATATTTGTCTGCACGTGCTTACACGGAGGAGGTCTTTCTTTCATTCTTATTGTTTTGTTTTCCGTTTCTCGCGTTCGGCTCGTCAAAACACGGTGTCCAAGACCATTGTCCAGCGTCGCCGTAGCTCTCGTACTCCCCCCTGGACGCATGTCTCCGCCAAGGCTTTTTCAAGCGTGTTCCGTGACGAGGGCCCTGCGGCGGACCGTCGGCCCGAAGAGTTCCAGCAGCGTCGCGATGACCGGACCGTCGAAGGCGATCGTACGTCGGCACGGTACCACGGTTGTTAGACGTACGCGTTGTCTTGCGGTCGGTCTCGATCGGTCAGCCGGTGTCGAAAACAGTGACTCCCGTTTGACGGTCGTGGTTGCGATTCCCCCCCCCCCCCACCGATTGTTCGATTGTAAACGATGATTTTGACACGGATCGAAAATCCGAACGAACGCGAAATCGCGAGTTGTTTCAGTTAAATCCGAAGAGAGAGAGAGAGAGAGAGAGAGTGAGTGAGAGGTTTTTTGCTCGTATTAGAGGTTTTGTACGATTACGTCGAACCGAGAGTGTATCGCGGATTCCGTGGAAATTTTTTACGCGGAGTATAACTATTTTTTTTCGCGTTGGCGCTGCTGTTGTTTTTTTATGGATTCTCGTGCACGCGGCTCGTTATAGAGGTCGCGCCCGTACGCGCGAATTTACATTTTATTACCGTGACGGTCGCGACGGCGATAACTCGCGGACAACGTGCGGATGATCGCGAGGAGTAGCCTGTACACCGTTCAACGAGATACCTATTTATTTTCTGTTTTCTGTTTTTTTTTACGACCAAATTTATACAGTTGTCCGGCGACAGTAACGGAAACGTAAAAGAACAACGTAAATCTCATACGATATCGTGTCCGTAAAGAAAAAAAAAAAAACTCCTTTTCCGTATAACATATAATACGGTCAGCTCGAAATGCCAACACTCCCTACATCGGGGATCTTGGAATACTATTGCCGGAGACGAGCAAACGTACTTACTCGCGATAAGTCGTAGGAAACCGAACAACGTAGACCGATTTTATTTAAGCGTATAACGTTAAACATAAAAAAAATATAGCGCTACAAGACATTTCATTGATCACCAATTAGAATGTTTGTCGCCTTCAATGTGTTCTCCCTACAACACTCCATTCGGATTTCCGCTAGAAATCCGCTCCGGTCGGCTCGTTGAGAACGTCGGTAGTTTTTGCTCGCACCTTTTCCGCACTGTCAAATCTCGTCACCTTGAGCTCCAATTCGACATTAGAAAATACAAAAAAAGTCTATAGTCTATATATAGATAAATATGTTGAAAATATAGTTGACGACAATAGATCTACGCGTCGATTACGGTGTAATCGTTGAACAAACGATTGAAAATATTTTTTTTTTTTTTTTACTAAAAAAATTAAAACAGATTTTCATTTCGCCGTGTTATGATTGTTGAGGAGACGTCGTCTAAAAGTCTCCCCTGACGCGCCGGGCCCTGGCCACCGTGCCGTTACGCGTTCGGTACGTATTTCGGTACGAAACACGTCTCACGGTGTTTAGGTGACGGGGGACACACGAATTTTCTCAACGCGTGTCTTACGGGTTTTAACGTCGCGTTTAGATTGTTTGCGTAGGTCCCTACGTTAGGGATTGCGATATCGATCCGTCGCAATACGTTTCGGCGAATGTTTGTCACGCGAAAAAGAGTAAAAACACGAAAACGGCCAACATCGTGTCCGTCGCTCGGACGAATCGCGCAGAGAAACTACGTCGTAAGACGGTATTGATTTTCGTCGGCCGCAGTCGAACGTTTTCAACGAGTACGTCGTCATATGAATCCTATGCGCACCCACTACTACACGTCGTTGTCCATTCGTAACACTATTTCACGAGGACAGTACACAAAAAGGCATAACGTTTATGCGCCGCACGGATTTTCGTTACATTCCATCGATCCGTCTTTATTTACTGAAACGTAAATACTTTGACCCGACTAAACAACAGGAAAGTACGCAGTAGATTTCGATCTAACAATTTTGAGAGTGGGTGGGGGTGGGGGGGAAGAGGGAAAGCTCCCTCTGTACAAACTTTCGGACGTTATTACTATAACTGCGCGTCGGGTTTTAAATATTATTCGCGAACGTTCGTTCTCGGTCGATACTTCCCCGCGAGTAATTTTGTTTCGCGACACGTACGTATTCGTCGATCGATCGCAGTCGCGTAGAGACGACGGGAAATTGCATACCGATAGGCTTCAACGCGTGTCAGCATCGATTTCGCATAAATAATAACGCGCGACGCCATATCCAGGAAGACTCGCTAGCGGCCCTGGCAAACTTAGAAAAAAAAGCGCCTTTTTATCGATCAAACAATTGATGTTCCGTGTAACGTAAATACAAGAAATAACTTAAATATTTCCCCTCCCCCTCCCCACTAATAAATTGTAAAGTTTAAATAACATTTTTCTTTTTTTATAAAAAAATGATAATTGTTTGATTAAAGTAAATTACGGTTATACAGAACTTCAACAAACAAAACCATCATTATCTTTGTAATTCGGTATTGCTCAGTAGTTTTAATTATATTAAAACTATGTAAAAATACCACATTATCGTTATTTTTATTATTAATTATTATAATGCGTTGTACTAGCTAGTGTCATAATGTATTCGGTATATAACTCCACTAAACTGAACTTAATCGATATTCCAACTTCTTTGGATACAGATTTCCATTACCTGTCTTTATGATTTTTTAATCACAATGTGAACTATACGAATCACAATTTAGTCTTGCCCGCGGTACGTTGCGTTGGCAAAATAAAATCTGCTTTAAATCGACCGGTGTAATAACGGTGCGTTTTATCGGATCGCACGTTTTACAGACCAGTTGAGACACGTCCGAACTTTGTCACAGTTTGTTTAATTTGCGTGCACGCATCGTCCGCAATGAAAACGCAACGCACGGATTCAGTTAGGATATAGGGTTAAACGTTGATAGCAACAATTAACGGAACAATTTGGAATTCCATTGTGCAAATTTTCATCATTTTATCGTTAAATTCACACGTAGCGTGTACGATTATACAAAATCGTACACATTTCAACAAGTATAATGGAAAAATTTCGTTTTGAAGGTAGAATAAAAATACCACTTTTGAAGCACGATTTTGCGCCACTGGCGTAGGCACAGTGGTCGTATACGTTTAAACCAGTGATTCCCAACCTAGGGGGTCGAATTAGGTTCGTGGAGGTTTTAAGCATGTTTCACATCTGATTTTATTTTATTTCATGTTTTATAATTCAGTGACAAAAACAAAACAAAAAAAAATCGCCTATCATAAAAAGTTGGTATAAATGACGTAATATCTATTTTTGTTCATATCGTTCCCGGAACGTAACGACGACCAGTCCTTATCGCTGTAGACATTAATTCATAAAGCAAACGATTAAATATTAACGTATCATCACAAGAAATCGCCTTGACCTAACCTCAAAACGATTTGCAGTGTGCACTCTCAATCGATATTTATTCCAATATCGAAGGACTTGTGGAAAAAGCATCAAGGAAATCGTTAAAATATATTATTCTGTGTTTTTACAGTAAATTAATTTGTATAATATTGTAGCAGGTCTGTTAAGACAAGCAAATTGAAAACAATAATTACGATTTCAATTATTACGATTTTTATCATTACTAGGACTTGGATCCATATGCATTTATACAATCAAAATACGTGTGTGCTAAAAAACTCAAAGTGTGTAATACACTAACATGATTTATTTGCTAGATGTTTGGCGTTATAAATATATTCGACAACTATAAAAAGTATAAACATAATATCGCTTCCGACAACGAACAAAATCAGACTGAACGACTGTATATGAGTATAGTGTGTGGTTTTCGGCTCGTCGCATGTCACCTTTTTCGGATATCGATAATAGAAATGAATTAACACTTCGATAAGACGTGTTGTATTCCGGCCGATAAAATTTTATCATGCAAAAAAATAATATATGTATCTAAATATAGATCCTGACACGTACGGCGGTTTCGTGAAGTTTCGAGACGTCCGGCAAACGACGCTGGCGTAAAAATTGTATTCCCGTTTTACCACTTGCCGGTATCTTTATCTGTGTGGGACGGACTTGCGGCCGAGAAACGGGAAGAACGGTCGTAGAGCGTGACGGTAGTAGACGGCCGAGAAATATTAATCCGAAAACTTTTTCGTCTTCCTCGCTTAACGAACGCTTATTATTTTCCATTTAACCGGCTAAGCCAATTTTATCTGACGGTGCTCTTCCGCGTCCCGTATACATGTACACTATACGAGACTCCGTTTTGTACACGCGTTTATATAAATTATATTTTATTAACTAAAACTCAATTATGCGTTTTTATCTCTCGCGTCTCGTGATAATTAATGTGCTCTTAGCGTTTTTAGTTTTCGTTTCTTCTCGGCAACGTTTGCGCACGCCAACTCGCCGACACGTCGTTTGCGTTCACGGCGTAATCGAATGAAACAATTAAATCGTTATCGGTACGCGAATATTACGATAATCGAAATACGGAGCAGACGAGCGCGTTCAGCGTACGCGATAACGTCGCAAACTTATCAAGCCCGTTAAACGCGCTATCGTTTTTGTATTATTTCCTCGTTCTGTTTCATCGTCGCGGTTTCATCACGGTCAAATGAAAAAAATAATTCTCGACGAGCAAGGAAAACTCGATTCCAACCAGTAACCGTATTAACATGACAAACGTAGAAAAATAATAACCGTTACACTGTGCATGGTGAAAATCGTTCGCACGAAGAAAAACGTTTTGTTTTCTTATAACGATATATGTATATATACATATTAAATAAAATAACGAAGACTCCGACTGAGAAATATTGTGGAATTCAAATTAAAAAAAACAAAAAAATACGGAGAAAAAACAACGCGGATCCGAGGATATACCGGATCGTTTCAAAATCTACGACGGACGTTAAGACAATGATAATTGATTTTTATGTCGCGCGTAACGCTTTGTCAATATAATGTCTTGTGACCGTCCCGAAACCGCAAAGCGAGTATCTCCCGAAATCCCGAGCTAAGACGGCGATCGAACGGGATGAGAACCTCGGACGTCGGAACAGGCGGATTCGTCAGGACCGACCGCCTCGTCTCGGTACACGTGCCGTTCAACCAGATCGCATCGGTTGTCGCGACCGAACCGGACGATTATTTTCTGTTAAACGCCGGAGTTAGGTTAGGTTAGGTTACCTAACCAAACGCACTCCTCCCGTGTCCGGTACGTTTGGCCCGCGATCGACCTCGGACCGGAGAACACGTAACGCTGTCGTCGTCATGTGTTCGCTTGACCATTCGCTACAGTTCTTCGATCTCGAAGTGTTAAAATCACTTTAAAAGTGCTCTTCGATAAATCGAGATCGCGTTTCAAATCAGGTCGTCGTCGGGCCACTGGGGTATCGGCGGACGTAGAACGTAGAACGCCGGCGACGTGTGAAACGTATCCGGATATTCGAATGAGAAAAGCGAGAAAAACAATTTGCCCACCCGTGTGTACACAGGCAGTAATGTGTTGTCCGAAACAATATCGTTCGTACACCACTTACAGACCAAATAGCGCGGTTAGCCGAGTTCGTTTGACGCATATTATCGTTTATAAAATTACGGGGGAAGGGGGGGGTCTGTTTCAATTACGTCTGTTACGTTTTGAACAACGCGCGGTTATTGAATGTTCGTCTCGCGGTAACGTGTCTCCGCCGAATTTAACGGATTACGCAATTTTACGATTGGCCCGAGAGGTACGCGAACATTAACAGAATCAACGCAAACCGTATTCGTGTAAACGATAAACCGTTATTTTTGCAACGTGACAATGCAAGACCGCACAACTAGTAATATTGGCGGGAACCGAAGACATTTGAACCCGTCGAACATCCACCGTACAGTCCACGTTTAGTAGCCCCCCATTCAGATTGAAGTGTCGTCTCGAAGGACATCGTTTTCAAAATGACGACGAAGTGTGTGACGGAGTGAGGAAATGCTATCGAGAACAACCCCAAACAATTGTTCGTCGACGGCTTCGAAATGCTTACTTCACGCCGGCGCGTAAACGTGTAGAAAATAAGGGCAATTATATTTTTCGTTCCGTGAATGTATCTACATTTTTTTATAAAGATCAATACAAGTAGAGGCATTACTTTCGGAACGCCCCTCGTATTTAGTCATCGAACAAAATAAATTCCGAGGAAAATATTTTTATATTTTTATTTTTCAAACGCGCGTCGTTATTTTCTTGTTTGACATCATATTTGAAAAAAAAAAAACTATAACACGACCTCACGCATGTATACAGTACAGCCACTTTTATAACAATAATTCGCCGTTGTATTCGATATTTTCTCGGACAATTAGTTATGATCATTTGATGATATTCCGACACTACAAACTACAATGAAATATAACGTACGAATTCGTATTTATCAGAAGCCACGCATAAACGCACAACGAAACAATACACGACGATCTTAAAAAAGTATTTTTAAACCAAAAATCGACTCAAACTCTAAAAAAAAAAATTCTGCTCGGAATATTGCAAAATCTACCCGGTACCAAAACCGTTTAAAAAACTTTATCCTGCAAAAACGACGGATATTAAGAAAATAAAGGCTTCATAATATTTCGAGTTTTAATCGTATTAAAAGGTATATCTTGGAATAAAATATCAAAAATGAAGTTCGTTTACTTGTTTTTAGGATTTTAATGGACGGCGGAAAAATTTATATTCTCTTTATATATACATATTTCATTTTCTCGTGTTGTTATTATTAATCTTTAAATTTACAACAATTTATTTTTATTAAAAACATAACGGGACTGTAATATTATTTTTCAGCCATAAATATATATATATATGTTTATCTCGTTTGAAACCCTACAGGAACCAAGGATTTTCGGAGGATAAAAGCAACGGCGTATATCGTTAGAGAAATATCGATAATTAAAATCCCGTGTCTGAATCGACTTTTTTTTTTTTTTATAGATTGATTTTTTACGATAACGCGTAATACGATAAAATGAAGAGACCACGTATATCCGCTATACGTACAACCGGGGGACGCGCGTATTGTGTGTAGAAATATATTCTAGAAAACAACACAAAGGGCGAAATCCAATTATATACGAAGAAAAGGTATTGTATAAAATGATATTGTAAGATAAAATACTAGAACGGACATTTATATTCCGGTTTTTTCCGTACATTTTTAACACTAAGACGAGACCGTTTTTTTGTTTTTTGGGGGTTTTTTTTTAAGTAAATATCTATAATAAAGTTTAGACGAGACCGAATGTATAAAAAAAAAAAAAAATTCTACGTATATATATATATGTATAAATATTTCGCTTGTGTCTCTAAACGAATAATATCTGGCGTTTTGTTTTTATTTTCATATTAAATAGATATTATTATAACCATTAAACAATACTATATAGTATTTTATGCATTTTGTTTTTCGAGAATAAATTATAACAATTGTAGTTCATTAATTCATTTTTATTATTATTATTATTATTTTAATACGCGGCCGATATAAAAAAGTGGTTTTGTTATTAAATTCGAGAATAATTTAAACGAAATATTAATTATTCCCATTGTAGATGTTATCATTCGTTAATTAATTTTAGCTCTCGCTGTTTAGTCGGAAAAAATATTTGTTATCAACACATTATTCTACAGCTCGGTAATCCGTCGACTGTTAGTATAGTGATTTAAAAACGATTTGCAGGATCCAGTCAGAATCAATCGCACCACACCAGTCCAACGTTGTAACGCGGACCGATCACTCGACTCTACCTCAACCGAATTAACGTTTTTCAAAACATCTACAGTGCAGAAATCGAGACGCGAACGCGCGTCCCTCCGTTCCCTTTGATCGCAATATCAACGGGGACCATTATAAAACGTTTCCGTTCCGTTTTCTCCGGTTTTTCTTCCCCCTCCTAACCCGCGCCGCCCTCGAAAGGATGTCTTCTTCTCGTTCGGAAACGGGGATTCGTTCGGGACGGATAATTGTATTCAAAGTGTACATTACGGGCGCGGTGGCCGTGCGCGGGGCAAATGGGGTTCGAAATAAGAATAAACGTCCAATTATTATTCATGGCTCGGGCTTAGAGGAAATCCTTATTCGGTACGAGTGTATATACGACGGGAAATTTTCATTTCTACATATATTTTTTATACATATATATATTATTTTTTTGCGCGCGCACGCTCCCGTTCGCCGCTATGTTTATATAACGTTGTCCCGAGCAACTCGTCTCCGTTCACAGAGGGTGCTTGGGCACGGTCGTGTGAAAACGCGTCTGGACGGAATTCACGATTCGTCCTCGCCGCCGAAACGAAACGCATCGACCACTGTGCCTACCGAAAACGGGCCCGGACGACGTCGACGAAACGGGATCGAGCCAAACCGTTTTCCGGGCGCGACGTAGCTCGGTTTACGGGGCTGAACAATCGCGTTTGCGTATGGTCGTCAGAAAAAGAGCAAGGAGCTCTTCTGGCGCCCGAGGCGATTCGAATATACATGCACCCCCCAACCGCAAATTTTTTCTCACCCTTTTTGAAAATGTTTAACCGTTATTAGATTGCGTTTTTCGGACAAAGAAATCAAACGATATTGAGCGAACGAGCGTCGTAGAAAAAACAGACAACATTTTCACCATCGTAATTGTCATTTTCTCGATTCGACTGCCGAAAATTCATCAATAACACTGTCAAAATTAATTAGCAACTTCATTTTCTTTAAGCGTAATCTGAAAATAAGGTCGGCTAATATTTTTAGCATAAAAAATGTCTCAACGTTTACCGATGGCGCCTGAGGAGGCGATTGTCGTATCGTAGCATTTGTTTTGTTGTTATTCGATAACAAACGATACACACACATATATATATATATATAAACCATTTGTCCGTTCGCTCTATTGTACAATGTCGATTTTCCACGATGTTATATCATCGTGCCAGTGTTTGTGATTTGACGTCGATTCGTGTTAACAGTCTGTAAAAACGATAAACCCAATTATAAACCCCCCCCCCCCGTTATCGCTTTAACTTTTATATTATGGGCACTCGAGAATTCTACAACAAACTACCCGATCCGAGACCGACATCGATTCCGACGTAAGGATAAATCCGAATTTCAATTATTATCGTCGGACCGCGTATCGAAATTAAACCAAATCCGACAAAACATCCGGAAAACACTTCGGTGTAACACGTTTAATTACGGCGCACATCGACATAATGTATTTGAACTTCGCCAAAGCCCTGGCGGACACGCCGGCAAAGTCGTCGTCGATTTCGTGCAGTTCGCGGTGTAAGCACGCCCGTGCTGTTGTTATACAATAATAAATCGACGTGAGATAGCGGTAATTAACCGTACCGATTAGAAGGGACGTTATTAACCGCCGGGTTTCAAGAACGTTATCAAAACTGCGGTCGGGCACCTGTCCACTTTGTGCGCGTCTCACTTTGTAAAACCGCTCGGAAATATGTATCGGATTTGGGAAATCGACGTGAAATCCGCACGGAAAAAATTAACGTAAGCAATTATCATAAAAACATCTGAAAAAGTCGACGCGAGTATAGGTACACACACGTAACGAATACGAGATTAATGGGAGGCGAACACTCGCTCGTATGTTTTCCGCGATCAAATAAATCACACCGGTACGTACGTACCTACACGATGAAACCCGACAACACAACATATATATATGTATACGGGTAATTTATAAAACAACGTACGTACGATTGTCTAGGAAATAGTAAACAGTATGAGAGTTTTTTTTGCCGTCTTTATATTTATGTTATTCGATAATAATATTAGTCAAACGCTTCCGTGCCTATCGAACCGACTTTTTTATTCCGCCGATATTCCGTTCCCCCGGCGTCATCCTCCACTGAATAGATATGAGCTCAGACTGCTTCCTCGTGCCCCAACCGTGGAGTTACGTCGGAACGTTCGGCGAGAAACAACGCGTTTTTTTTTTTTGAAGGCAACTCGTGCACTCGCACGTCTTCCGACGTCGGTCCCTAGGTCGACAGCGAGACCGGTCCTCGACCCCGACTAACAACTCGAGACCCGTACATATATACGACGTACACGTACATACCTGTACGTCGCGTGCGTCCGGAAAACGATGTTACGCAGCTCGTTCGCCGACACCGTTCGCCGTACACGGTCGTTTTTGAGGACGTCACGTGTACATTTTTTATGGGAAAACATATTGACGTGACCGTGGTATAAATCTCGGTCCGGTGGTTTTTTCGCCGATTCTACGGCGAAGCGCTCGTCCGGTTTTGTTCGGTATGTCGTGGAAGTTTCGGTTGGTTATTATCGGGCGGTCGTCGGTAAACGACTCGACTCGCGGGAGATCACGACAACGACGAATTCGAGACAACGAGACGTTTTCGAAAAGGCCGTTCGTTTCGGAAGATCATATGAAGATAACCGCGCGGTTAGTCTTATTGCAACCAGCTCGCGGTCAAATAGGAATTGCCGTCGAAATTTATCGCGCGATAAAACGAACGGCTCGTGCACCAGATAATTCTCTAAGACGCGATTCACAGAAAATGTTCGTGTTCCGTCCGAGCACGGGTGAACGCAGGAAAACAATTTGGGGCGTTTCGAAAAAAATACCAAAGACGAGTGAAATTCGAAAGTCTTGTTCATGACGGTTACATTAAAATATCCGTTCTTCGGGGTAATTTAGCCGTCGCGTCAATAACTTCTTCGTCAACGTCTCTATACAAGTTTAATAATAAACAAATCGTTGTTCACTGGAACGGTGATATCGGTTTGAAGAACTTTAAAATCTGACCAGAACTCATTTTAGCAAAACATTCGAAACGCGTACAATCCGCAACGGTAATACACGGTTCAATAATTCGCGCGTATATTATGTCGTAAATGATTAGACGACGATCGAATACGATGTCCGTAACGGAATAACCGCATCGTACATAAAGCGAATGCAATAAACAGATAACAAACATTTCCCCCGTTCATAGTTAATACGGTAAACAATAAAAAATTCGGTCGTGTTGGTTTCATGCAGAGTATTATAATTCAGAGTTTTATATATCGTCGCTAAATTTCGATGGGTGGTGGGGGGGGATGAGGTTAACCCCCAAAACCCCCGTGACTTTGCAGCGAGCGATCTTCTCGCGGACTCGCCGGGACTCTTGATTCGTGCACGCGGAATGATAACGCGTTCCCGGCGGAGATAAGAACGTACATTTAACGAACACGAAACGGATAACGTTGCGCGCTGCGGTGTTTTTCGTCGCCGGTCAGTTCTCGATCATTATAATCGGTTTATTGTGTTACGTTCGCAGGGAGGGGGAGGTTTTTTATTTGTAAGCCTGTAACGGTGTTTTTGGTCTTGTTGTTAAACACGCGATGCAAAAAGTACGTATATGACACACGGCACGAAGATTTTTTTAAAAGTGATGCTCTCGGTCGAGATGAAGTACTCAACTCGGCGTTCGTTATCCTCAGTTCTGTTTCCCTTGGCCTGTCGTTCCGAATACTCGGTACAATCTCAGGTATCCGTTGACAGTGGCGTGGCGAACCATTTGAAGACAAGGAGCGCACTATTTTTTCCATACCCTTAATAAAAACGACAAATAAGTAAAGGAGAAATCCGTGCGTGTTACGCGTGGATAAACTTCTTTCAGAGTCATTCAACCGATAGACCATTAGGTTCGTATTGGAATAAAACAAACAAACATTTATATGAAAGTTACTAAATATTCTCCATTCCGTTAGGCAGATAAATATACGAAACTGCACGAGCCGAGGGCGTTGATCGATAAAATGCTTACCCGGTCACCAACTGCTAGATACTTCGGTAAATCGGTCACTCGGCTTACCGATTCCAAGTCCGACCGGCCCGTGTGCGCGTGCGTGTAGTAAAGTAAATCGAGTAAAGAAAAGCTAAGAACGCGGCCGATGAAGGCGGCCGTTATTATATTTCGTTCACGTTATTCGGCCCGACGCGTGTACTCGTGTTCGTGTGTGAACGGCAAATGACGTGATCGCGGCGCGTGCGGGTGCTCGCACGCTATTGGCCGCGACTGAAATGAGACAACGCGCATGCGCAACTAATATCAAGAAAAAATGTCGCGACATGTCGTGACGGGCCGACCGTTTTGTTTTTTCAACTCTATAAAGAAGTTTCACTTCAAAAAAAAAACCGTGTATCTTTTTTTAAGTACAATCTGGCTTTTAGTTCCTTCCGAGCTCTGTCTTCCAAAATTCTAGCCAATCGTTTTTCACCGATAAGTCGAGTAATAATAGTTTTGTCATAATCGTTTGCTGTCATTCACACACACACGCCCACCCGACCATCGAATTCGAACCAGGAGCGGCCGGTCCAAAATTACTCATCCGCCACGCCACCGTCCGCTGACGTTCTCGTTGACGTCAGTAAACGTCGGGAGAATCGACCGGACATCGCCGTGGGACAAGTGTGATTTCGCGAGTCCGTCCGAACGGCGCTCGTTCTCTCACTTTTCCAGCAAACCGATACTACGACGACGTGTGTCTTTGGGCCGTACGTGATTCGCGCGGATATGTATTTCTTTTTTTCCATCTTTTTTCTTTTTTACCCGTTAGCCACGTCCTCGGGAGTTCTCGATACTCCCGCAGCGTCCAAGTGTCCATAAGACATTTTCACGGTCCGAGTTTTTTGTTTACAGTTATACACTTATATATCTTATATTCGTTGTGGATTTGAAAACGCGCGTGAAGCCGATCGAAAGGGATAGAAACGGTGTGAACGATAAAAGCCGCGTGCGATAATGTCTCGCGATTCGGCGGTGTGCCGTTCGCGCGGCGACAACAGCGCCGGCAGAGATCACCGGGTCTGTACAATAACGCGACACGCGCGTAATAATATAATAACCGCAACTTCCCGCGCGCCGTCGTCCGTTACCGTGTCACATCAATGTATCGACACGTTTTTCTTTATTTCCAATACCATGGAGTTGACCTGTTTACTCGTCAAATAATATTCTAAACCAAAAATAATCCATACTACGCGATTAAACGATTGGTCACATCATTTTTGGATTAGGATTTCGTAACAAATCACGTACTATTGGTTATTTTTAGTTTAACAACATAAAAATATTATTTTCCAATTTTCAATACGTTTCGTTTGAACGATTACAACAAACAAACAAAAGTGTCGCGGTTTTTTATTATTATTAATTATGGAAGTCAACTAGTGATCTAAACACATAACCCACACTACACGATTCCTTGCGGTCGAGTTAAGTTCCTAAGTTAAGTCCAAAACATTCGAGACAAAGAAAACCGACAAAAAAGTTTCCCCGTTTTCTCGCCCCGCAGAACACGAAGTGAAACTCATTTCAGATACGTATGTTTTTAATTAAATATTTTGTTTTGTTTTTTTTGTTTTTCGTTTTAAGACGGCCCCGAAGTGATGAAAACGAAAACCGTGCGCAAACCTCACGCGCGCCGACAAAATCCCATATTGAGATGTTATTTTCTCTCTCTACAGAACGACGGAGGGAGGCGGTTTTACACAAAATCCCGACATCTCAGTATCGTTTTTTAATAAAATTCCATTATTTGAAATACGTTTTATTTGTGGCACACGTGCAGGTTGATTTTATTATTTCGTTCGCCTTTTTTCACGCTCTACGCGCCGAACGCTTCGATCCCTACTATAATATAACGCCTTCGGTTTTCCGTTCCTTTGTCGTCGTTGTCTCCTTATTTAAATTGTAATTCTTCCGTTGATTCCATTATGTTGTACATACTTAATCTTCGAGAGAAAAAAAAAAAGATTAAAAACGCCGACGGGCGCGAACAAACGAACAACGATAAAATCGAGGAAATTTCGCGAAAACGTTCACGTTCGTATCATCACGTTCGACGTGGGAAAACGGGTGGTGGGGGTTTTACGCGTTCGGTTAAAAATCGTTTGTTATCCCGTGCGCGTAGGAAGTCACTCGGTCGGTAGGTGGGTGGTGGGTGGGGAGGTGCACCGAAAGTATTCCGCGCACTTAACGTTTCGATAGGAAATTTGAAGCCGACGTAATTTGTATTTTTATTTTCATATCGTCATTTTGTCTCTCTCGCGCGTATCGTATTCGTGTTCCCGTCCAAACGTTTTATTTGTCAACTCGAAAGCTCGTGCGCGCCCATTAAGTTCGGCTTATGGTCGCGGGCTGCTAACCGAGAGCACACGCCAACTCGGTGTCGCGAACGTAGCGTTTTTACCAAAACACAATAATAACAATAATAATGACGACGACGATGATGTCAAGTGTGTGTGTTCTCGCGAAACGTAGCCGTCGGTTTTCGTTTTCGTTTTTTGTTTTTTCCGTTAACCCGTCCAGAATGAAATTATAAATAACGTTTATGACGACGCTTTAGTCCGGTTTAGTCGTGCGCATCGCCGTATCCGAACGGCAGCGTTATGGCTTCGTTGTTACATTTGATTATCGTGCGATGGCGTTCGCGGCGTCCCGTAAAAGACCCGAAAAGCGACGACAACAACCCGAAATCGCGACGGATATCAGGAAACGTTTTTTTTTTTCTCAACGTAATGCGTTTGAAACAACTACAATAAATGTAATAAAATATAAATAAAAAAATATAATACAATCGACGAATGACGGACGTTTTCAAAACGGTAAACGTTGAAAACGAAAACCATCGTAAAAGACGTAATATAAAACGCGACGTCTGTCGGTCGGTCGTGTCCAACGTACTCCATCGACCTGTTTTTCTCGTATTTTTTTTTTTTTTTTTTTTAATACGACTTGGACTTGGTCCGCACACACACACACACACACACACGCCGGAACGGTTCGAAAGTATTGCGCACGACGAGTTTTAAAACGACGTGAACATTCGAATATTTCCGCGGAACGTTGTTCGATTTTATTACTATTGTTAGTGCGTGTAGGCGATTCGTGTAGTTCAGGGGTGGCCAACAGATCAATCGCGACTCGCTTTCGTCTTTTTTTTTTTTTACGAACCCATAAAAAAATAACAGTTTTTATAAAGTTTTTTTCATCCGACTAATCCTCGAACGTACAAAAATCAATTACAATTACACTATTTCGATTCATAATGTTAATGAACAAACAAACAATATCCTTTATATTTTTGTTCCGCGATACATACACACGAAAAACCCCATTTTCGTTATCGACCCAGTAAACCGTATCCGCGCAACCGCTAATTTTATCGAAGTAGTATCGTTTTTTTTTTCTCTCCACGTCCATCACCACAATCCAGAAAAACTCACGATCCCGTTGAAGTTAGCCACCCGTGGCACAGATGATTAATCCACAGATCAAGCGAAATTTATTCGAATATATACATACGACCACTCCAATTCGATCTAGACTGTCTCTTACGCTTTTGAACGACGTTCAACGTCCGTTTCAAAACGTACGCGAAAAGCTTTTGTACGGTTTTTGCTAATATTTCTCCGTGCTAATTACTTTTATTGCTAATGGAAAAATTAAAACTTTCAACTGCGCGTAAAGTTACTTTTTTTCTTGGTGTTAATTTTCGACTTTTGAAATTACCAACAAAATAAAAATATATATATATATGTATATATAAATAACTTTGAACGTTAAAAGTTAAAACTTAAATTTTAATCGACTAATTTCGTTCGTTAACTTCCTTTTTCTATACTGACTTAAAGAATTGAAAATCCGGTTAACCCGCACGGCGTCGTCGAAAACCCGTAACACGCTGTTTTAAAACGTTTCACGTTACGTCTTCGTTTGAAACGTAAATACGAATTGTCTTACGACGGACTCGGCGTTTGTGATTCCGCACGATTTACGGATGGCGTGGGGAGGTCGCACGTATGACGGTCGTATCGCGAAACGTTGCATATATCGATATATATCTCGAGAAATAACTGGGAGAGTACCGTCGATCGGCGCGCCCGCCTTGACCTCCGAAAGACTTGGAGATCCATCCTGTGCGCCTTTCGTCGCTATACGGAAACGATAGCGTGGGTCTTCGTCCGACAATGGCCATCCGCCGCTGCCAGGTCTCGATGACGGCTTGAGCTATTCCGCGACGTAACTTCTCTTAGCCGCTAGGCGCTACTCAAGGACGTACTACTTCGCACGTGGTGTTTTACGTCACGTGTCGTCTACGGACCACCAGCGCCGGACTTCAGAGACCCCGTATCCTATTGTTGGACCGAGACGACCAACGGCTCCGGTACTACTATCCATGTCCGCGGCACGCACCTCAATATTCTTGCGGGGCCCTCCGCTCCCTGTGATACCCCGCGACTGGGTTTTAAGTCGACGTCGACGGTGAGCCTTGGTCGTCGGTCGGTGAGAGGTACAACGCTCGTGTCTTCCCGGAGGCGAAACGGTCCGGTTCGCGTTCCGGTGCTTCTTCCGACACTGGTCGATAACGTGACAATGTCCTCGACCCGAACAATGCGGACTGACGAACATCTCGTACGCGCCCGCCGCGTTGACTACGTATCGACAGGCCGCGCGACGACGTCGTCTCTCCGCGCGTTGTCCGTCACGTGGCTATCGATTCGTTTCGTATGACATCTACATACATACACAATATGACGTCGTTTGAAACCTTACGGATTTGTCGGTGAAAAAAAACTGCCTGTGAAAATTGTTGTCGCGTGGCCGTCATCACAAAATTACGGATACCAAAAAAGCACACAGCTCGTGTTTAAACGATCATAGTGCAATACGTCGAGCCAGTGGCGCCGAACTAAATTTAAATTGGAGGAGAAAAATTGACTTTGGAGTACCCACCGCCCAGCGCTACACCATAGACATTAATTTGTAATATATATATAATTTTTTTTTTATAAAATAAATATAATATTTTATTATTATGCATACTTATGTGATACAATGTATACATCTAATTAAATACTAATTGTTTTATTAATATTGATTACTATATTATATTATTTTGGATATTAACATTCAATTGAAATTTCAGAAAATTCAACTTAATAAAACATTTTATAATTTAAAGTTCCTTATATATTATCTTGTATTTAGACCATCAACATTTATAAATTTAACTCATTACAACTCCTCGTTAACAACAACGTTATAACTGCTAAACTGATTGTGTCATGGCTATGGGTTATAAATTATAATATTAATTTTAAAAAACTTACCAACAAAAATTATATCACGTGAAGTTAACATTTTTTTACAAGTTAGTACCGAACCATCACTCACCTTAAAAATAGGCTGCCCCTCTTTGCGTATAGGTTCGGCGCCGCTGCGTCGACCAGATCTTTGGAATGTCCGCGTTATGCGACCTTCTTTTAGCACCTACAACGTGATACCGTGATCGATGGTGTCGACGTGTTTACGCTATTCCCGTAAGGAATTTGTTTCTTTTTACATTGTTACCGTAACGTCTTATCCATTTCTTGGAATAAAAAACAACACACACGTATTCGATTTCGTATCGTGACGTCGCGTAACGTTTGGTTTTTTTTTTTTTTAACAAATCGATCTCGGATTTATCGTTAAAACCATATCGTTTCTTTGCCGTATTTGTCTAGCTTTTACGGATCGTAATTGTTCGAGCTTCGTTTTTAATCAAATCGTTTCGTCCAGCCGAAAACATAATAATAAAAAAAAAATCTAATTGTTTTATGAAGTTTTCGGAGTTTTTTTTCAGGCCATTAAAATCCGAACATTAATGATCAGAGTGGCGCGTCGAGCCACAGAATTTACTATAACAACATATTTATTTTCACTGGCCCATTATTCAAACGACTGGTTTCGGTTATAGTTTTCATTGTGTACATAACACAATTTATACATTAAAAATGTCGACTCTCGCCGACGAAAAATTATTCTCGTAGTGTAAGTTATGTAAACGGCGAGTAGGTAGATTGTTTTTCAAAACGATCGTTTCGTTTGTTCTTCGTATCTTATTCGAACTTTTAAAATGATAAGATTCGCGTCGTCCTTACGACTGCTTTAATAGAAAAAGTTTTTACCCATTAAATACATTACCCGTCGCGTTTTTTTTTTTGTCTTTTTATTCTCGTAACGACATTTTGTTCGCGTCTGCACTGTTTTTCCACTTGAGTTGAACCCGTAGAAAACCATTAAACACTGTATTAATCATCAAAGTTTTTAATTGCGTCTAGATTACGCGTTTGCGAGTGAACGGCAATAACATTACACTAGTAATAATATGCTAAACGCGATTCGAACGGATCGACTATACAATGCATATATATATATATATTAACATATCTCAATTCGCTTCGCTAATTCAGTCGGGCCGCGTTTATTGAACGTGTGGCTATATCGACCAGTATCGATTTCATTCATTTCAATTTAAAATCAAAAGTGTTATTAACAAAAACAAAAATTATCTATTTTTTTTATTTCACATAAATCGTTGAAAAACGTATTTTTAAAAAACTAACTATCAATTTCTTCATATCAAAAAAAAAAAAAAAAAAAAATAAAATAATCGACTCGAGTCGAATCGATAATTGTTAACTAAAAATTTGGTCAGTTAGATTTTAACGAGTCGAATAAATCCATTGACCCATACGGCGATCTATACGTGTCGGCCGGCCTAGCTCTATCGACCAACTCGATCACATCCAGCCACTTCTTCTTCGGTCTTTCTCTGTTGGAACGTGCCGTTCCCACACCACCTGTTTATACACTCGTATCTTATTTTGTCCTCCCTGCGTCCGCCTTAACGTTCTTAACCATCCTGACATCTGCCTTGATTCTATCCGCCCACCGTCGTCTCGGTCGTCCTCCGTGTTCGGACTCCGTTTCGTCACGTTCCCTATTCTCCAAACGTTCCGCCGCTCTCCACGACACCGATAACGTCGGCTTCTCCAAACAATCTTTTCGGCTCTTCGTTTGTCCCAGCATCGAATCCGTGGTTTTTTCGGTCCGAAAATTTCCCGAAGCGTTTCCCTCTGAAAAACGCCCGACTCGTCGTCGTCCGTCTTAGCGGGTCGCCCGCCACGCCGTGCGCATAGCAGCTAAAACTTTGTACCGCTACAAAACGTCGCGATGTTGGTGTCCGCGAACCGTGTCGACAAACATCGTCTGTCCGCGGTCGTCGAACGGCCGGATTGCCGGGCATGAGCGTGCAGTAGAATCGCAACGGTCGACGCGGTTTGATACGGCCGGCCCGTTTTGCGGAAATGGGCCCGAACGTAATCCCGTTACGTTTCTGGACCGCGAGACGCGAGTACGTCGGGACAACAGGTGCATTTCCTCAGAAATGTCGGGAACAAAGATGGAACAGACGAAGAACAAACGAAAGCCCCGGTTTTGGTGCCAAAATTCGAAAGCGGGGGTGCTGGGGAAATGCACCTCGGGGCAACCGACCTCGCGAACCGTCCGACCACCGCACACGCGTGTGCATACCGCGGCAGCTAACCCCGCGTCGCACTCCATTTCCCGGGTCGAACGCGCGCCGACACGTTCGCGCTAATCGAAAGTACACGCGTGTTTTTTTTAAAATTTATCGCGAGTGCCGGAGACGCGTGCAGAGTACCGCACTACGACGCGTCCCGTAAATCTCCGCGGCGAGCAAATATTTTTCCGACGCGTGAAAAAGCGAATCCGATTTTAAATTGTGTTTGTTTTTCATTTTGTTCTTTCGCTCGGAATAAATTCGAACCGAGCAAACACTCGCGCGCCCGGAGCTCGTCGAGTGGGTCGTGTTTTTTATCTTTTGTCGACGTTTCGGAATAAATCGATTTTTCATATTCAAATCACTCGTGAAACGCTGTCGGCGAATGTCGGACATTGCTCGACGTTCGGTTTCGATGCGACATTTTCAGTTGAATCCGAACTAGAACCGTTCCCGTCCGTTTTCGAATCGAAAACCGGGAATCTGCTCCCGTACGGTACGTGCGTACGCGGTTTTCGAAACTCTTTTTTTTTTTTTTTCCGCGTACGCCTCCGGATCGGAACGATCTTTTGTATGGCCCTCCTGTAGGACGTCCTGGACGAACGAACCCGCCGCGGCGAGACACTTCACAAGAACGGCCGACGCGTCCGCAACCGTTGTTACGTTTACGACGCGATGACAACGTGTTCTAGTCCGCGTGTCGTGAGTTTTCGGCGACCGACCGCGGTTAACCGTTGTTCAGGGTCGGGGGAAGCGTTCCCGTTGGCGCCCGTCGACTTTCTGCTTTGTCCTTCCCGGGACGACGTGGCGCACTCCGCGCGGCGCGGCGAAGTCGTCCGGGTGTTGACCGCGACCGCGTCTCTCGACGGGAAACAATTGTCGAAAGATGCGCGGTCTCCATCCCGTACCTCCGGACCGGGCAGGCGTTTGACCGGAGCGCAGCGCCGTTTAACTTCTACGCGCGAAAACCGCGGCGAAGCGTAGCCGACGTTTGCGCGCGAATACGATCGCGCCGAGACCGCGGCCTAACGTTTTCATTGAAAACCCGAGCGAAAGAGGTTAGGTTATACAATCGAGCATAATCCTAAAAGCCGAACAATTTATCGCGACTCGGCGTCTCTCCGTTATCGCTCTCGTTTATCGCGAAACAAATCTACCGTGCCGTTTCGTTTCACCGACCGCCTCCCCCTCCCCGTCCCCGTCCCACCGGAACGAACGAGTGATTTATTTTTTCACCGACTCGGAAATATAAATAAACGGACGGGACAGAAAAAAAAAATATGACGCTCGCTATATGACGCGGAATTTTTCGCTCGGGCAAATAATCGCGTACGACGAGATTTCATTTTTTTTTTTTTTTTTTATTACCGTTTTCACCTGAGGTAAATTTCGCGCGCGCGCGCGTGCGACCGTTTTCCAGAAGGGGAAAAGTTGTCCGCCGCCTCGCCGCGTACCGTTAAAGACATTTCGTCTCCACCCACCACGCCCCTCACCACAAGAGGATGTTCGGAAATTTATGTACGGCGGTATATTCCGGCGTACCTTATTTCGCGCGTAGTTCAGAATACGGGACTGAAAACCGACGCGGTCCAAACGGTTATTATTATTATTATTTATTTATTTATTTATTTATTTTTTTTTTTACTGTATTACGTTGGCCGGAAATAAGTGTCGGATCGACGGCCGAGAAAAAAAACCACTTTTTTCATATTAAAAATATATATCAATGATATTTCTCGACTCGATATTGTTGGTAGGCTACGCGTTTTTGTTACGACGTCCATCACTCTGTTTTCTTTTGAAACGGCAAACTCCGTTTAGAGTGTACGTCGCGAAATCCGTGTGTTCGAAACAACACGCGTTAGGTTAGGTACAGGGACAGTACAATGAGAATGTTTTTAACCAACAACACAACACGTGTTGGTTGAAGCGACGGTTTTTGTTTGGTTTTTTTGTCTTCTATCGATTTTACCATTACGAACGACGCCAGAAAGTCGATACGACAATCCGGACGGAGCTTTTTTCGTCGATCCCATTCGGTTTCAACCGTGATAATGATTTGTTCGTGAGTGTGTTCGTTTGATCGCGCCGACAACATGATTTCGTTCGAAACGACGTTTACTCGAAAAGTCTGGAACGACGTGTACAATTTGTTTCGATGATCGAGAAAGTTAAGGTCAGCTGTTCTTTCGCTTTTCTTTTTCGATCATCAATCCGATCACTTACGTGAAAACACGTAGTTGCGGTTTGAACCGTGCAGTTTTAGCGACTTCCCCCCCCCGGTCAACGGAACAACCGCGGTCCCGTCGTTCGTCGATTATTTCGATTTCGAGACGTCCTACGAAAGTATACGGACGACTCGAAACGCAGACGTTTGTTGCCGATCGTTTCGACATGCAGTCGCGGTCGCCGTACGATTCGACAGAGAGAACCCGACGGGCAGCCCACTCGACCGAACGTCTCCGAACGGCGGCAACAACAAAACACCGACGAACAAAACCCGGATGGGAAACGGACGGCGTTCATCGTATAAAACGCGGGCGTGTCGTGCGCGACGCCGAGGGCCGTACTGCCGACCAAGAACCCAGCAGAATGGTATCAGACGCAATGACCGCCGTCGGCTTCGTCTCGTCGCGGTATTATCGTTCCCGTTCGGGATGGGGCGGGCGATGAGCAGGAGAGGACGGAGGGCGCCGACGAAGGACGCGGTTTTTAAATCGTTATCGCGCACGTGTTCACGTCGCGTTCCAAAGACGGTTCGGCCGAAACGGTTTGCGTGGAAAGGCGCGGGCGGAGTCCGAGGAGACCTCGTCCCGGAGAAATCCGCTTAAAACTCGAACTAATCCGGACAACAGTAACTTTTTTGTCGGCGAGGGTTGGCGGAGGACACTGAAAAACACATCACAAACCTGGCTCGCGTCTACTCATGTACAATCTGACGTCATCAAGCAGGCAAAACAAAGTTTAACGTTTACGGGATTTCGTCGGCGAGGAGAGAAAATTCCGTCTCGAGAAACCGGCATAAAATTCGAACTTACCCGGGACAACGGCCGACGGCGATGTTCCGCGCGGAAGACGTTTGAAGGCCCACACGGTGGGACGGATGTAATCGAGAAAATGCGGTGACGTGCTGCCGTCGACGGTCGGCGGATCGTCCGCGTACGTTATGTACCGGTGGTTCCCAAAGTGATAAGCGATAAGCGCAGCTCGGTGGCTTCTAACGAAACGAAATGAATGTTACTCGCGCAAACCGAGTCGAACGTTAATGAATCGATGAAAACCCACCAGGTGCATCCTTCTCGTTAAAATGTATATATTCATTTTTATTACAAATAAGATGTTAAAACATACATCCAAAAATAAATAAATACGTTGTTGCATTTTTTTTTTTTTGTTTAAACTCATCAATCGATTGAAGTGAAATTGTGGGATGCGGTGAGTTTTTTGTTTTGTTTTTGTAAGCGGGAAGGTTTGGGAACGTCTGTTATAAACAAATGTTTACGGTAAATAGTCTGTGGATATGACACCGAATCAAAAACGCGTTTTTCGTAGTGGTTTTTAAACACGTATTCGATCGTGTGATCCAAGGGCGCCCGCAAAAATATCAACCTCCCCTGGGCACAACACTTAAATACGGGCACACGTATTCATATAAATCATACGAAACAACACACTTAAGTGTTTTGAATTTGCTTGTCATGTGTACGATGAATTTATTACAAACCAAATTGTTGTGACCAAACGTTTACCGATTGTATTCTCATTGTGTTTTGATCTTTCGTTAATTGAACGTAATCTATTTGTTCTAGTACAATATTTGAGTTATGACGAACGTTCAATTGATTTCGTTTATGCAACGTAATACATCTCGTTATCATCGTCGTTGTGCATTCGAACGACGAGTTGAATAACATTTTATTTTTTTAATTATTGCGTAAAACATTTTGAAAAGTTACATGTTAGAAATTTACTAACGCGTACTTGTTTGTTTTTTTTTTATTAAAGTCTTCGCGAAATTGATAATTTACCGGGTTTAATCAAAAACGATTTCGTAAACGGCACAAAAGTGATATTTATACGTCGTGCTTGGGCCTGTGCGACCGACCACAGCTCGGCGAGTCGTCTGGCTCGGTGATCAATTGTACAAGCTAATCTACGACGCGTACAGTTATACAGTTTTCGTTATTCCGCGGAAAAGAACTTAATGTACCGTAAAAAGTATGTATACGGTCGGCGCGTTCATTATTCGGTTATATATTCTCCGCGTTATCCCAGCCGAAATTGAGTAAACAATTTATCACACGGATTCAACGTGCCCACTCGTTTCGACGTTCGCCGCGGACGAGATATATGTGTTTACGGCGTGTTTTTAATTTTCTTTTGAAAATTCGACAAAACGACCTTTTCGAAATAACGCCCGCTAGTGAAACCTCCACCCGGGGGCCCCTCACCCACCAGAAGGTTAGATGAGACGACGCCTTCACGTTCGTTTCGGCAACGTTTCGAAACTCGATTTCCCGAGTGTTCTTTACTCACTTTACCCCGTCGCTTACGCGTTCGACGAAACTTCTAGATCGGCAACGCGCCCGTTCGGCACGCAGTTCTACGCGGGCGCGCGCCAACGTTACGACAACAATGCGCACCGGGTTCAAAAGTTTCTATCGCGTTCGTTCGCGCTCAAAAAAAAAAAAAAAGAAAAAAATAGACGACGAAAAACTAAAAGTAAAAAAACAAAAAAAAGAACCGTTCAAATTCCGAACCGAGTCGCGTACGGGTACGCGCACGACGCTCGTCGTGCCAAAAGTTTCCACCGAACACGGTAGCTGCACACGAGCGCGTATCGTTTGGCTTTTATCGTTTTTGACGTCAATCGAAGTGCGTTCGACATAAGAAACCGGCACCGAACGTCGCTTTTATGGACGCCTTTTTTTCTCTTTTATACATATATATATATATAACTCGGCAATACTCCCGCGTCACCCGACACTGCCGTGAAGCATTTCGATTTGTCCATCGTTTATTTTTCAAATAAAACAATCCTATTTTTTTTTTTTGGTGGGGGGGGGAGGGGACGGAGGAAGCGTTTGGGACAGTTCGACCCACCTGGTCTTACCCCGACAGACTACAATCACAAAATGAAATTACAACATATACCCTAACAAATTAAAGACGTCTCGTCTTTCGTTGAAAAGGAGAACGAACGAATAAGGACGCTCGAAAACGGTATACGCGAGTCTCTACATTGCGATTCCGGTCCAAAAAGAAAAAACGAAATAAGGTTCTTCCACGTCCCGTCAAGCGACCAGACGCTATTCCAAACGGTTATTTATCGTTACCGTAACCACACGATTTCACCGGGTTCCGTTCGTTTTTTGTTTTTTCCGCCCGCGGAACCGACTCGCTGATATCGTTTCGTGATAATATCGATCGTACGTCTTCGACCGGTCGAACCATCGTGGTCGTGTGAACGTTTGTGGGCCCTTGGGCCCGTGGGACACATTTCAGGCTGTCAATGTGTTGTAGAACGTGTTCGACAACGGTTTTGTCTATTCTTAAACGACTGTCCGGTGCAACGCGACCGTATTTTATTCGTGCACGCTTCGCACCCGGTCGATCTGCCTAGTCCGCCGAGGCTGTTTGATGCACGTGGACTGAGCATTTCCGTAGCGGCGGGTTAGGAATACGTTCGTGAACTGTGGCGAGTCGGGCCGGACTGAAACCGGCCCGGAGGCGTACGCGCGAACACCCCGTTTCGTCAGTGGTTCGCGTTACGTTCGCAATATAATCGATCTGTAGACTCGGAGTCGACGTGCGTTTGTGCACGTTTCGACAAACCGACCGCGAGGCCGAGTTGGCTTTTGCGCCGGCAGACAAACGCGGGTCGTATATAGTTTCCAAGGCCCGTTAAATCTAAATTAGAAAACTTTATCGCTTCCAACGACCCCCGTCGTCGCGCGGCATGTCGAATCCGTCTTGTCTATTCCACGTATAGGCGCGCGATCAGCAGCGGCGTTTTGAGGTGCCAAACGGCCTCCTCCCGTTCAAATAAAATTGATAAATACTTTTTGAACGCTTTCGGTCTTGTTGTTATTAAATACAATATATGAATTATTTACTGCGCATCACACTTTTACGTATAGTAATAATAACGTTTGGTAAATTGTTGGCATTAAATCGGGGTCTCACGCAAAATTATTAACATTTACAGCAGACCGCGTGTACTCGAGAAGTAGTAAGTACTAAAAAGTTTTTATTAGCCGCGGATTCCCCGGGGATAGCACGTTGACATTCTTTGAGAAAACTTTTGCCTGCTTACTACACGCGTCGTATAATACTGTAAGATACGTACATACAGCGGCTCGTGCAGCTCTTCAAGAGTAAAATGAACTTGTGAATATTTATTCACGAGTTCAGTGAGTTAGCGATTTACGAGGACGCTCTCTTTCGTTATTTCGATTTCCGAATGGAAAACATCGGCTGCTATTGATAAATAATAGACTATCGTTTTACCCGGGACTGAAAATAAAGTGTTCGCTGTTAAGAGGTGTTTGTAAATAGTTAAAAAAAAAAAGAATTATGATTAGTGATGATAGAAACCCAGATTTTTGAGGTCGAACTGAACGTATTCAAATTATAACGAACCCTAACCGAACCCCGTACAAAGTTCAAAGGATTTAAATAAATTTAATGCGTCTGAGTAATCGTTTGACTTAAAAGTTGGTTAACCTGAATGATTAATTGTTAATTCATAAAGTAAATAATAAAGTTATTTATAATTTAAAATCAAATTTGTTTGACTTATAACAAATAATTCGGAAACCGGATGATAAATTCGAACCAAACTAATCCGGGTTCATCATTAACTATGATCTATATTTTACGTTTTAATAGCAAACTCTTATTGACGTTATTAAAATAATTACTGCTCGGCCGGTGGAGATTACGCAGACTATATATATATACACACGCCTGTAGTTAGCCTCAAAGAAAATATTTGCGACGTATCATAAAATAGTAAATGTCTAAACACGTACGTTGTCTAAAAGTTACATTCGTTTTCCCGACGACGACGATTAGTATGAAGTCCGGAAATTCGCATAAAGCATTCCAGTAAATTGTGTGTAAAAATCGAACGCGTTTCAAAGAGTCCTAAACATACGAAAACTACACGAAATTTAATAATACGTTTTCAAAATAAAACGATAATAATAACGTTCTGGTTCGAAAAGTCGATCGAAACGGTTCGATTATAGTTTGACATCTCGCCGAACGCTATTTTATCCCCCATGCTTCACAGCCGCGTGAAATGCACGAATTAAGATGATTAAAGCCTTTGAAAAATATTTTAAGGCGTGCACGCCGCTATAATCATCGGAGGCGAGTGTTGAGTTGAAAATATCGCACGTTTTATCGAAGTTAAAAACTTGAAACGAGTGGGCGGAAAACGAGCGGAGTAGACAGTGACGAACGATCCGTTAGAATAATAATGATACATTGTGCGGAGCGAAGTCACATTTTGCATTGTTCGGGTTGATGGCGCGTTTGCAGAAAGGAAATATTGTGTGTGTGCGCGTGAACTAAAATGATATCGTCCAGGACCTAAGACGGGCGCAACACTATCGATACGTTACGTGTTCATTTTTCCATTTGTTTTCCATTTTGATGGTTGCATTTTGCTCGTGAGGTTTGTGTCGCGGGCGTTCAAACGTCGATTTAAAACGATTGTTACGCGTTTGGAAACACAAGACTTTAACCACGAACTTAAACACGAAACGGTTTCAACGCGTTTCATTTGCGTACACGCGTTTTTCGCACGAAAGCTATATTAAAACTAATAATCTATCAGTTTACGAGCGCCGTTAATTATTGTTGTTTATTCATTCTACCGAGTAAAAAACACGATCGCGGTTGTTGAAATCCTGTAGGAATGATAAAACGCGATTAAAATAAACCGGGACAAATCTACTTAATCGCTACCGTCCAAAATCGCCTAAATGTTATTAACGTCGACGCTCGAGGACTCGTGTAATTCCGTTTCGACTACGCCGAAGTCGGCGTGATAATAATATTTTCGCGTACGTGATAACGGTTTAATATGTATTTCTATATATATATATATATTCGCGCGAATGTTTGAAATTACTTTTTCTCGAAATATTCCCTTTAGAAACGTCGAGCTCATCTCTGTACAGGCGTTGTACTCATTTCGAATTTTATTATTATTATTACTTTTTTTTTTTACTTCTTCCGTTCCGGTATAATATAACAATATGACGCCATTAAAAAACAATAAACCCACGGCCCATGAGTTATCGTCCAAACATATAACGCCGTGAAAAATATTTATATTAAAAATAATATACGTGAAATATATTATATTACATGGGCCGCGTGTATCCAACGGTAATAAGTACAGGAAACGGGTGACGTTGTTAACGCATAGTGCTCATGAAACGTTTAAAAAAAAACAAAAAAAACAAAATGATAGGTGATAATACGGCTGGAGCGTGGTTACCTAATTGGACGGAGTTGTGTTATCATTTTTGAACTCGAAAGCATTGATCAATCCGATCCATTGGAAACGAATTTGAGGGACGGCCAGTGGCTCGTCGTGGTTAACGATTAGCATACGTCGCGTAATATGTCTGAACTCGTATTTTGGGATATTGAAAAAATACGAAAATCGACCATACAACGTCAAAATACAACCGGTCTATCTCTCGTTCGGCCGCCACCGGTCCACGTCCAAGAACACGACGTCTGGTCTGGAAATCTCAAAAACGTCGTACGAACAAACTCGACAACTATACGTGTTAAAAAATACTAATCGTCTTTCGGGCACTGTTGTCAAAGACGTATGCGTAGCTGTAATATTGACTGTTTTCGCGTGATAGTGAGATCCGAAGATTTTTTTGTAAATAAAACAACAACACTGTCGCGAACAGTGGCGTAGCGCAAGATTTTGAACGGTTGTGGTGGGGGCGGGGGGCAAAATTTTTTCTAAAAAAGTACTCAACAATTTACACTTATAACTTTTTTTTATTATTACTATAACAATTGTTTTGGACACAAATATTTAAATTGAATAACGTTCGTTTCGACATTTTTCAAACGTGTAAAATAAACTACGTGGCAATCACGTTGATATGGCCAGTCAAGGGGGTCGGGGCATAGCCCAACGGTGAACGCGAGCAAATTCGGTCGGAATGCGACGTCGACGCGCACTTATTCACGGCTAGTAAAACCATGGTGATAGCATTGGATATTTTCACGTATACAGTTATATGACGTTTGTGTGATGCGCGGGATATAAGAAGCGTATTATTGTTGCCGTGTGTCTGACAGGCGTCTATGTAATTATATTGTTTCGAGTTGAACCGTTCGGCGATACCGGCAGTTGGCATCGGCGGATTCGCTAAAAACTTCTGGACGTTGTAATCCACGGACCACACACACACGAGACGTACCGTTTCTCCGCGCGATGGACGTCGCAGACGTGAGCAGTTCGGCGGCCCCGTTTACGTTCGTTCACTAGCCAGTGATGTGGTATCGGTACGGTCGGTGTTGGTTTTCTACACTCGGCATTTTTCTGTGACTGTCCGACAACGCCATACGACATCTACGAGCGTGTACGGGATGGCCCCTCGTGCCGTCCGAGGTTCGACGTACGCGTTGTCCAACCTGGTATAATCCTGTGCACGTCGACGGTCACACGCGTTTCGCACGGAATTGGCGATTCGACGTTGTCTCAACACCGCCGCGTTGTACAGCCCTCAAACATGGGCGGATCTAGAGCGGGGCGCTTGGGTGCTAGAGCACCCCCCTGAGCCGTATTTTGAGCTTATAGTTCTCAAATTTCTCTAAATATATTTAATGCAATACGCTTTTTTTAGATTTTAAACTGTCGTGTCTCCATTTCATCACTGAGTCTGATTTAATTTGATTTACACGAAAACGTAATAATTTACCAAATCGTACGTATGCCTTTAAAATAATACGTACAACGTCAAATTTTCGTATACGTATCGAGCCGCACATTTACATTATTCGTAGCGGTTTTTATGAAAATTTCTATTTAAAATCACCTGCGTTTTAACACTAAAATTGTCCATAAATCACATATTTTACAAGTGTTCAAAAAGTAAACGTTCAAAAAGACCGAATATAATTTTCAAACCTACTAAATCGTTGATAGTTTGGCAAATTTTTATTTTCAAGTTTCAAAAACAATGGAAAAATACTTGACATTTTTGTTTTACTTATCTCTTATTTATATTTTATTAATTAAATTACATACATTACGGTAACTGTTACAAGAACGATATCTGTTTTGCTCTAAAAATCGAAATTTATTATGTTTCTGCTTCGTATATGTTCGTTTCGTAACATTTCAAAATCAAATATTTCCTATTCATGAACGTATTATATATGAAGTGAAAGTAATTTTACGAATCGATGCATGAAACTAACTATCATCGATTTGCATTTATAAAGTTATAGACATTCTGTAAATTTTATACACGTTAATAAAAATTTTTAAACGTGCGATAATCGTACCTGTATTAGTAGTATGTTATGTCAATTGAATCATTTCCACAAGTCATATTCAAAGGCATTCTTCTTAAACATAAACCGTATTTTTTAAGATATTGAATATAGAATTACTAAATGCAGGCAAATATACGTTGAAATTCCACGTACATTCTAATATAGATTCAACAATATTTTACTTTTAACATATTTTATGACAGCAGTTCGATTTACTTTGATTACAATGTTAATACACCCGAATTACTATTTAAATTTGTTATAAAAATCCTTTATCACTTAAGACCTATAATTAATATCAGAAAATCGATTGCAATTTATTCCTTAACTGGCGTGTCCCGTAATTTTAAAAACATTTGACAATACGTAATCTAGTCAATTACGATTCCAAAATTCAACAGCGAACAAAATCGTACATTTGTACGATATTTGCACTGCAATTACGTATATCATTGCCGTTTAATAATCCACACGGTTTGCTGATATCAAGTATTATAGTGTTTTGATACGATATATAAAAAATAATAATAATCATGTACGTATGCAATTTCAGAAACAGTTGATAATTATAAGATTCCTAATTTTATTTAATCCATTACAACGTAGCCACTGTTCTTCCCTAGAATAACAATATTACCCCATGCAATTCAGAGAGATGAGATGGTAAGGTTAGGTTAGATTAAGTTAACAACCCCCCTCCCTCCTTCCGTGTTAAGCACGGTGCAGACGTGTCTCGTCGACGTGCGCAACGCCCGTCGGTTAAAGGTGACCGTGAGTCTGGACATCCGGAACGCGTTCAACTCGGTTTACTGGGTGGTTATCCGCGCGGCGTTGGAGCGTATAGATTTCCCGCCATACCTCCGGCGGATACTCGAGTCGTATATGGACGGTAGGGTGCTGCACCTGTGCGACGACGACCGGGAATTGTAGATCACAATGGAGATTACCTGTGGCGTACCGCAGGGCTCCGTGCTCGAGCCTCTCTTCTGGAACGTCGCGTACGACGTAAGACGAATCTACCCCTGCCTAGGAGAACGATCACGGTCGGCTACGCGGACGACACGTTAATCGTGACGGTGGCGGAGCACATACGAGTGCTCTGACTGCGGCTTGCCGTCGAGAAGACAGAGGCCGTAGTGTTCACGAGCCGTTACGATCCGGTCGAACCCCAGTTACGAGTCGAAGGTCAGACCGTACGTTTAGGAGCGTCCATTAAGTACCTAGGAGTGATCTTAGAGAACAATGGGACCATGTTTGGTGCGCACTTGCGCGCCACCTCGGAGAAAGCCGAGCGGGTGATGTCCGGACTCATGCCGGAGGCCGCCGGCCCACGGAAGGACCGTAGGCATCTGCTCGTGAGCGTCGTGCAATCGATACTATTGTACGGCGCTCCGACGTGGGCACCTACGTTGGCTAACAACAGTTGGCTAACGTAGTGAGGGTCCAGCGTCGAGCGGCCATCAGGAGCGCCTGTGCGTACTACACAGTCTCCTACGACGTCGTGCAGATCGTCACGCGGACGCCCCCGATCGACCTCCTGGCCGTCGAGCGCACGACGTCAGGAGGGCGATGCCACCGGCAGCGGACGGACGGCCCCCGGGAACTCCGGTGACGTCGGGCCACCCGAGAGCCGCGAGGACGGACGAGTGAGCACGGAGGGTATCGAGATGGGACGCACCTGCCGGAAGCGGCCGGGAGTGGACCCGGACGCTGATACCCCCCTTGCTTCTCGACCGGTGGGTGAGAAGGTCGCACGGTAAGATGACGTTCCATCTCTCCCAACTGTTAACGAGGCATGGCTGTTTCAACCGGTTTCTACACCGGATCGGCCGTGCTCCAGTGAGTTGGCGTTCCCGACTCTTACAGCGAGGAAGATGACGACGCGTCTCACACGTTTGTCGCTGCGAGACGTTCGAGTGGACTAGAAATGACCTTATACGCGTTATATGTCGTTTCTGGCCTCGCGATCTCGTCGGCCACATCACATGCTGGAGTTCCCAGCCAAGGGGGAAGCGGTGGCCCAAATTGCATCGACCGTGATGGGTGTAAAGGAAAAAGCTGAGCGCGAGATGCAGTCTCTGCAGGCGATAGTTCCATCGCGTCGCTGAAGGAGGGTAAGGGCGATAATAGCCCGTTCGTAAATAGATATTTGTGAATGGAGGAGCGGAAGACACTGACCTGCCGCTCCTCCCCGTAATCGCACATTACGTAAAATTGTATATATACTTTTGTAAGGGATGGAATGGCCGGGGATTGTCCGGTCAATATTATTATCCGGTAGATAATTTTATAAATTATCAGGATATAATATATGTACCTAGCTAAACCACCAACTTATTTTTCTCAAGTTACTTTAAATATATTTAATATAAATTATTTCGCAAATTTTAAACTGTTCTGTTATCATTTTAATACTGAGTCTGACTTAATTTTGTTCTTAGGGAAATGTAATAATTTACCAAATCATACGTATATTTCTAATATAATACGCACAAGGTCAAATTTTCGTATACATATCGAGCCGCATGTGAAACGAGCCGCACATTTACATTATTCGTAGCGGTTTCCGTGAAAATTTGTATTTGAAAACGCCTACGTTTTAACATTAAAATTGTTCATAAGTCACGTATTTTACAAGTGTTCAAAAAATAAACGTTCAAAAATACCGAATATAATTTTCGAACTAACTTAGTTTTTGAAAATTTGACAACATTTTTTCTTTACCGAACACATTGTAAAATCAATATTGTTGTGACGCGAATGCCCACGCTTAAAATTCCGTCGCGTAAGGCGAATACTCGTCACGGTTAACGCCGGTTGGAAATATTTATAAAATAATAATAATAATTGAAAGGAAAAAAAGAAACAATAATAATGGTAAATGGACTGTATATCTGCACACCGTACGCGCAGACGATCGACTCGACCGACTCGACCGACGCACTCGTCACAATTGCTGCTGTGTCTTGGCGTGGTGGGAGGCGGGGTACTTTTCTAGAATGTTCGGTGACACCCCGCTCCCCGCACCATGCAAATCTTATCTGCTATGCCGGACAAATATATTCCTCGCTCCGTTCATAATCTAAAAAAGAATAATGTATGTGTGTAGCTACTAGTTGTAATAGTAGTAACCCTCAACAAATTATCTTAGATCCGCCCCTGGTGGACGCGTGCAAATTTGTCGAAACACGATATTGTAGTGCGCTTATAGTTAATGTCAAGCAATAAAAAATGTTTCTAAACGCCGAATAAAATTAATGAATTTACATAGACGAATGTGCATATGATACTTTTATATATTTATACAATAATTGTATAGACCACAGACCGTGGGATACAAAAAGTATTGTCGTATGTCTGACAAGTTTCTATGTAGTTATATTGTTTCGAGTTGAAACATTTGGAAATATCAGCATTTGTGTCACCTCCAGTTATATAGAAGCTACCAAGGCTTTGGAGAAATGATTGTAATTTAGGTTCGGTGATTTTTTGGCCTGGAGGAAAATAAGTTGATGATATTGTAACATTTAAATGATTTATTTTGTTTTTTATATTTGCTGCTTGGAGGTAAGGCTTGTGGATATTTTGCATTTCTTTGTAAAAAAGTGTTGATTTTATTATTATTGCAGCACTTCCGTGTGATGTGCCGTCTAGGTGGTTAGCTTTAATAGTCGAATAACTACTAAAGCTAATTTTGGCAGTTTTTGACAGGTGCGTCTCAGTAATAAGGGCGATATTTATGTTTTTATGATGGATAAGGTAAAAAAGTTCGATACTATGTTGTATTTAGTCCATTGGTATTACAAATGAGTATTGATAAGGAGGGATGATTTTTTGGGTTCAGAGTCATTTTTTTCTAGGAACTTGTCAATTACTTTTGTGAGAATTGATATGAGGAGAGTAATCAGTGATTTTAGTTCGTTTATAAAGGATGTAAGTTGAGCAGTTAGTTGAGTAGTAGAATTTAAGGGAGTGTGGTTTTTCGTTGAGGTTTGGTTTTGGTTTTGGTTTGGAGTTGCCTGAGCATAAGATAAGTTAGAAGTGGGTGTTTTTATATAATTTTCTGAGGTAATGTTTGGACTAAGGGGGGTTGAGATAATAGTATTGTTTTCGTGATATCTGACGTTGTTGAGATGATTTCTATTTGCTTGAGAAGATTGGCGGTTACGATGGTTTTTAATGTTTTTAAGAATTAGGCATCCCCAGTAATTTGCAGGGTGATCGCCAGAACAGAGGGCACATTTTGCTGGAAGGTCCTTGCTTTTTTTACAGGTATTTGAGCTATGTGCGTCGCCACATCGGATGCAACGAGGAATGCTATTACAGTAATGGCGAGTGTGGCCGTAATCCTGGCAGTTCATACATTGTGGTATTTGTTTTTTTATTTTAGGAGCTTCAACTTTGACTTTTGTGTCACAAAGGCATTTTAAATCAAAAACATCCTTATTTTGGATAGCTGGTTCTAGGTCTACAAAGAATAGAGGTAACGGGGATTTTGATTTGTAACGAAGAACATTGATTATGTTTTGAGCTAAAAATTCGCAGTTACTTGATTCTTCTTTGATAAATTCAATTGGAGTGGAGGGATGAATATTTCTCAATACTATGCGATAAGGGTTGTCCTCGTGGATTCGAAATGTGTGAAAATTCACATTTCTTTCTTTAAGGAACTTAATAACCGTTATATAAGAGTTTGAAGTGGACGTGATGAGTTTCAGATTGTTTGACGTGGTTTTGCACGAAAATTTCATGAGCGGAGTTTGAAAAGTATTGATTGCTTCACAAAATTGTTGGTAATTGTTTATTATGGAAATAATAAATATGGGCGGAGTAGCTTTTATAGTGATATCATCGTCTTTCATAGCTGTTTTGGTAATAGTATTATTTGGATTCATTTTATTGTCAACGACGTTTAAGGAACTGTAACTATTTGGAGTAGTAAATAAATTTTGATGGTTCGATGTTTTTGGATTTGGTAACGTTCCCGGAGAGTTAATACGCTTTGAATGAGAAGGAGTGGTGACTATTTGCCAATTATTTTCATTGTCGACAGAGTTAGCATAGTTTGAATCCATGCTGGTATCAGTTGATAATTTTTGGACTGATTTAATATTTACAATTTTAATTGGTGGTAATCTACCGTTATTATTGTTTTGGTCAGTATCTAATCTGCTGGGCGAAGTTCATCTTTACGTGCGTTTGTAGTAGTTTTATTCGATAACGATTTATTTTGAGAGTTTGGAGAAGGCATTATATAGTAATAATAATAAAATCAACACTTTTTTACAAAGAAATGCAAAATATCCACAAGCCTTACCTCCAAGCAGCAAATATAAAAAACAAAATAAATCATTTAAATGTTACAATCTCTTCAACTTATTTTCCTCCAGGCCAAAAAATCACCGAACCTAAATTACAATCATTTCTCCAAAGCCTTGGTAGCTTCTATATAACTGGAGGTGACTTCAATGCAAAACATACACACTGGGGTAGTAGATACAATAATGCAAGAGGAAGTGTGTCTCATACTTTAATATTAAAAACTAAATTGTCCTTTATTTCCCCAGATAAACCAAATTATTGGCCTACACATGCAAACAGATCTCCCGATATTCTCGACTTTTTCATAACTTCAATTCCAAATGGTTTAAAACACCATATTACTAATTTAAATCATCTATTAAGTGACCATTCTCCTGTACAATTAACCTTAGGTGCCATACCCATAATTTCAACAAATTGTTGTTCACTATTAAATATCATTTTTTCCAAATGCTCTTCTTTAGAGGATAATTATTTGCAGAAGTTCAAATAAAATCATTAATAAAATATGTTATTCGTATATATAAAATTCACTAAACATGTAATGGGTATTCGTAAGGCAATTGTGAATAAATTCTCTTAAATTTCAATGAAGCTAATACAGTAAAATAAAAAAAATATTTATATTTTACTATAAATGTTTATAATTTTTTATTTAAAATTTTTTCAAAAGATATCCCTAGGAATACACAGATTAAGGGTAAGATTTATTTTTTACATGATTTGCTTTGAAATAGTAATTATTCTGATTCTGAATTTGCATTCTTAGTGTATTTATCGTTGATTGAATTACAGTACGAGATGAATATTATTTATAATTAAAATAGTTAATGAAATATAAAATATTGAATGGAAATTACCATCATCACAATTAGTAATTGGATTATCATTATTAACATTCCATATAAACGCCAAAATTATTAACTATTTTACTAATTAAATCTTCGACTTCTCGTAAATGAACTTTAGTCAAATGTATATTTTTATAAACATTTCAATTCTATATAACTGAAAATTGTAAACGTTTCATTTTTAAAATAAAACAAATAACTTTTTAATAACTAGTACTTTATTGAATTGAAAAATCAGTTAGTCAGAAACAATTAAATTCAATCAATAATAATTCGATACGTAATGAAAATATTTTTTTTTTTATCAATGATTTGTATTGAATATTGTAACTGTTTCAATAAAATCTATACAGTTTAATATTTTGTATATAAATAGAAATGCAAAGTGATTACATAGTTCACATTGAACCAACTTTCACATCATCGATAAGTATGCAATATAAACTGTGTTTCATATAACACAATTATTACCAAATAAATAAATTACATTCGGCCATTAACAATATAAATTTAATTAATATTATTTGAAGGTTTACATATATTTGTAGTAGTTAGTCAATAATAAATAATGTCACTATATATTTCACCTCCTGCAAATGAACGCTTTAAATCGTCAACAGAATCTCATACAAGTGATTTATTTCTCGTTCCTCTATACCAGCGGTTCCCAAATTGTTTAGCCGGCGGTGCCTTTTTGATTGTACAAATTTTGTTAGGTGCCCTTCTGTGAATATCACAAGGAACGAGATAAAAATAAACACTAGCTTTCATTCATAACTGATTTAAATAATTTTATTGAACATATTATTAACAAATTATAATTTTATAGTTGAAAATAAAAAGAAAAAATACTGCTTTAAAAGTGAAAAAAGAATGTGAAAACCTAATATGCAATGACTACTAGTAGTTTCTTTTGATTTTGATTTTATTTTAGCGACTGCTCCAGCTGTTGCACCTGTCATTCACTAGCACAATCAGTACACACATCTATACAATTTGTCCATGGAATCTCATTTTCTGTGAAAAAATTATCCAATAAACCGAAAATTTGAACTTCTGATGTGTTTGATAGTAGTGGTCTACAAAATAAAAAGTCTTCCTCAAAAGAGTCCATGTTTACGTAACGAACGAACACCAATAGCACAGCAAGACCAGCAATATCAGTTGATTCATCCATTTATAGTGAGAATTTAATATGAGAGACAAGTGTTTCTGCTATGTTGGTAGCCAAATCGTCAATTCGTCGTGCCACAGTATTATTTGACAAAGGAATTATGGACAAATGTTTGGCAGATTTGTCATCAAGCATACAAGTTGCTATATCAATAACACATGGTTTTATAAGGGTCTCCGCAATGGTATGAGCTTCGCCTTTTGGGGCTATACGATAAGAAGCTTTCAATGCATTTTCATTATCGGCTTGAACGTGCGTTTTGATTTTTTTTTTTAACAGCCAATAGTTTAGAACGCCTCCGTTTGAAAAAATCGAGTGGATTCCCTTCATGATCAGAGTAGACTTTTTCATAATGACGACGTAATTTTCCGGAATACATAGAGCTGTTAGGAAAAACTTTTGAACAAATTACGCACTGTGGCTGGCCATCGTTTGTTTCTATGAACCCCATCTCCAAATAACTTTCGTCGTATTTACGTTTTTTGGATGTTCTCGGCAAAGACGTTTCCGTACTCGGCAGTATTACACTACTCGTGCCTTGAGTAGTAGGACTATTATTACGAACTCCGTTTTCATCGGTAATGCTTCCTTCTTTTTTAGAACAAGATGACTCTGTAGCAGCCGTCTTATTAATTGATCCACTTTTCAACCAACGGTCCATGTTTTAAAAAAAAAAAGACAAACGGATGTACAGAAAAAAATAGTTCTTAACAATAATACGTCTCAACGCGTAAAATGTCGCGCACTGACTGAAAATAAAGTTAGTTTCGTATAATAATAGTTACAATAATACCTATACGACTGATACGATTACGTTTTAATGAACGTCACCAATTCGAGAAAGTCGTGCGTATACACGCAGATAACATTGATGAAAGTTATCTGAATTTATGTGGCATGTGTCATTTTTATCTATTATTGAATTATTCGATACATATTAGAAACACTATATTTAATATTAGATATACAGAGTGTGTTAAGTGATTTTATACGTAAAACAATTTTTTGTCTTTTTAACCACAATAAATTGTAAATTTTTAATACACAATTTAATAATTATTTTCATTCTTGGATGAGCCGTGGTGCCCCTTAAATAAGCTCGCGGTGCTCCAAAAGCACAGGGTTCACAGGTTGGGAACCGCTGCTCTATACCATAATTTACAAAAAAATTATAAAAAATAATTATAAACATAATAATTAACCTAACCTAATACTATACATATGATTTATAATTCATAATTATAAAAAAAAATATAATTTAAAATTATAAAATAATATTTTCATTTAATTACGATTATAACTTGGATAGTATATTGCATTAGTGATGGAAAAAATAAATGGTGACACAAGAGTAAATAGTGACTAATTGTTTCATTGTATATAAGTTACAATGTTGGCGACAATGTAATATACTTCTTTGATTATTTTGTAGTTAGTGGTGACTGTTATCAGTTACAGTAAATAATGACAATATTTATAAAGCAAAACAAATGGTGACCAGTCATCATTAAAAGTCACTGTGTCAATTAAGACACAGTCACCATTATCACAGTTACCAACCTTTGTCACCTTTGCTTATTACCACTATATTACATTATTCTACAATAGCGTGTTGTTTATTAATTATCATTTTAATAACTACATATATTCATAGACCTTATACTAATAGACGGAGCATTTGGGCGGGATGCGGGAGGGCACTGCGTTTTCGTGTACTAAGTTACATTATTGTGTAACTAGTTGTGAAGTGATGCCGATCCTCACGTACAAAATACTGTTCCAATAAAAATTAGAAAAAAAATATACCACCTCAGAATAAATTATAATCAATAACACATATCGTCCATACATATAATAATAATAATAATATTAATAAAACATAAAATTAAAAAACAAGATTACATTCATTATCATTAATCAAAATATAATTATAGTGTTGTATAATTGTACAGGAAATAAGAATAGTAATCTTGTACGTTTGTATCGGAATATTGCACAACGTGGGTTGTCATTTGCACGTGCGTACAAGTGTGGAACAACATTTGCAGCACAGTCACCGTTAACCGCGAAAACTACTGTCATGCTTCGTCTATTAGTATAGGTTCTATGCGTATATTAGTCTTCATATCTATAAAAGTAACGATTTTATCTGAAAAAAATTATAATTAGTTTTATAATTATTACGATTATTTTTGTTTTGTTTTTTTGTAGTAACCTCGGATACACTAAGTCCAAAGAAATTTTGCCAGGCAATAGGCGTAGAAGACCCTCCACCTATGCCGAAGAAACTACGTAGTGTAGATCAAGGTGATGCATCTACATCTCATGGAAAAAGTAACACAAATGAAAAAAATTAAGAAATATTTAATGAGTAAAACAAAAAGAATAAAATTTAGAAGTTATAATTAAAAAAATTTATTCTCAATGAAGAAGCATTTTTTTTAAAAAGTCACCATAATATATTACTTTGTTACATAATTAATTTTTAATTTTATGTTTGATATTATTATATTTAAAATAATTATGTTTAAACTACTGTAAACACTAGATTATTAATAAATAAATTATTGCTTATGCTGGCAAAATAAGACAAGATTACTATAAATTTTCCTACACAAAAATTCTATATACCTTAATATGAAAGATTTTTTTTTGTCAACATTATATTCCGACGGTCGAAGGCTAGATAAAAGTCTTCCCACCAGGATTTATCTGATCAAAAAAGCCAACCTGATGTTAGTGTGTTCATCGTAAAAATACCTTACAGCGCGTTCTTTCGATCGTTTCTCGGTGTCATTTATCGACAGATCAACATCATTGTGATCACATAGTCAAATGTTAAAACATTGAACGCAACACTCATGATAAAATACCATAACAATTTAAAGTTTTGAATTTTACATTTTATTCATATTTTATATTCATACAAACATATTCATATGTTTGTACTTGGCCGACCCCAAATATATGGAGTAGAGGGCGAAGAAGAAGAAGAAGATTCATTTTTTACAATACTTCCTTTCTTTTTCGGCTATTTTTTTTACACGAAATTGTGAGCTAAGATAAATTATAATAATTCATATGCCATAGTAATATATTGTATAAAATGTATGTAAACGTAAACGTCCGATACTTATGTACAGATTCATAATCGTATAATCAAACCAATATATATATATATATATAACGTGATACGACGTAGAGAACTTGGTGATGGACATTTCATAAATCCTACTTAACATTTTTACTTCTCACAAGTTTGTCGACAGTTTTTGTTAACCTTTGAGGATTAAATTTATTAAAAGAATATGTAGTACAACACTTTAATCTCTTCCGAAGAAAACAATAAATAAAAAGTAAATAAGTGTAAGTATGTATATAATTAGTTTTCATATAATTTTATATTAAATACTTTTATAAATTGTTGATATTCAAATACTTCATTGACGAATAATTTAATAGATTATTTATTTTTGAATTTTTATATTGACTACTTTCGTCAAGAAAGTGATTATCTACTGATGTTTATAATTTCAGTCGTCGTCGACATTTTAATTATACGTGTATAATATGTAAATGTCATTCAGTTAATATCTTCAGTCGATGTCCAGACAAATATATGGTTTATTTTTTATTTGAACGATTTGTCTTTTAATGAGAAAAAATTTCAAAAACATTCTCAAGGAAATAAAACAATTAAGTTTCACCAATTTCACGAAATTCTCGGAGAGTAAATGCTCATTTAGTTAATGACATATGACAAATAGAATCTTTGTCCAATTCTTGGGGAAAATTTCACATTGTTCCTATTCCAAAAACAGTCATCTAACGACTCTTTTCGCCCTATCGACATCTCCACTGTTTTCTGTAAAATTCTGGAGCATATGATAAAAACCCGATTTGATTTTATTGTGGAAACTAACGAATTGATTCCCAACAACATGTTCGAACGGGGCTAGACACCATGGATTGTTTATCCTCTTTTGTGGGATCCATTTATCAGTCCTTATGTGATAAGGAATTCACTTGCGCAGCTTTTGTGGTTGTTGAAGAGGCGTATGATTCAGTTCATATCCCGGTTTTGATCAACTAATTGTTCGAATTGGGGGTTCCCCAAATTTTGGCAGTATTCTCTTCAAATTTTTTGCACGCAGATCATTATATACGTTGTCCCCTACAGGCACAGCGGAAGCTCGGACGGTGTATCGCGGTCTCCTCAGGGAAGTTGTTTGAATCCAATTCTTTTTAATGTTTATGTCAGTTTATTCCTTAGTAGCAAGGGTTTTCATAGTTTATTTTGTGCGGACGACATTGTAGTTTTTATCAAGAGTAGGTATGTACATCTAGCTAAAGGTTCCCTGACTTCTGCGTTGAGGTTATTATCCAGATCCTTAGACCTATTGGTCCTTGAGGTGACGGCGAAATATTCGTCAAACAACCAAATTTTAATATGCCCGCTAGCACACGTCTCCGCGATACTCAAATTCTCCCTAATCGATGCTCAACGTGTTAATCATGACGCGCAGCGGTGACTCAAAAACTTAATTTTTTTCGCTGTCCTATAAAACAAACGAAAATTCACGGTTGCAACGGTTAGGGAGAAATTCAAATAACACTTGTCACGCACCGTATTAAAACTCGATTATCTTAAGAATATGGCTCACGCCGTTGCGTTTCGAAAATAAATATGAATTTTTCGAGTCAGATGAAGATTTATTCGAACACCAGAGCACGAGTCCGATTAGCTCTGATCGATCGAATTCATATTTTTTTTTTCGCGTTCGAGAATGGAAAAAAAGTGGGTTTCTTGCGTTTGCACGCGTTTATTTACACAGGTTTTCCTGGTGAACACCTAAACGCGGAAAAATAACCCGCACGTAAAGGACGCGATTATATAATGTAATCTTCAGCAATACACACCCGTAGAGATTTAAAAATTTAACGAGAAGAACCGTCGTGCCTACACAGTATATAGTTCGTAAAAATAAATTATTTACTCAACGTCGCATTCGATCTTTCGCCGCGAATTTATACGCCAGTACGTAATTACTATTAATTGCCTAGTAAATATTTAATTACAGTTATTCTGAAAGATGTCGTGGTTAAGTTACGCGAATACGCGTACGATTTATAACGAAATGTATATACGAACTACTATTTGCAAAATTGAACGCTTGTTTGAGATTAAAAAAAAGACGCAAACACATAGAAAATAAAAAAATTATACTTAGGTATTCGGTTTCGCCCACGTCGACGAAACGGATATTCATCAAGCAATAATAATAATAATAATAATAAAGCTCATTTCGAAAAAAAAATTGTGTCGAGTCAACGCTACCGCGTTATACTTTACATATTTCAAACAGCGAAATAAGCATAAATTCTATTCTAGATAAAATAACGCACGTATATGACAATATCATTTTATCGATGTTATATTATACGCATATCGTTGTATCGAAAGGGTGATATAAAAATTAAAACCAAAAAAAAAAAAAAAAAGGATAAATCACGAAAGATTATATGAAAGGTCTCTATTACGAAACAGTTTTTACTTAAAATATAAAATTTGTATAACTTTAATCCGTTGCCATAAATCAAGGTTCAGGTCAGCCAACGGGACGAATATATATTTACGTGATTCGCCCGTAAAAGAGATGTCGTGATAACGGTTCGCCGAATATACTTTTGGCATCGGTTCCTTCCAGCGCGATGTAAATCAACGACTTAACTACAACGTTATACCCGTTTTGATTTGCCGTTCAATTAATTCTGATTGTTTTCGCGACGTTCGTCTCGTTGAATGATTCCCGGGGATAGTGTGTTGACATTCTTTGAGAAAACTTTTGCCTGCTTACTACACACTTTGTATAATACTGTAAGATACGTACATACAGCGTCTCGTGCAGCTCTTCAAGAGTATAATGAACTTGTGAATATTTATTCACGAGTTCAGTGAGTTAGCGATTTACGAGGACGCTCTCTTTCGTTATTTCGATTTCCGAATGGAAAATATCGGCTGCTATTAATAAATAATAGACTATCGTTTTACCCCAGAACTGAAAATAAAGTGTTCGTTGTTAAGAGGTGTCCGTAAATAGTTTAAAAAAAATAGAACTATGATTAGTTATGATAGAAACCCAGATTTTTGAGGTCGAACTGAACGTATTCAAATTATAACGAACCCTAACCGAACCCCGTACAAAGTTCAAAGGATTTAAATAAATTTAATGCGTCTGAGTAATCGTTTGACTTAAAAGTTGGTTAACCTGAATGATTAATTGTTAATTCATAAAGTAAATAATAAAGTTATTTATAATTTAAAATCAAATTTGTTTGACTTATAACAAATAATTTGGAAACCGGATGATAAATTCGAACCAAACTAATCCGAGTTTATCATTATTTATGATCTATATTTCACGTTTTAATAGCAAACTCTTATTGACGTTATTAAAATAATTACTGCTCGGCCGGTGGAGATTACGCAGACTATATATATATATATACACACGCCTGTAGTTAGCCTCAAAGAAAATATTTGCGACGTATCATAAAATAGTAAATGTCTAAACACGTACGTTGTCTAAAAGTTACATTCGTTTTCCCGACGACGATTAGTATGAAGTCCGGAAATTCGCATAAAGCATTCCAGTAAATTGTGTGTAAAAATCGAACGCGTTTCAAAGAGTCCTAAACATACGAAAACTACACGAAATTTAATAATACGTTTTCAAAATAAAACGATAATAATAACGTTCTGGTTCGAAAAGTCGATCGAAACGGTTCGATTATAGTTTGACATCTCGTCGAACGCTATTTTATCCCCCATGCTTCACAGCCGCGTGAAATGCACGAATTAAGATGATTAAAGCCTTTGAAAAATATTTTAAGGCGTGCACGCCGCTATAATCATCGGAGGCGAGTGTTGAGTTGAAAATATCGCACGTTTTATCGAAGTTAAAAACTTGAAACGAGTGGGCGGAAAACGAGCGGAGTAGACAGTGACGAACGATCCGTTAGAATAATAATGATACATTGTGCGGAGCGAAGTCACATTTTGCATTGTTCGGGTTGATGGCGCGTTTGCAGAAAGGAAATATTGTGTGTGTGCGCGTGAACTAAAATGATATCGTCCAGGACCTAAGACGGGCGCAACACTATCGATACGTTACGTGTTCATTTTTCCATTTGTTTTCCATTTTGATGGTTGCATGTTGCTCGTGAGGTTTGTGTCGCAGCGTTCAAACGTCGATTTATAACGATTGTTACGCGTTTGGAAACACAAGACTTTAACCACGAACTTAAACACGAAACGGTTTCAACGCGTTTCATTTGCGTACACGCGTTTTTCGCACGAAAGCTATATTAAAACTAATAATCTATCCGTTTACGAGCGCCGTTAATTATTGTTGTTTATTCATTCTACCGAGTAAAACACACGATCGCGGTTGTTGAAATCCTGTAGGAATGATAAAACGCGATTAAAATAAACCGGGACAAATCTACTTAATCGCTACCGTCCAAAATCGCCTAAATGTTATTAACGTCGACGCTCGAGGACTCGTGTAATTCCGTTTCGACTACGCCGAAGTCGGCGTGATAATAATATTCTCGCGTACGTGATAACGATATAATATGTATTTCTATATATATATATATATTCGCGCGAATGTTTGAAATTACTTTTTCTCGAAATATTCCCTTTAGAAACGCCGAGCTCATCTCTGTACAGGCGTTGTACTCATTTCGAATTTTATTATTATTATTACTTTTTTTTTTTACTTCTTCCGTTCCGGTATAATATAACAATATGACGCCATTAAAAAACAAAAAACCCACGGCCCATGAGTTATCGTCCAAACATATAACGCCGTGAAAAATATTTATATTAAAAATAATATACGTGAAATATATTATATTACATGGGCCGCGTGTATCCAACGGTAATAAGTACAGGAAACGGGTGACGTTGTTAACGCATAGTGCTCATGAAACGTTTAAAAAAAAACAAAAAAAACAAAATGATAGGTGATAATACGGCTGGAGCGTGGTTACCTAATTGGACGGAGTTGTGTTATCATTTTTGAACTCGAAAGCATTGATCAATCCGATCCGTTGGAAACGAATTTGAGGGACGGCCAGTGGCTCGTCGTGGTTAACGATTAGCATACGTCGCGTAATATGTCTGAACTCGTATTTTGGGATATTGAAAAAATACGAAAATCGACCATACAACGTCAAAATACAACCGGTCTATCTCTCGTTCGGCCGCCACCGGTCCACGTCCAAGAACACGACGTCTGGTCTGGAAATCTCAAAAACGTCGTACGAACAAACTCGACAACTATACGTGTTAAAAAATACTAATCGTCTTTCGGGCACTGTTGTCAAAGACGTATGCGTAGCTGTAATGTTGACTGTTTTCGCGTGATAGTGAGATCCGAAGATTTTTTTGTAAATAAAACAACAACACTGTCGCGAACAGTGGCGTAGCGCAAGATTTTGAACGGTTGTGGTGGGGGCGGGGGGCAAAATTTTTTCTAAAAAAGTACTCAACAATTAACACTTATAACTTTTTTTTATTATTACTATAACAATTGTTTTGGACACAAATATTTAAATTGAATAACGTTCGTTTCGACATTTTTCAAACGTGTAAAATAAACTACGTGGCAATCACGTTGATATGGCCAGTCAAGGGGGTCGGGGCATAGCCCAATGGTGAACGCGAGCAAATTCGGTCGGAATGCGACGTCGACGCGCACTTATTCACGGCTAGTAAAACCATGGTGATAGCATTGGATATTTTCACGTATAGTTATATGACGTTTGTGTGATGCGCGGGATATAAGAAGCGTATTATTGTTGCCGTGTGTCTGACAGGCGTCTATGTAATTATATTGTTTCGAGTTGAACCGTTCGGCGATACCGGCAGTTGGCATCGGCGGATTCGCTAAAAACTTCTGGACGTTGTAATCCACGGACCACACACACACGAGACGTACCGTTTCTCCGCGCGATGGACGTCGCAGACGTGAGCAGTTCGGCGGCCCCGTTTACGTTCGTTCACTAGCCAGTGATGTGGTATCGGTACGGTCGGTGTTGGTTTTCTACACTCGGCATTTTTCTGTGACTGTCCGACCACGCCATACGACATCTACGAGCGTGTACGGGACGGCCCCTCGTGCCGTCCGAGGTTCGACGTACGCGTTGTCCAACCTATATATTTATACTAATAGTCCTGGTATAATCCTGTGCACGTCGACGGTCACACGCGTTTCGCACGGAATTGGCGATTCGACGTTGTCTCAACACCGCCGCGTTGTACAGCCCTCAAACATGGGCGGATCTAGAGCGGGGCGCTTGGGTGCTAGAGCACCCCCCTGAGCCGTATTTTGAGCTTATAGTTCTCAAATTTCTCTAAATATATTTAATGCAATACGCTTTTTTTAGATTTTAAACTGTCGTGTCTCCATTTCATCACTGAGTCTGATTTAATTTGATTTACACGAAAACGTAATAATTTTCAAATCGTACGTATGCCTTTAAAATAATACGTACAAGGTCAAATTTTCGTATACGTATCGAGCCGCACATTTACATTATTCGTAGCGGTTTTTATGAAAATTTCTATTTAAAATCACCTGCGTTTTAACACTAAAATTGTCCATAAATCACGTATTTTACAAGTGTTCAAAAAGTAAACGTTCAAAAAGACCGAATATAATTTTCAAACCTACTAAATCGTTGATAGTTTGGCAAATTTTTATTTTCAAGTTTCAAAAACAATGGAAAAATACTTGACATTTTTGTTTTACTTATCTCTTATTTATATTTTATTAATTAAATTACATACATTACGGTAACTGTTACAAGAACGATATCTGTTTTGTTCTAAAAATCGAAATTTATTATGTTTCTGCTTCGTATATGTTCGTTTCGTAACATTTCAAAATCAAATATTTCCTATTCATGAACGTATTATATATGAAGTGAAAGTAATTTTACGAATCGATGCATGAAACTAACTATCATCGATTTGCATTTATAAAGTTATAGACATTCTGTAAATTTTATACACGTTAATAAAAATTTTTAAACGTGCGATATTCGTACCTGTATTAGTAGTATGTTATGTCAATTGAATCATTTCCACCAGTCATATTCAAAGGCATTCTTCTTAAACATAAACCGTATTTTTTAAGATATTGAATATAGAATTACTAAATGCAGGCAAATATACGTTGAAATTTCACGTACATTCTAATATAGATTCAACAATATTTTACTTTTAACATATTTTATGACAGCAGTTTGATTTACTTTGATTACAATGTTAATACACCCGAATTACTATTTAAATTTGTTATAAAAAGTCCTTTATCACTTAAGACCTATAATTAATATCAGAAAATCGATTGCAATTTATTCCTTAACTGGCGTGTCCCGTAATTTTAAAAACATTTGACAATACGTAATCTAGTCAATTACGATTCCAAAATTCAACAGCGAACAAAATCGTACATTTGTACGATATTTGCACTGCAATTACGTATATCATTGCCGTTTAATAATCCACACGGTTTGCTGATATCAAGTATTATAGTGTTTTGATACGATGTATAAAAAATAATAATAATCATGTACGTATGCAATTTCTGAAACAGTTGATAATTATAAGATTCCAAATTTTATTTAATCCATTACAACGTAGCCACTGTTCTTCCCTAGAATAACAATATTACCCCATGCAATTCAGAGAGATGAGATGGTAAGGTTAGGTTAGATTAAGTTAACAACCCCCCTCCCTCCTTCCGTGTTAAGCACGGTGCAGACGTGTCTCGTCGACGTGCGCAACGCCCGTCGGTTGGCGGTGACCGTGAGTCTGGACATCCGGAACGCGTTTAACTCGGTTTACTGGGTGGTTATCCGCGCGGCGTTGGAGCGTATAGATTTCCCGCCATACCTCCGGCGGATACTCGAGTCGTATATGGACGGTAGGGTGCTGCACCTGTGCGACGACGACCGGGAATTGTAGATCACAATGGAGATTACCTGTGGCGTACCGCAGGGCTCCGTGCTCGAGCCTCTCTTCTGGAACGTCGCGTACGACGTAAGACGAATCTACCCCTGCCTAGGAGAACGATCACGGTCGGCTACGCGGACGACACGTTAATCGTGACGGTGGCGGAGCACATACGAGTGCTCTGACTGCGGCTTGCGAGAAGACAGAGGCCGTAGTGTTCACGAGCCGTTACGATCCGGTCGAACCCCAGTTACGAGTCGAAGGTCAGACCGTACGTTTAGGAGCGTCCATTAAGTACCTAGGAGTGATCTTAGAGAACAATGGGACCATGTTTGGTGCGCACTTGCGCACTACCTCGGAGAAAGCCGAGCGGGTGATGTCCGGACTCATGCCGGAGGTCGGCGGCCCACGGAAGGACCGTAGGCATCTGTTCGTGAGCGTCGTGCAATAGATACTATTGTACGGCGCTCCGACGTGGGCATCTACGTTGGCTAACAACAGTTGGCTAACGTAGTGAGGGTCCAGCGTCGAGCGGCCATCAGGAGCGCCTGTGCGTACTACACAGTCTCCTACGACGTCGTGCAGATCGTCACGCGGACGCCCTCGATCGACCTCCTGGCCGTCGAGCGCACGACGTCAGGAGGGCGATGCCACCGGCAGCGGACGGACGGCCCCCGGGAACTCCGGTGACATCGGGCCACCTGAGAGCCGCGAGGACGGACGAGTGAGCACGGAGGGTATCGAGATGGGACGCACCTGCCGGAAGCGGCCGGGAGTGGACCCGGACGCTGATACCCCCCTTGCTTCTCGACCGGTGGGTGAGAAGGTCGCACGGTAAGATGACGTTCCATCTCTCCCAATTGTTAACTAGGCATGGCTGTTTCAACCGGTTTCTACACCGGATCGGCCATGCTCCAGTGAGTTGGCGTTCCCGACTCTTACAGCGAGGAAGATGACGACGCGTCTCACACGTTTGTCGCTGCGAGACGTTCGAGTGGACTAGAAATGACCTTATACGCGTTATATGTCGTTTCTGGCCTCGCGATCTCGTCGGCCACATCACATGCTGGAGTTCCCAGCCAAGGGGGAAGCGGTGGCCCAAATTGCATCGACCGTGATGGGTGTAAAGGAAAAAGCTGAGCGCGAGATGCAGTCTCTGCAGGCGATAGTTCCATCGCGTCGCTGAAGGAGGGTAAGGGCGATAATAGCCCGTTCGTAAATAGATATTTGTGAATGGAGGAGCGGAAGACACTGACCTGCCGCTCCTCCCCGTAATCGCACATTACGTAAAATTGTATATATACTTTTGTAAGGGATGGAATGGCCGGGGATTGTCCGGTCAATAAATAAAAAAAATTATCCGGTAGATAATTTTATAAATTATCAGGATATAATATATATACCTAGCTAAACCACCAACTTATTTTTCTCAAGTTACTTTAAATATATTTAATATAAATTATTTCGCAAATTTTAAACTGTTCTGTTATCATTTTAATACTGAGTCTGACTTAATTTTGTTCTTAGGGAAATGTAATAATTTACCAAATCATACGTATATTTCTAATATAATACGCACAAGGTCAAATTTTCGTATACATATCGAGCCGCATGTGAAACGAGCCGCACATTTACATTATTCGTAGCGGTTTCCGTGAAAATTTGTATTTGAAAACGCCTACGTTTTAACATTAAAATTGTTCATAAGTCACGTATTTTACAAGTGTTCAAAAAATAAACGTTCAAAAATACCGAATATAATTTTCGAACTAACTTAGTTTTTGAAAATTTGACAACATTTTTTCTTTACCGAACACATTGTAAAATCAATATTGTTGTGACGCGAATGCCCACGCTTAAAATTCCGTCGCGTAAGGCGAATACTCGTCACGGTTAACGCCGGTTGGAAATATTTATAAAATAATAATAATAATTGAAAGGAAAAAAAGAAACAATAATAATGGTAAATGGACTGTAAAACAAGAATATATTATGGCGTTATGATATTATACCAAAAAAAAAGAAACTTAATCACTAGCTTATCATCTAGGTGGTTTAACAATGGTATCATGCGATACAAAACAAAATATAAACATAGGCGATAGCATACGCCGAGGCATCGAGACAAAACATCTGAACTGGACGATGACAGCGGCAATCCATCCAGAGTTCCCAACGATGCAACGCGTACACACGCAACAATAACGTCTCCCAGGCGTAGAACGTGTACAAACGCGACAAATGAACGTCTCACGACGTACCGCGTACAAACGCGAAAAGTAACGTCGCCGAGACGTAAAATTATGGACGCACCGCGCGTCCGAAATTTAACAAAATATTTGTCCGTATATCTGCACACCGTACGCGCAGACGATCGACTCGACCGACTCGACCGACGCACTCGTCACTGTTGCTGCTGTGTCTTGGCGTGGTGGGAGGCGGGGTACTTTTCTAGAATGTTCGGTGACACCCCGCTCCCCGCACCATGCAAATCTTATCTGCTAGGCCGGACAAATATATTCCTCGCTCCGTTCATAATCTAAAAAAGAATAATGTATGTGTGTAGCTACTAATTGTAATAGTAGTAACCCTCAACAAATTATCTTAGATCCGCCCCTGGTGGACGCGTGCAAATTTGTCGAAACACGATATTGTAGTGCGCTTATAGTTAATGTCAAGCAATAAAAAATGTTTCTAAACGCCGAATAAAATTAATGAATTTACGTAGACGAATGTGCATATGATACTTTTATATATTTATACAATAATTGTATAGACCACAGACCGTGGGATACAAAAAGTATTGTCGTATGTCTGACAAGTTTCTATGTAGTTATATTGTTTCGAGTTGAAACATTTGGAAATATCAGCATTTTACGTCGGTAAATTTGTTAACAAAATCTCAACGTTGTAACGCTTGGAGGAGATCTACGAAACGTATTTGTTTCTCCGCACGATGGATTTCGCCGGGTAACGTACGATCGGTTGTGAGCAGTTTGGCGGCTCCGTTCACGTTTGCTCACGAGTCAGGTATGTGGTTTTTTATGGTCGGGGTTAATTTTCTACACTCGGTATTTTGTAAATTGACCGACGACGCGTTTAAGAGCGTGTTCGCTGTGCCTTATATACGTCGACGGTTACTCGTGTTTCGACGGAATTGGCGATACAGAGTTGACGTATCTGAACTTGGTCCACCGATAACACAGTACCGAGTTCAAACCAATACCAATATTTTGCAAGTAATTTGCAAGAATTTTCAAGTCCACTCTCAAAATTTGCAAGTCATTATTTCCACAGGAATCTTCAAAAAACGTATGGGTGGGCCAACTTCATGTAGCCCACCTATGTTTCACTAGAAGGTCGAAATTGGTATCAAAATAATCCTTGTAATTTGCAAGAATTTGCAAGTCTACCCCGCAATTTGCAAGTCACCCAGACCGCTACGATGGTCTGTCAAAGTTTTGAACTTGGCCCACCCATGTTTCACTAAGAAGTCGAAATTAGTGTTAAAATAATCCTTGTAATTTGCAAGAATTTGCAAGTCATTTCCTACAATTTTCAAGTCACCCAGACTGTCGCAATGGCCTATCAAAGTTCTGAACTTAACCCTTGAATTTGTATTTTCTACAACTGAAATGCCTACTAAAAGGACGTTTCACCTACATTTGTTATCTCTTGTAAAATATTGTTTAACAAAGAACTTACAGCGTTTTAAATTTTACGTTCTTTTAATAGTCAGTAATTTTTTTGTTACATAATATTTCACAAAAAACATATAACATTATTTAGAAATCATCGTTCTTTTCAAAATTGATAATAGATGTTTCAACTTTAATTCTGATGTAGACGCTACATTTATTATTTCGTTCATTGTAATTTGTGCTATATGTCCTATAAGATAGATGGAGATAACAAATGTAGATGAAACGTCCTTTTAGTGGGCATTTCAATTGTAGAAAATACAAATTCAAGGGCCAAGTACAGAACTTTGATAGGCCATTGCGACGGTCTAGTTGACTTGCAAATTGCAGGAGTTTACTTGCAAATTCTTGCAAATTACAAGGATTATTTTGACACCAATTTCAACCTTCTAATGAAACATGGGTGAGCAAAATGAAGTTGGCTCACCCATACGTTTTTGAAGATTTCTGTGAAAATGATGACTTTCAAATTTTGGGAATGGACTCGCGAATTCTTACAAATTACTTGCAAAATATTGGTATTGGTTTGAACTCGGTACTGTGTTATGGGTGGGCCAAGTTCAGGTACGTACAGAGTTGTCGCACCGCCGCCGAGTTATCAGCAGATACCGACGTGTGCTGTGCGTTCGCTGTGCGTGTGACGTTCACTGTGCTGGAGTAGTCTGTCTGTGCTGTGTCTGATACACGTCGGTGCATTGGCGTGGCGAGGATTTTGAAATGGGGATTGGATCGAATTTGACTCGACTAACTATGTGAGCGATATATATGTGTAAATTTAACAATTGTAAGGCAAAGTTAATTATCAAAAATAAACACCATTGAATGTCACCGCAACGACTGCATATATTTTCGATAAAATCAAGCATTATGAAATGGATATAAGTGCGTATAGTTATCGCATCGATACCTCGCGCATATAATGACGTCCTGCAAGATGCTTCGAACTGAAATGTTTGTCAATAAAAATCAATAACAATATAAAGATGAGTCATATAAAATTATATTTGATAATAATATAACGGGAAAACGCGCTAAATAAAGATAAATTAATTTTGTTATTGAGTATTGGTTGTGTTTTCATGAGGTATTTAAGATTTAAAATCTGAAATTAAAACAATGTCTGCAACAAAGCAATTATCATAAATAAATACCGTGTTCATATTTTCTTTTGTTCTCTTTAAATGTTCGTGCGGCATCAATATTTTATTTTTTTAGTCAAAACCGGAAGTTATTTTTATCACAAACGCGCCATCGTTTTCGCTTCCCGTAATTTACGTTGAACGTTTACGGAAGTTTGAAATGTAAAATTTCACCGCAAACGGGCGCACGACGTGTGTCACGAATAGTTAACGATACAAATCGAGTATCATCGAACAATGTGTAGTTATGTCCTCCGTACATACGGGAATTGAGGTCATCGGTTGACATTATTTCGAATCTACTAACACCGGTAACATAAACTGTGCAAGAGGTAATAGTTATAATTCGCGACACGCGGCCCGTGTTCGATGATTCTATCGTGTCACGCGAGTGTGATGTAAATCGAACGGTCGTACGTTTTCGTGCATACGACAATCCCCGTAAAGTGATGGGATCGACGCGATCGCGTCTACAATACCGACTAACCGGACGAGAGAGTGGGGCAACAGATCGCAGTCAAGTTGAAATTCCGAAAACCAAATCAAGTTGATACGTCACACTTACTCTAGCTTTAAACCCCGCATTAAACAATTTAAAACAATAATAATAATAGTACTTCTAGAAAATTTCGTGCCCCGTGAGTGATGTTGAAAGTGCGGAGTAAATTTAATAAAACCATATGAGATATTGGTAAGAGTATTTTATTTTATAAACGTTTCACATATATTATTATATGACCGTAAAAACGCATATTTATAATAGTACCCAAGTCATGTATACATAACAACCTGTATAAGTATTTATAGTCATACAGTATGAAGTGTAAATAATTCGAATATAGAGTATATGTTAGGTGCGGTCTGTGTAAAAATTAAAAATATAAAAAAAAACTTTTTATTAGAAATACGGCAATGTCAAAGAGGACGTGTCCCCCCCTCCCACCAAACAATAGACGCCCACGAACATTAATAATAAAATATGTTTCAAATGCCGTACGAGAATCATGTATATGAAACAATCGGGTTATATTTATTTTACAGCGAAATAAGTTTAGTCAACTGTACAAATACTAATGTATATTGTTTTCCATTGCTTTTTCGACCACGACCTTATAATTTTCTTCAAGACATATTTGTCAGCAGTCAGTAACTACAATTTAACCTAACGTAAAATTACACTTCAGACATACTACAACCATAAAACAACTTAATACAAGTTAACAAAGCAACCACGATACCATGAATTATATGCAAATTATTTTGATTTTGACAATTATCGGAATGACTTTTGGAAGTTCTAATAGTAATAAGCATACAACATATTTTATAGAATAAAATGAAGAATATTAAAATTATTAATGTACAAAAGTTGAATCATTGTATTTAACATAATTATGTAAAACCCCAATAAAACGATATGTGCTACGCCCTATTAATATTATATTTGTGATATAACACTGTTAATTTATTGTTTTCTTTAATAATAGATAAAAGAAGTATGTATGTTTAGAACGTTATTTATGAGATAATTCTATTTAAATAAAATAATAAGATTGTTCGTAAAATTTATCATAATGTCAATCGTTATAAATGTTTTCTGATAATAATTTTTGTCAGTTAGAACAACATACAATCAAATTTATAATTTCGTTGTATTGTTCTTTTTCTCTAACGATAGGCACTATGTCCTATTTATATTACATTCGTTTTAAAACAATGTAAATTTATTTTTTTTTTCAAAAATAGAAAATATGGAACATAGTATGTATATTTACAGAGTGATTTAAGAAATAATTCTATTTGAAATAATATAATAATATTGTTCGTAAAATTAATCATAATATCAATGGTTTTAAATAATTTTTAATAATAATTTTTTTCAGCTAGAACAACATACAATCAAATTTATAATTTCGTTGTATTGTTCTTTTTCTCTAACGATAGGCACTATGTCCTATTTATATTACATTAGTTTTAAAACAATGTAAATTTATTTTTTTTTTCAAAAATAGAAGATATGGAAGATAGTATGTATATTTACAGAGTGATTTAAGAAATAATTTTATTTGAAATAATATAATAATATTGTTCGTAAAATTAATCATAATATCAATGGTTTTAAATAATTTTTAATAATAATTTTTTTCAGCTAGATCAACATATAATCAAATTTATAATTTCGTTGTATTGTTCATTTTCTCTAACGATAGGCACTATGTCCTATTTATATTATATTAGTAGTAAAACAATGTAAATTTATTGTCTTTTTAGAAATACAATATATAGAAAAAAGTATTTACATTTACAAAGATATTTATGAAATAATTCTTTTTGAAATAAAATAATAATTTTGTTCCTAAAGTTTATCATAATGTCAATCGCCTTAAATATATTTTAATAATAATTAACTTTTGATTAGAGTAACATACAATAAAATACATAATTTCACTGTAATGTTCATTTTCAGTAACGATATGCACTTTTATCTATTTGTATTATATTGGTGGTAAAACAATGTAAATTTACTGCTTCCTTAGGAGTAGTCGATAATGGAGGTATGCATTTTAGAATTTAATATAAGAGATAATTACATATGAAATAAAAAAATAATATTGTTTGTAAAATTAATCATAATGTCAATCGTCTTAAAGATAATTTAATAATAATTATCTTTCGTTTAGAGCATCATAAAATAAAATAAATAATTTTGTTGTATTTTTCATTTTCTATAACGAAATGTGATACGTCTTATTAATATTACATTTGTGATTTAACAATGTTAATTTATTGTTTTCTTTAATAGAATATAGTAACAGTATGTATGACTAGAACGTTATTTATGAGATAATTCTATTTGAAATAAAACAATAATATTGTTAGTAAAATTAATCATAATGTCAATCGTCTTAAAGATATTTTAATAATAATTGTTACTTTGAATGTGTAAAACAAAATGGACTGTATATAAGTAAAAGTCTTAAATTGAAATTTTTGGACATAAACTCCAATCACGATACAACTATTTTGGTATGAAAATTTTTCTATTAAAAAACAAATAATTAGGACACAACTTAATTACTGGCCAGTATAAAGACTCTAAACAAACTATATATATATATATATATATATATATATATAAAAGTATAACAACATAAAATAACCCGATTTTGACGACGACCGCGACGACGGCGTTCGATCGGCGGTAGTTATTCCGATGTAACTGCCGGCGGCGTTGGTAGTGACAACTGTGGTACAAAAATGTAGACGGTGACCGAAGATGGTGACAATAACGCAAAAAAACCAAACGATAACGGTAAAAATGTGTAATAAAAAAAATATTTATTACAATATGTATATATATATATAATAAGTGTCTATCCGAAGACGACTCACCGACGACAGACAGAATAAACATTAGACAGTTGTATTGAGGGTAATTAATAATATTGGGCGCATCGGTCAACACTTCGCTAGTATGGTAGCAATACGTCCGAACAATAATTATCTTTTGATTAGAGCATCATACAATAAAATACATAATTTCATTGTAAGGTTCATTTTCTATAACGATATGCACTATTATCTATTTGTATTATATTGGTGGTAAAACAATGTAAATTTAATACTTCCTTAGGAATAGAAAATCAAAGAAGTATGAATTTCAGAATTTAATATATGAAATAAAATAATAATTTTGTTCGTAAAATTAATCATAATATCAATCATCTTAAAGATAATTTAATAATAATTATCTTTTGATTAGTGCATCATACAATAAAATACATAATTTCACTGTAATGTTCATTTTCTGTAACGATATTCACTATTATCTATTTGTATTACATTGGTGGTAAAACAATGTAAATTTACTGCTTCCTTAGGAATACAAAATGAAAAAAGTATGCATTTCTGAATTTAATATATGAGATAATTATATGTGAAATAAAATATTAATTTTGTTCGTAAAATTAATCATAATGTCAATCGCCTTAAATATATTTTTATAATAATTTTTTTCAGCTAGAACAACATACAATATAATTTATATTTTCATTGTCTTGTTTAAACTATATGGATTACCGAAAATTCATAAACCGGGAGTCAGTATGAGACCAACTATATCTAATATAGGGGCTTCAACTTATGATTTGGTTAAGTATTTAGTTAGGATTTTTTTATCAATTCAAAAATTCGAAAGCGTTTCAGTAATAAATATTATTAAACTTGTCAATAAATTATCAAATTTCGATTTTAAAAATAATAATTAATTAATCTCCTACGACTTGGTATTATTATTTCCAAGTATTTGAATTGATATCACTTTAAATTTTTTAAAAGATTAGTTAGAATAATCAATAATAAAGACAAACAATATTAAAGAACTATTCAATTTAACAAAATTATGTATGATTCAAAATGTTTTCCAATTCCAAAACCAATTTTTTTAACAACACAAGACACAGTAATGGGAAATCCTTTATTGCTTATTTTAGCAGAAATGTTCATGAGTAGGTTTGAGATCAATATTTGAAGTACTAATGACAATTTTCCAAAATGTTGGGTTAGGTATGTTGATGATTATCTAGCAATAATAGACGAAACATTTAATATAGGCATTTTCCTAAAACGAATTAACTCTCAGTATCCATTAATAAAATTTACATACGAAAAAGAATTAAAATGATAATTACCATTCCTAGACTTATTAATTAAAAGAGTAGATGATCAGCTAAAATTTGAAATTTATCGAAAGAAAACACACGTTCAGGTATATTCATAAAAAATTCTGACAAAAACCAAAAACGGACTGCCATACAATTACAACGTCAACTGGACTTGGCGTTCAACTGGTTACACCGTATCAAAATAAACCCGACTAAAACTGTAGGCGTTCTTTTTGAACGATCCAACACAACATATATACTACCATTACAAATTAATAACTACGCGATTAACTGGTCCAAACAAGTCAATTATCTCGACGTACAATCGGGCGCAAACTCACTTTCGGCAAACACATCACCGACATAACTAATAAAGCTACCCGCACACGCGGTATGCTTTACCCTATACTTAACAGAAAAAGCCCTGTTCCAACTCAAACAAAACTCAACATTATTAAACTTTAAATATCTTCCATTCTTTCTTACGCTGGCTCCTCATGGGCGCCTTTCATTGGTCCCCCACACTGGAAACGTATCGAATTCGTACGGAACATCGGTATCCGTATTGTAACGGGACGGCCAACCAACGTCAAAAATTCGGTCCTTCGTAAATCGACAAATTTCAAATCAATTAAAGACCCTATTCACCTCAATCCAATGTTTTACAAAATCTCTTTTTCTGAATATAATCACATTCGACTTCTGGGAAAAACATACTCTCCCCCAACCACTAAAAACATACTCAAACCATAACCATTAACTTGGGCAGACTGATTAACAAATTCCTAACCAAATCTTTCACTTCCATCCACTAGTTGAGGCACAAGCCTGGAATAGTTAACAACATAGTCATCCCTCCAAAGCAAAGCAAAGCAGTCTATGGTTTAGTGGTTCGTGCTGACGATGACAACTTAGTTGTTGAAATACGTATACGCGATTAGAGTATATAAAAATTTGTGGTTTTGGATTTATAAATGTAGGTATATCCTATTTGTATTACGTTGGTGGTAAAACAATGTAAATTTATTGCTTCCTTAGATCATCTAATTGCATTAAGTATGTATATTAGAACTTTATATCTGAGATAATTATATTTGAAATAAAATATTAATATTGTTTGTATAATTTATCATAAAATCAACCGTCGTATATATTTTCGGTTAGAACAACATACACTAAAGTACATTATTTCGTTGTATTATTCATTTTCTGTACCGATATGCACTATGACCTATTTATATTACATTGGTAATAAAACAATGTAGATTTATTGTTTTCTTTTAAAAGAGAAGTTGTAGAAACCAATATTTATATTTTCAAAGTTATTTATGAAATAATTCTATTTGAAATAAAATATTTTTATTAGCGTTTGGGAATTAGAGGATGTAAAACTGTTGATTAAGATTGTTCGTATAATTGAATATGTCAATAGTCATAAATATATTTTTATAATAATTTACTTTTGATTAGAACAACATACACTAAAGTACATTATTTCGTTGTGTTATTCATTTTTTGTAACGATTTGCACTATGACCTATTTAAATTACATTGGTAGTAAAGTAATGTAAATTTATTGTTTTCTTCAAATATAGAAGTTTTAGAACAGAGTATGTATAATAACAAAGATATTTAAGAAATAGTTCAATTTGAAATAAAATATTTTTATTAGTATTTGGGGGATTGAGAGGGTGTAAACCTGTTGATTTTTATTGTCCGTATAACTGATTATAATGCCAATCGTCTTAAATATTTTTTAATAAAAAGTTACTTTCAATTAGCACAACATACAATAAAATATATAATATCGTTGTATTGTTCATTTTTATTGGTCAATCGAGCTTCAATAAATGTAGTCAATATCTGTCTAGTGTCAAGATGACAAATGCAAATGCACTGAAATTGGTGTAGACACATATTACTAACCATTACGTAATAAATTCTATAGTCCCCAGCACGAAAAATGAGCGTTGACTGTCCATCACCAAACGGTCATTATTCGGTAGTCGTTAATAAACATAAAGCCATATCAATCGGCCAACGCTCGTTTTGCGTGCTCGGAATTATAGTGTATTCAGTTACCTCGCATATTTAAGACCAATCGCAAACTAGAAGAGCAAAACTGTTTTAGACAGTATTAGGATAAACTCACATGGAACCAATTTTGAACCATGCTACGACCACAAAACGATGGTCACTCATTGTTGATATATTAATAACATATAAATTAATTTGAAAAACACAATCAGACAGAACAATTTTTGTCGTCAGTTCATGTTACACCATCGTCGGTGCGAACTTCTAAAGCCCACGAAAAGTGGTTCATAAGTAGTCCGTGTGAGCTTAGCTTTAGTTAGCTTAACACAATCTTGCTAAAAATATAACATAGAATATTGCATTTCATCCACACGTTGAAAAGACATAATTAAAACAAAACATTTTTACATAAAGCACAGTTGTTCATGTCTGAGGTCGTCTGAAGTGTCTCAACACTTCACACAATTTTTTATTAGTCACAAAAAGACAAAATCGAATTGTACATTTTAGTAAACACATTTATCACATTGAAACAAAGTAATGACTATTTAATAATTTAGTTTTCATCTGCTACGGTTTTACTAATTAACATAAATCAATAAAAACAAATTGTATTTATATTTTATAACTTCTTATGTATATCGAACTATAACAATTTAAAAAAAAATGGCTTTGTCATTTTGATGTATTGGTAAGTTAAATAGTTAGAAAAAAAGGCAATTAATATTTGACTTCAGTCTCATTTAATGAATTAATTCATAATTGTTTTCTCTATTTTTTCTAACTTTAGTAGAGTATACCACATATAAATCGCAACCACTTCATCATACGACATTTTAATGACTAAGATGACGATGACTAGAAATAGATAATGACTGAATATGTTTTGTTTATTTGGTGTGCACGTTAATTGAAAGCAAAATGCCTTAGGCTGTCTTAAACAAAAATGCAATTGGTGACTAACACTGTTTTGCTATTTCAATGTATGCTCGGCCTAATTGCTCAAAATAAACATTACCTCTTCTACACCACTACATCATTTTTGTCACAAATACAGTATTTATAATTGTATTAATAAATTCTTCTAATTATTCAATTTTTATTGTCAATTTTTAAAGTATTTTTCTGTATTTACCTGCATTTATATGTAAACAATACAATCAACCATTGGTCCCGTTATGCGACAAACGCAGGGGACAAAATGTTCCGTTGCGATTCCATATATATATATATATATATATATATATATATATATCATCAAACTCGGTAAACACGATCTTAAATATTTCTTCAAGACACATTTGATAGCAGTCAGTAATTGCAATTTTATCTAATGAAAAACTTTATATCAGTGTTAATACAGTAATAGCGAAATGACAAGGGATTATAATTTTCAAATGACTTCTATAGCGCTTATTACTGAATTTAATTTCGGAATACATAAAATTGGCAACTCTATATATTTTGCAGAATACAATACATAATATGAAAATTATTAATCTATAATAGTTATATCACAAAATTTAACTTCATTGTGCTAACAAACTACTATAACTATGTGCACTGCGTCTTATTTATATTACATTGGGGGTATAATAATGTAAATTTACTATTTTTTTTAGAACTCAACCCTGAATTAAGTATGTATGCTTAGAAATATATTTATGAAATAATTCAATTTGAAGTAACTTATTTGTATTGTACATATAATTGATTATAATTGTAATCGTTTTAAATATTTTCTGATAATGATTTACTTTCGGTTAGATCAACAAACAATAAAATATATTATTTCGTTGTATTATTCATGTTTATCGACCACTCAGGCTTCATAAAACGTAGTCAATGTTTGTCATTTGTTATAATGACAAATGCTAATGCATATGAAATTAGTGTACACAAATTTTACTAATTATTAGATTTCGAATTGCGATGCAATTTATATTTTACTCGAAAATTATGCGTTGCTCATTTTGTAACAAATCTGTTTGATTCTTTTGTTATTTATTTATCGTATGGTATAACATTTCAACATTAACAAAACATAACTAATAAGTACATATACATATAAAACAAAACTAAGTAACAAGTGAAAGTATAGAATATTGAAATCACGATAATAAAAATAATAATATTTAAATTTATAAAATTTGATATTGATAGAGAGGGTATAATTTTAGATTTGGATGTCCAAGTTTGAGATCCACTCGATTGCTTCCGATGTGGCCATGTGGAGGTTGATCATGCCTTCCATGAATAATCTCTTAGGACATTCATCAACAATGTGTTCGATTGATTGAAACTTACTTCCACAATCACATTCTGGTGTAAGTCTAAGCCCCCAATTGAGTATCATTTGTCCATGGTAATGCCTTGTTTTAATTTTATTCAAAGTGACCCAGTCTCTGCGCTGCAAGTGGAACCCTGGTTGTATGGTCGTTGGATGTTCAATAAGGTTCAGTATGTCTGGGTTCTCGCTTTTCCATTCATCAATCCATTTGGCATTTGGTTTGAAGCTATCCGATCGTAGGTTTTGAGCAACTCTCCAAGGGGGTTTATGTGATTTTAGTATTTGTATTTGGTTGTGGTTAATATCTCTATGAATCGGCAATTGACTATTCAAGATACATTTGTCCCAATCCCGTACGAGTCATTCCTTCTACGTATATGAGGGAGTATTATATTATTTAACACAGGTATCCATTATACAGGCGTAGATTTTATAATCCCCGTTATAGTTCTAATTATTACATGTAATTGGGTATCGATTTTATTTTCGTGGACGGAGTTAATCCAGACTGGAGCACAGTACACGGCAACTGAATAAGTAAGAGCCATTGTCGATATTCTTAGTGGTTAGGATCAGATCCCCAGTTAGTGCTAGAAAGTTTTCTAATAATATTATTTGGTGTTTTAATTTTTGTTGCAACTTTTGTTAAGTGTTCCTTGTATGTCAGCGTTCTATCTAGAGTCACTCCAAGATATGACGGTGTGTGATTGTTGGCTATTTCTTTTCCATCGAAAATAATATTTATTTCATGTTTAGCTTGTCTATTATTCAGGTGGAAGAGTGTCACTCTTAGTCTCACTAACTATATCTTAAAAAGGTTTAGTCGAGGTCTCCATTTCTTAAAGTATTGATTTAGTATATTCATATCATTGGTAACGTTCACCTTGCACGCCTCATAAGTCTTCTCCTGTGTTACTAGGGCAATGCCATCAGCGTACATTTATTTGCTCGATTTAGTGTTTTGTAAGTCACTAATATAAAGGTTAAATAATAGTGGGGCTAAGACTGAACCTTGTGGTAACCCATTGATAAGCACTCTTAGCTTGCTATTGTTATACCCTATGATTACCTTAAACATTCGGTTGCTTAACATTTCGTTGATTATTTTACATAAGGTCTGGCAGGGGGTAATTTTAAGGAGCTTGGTGATTAGGCCATTTCGCCATACTGTATTGTAGGCCGCTATCAAATTTATAAACGCTATTGCAGTTTTCATTTGATCTTCATAGCCCCTTTTAATTCGTGTAGTTATGGACAGCACTTGATCACAGCAGTTTCTATTAGGCTTAAAACCAACTTATTCTATGGGGATGTTTGTATTAATAGTGTCTGATATTCTTTTATATATGAGCCTTTCTAATAGTTTATAACCAACACTCAGGAGAGAGATATGTTGGTAGCTCTTAACATCCTTGTTTGGTTTGCCCGGTTTAAGGATTGCTAAAATTTTGGTTTTCTTGAACTGCTTAGGTAGTTTCCCGGTTTCTAGGATATCTGAGTAGAATTTTGCTAACCATTGTCGGGTCTCAGGACCAGTATTTTTAATAAGTTCTGAGTAGATTTCGTCAAGCTTTGCAGCCTTACCTATTTCAATATTCTTTATTGCAGTTTCAATTTCATGTTCTACAAAATTTTTTGCAAATTTCAGTTGACCTAGTTCACTTTTTAAATGTCTTTTATCTCTCTTGTCTATTGTCACTCTGGAGAGTTCAATTATACGGTTAGCTAGCGAATCCGAAATTATGTTTGCTGTTATTCCCTTACATTTAGTGTTGGGGTCAATTTTCCCTAATAAGTTCCAAGCTTTTCTACTCGAACGTTTGAAATCGATTTCCTCGACTGTTTTAATCCATTTCTCTTTTCTAGCTTTATCTAACGATGAAAGAAGTGCGTCTGCTGTTTCATGACAATTGGTTTCTTGGTATTCTTTGTATAGTTCTTCACTTTTTTGATTCCATCCCACAATATATTCTTTCCTATCGCCTCTCGAAATATGTTTTTTAGCAATTCCTATTACCAGGCCTGTGAATCGATCATAATTTTCCGTCTTTGGTTTGATACATCTAATGCAGTCGTCAAGTTGGTGGCTGTATGACTTCCAGTTGGCTTTTTGGAAGTTCCAGCGTGGTTTTTGTACTGAGTTTACGATCGGGATCTATATTCCAATACTAATGATGATGGGGCGATATTAGCTTCTAGGGAAATCGTTTAGAACTATTCTTCTGATTGTTAGTGATTGACCGTTATCATTCCTAATTGTGAAGCTCAGATCAGAATTATAATCCTTCCGCCATCTTCCGGATCTAAACGTACCTAAGTCCTTTGCATCAAATGCGAGGGATAAATTTTCTCGTTCGGCCCATTCATTTAGTATTTCTCTATTCGTATGATTGTTATCATATCCCCATAATTGGTGGTGGCTATTTAAGTGGTCTGCCATTAGCGTGAGATGCTTCATAGTTTGTAGGGCAGAGTTTTCCATGTTGCATTGGGAGGTTTGTATACATTTATAATGCTTAGATCGCTTATTTTGACTTGTATGAGTGATGTATTATTATTATATTCGCTTATGGTAATTTCTTCCCAGGTTTTTATATCTTGACGTATATATACTGCAGTTCCATACTTTCTGTGGTAGGATGCAGACGCAAAGTTGTATCCTTGGTCTGTTCCTCTATTTGCAAGCTTGTTAATTTCTTGTGCATGCGTTTCCTGGAGTAATATACTTGAGATATCGTTTTCATGAGCTATTCTAGAGAGGTATTTACTTTTGTTTCGACTAATTCCTTCAATATTTATTTGTAAGACGTGGAGTTGGGGGCCCACGTCTCGAGTCAGTTGGCCCTGATAAGGGCCGTTTTGGCGGTGATTGTTGTTGTTGTTAATGTTGAGAACCGAGAGATCCATTATATAGACAGTTTGATGGCCGTTGTTAGTAAATCTTTAGCCGTCTAGGACGTTGCCCGGGGTATACTACGTGGAAGCGATTTACCTCTATTTATTATTATATTCATATAATATATATATTATATATATTCTATTTATTATATTTATACCTCTATTCTTTTGTAATGAAGGGTTTTATTTTTTGGAAAAGCATTTTTACATTTCTAAAGATATTTCTTACTGTTTGTCGCATTTTTCGCGAAAATTCGATTTCTAGTTTTCATTCTAAAATTTTACCGTTACTTTACGATATTTAATGTATATTAACATGAGATATTTTGATAACACGTTATGAATACATTATAGTACGATACATTATTGCTTTATACTAATATACGAGTACATCACTGGTCACCGTAAGTTATTTATCATCGGATTTTTATAGACTGACGTAAGTGACAAATCAGGAATACTTTTCGACGGGTTAATGCATTTATTTATCACCGAGCCAATAATAATCAACCGTCCGTCCCATTTTGCGGCAAATGCAGACGAACAAATGTTTCTGTTGCAATTAAATTTTTAATAAATGTGATTGCGTAATTACTCTATTCGAGTATTTCTAACTTACGAACGAACGATTGAACTGGACATGCCGACCCGATGTTAGTTCGTAACCATCTCACGCATACTCCGCACATACGATCAATCTTTGTTGTAAAACTCACGATATTTCATTGTTCATTATGAATAATAAATTGACTGTTTATGTACAAACCATAACGAAACGGCGTTTTCAGTGAATCGTGTGATCCTTTTCCGTAAATTCAACACAAGGTGTAATCGGTTTTAGTATTTAGTGTACTCGAATGAAAAACATTGCTATTACACTTTTGCAGCAACAGTGTCTCTACTACAGTACTTAAAATCGTATTAATAAATATGTTAATCTTTTTTTTTTTATTATTAATAGTATAAACATTTTTTTTTTTTACATATTTCAAATTCTTAAGGCTTTAGGCCATTTTTATTGAACGTTTTACGGATTTATTAGAATATTAAATTCCCATCATTACTAATAATACTTTATTTTTTTGTTATTGTTAAGTTTGTGAAAGTAAGTTTTTTGATTATATATACTCATATTTAAATATAAATATAATAAATTATGTAAGAGAGGTGTAGTAAGACGGAATATATAACTTTTATTGTATTTTAAACATTTAATTGTGATTTACTTATATATTTATATTAAAAACAATATATTTTCAATAATTATAAAAATTACTTTTGTTTCGTCATGGAATTCAATGCAATTTCATGTGGTTATATAGTGGCCATGTTGTTATACGAATGTTTTATAATTGCTATTACTACTAACCAATTATATCCATTATGATGATACAATAAATTACTATTGTTGTAATTCATTAATGCTATGTATATACATATGTTACTATTCCATTATAACGTTACATATACTGATCGTCTAGATCAACTCAGTTCCTTAAAATTTGATCGTACGTTATACTATTTACATTTAAATATTTCTTATATGAATATGTCTTGATCTATAAAAAAATGTTAGACGTACTTGGTGCATCAAATGTTATCATTTTTAAATATTAAAAGACGCAGTGTAATTTAAATATGTAAATATATATATAAATATTATTTTATTAATGAATGAAATTCTAACTTGTAGTGAATTGGAGTAGTAGTAAAGCTTTCAAGCATGCATATTATAGAACGTGTGAGTAATTTAAAAACAATACATTTTTAATTCAATAACTCCAGCAATACTTAAATGTAAAAACGTATTCACCAACGTCTTAAAAATATAAAATAAAGGTAATTAAATTAATTTTCGGCCAAAAAAAATAGAGTGTTATACTTTTGTATACTTTCAAATTAAAATAATGTATTTATGACCCACATACAAATCATAAAAACTTAAATGAAAATATTTTTTGGTAAAATCAGAAATAGTTAAACGACATCGAAAAATAACTATAATTGTACTCATAATTAAATAAATAAACATAAAGTCTTTTAAGTACAAACATCTATCAATAACAAAATTTATTATACACGTTTTCATGAAGTATAATCATCAATTTTATAGATTTTTTTTTTTTGTAAACATCAGTATTCAATAATTACTTTTTTATAATTTACATACACTTACCTTTATATGAAGAAATGTAACCAAATAATTACTCGTTCATTGACATCTTAACTACATAACTTATACGTTAACATTACACCGTATTAACTAGTGAAATTCATACGTTTATATTGACTTAAATCTTCTTAACAACTAGTTGTTGACCTTTCTGAATATCTTATAACTAAAGCGTGTATCTATATATTTAAATTTATACATTTTTTATTAGACATCTCTGATGCCCAATCTATGAAAACAGATAATGGTATTTTCTAACTTTTTATCATTATAAAATTAATACGAGAGTGTAAAATGTTAATTTTTCAATCAAATAATGAGTCATAAAATATTATTTGTCATAAATGTGGTACACTCGTCTTACTAAAAATTTTTAATATTGTGTCATTTTATAAATTTTATAAATTTTAGTGTAGATATAACTGTTTGAACGTTTAAATATGAATATTTCAGAGATGGCGTATAAATATCTAGAACATCTTTACGAAGGAGGAAAATTATGTAAGTAGGGTATTTATAGCGGTTCTGGACCATCGGAAATCCCATTGCATCCGCAGAGCTTTAACACGGCCGCCCAAACCGTCGATGCGGGTGCTATACCTATAACACGGTCGCCCACCGTCACAGTTATAGGCGCTTAACCTCATTCAACCCTGGTACCTTAATACTCTTTCATCGCTGTACTTAATCCTTACATACATCAATTAATATTTTATAATAACGTGGAGATTGTCTTAATTAAAAAAGAATAATATAAATTACAAATATAGGAAATTTAAAGGTTGATAGTGGACTGACAATTAGTGGGAAAACCCATAGGCCATAATCGGCATCTGTTGGCATATTATGGTGACTGGCTGGTAACATAAAATGTATTATTTCGTCAATATAACAATATTATTTTATATTTCGTCGGTTGTGGAAAAGCGAATACCGTCCCCTGCTTTCTTTTTTAAAAAAAGTAGTAGAGTTACGCTCAAATATTTGAAAAAATAGAAGGGGTAACCAGTACCCCCACGTACCCCCTCCTTCAAATTCAACCACTGCGTATTACCTAGGCGACGAGTAACACCCTCTCGTTAAAGTTTGCACATGACAATTATTTTTATTTTAAACCCTGACATAAAACATATTCTACATTAAAAAAAATTATAAAATCAAATTATCCGATTTTCAGTTCTCGGCAAAGTAATTAGTCCTGAGGATTGGTGCATGGCAAACATACACAGTACGTATTTATTTTAGTTAATTTAGCTTTATCGTTTATAATTACACATGAAAACACGAAAAAAAGTATACCATAATATAAGACAAAAATAATATATACCTAACAGCACGACGATAACCTAATAATATATACCTAAAAAATTTTCAAATTAGTGAAAAAAAATATCATCTTTTTATATATTTACTTATTAACTTTTTGGTGACACATATCCCTCTCCTTTCCTTTCCATCACCCACTTTAAGCTAGTTCATTCTGTTTTGAATGGAGGCCTTTTGGAAAAATCGCGGACGGGGCTTTTTGAAGCCAGATCGACACTGAATCAAGATAAAGTTACTATCTACGATGAATTAAAAACGACTCAATGCATAATTATACATATTTGTTGAACAGGAGGTAACTTATTCAATCAATCATGACGAAATGATCAAGATTTTAATAGCAGGAGAAAAAAGATTAATAACTTAAATGACTTAATCAATATTAAATATTTAATTAATACTCTATATCAGTTTTGATAATATATTTTATTTCTACTTACTAATGTTTTGTATTACTATTTAGTTTTATTTTTCTTTAGGGAATAGTTGGTTAAAAAAAAATCCACACCTTAAAGTAGATTCTGCGCACGCCTGTGTTAACAATATATATCATGAAGAAATACATAAGTTAACATTTTCGGAATATAATTTTCCCTGGGTTTGATTAATGTTTAAAAAATTTAGTTTTAATCTTATTTAAGGTCAAAAATTCCTTAAATTATTAAATTTCAATAGTATGTTATGTGTTTGTTTTTAATATCATGATTGTTGTCTAATAATTAATAGTACATGTTTATTAATATATTATATAATATATAATGTATTATAAATATATCTTATGTTATATTACTTTAGAATATATGAGAAAAAATGAAAAAATGACTATCAATAAATGCACAAGTAAGCTATCAAACATTGACTTTAAAGTTACGTAACTAATTGTTTTATAATTTCATTTTTTAAATACCTTACTTGTACAACGCCATATTATAATATACCAAATTTAATGAGTAAAATGGTTATTTTGTAATTATTGATATTATTAAAAATATGTGTTCTTACTAGTTACTCTATCAAACCATACATAATTTTAGAAAATTTTAATTCATAAAAAATAAACTTCAGTTCAACCTAACCTAACCTAACCTTAGAAAAGCTTCGTTCAGCTGACGCTGACAATTCTGGCACAGTTCCGAATGCTTTGGATGCCAAATATAGATTTTAGAATGCAGGTATTAAATCAAAACTTGTTAATACATGTAAAATACTTGATACAGTTATAGTAATTTTGTAATGTAATGATTCTGTTTCATCATTGCAATTTTCGGATTCACTAGTTTGTAAGGTTTCTAACCTAACCCAAACCTTTTTTTGTAAGGTCTCATGAAAATTGGCCGGAAATTAATTTCCATCATGCAAAGATACTACACTAATACTAAACACTTTTTGTTCATTTTTTAAATTTTCTAATGATATACCATTTATTCATTCTGTAATATAATTAAAGTAGTTTTTTGGTAACTCTTGATCTGGATTCTTTCCAAACTCAATTAAATGCTCAGGCGATAATAATGATAAATCTCCTAAAATATTTTGAGCACCACTGAATCATGATACAAATGATGTTATTTTATTTAAAATCATAAAATATGTGTTAACTTTATATTTTTCAAATGGCGAATTTAAATTGTCTTATTTAGTATTTTCATCAATTTGCTTTTTTCGTTTTTTTAATCTAATATATTTGAAATCCTTTTCAGGCAAATCATGTTTTTCACAAAATTCTTTGATTTCACCTATATTTGGTTCATATTTGATGTCAATGTGCATAGACATTACATTTTCCTTAGCATTATTCACAAGTTGTATGCCTCAATAAAGTCTAGTGATTCGCATTGTAAATAGTTGGATAGTGATGTGTTGATCAAAAAAGCTAATTTTATAAAAACTAATGTTACTACAAAACTAAATGATGAACAAATACTTTTAAATATATTTGTGCTAAAAAACGTTACTCTTTAAAACCGAATCATATATTTTTTACTACCAGATTTAAATACTACATTATGTTGTGTACGATAAAATTGTGTCTAAATGCCGGTTAACATGTGGCGTGTAAATTGTGTGTCTCCACCTTTAGAATGTAGTTTAATAAATTTAATTTATTATAACTATAAAAAGATTCCTAAGAGGATGGGTGGGGGCTTGAACCACCAAAACCCTCCCTCAAATATGGCATTGACATACAGCTAGCTGCACCACAATACATATATATAAATATTATATTATTTACTACCAAATTATCAACCACCATAAATTGTTCCAACTTTTCCAATCCCAGTACACAAGACACCCACTCCCCCATTATTATTTTTGTCAATTACGGGATTCAAATAATCTCCTTCGAGCAGCCACTGGTTCATATTAAGAACGAGAAATAGTTCTAGTACTATTATTAAAACAATCAAACAATTATATTTAGATAAAATGCTATCAGATTACATTACCGGTATGTATTTTATTTCTATATTACAGTTTATTCAACAGGGTTAAAGAATTTTTGAGACATAAACTAAACATAGTTTTATCAATAATCAAAATTAATGTATGTATTATAGAAAACTATGATAACAATATATGACAAATTAATTTTCTTTTATATATTAATTAATAATTATTAATTACCAATTGTATTACGCAAAAATGTGTTCTTTTTTAGAAATGAAAGTCGAAAGTTTTTTTACATGTGCATTCAAGGAATGTAGTAAGTAAATAAGTACATTATATGATCTCATTCCAAAAATGTTGTCCAGTCTCAAGCAATGTTTGTGATATAGTTAGACAACTTAAATACAGGAAGTACTCACATGCAGAATTTTTAATATTAATTTGCTGTTCACTTTTAAATATCATTTTTATATTAACAAATATATTTATATTTCACTATACTATTAAATAATTCCATGTTTTTTTTTTCAAAAGGATGTACTTGTGATATAAATAAACGTAAGTTATATGTTTGAAAATGATTGATTCTGAAATAGTAAATATTCTGATTCTCAATATACAACCTTGTATATTTAATGAAGATTGAATTACAGTGTTATATCAAAATTAGTTATAATTAATACCATATATAATCTGTCTTGTCACGTCTTCGCTATAGTGCGGTTGTCGCTTGTACGGTATGCGTGCTTATCTGTGTTCCCGCTATATCGGGTGTCGTGCAATACAACGGGCTCATTAGTACATTTAAGTCTATATTGTATACGTTAATTATCGATAGCAAATCTAATTTGGTTGTCTAAACGAGGTTTGCCTTCCGAGGCATGCCGGCTTCCACGATAGGGGCAATAAATTTGCCTGCATTGTCCCAGAAAACTCCTCCAGTGAAGAAAAGTCATCCAGGACACCTTTTGATGGTGTCAACACCTATAGTAAAAAGTATAGTGTGAAAGTGTTCCAAATGCTGTACTAGCAAACCCTTTAATTTCGCCCGAAAATACAATTGATAAGCAATCTATTGTACGTGAAAGCTTTCCATCGAACTGTTCTTGCTCCCTTATAATTATGTCATTTCTAAACATCAATGAAAATCTAGGAAAGATACATCCAGTATAAGCGGGAAAATTCCTATTAAAAAAATTCTATGGCATTGTGTCTGTTGGACTAGCGAGTTCCAAAAAAATAAAAATCACATTTGAATCTATCAAAAATGCAAATATATTATATTACTTGCGTTGCAAGGGACAAATGTAGAATATTTCACGATGCGCTTTAAGATATTCCAATAGTCAACCATTATGGGGAACAATATTCAAAGTGCTATTCGAGTGCTTTTGGACATACGATATTTTTGGTTTTTCGGACTGGTGCGTACACGAATAAATCAGAAGATTTTCCGACGCGTGAGCATGCCATGTGAGAAGCACGGATTCCCCAAATCCAGTCCAAACACTTTCTGCGATTGTCCCAGGGCTTTGTTGATAGTCATTGCAAAAGCAAGACGGACAGGACACTGCAAACGTTTGAATTCAAATGGCATATCAGTTGCCTGATGCGTTTGTGGATTTATCATTTTGATGTTGAAATGATATCCATCTTCTCCTTGCCAGAATAAAACTGGATATTGCAATGCATCGTAGGAGCGATGTATTTTGGAAACTCGCTGAACATTACCATCTCTGCGATAAAGACATACATCATGCGAGTTAAATTCTTCACCAACTATTACGATCGCGACTTCATTATTGATGGTGCGTTGAACTGTCTTTCGTGTTTTATCGGCTCTTATGACAACCACGTGATCGTCAGCTGGCATTCGCTCGAGTGCTGTCCTGAACAGTCGAACTAATTCGTTGTGTTGATCGAATAAATTTTGTAATGCAGCAACAATTTCCCAAAAAGAGCTGGTTATGAATCAACAACGTTGATCAACTTGTTCATCAGTGGTTCCCATGAAATACATTTGGAGAAATTTGTGTTCTGAATCTGGCAAAGGTAGAAGTGATCCTGCACGATGATAAATTCGCCCTTGGATTATGAACGTTGGCATGTAATTGTCACATATGATTTCTGTTGCACCGAACGATGTCATTTGGAAACATCAATTGTACTTGCGTAAATTTGCCAAGAAATGTTTCGGCTAGCTTGATATACCTGATATCAACGTTGATAATGGTTTAGGTGGTAAATGCAATTCTGGTAATTTCACTTTTCCACCTGCGCAGCACATTCCTAGAGTTTCGTTTTTAAATTTCAATGCTCGGCAAGATTCGCATAACTTGTCCATTTTTCCAATGACGACACTTCGAAGGCGACTGTAATCATATTCCACATCGTAATGGAACGCAACAAGATTCAATTCAACGTGCAGCGTCCATCTGGATCGATCATAGTGTTCTCTTCTTAAAGTCAGACTTGCTCTCCGTTGGTCAATGGTATAAGTCGAGCGGGTTTGAGCAGTTCGTTCTCGGTCGGTTTCTAATCTTGATGCTTGCTGCTCCCCAGTTTCAATCGATTGGGCATGAGTAGCTCGTTGGTTTCCAATCGTGATGCATGTTGCTCAGTTATTTCGGAAGCTCAAAAGGCCTTTATCGTTCGTACAACAGATGTAGATCGGCCAATCGATTTCCGTTTGGGGAACATATCTGTCGATGATTTAGTGGAACAATTTGTAATCAGAATCTGACAGAGGTAGAAGCACGAAATTACATTTGCCCTTGGATTTTGAAAGTTGTCATGTCATTCTCACGTACGACGCTAAAACGTTGACGATAAAGGTGGCTACATTACCATTGCTACTACACGCAAACTACCTACACTTTTGTAAGGCGAAAAATCACTAATTACCCACGAAAACTGAGAATTTGTATTTTCTAATCACAAACTAATAAAAAACCACGTCAGAAACGTTATAAAAAACATATGACGGTTGCCCTTGGTAACCATCTGACGTCACACCCCTAGTTACGGCGAAAGGTAAACAACTCGTAGTTGCGAAGGACCACCGGTTTACCGGTGCCAGGTTTTGAAACCTTTAAGGAGCCGGGTTTTGAAAACTTTTAAGAGACAAAAACCATCCCGGGACCACATCGAGTACGTAGAAAAAAACCCTATCAAAATCCATCCAGCGGTTTGGCCAGGCATCGATAACATACATACAGACAGACAGACACCAATTCATTTTTATATATATAGATTATATATATTTATCATCAGCGATTATTGAGTCTAACGGGTACAACGTCAACATTCTCAGCTCACTTTTGTATTGCTTTGGTGCAATCCGGTTAGATAACTGTATTACAAAAGCAAACTTTTGGACCAGCCACGAATATCCCTCAAAAGTTGTGTCCTTTAGAAAAATCATCGTAAAAAGAGAAGGAGCCATGGTTCCAACTAGATTTGTAGAAATTAAATTTAAAACATCGTCTCATCCAAAAAAAATTAGCATTTTTAAAGTTTTGTCTGATGTATCACCAAGCATAAGATCTTTGATTCGGTGCAATAAGTGCCTTAAGTTCAGTCATACCCAAAAGTTTTGCCGAGGAAAGCAACGATGCGCTCATTGCGGAAAGACTGGGCACGAGGTTTCTGTATGCGAACTACGAGATTCAGCTTCTAAATACATTTTCTATCAGCAGCAACATACAGTAAAGGATGGTAGATGCAAAGAGTGGCTCAGTCAGAAGGAAATAAAAAAAACTTATGACAAGCGAGAATGTCCCATTCAAAGGAGCCGTCCAGATCCAGAAAACCGGAGCAGTCAACACGGCGTTCTCATTTACAGACAAGGCTGCTCACACAAATAGTTTGGATAATATTGTTAAAGGACCCGATACTTTGTTTTTCACCAATAAAGTCGATATTTCTTCATTTTCTCAATTTGATGCAAGAGTTTTCTCAAAAAAAATTCCCAAAAAAAACCTCCTTCTACATATTTTAATCAATTTTCAAAGTTACCTCATGTTCCAAATTTTCCTTTGTCCAATGGCAATTTTTTGGATTATATCTCCCAAAATAATAATAATGACACAACAAATTCCAACTGGATTTCTAACTTAGCCAGTTCTCTTACTCATACATTTATGATCTCATTCGACTATGCATCATTTTCTTCTTCACATAGTTCCTTAACTGAATCGTTAGTCATCAACTTACTTTCCTCATCGGAGGCAGTAGATGATGATATGTTTTAAGCTCCTTTAATTGTTGTAATTTAATTTTTTTTTTTTATGTCTTTGAATAAAAGCATACCTTCTTTTTTGATTTTACAATGGAACGTCCGAAGTCTTTTTCTCGAACACTGGACTTATCTATAGTATTAAACGAACAAAAATGATGCGTCACCATTTTATCGGAAACATGACTTGTACCCCAAAAAAATATTTCTTTATCATACTACTATCTAATTAGATCCGATCGGCCCAACGGCTTCTGTGGCATGGCAATTACCACCCACCACTCAATTCAAGTTAAACCTATTAAGGTTTGTGATACGTTTTATAATAACATTGTTTCTCATTCCATAGATCTCGTGGGCGTAGAGGTTTTCTCCAATTCTCTTCAGCCCATTCGAATTTGGTCCATTTATATCCCTCCTTCATCCAATTCTCCCGACCCTATTATACATAACATTTTTAGTTTAATGTCCATCCGTTCTATTTTGGCTGGAGACTTTAATGCGGATCATTTGGCATGGGTATCTTCCAAATGCATTTTTAGAGAAAATTTATTGCACTCCGCTACATCATCCTTCAATTTATGTATTTTAAATACTGGCTCGTCTACCAGACGGAGTTGACACTTTTTCAATGATTCTGCTTGATATCTCTTTTTGTAGTTCTGGTTTATTCTGGTCGCTAACTTGTCATACGTTAAATGAGACTCACGGTAGTGATCATTTTCCTATAGTTATTGAGTACAGCAATACAAATATTTCTCACGACAAAGATCAAACACACAAGGAAGATTTTGCGTCCTTTTGTTTAAGTAAAGCAGATTGGGGCAGTTTTTCCAAAGATTTAAGTTCTAAACTATCATCGTTTTCTTTCTCTAATTCTATACTGGTTACCTATGACGACTTTATTGGGGCTATTTTTAAAGTAACTTTTAATCATATTCCCTCAAACACAAAATATCGCTCACAATTCAAAACCTTTCCTATTTAGTGGAATCCGGAGTGCACAGGGCAATAAAAAAAACGATCAATAACTATCAAGCAATACAGATCCTATAGGTTAATATCAAATTTTATGGATTACCAAAAAGTTTATGCTGAGATTAAATAGGTTCTACAAAAATCATTAAGAGATTCATGACGCAATTTCTGCCTTAATATAAGCCCATCTACTCTCGTTTCCGTTTTCTGGGATACTGCCAACTATTTTAAGACCTGCATTCAGCATCTGAGTAGTCATAAAAATGAAGATTGGTTTTCATCATTTTGCGACAAAATATCTCCTTCATACGTTCCTCCACTCGAAGAAATGAATTGTCCATTCATAGCTATTAACAATAATCCAAAATTGAATAACATTTTTTTATTAAATCCGTTTTCAATGTTTGAACTTATGTATGCAATATCATCTCGTTCTTCTCCCTCCTCTGGGCTAGACAAAATTTCCCCTTTGATTTTACTAACCGAAATTGGTCTAGAGGTTTTACTTAAAATCCTTAATTATATTTGGAGTAGCGGTGATTTCTTAGCTCATGGAGACTGTTTCACGTAATTTCCATCCCGAAACAAGACACTCAATCCGCGGCCTTCCGTCTAATCGCTATCTCGTCGGTTTTTTGACAAATTGTAAACCATATCATTAAAAATAGGCTAGATTTTTTTTTTAGAATTTAATGCGTTAATTCCAAGTAATTTGTTTCGTTTTCGCATAGAGTTGGGAAGTATGGAATTTTTGGCTTCCTTTGTTGGGACAATTTACGAATATATTGGAAAAAGTATTTCTCAGTGCTGCATTTGTAGACGTTGAAGGTGCTTACGATACAGTTCACATACCTACACTAATAAATTCTCTTTTGTTACTGAAAGCACCTCTGAAAATGTTTCGTTTTTTCCAATTTCCCTTTTCATGTTGGGACCTACACTTCTTTCCTCCGTCAGGTGCAAAAGAAATTCGTACGGTTTATCGAGGACTTCCTCAAAGAAGCTGCCTTAGTCCTATTCTTTTTAATGTATTTATTTCATCTATTAATAATGCTTTAACAGAGAACAGATTGGCTTAACTTTTTTATGCTGACGACATTTTTATTTACACAAAGCATAAATCTCTGGATTCATTTATTATGGGCCTTAACTCAGCACATGATGTTTCGTCCAAGTCTTTATTACTTATCTTTTTTGAATCGGCTCCAGAAAAGAGCAAACTGGTTGTATTTACAAGGAAGAAGTATAATATTCGATCACCTGCTTTCCTGAACGATATAAAAGTACAACTTTCCACAGACGTTAAGTATCTTGGCTTAGTGCTTGATGCTAAACTCAAATGGGTGCCTCACCACAATTATATTACAACGCATATATCGAAATGGTCTAATTTTCTGTGCTCCATTACTAGTGAGAATTGGGGTGTCCATCCATCATCATTACTAACTGTTTTTAAATCAGTTATCCGGTCAAAAACCGAGTATGGAAATTTTTTTCTTTTCCTCTGCATCTACAATATATCGCAAAAAGCTCAATGCAATCCTTTCATCTTGTCTCCGTTCTATAATCGGTGCCATTCGATTCACACCTCGGATAAGCCTGCAAATTGAATGTGTGTGTCCCCCAACGAAAGTTCGTACTCGATGGTTAACTTTCAACTTTCTTTTGAAGGCCTTACCGACCCGCATTCCACTTTATTTAACCAGTTTTATAGTTTGAACTCTTTTTGGCGGTATGTTACAAAGTCACTGCCCATTCTTGTTTCGGTTGCAAGCTCATTATCGTGTCTTTCCCCTCTTATTCTGCGTCCTAAAAATAGGCTCTTTTTATATGATACGTCATTTGATTCTATACTTTCAAACCCATTTGTGACATTTAAGCCATCTTTTTTAAATTACTCGCTCAATTTTTTATTATAATTTTCTGCTCAGGTTTTTGACTATCTATTCAATTCTTTTATTTCTTCTAAATTCCCGGACTGTTGTTTTGTATTTACGGATGTATCCGTTTCGTCGACTCGGCGAGTTTTTCTCTGTACATCCTTAAATATAGTATTTTTCACCCTGATGTCTTACGAAGTTACGCCTCTTCGTTTTCTGCAGAAGGACATGTTATAATTCAAGCTCTTAATCTAATAAAGTCACTAACGGCTCAAGCATTTCTAATAGTATCCGACTCTCAATCAATCCTATACTCAATTCTCGCTAACACTTTTAAATCTTCTTTTTCTCCTTTTAAATTTACCATTCATTCCCTTTTAAACGATCTAGAGACTAGTCACTATCATGTAAAATTTCTATGAGTTTTTAACCACGTTGGAATCCATGAAAATGAAACGGCAGATGTGGCTGCAAAGAACTTATCTAATTTCCTAATATGAAATTTTGTCAACAAAATCCTTTTTCCCGACTTTATATCTCATTAGCATAAAGTATTACGATTGGCTTGGCAGGCGCAGTAATCAGCCCAATCTCACCCAGCTGTATGGCATAAGTCTATTTCTCCTTCCATTTCTCGGATTTCATGGTTTTATAATTTGAAGCTTAGTAGATGACAGATTGTCGCATTTGCACGACTCAGTTTTTGGCATAATAGACTGTCTGCGCATGCTTTTTATTTTAAATTGAATTCCTCCCCAAATTGTAGTCTTAATACCACATTAAATGTTGGCAATTTACAGCATAATTTATTTGAGTGTCCGGCTTTAAGCCAAATTAGATCTAAACTATTCTCCTATTTTCGTAATATGGGAATAGATTTGGATGCTAAAAAATTCTTATTATCATCTCATTTTTCGAAGTATCGACGTACTTTATTTAACCCGCGATTAGTTATAGTTTAAATCAGTGTATATTTTCATTGTATGTGTATGTAAGTGCGCGTATGTATATGTATGGGTGTATATGAATCTGCGTATGTATATGTGCGCATACTACATGTATTGGTATTATATTTTCCTAAACTATTTATTGTTAAGCTGTAATGTTTGTGAAATAAAAGCTTCAAAAAAAAAAATAATAATAATAATAATAATCTAATAGACGATACAATCAAATGTTTTTTTATTGTACATTCTACACATATAGTTAGAAAATAAGTATTTTATATGTTCACATTCCAAAATAAATAAATTAATAAACTTAACTATGTGCGTTTAAAAATAAAGAAAATTTCATCAAATAATAACTTATCATGATAGTCATGTCCAGAGGCATGGAATATGTAGGATATTATTAAATAAAATGAATACAGGAAGTTCTCACGTGCATAATATTTAATATTAATTTGGTGTTCATTATTAAATATCATTTTTTCAAAATGATCTTCTTTAGAGTACAATTTTTTGCATAAATTCAAATAAAATCATTAATAAAATATGTTGTTCGTATATATAAAATTCACTAAACATGTAATGGGTATCCGTAAAGCAATTGTGAATAAAACGTCATAAATTTCAATGAAGCTATTACAGTAAAATAAAAAATATATTTATATTTCAATATAAAAGTTTTTAATTTTTTGTATTATTTTTTTCAAAAGATGTCGAGTTTCATCATAAGTCTAGGAGTAAGATATATTTTTCAAATGATTTGCACTAAAATAGTAATTATTCTGATTCTCAATATACAACATTGTATATTTAATGATGATAAAATTACAGTATAAGATCAAAGTTTAAGTGTTTGTCACACACTTGTAATGATTGCACGCGTTTTTATCGCTCCTTTTATTATTAATTTTATTTACTCTAAATCCGTAAGGTTTAAGTTAAATTTTATACACATCGTTTCTGAAAAAAATCGTTCTTATAAATGTAATCACGATCAATTCTTTTTAGGGAATTTCCCCATAATTGGGAAAACAACTAAACATGAGTAGATCGTTACTATATAATGCCTTCTCCAAACTCTCAAAATAAATCGTTATCGAATAAAACTGCTACAAACGCACGTAAAGATGAACTTCGCCCAGCAGATTAGATACTGACCAAAACAATAATAACGGTAGATTACCACCAATTAAAATTGTAAATATTAAATCAGTCCAAAAATTATCAACTGATACCAGCATGGATTCAAACTATGCTAACTCTGTCGACAATGAAAATAATTGGCAAATAGTCACCACTCCTTCTCATTCAAAGCGTATTAACTCTCCGGGAACGTCACCAAATCCAAAAACATCGAACCATCAAAATTTATTTACTACTCCAAATAGTTACAGTTCCTTAAACGTCGTTGACAATAAAATGAATCCAAATAATACTATTACCAAAACAGCTATGAAAGACGATGATATCACTATAAAAGCTACTCCGCCCATATTTATTATTTCCATAATAAACAATTACCAACAATTTTGTGAAGCAATCAATACTTTTCAAACTCCGCTCATGAAATTTTCGTGCAAAACCACGTCAAACAATCTGAAACTCATCACGTCCACTTCAAACTCTTATATAACGGTTATTAAGTACCTTAAAGAAAGAAATGTGAATTTTCACACATTTCAAATCCACGAGGACAACCCTTATCGCATAGTATTGAGAAATATTCATCCCTCCACTCCAATTGAATTTATCAAAGAAGAATCAAGTAACTGCGAATTTTTAGCTCAAAACATAATCAATGTTCTTCGTTACAAATCAAAATCCCCGTTACCTCTATTCTTTGTAGACCTAGAACCAGCTATCCAAAATAAGGATGTTTTTGATTTAAAATGCCTTTGTGACACAAAAGTCAAAGTTGAAGCTCCTAAAATAAAAAAACAAATACCACAATGTATGAACTGCCAGGATTACGGCCACACTCGCCATTACTGTAATAACATACCTCGTTGCATCCGATGTGGCGACGCACATAGCTCAAATACCTGTAAAAAAAGCAAGGACCTTTCAGCAAAATGTGCCCTCTGTTCTGGCGATCACCCTGCAAATTACTGGGATGCCTAATTCTTAAAAACATTAAAAACCATCGTAACCGCCAATCTTCTCAAGCAAATAGAAATTATCTCAACAACGTCAGATATCACGAAAACAATACTATTATCTCAACCCCCCTTAGACCTAACATTACCTCAGAAAATTATATAAAAACACCCACTTCTAACTTATCTTATGCTCAGGCAACTCCAAACCAAAACCAAAACCAAACCTCAACGAAAAACCACACTCCCTTAAATTCTACTACTCAACTAACTGCTCAACTTACATTCTTTATAAACGAACTAAAATCACTGATTACTCTCCTCATATCAATTCTCACAAAAGTAATTGACAAGTTCCTAGAAAAAAATGACTCTGAACCCAAAAAATCATCCCTCCTTATCAATACTCATTTGTAATGCCAATGGACTAAATACAACATAGTATCGAACTTTTTTACCTTATCCATCATAAAAACATAAATATCGCCCTTATTACTGAGACGCACCTGTCAAAAACTGCCAAAATTAGCTTTAGTAGTTATTCGACTATTAAAGCTAACCACCTAGACGGCACATCACACGGAAGTGCTGCAATAATAATAAAATCAACACTTTTTTACAAAGAAATGCAAAATATCCACAAGCCTTACCTCCAAGCAGCAAATATAAAAAACAAAATAAATCATTTAAACGTTACAATCTCTTCAACTTATTTTCCTCCAGGCCAAAAAATCACCGAACCTAAATTACAATCATTTCTCCAAAGCCTTGGTAGCTTCTATATAACTGGAGGTGACTTCAATGCAAAACATACACACTGGGGTAGTAGATACAATAATGCAAGAGGAAGTGTGTCTCATACTTTAATATTAAAAAATAAATTGTCCTTTATTTCCCCAGATAAACCAAATTATTGGCCTACACATGCAAACAGATCTCCCGATATTCTCGACTTTTTCATAACTTCAATTCCAAATGGTTTAAAACACCATATTACTAATTTAAATCATCTATTAAGTGACCATTCTCCTGTACAATTAACCTTAGGTGCCATACCCACAATTTCAACAAGTTGTTGTTCACTATTAAATATCATTTTTTCCAAATGCTCTTCTTTAGAGGATAATTATTTGCAGAAGTTCAAATAAAATCATTAATAAAATATGTTATTCGTATATATAAAATTCACTAAACATGTAATGGGTATTCGTAAGGCAATTGTGAATAAATTCTCTTAAATTTCAATGAAGCTAATACTGTAAAATAAAAAAAATATTTATATTTTACTATAAATGTTTATAATTTTTTATTTAAAATTTTTTCAAAAGATATCCCTAGGAATACACAGATTAAGGGTAAGATTTATTTTTTACATGATTTGCTTTGAAATAGTAATTATTCTGATTCTGAATTTGCATTCTTAGTGTATTTATCGTTGATTGAATTACAGTACGAGATGAATATTATTTATAATTAAAATAGTTAATGAAATATAAAATATTGAATGGAAATTACCATCATCACAATTAGTAATTGGATTATCATTATTAACATTCCATATAAACGCCAAAATTATTAACTATTTTACTAATTAAATCTTCGACTTCTCGTAAATGAACTTTAGTCAAATGTATATTTTTATAAACATTTCAATTCTATATAACTGAAAATTGTAAACGTTTCATTTTTAAAATAAAACAAATAACTTTTTAATAACTAGTACTTTATTGAATTGAAAAATCAGTTAGTCAGAAACAATTAAATTCAATCAATAATAATTCGATACGTAATGAAAATATTTTTTTTTTATCAATGATTTGTATTGAATATTGTAACTGTTTCAATAAAATCTATACAGTTTAATATTTTGTATATAAATAGAAATGCAAAGTGATTACATAGTTCACATTGAACCAACTTTCACATCATCGATAAGTATGCAATATAAACTGTGTTTCATATAACACAATTATTACCAAATAAATAAATTACATTCGGCCATTAACAATATAAATTTAATTAATATTATTTGAAGGTTTACATATATTTGTAGTAGTTAGTCAATAATAAATAATGTCACTATATATTTCACCTCCTGCAAATGAACGCTTTAAATCGTCAACAGAATCTCATACAAGTGATTTATTTCTCGTTCCTCTATACCAGCGGTTCCCAAATTGTTTAGCCGGCGGTGCCTTTTTGATTGTACAAATTTTGTTAGGTGCCCTTCTGTGAATATCACAAGGAACGAGATAAAAATAAACACTAGCTTTCATTCATAACTGATTTAAATAATTTTATTGAACATATTATTAACAAATTATAATTTTATAGTTGAAAATAAAAAGAAAAAATACTGCTTTAAAAGTGAAAAAAGAATGTGAAAACCTAATATGCAATGACTACTAGTAGTTTCTTTTGATTTTGATTTTATTTTAGCGACTGCTCCAGCTGTTGCACCTGTCATTCACTAGCACAATCAGTACACACATCTATACAATTTGTCCATGGAATCTCATTTTCTGTGAAAAAATTATCCAATAAACCGAAAATTTGAACTTCTGATGTGTTTGATAGTAGTGGTCTACAAAATAAAAAGTCTTCCTCAAAAGAGTCCATGTTTACGTAACGAACGAACACCAATAGCACAGCAAGACCAGCAATATCAGTTGATTCATCCATTTATAGTGAGAATTTAATATGAGAGACAAGTGTTTCTGCTATGTTGGTAGCCAAATCGTCAATTCGTCGTGCCACAGTATTATTTGACAAAGGAATTATGGACAAATGTTTGGCAGATTTGTCATCAAGCATACAAGTTGCTATATCAATAACACATGGTTTTATAAGGGTCTCCGCAATGGTATGAGCTTCGCCTTTTGGGGCTATACGATAAGAAGCTTTCAATGCATTTTCATTATCGGCTTGAACGTGCGTTTTGATTTTTTTTTTTTAACAGCCAATAGTTTAGAACGTCTCCGTTTGAAAAAATCGAGTGGATTCCCTTCATGATCAGAATAGACTTTTTCATAATGACGACGTAATTTTCCGGAATACATAGAACTGTTAGGAAAAACTTTTGAACAAATTACGCACTGTGGCTGGCCATCGTTTGTTTCTATGAACCCTATCTCCAAATAACTTTCGTCGTATTTACGTTTTTTGGATGTTCTCGGCAAAGACGTTTCCGTACTCGGCAGTATTACACTACTCGTGCCTTGAGTAGTAGGACTATTATTACGAACTCCGTTTTCATCGGTAATGCTTCCTTCTTTTTTAGAACAAGATGACTCTGTAGCAGCCGTCTTATTAATTGATCCACTTTTCAACCAACGGTCCATGTTTTAAAAAAAAAAAGACAAACGGATGTACAGAAAAAAATAGTTCTTAACAATAATACGTCTCAACGCGTAAAATGTCGCGCACTGACTGAAAATAGAGTTAGTTTCGTATAATAATAGTTACAATAATACCTATACGACTGATACGATTACGTTTTAATGAACGTCACCAATTCGAGAAAGTCGTGCGTATACACGCAGATAACATTGATGAAAGTTATCTGAATTTATGTGGCGTGTGTCATTTTTATCTATTATTGAATTATTCGATACATATTAGAAACACTATATTTAATATTAGATATACAGAGTGTGTTAAGTTATTTTATACGTAAAACAATTTTTTGTCTTTTTAACCACAATAAATTGTAAATTTTTAATACACAATTTAATAATTCTTTTCATTCTTGGATGAGCCGTGGTGCCCCTTAAATAAGCTCGCGGTGCACAGGTTGGGAACCGCTGCTCTATACCATAATTTACAAAAAAATTATAAAATATAATTATAAACATAATAATAAACCTAACCTAATACTAAACATATGATTTATAATTCATAATTATAAAAAAAAATATAATTTAAAATTATAAAATAATATTTTCATTTAATTACGATTATAACTTGGATAGTATATTGCATTAGTGATGGAAAAAAAAAATGGTGACACAAGAGTAAATAGTGACTAATTGTTTCATTGTATATAAGTTACAATGTTGGCGACAATGTAATATACTTCTTTGATTATTTTGTAGTTAGTGGTTATTGTTATCAGTTACAGTAAATAATGACAATATTTATAAAGCAAAACGAATGGTGACCAATCATCATTAAAAGTCACTGTGTCATTTAAGACACTGTCACCATTATCACAGTTACCAACCTTTGTCACCTTTGCTTATTACCACTATATTACATTATTCTACAATAGCGTGTTGTTAATTTATTATAATTTTAATAACTACATATATTCATAGACCTTATACTAATAGACTGAGCATTTGGGCGGGATGCGGGAGGGCACTGCGTTTTTGTGTACTAAGTTACATTATTGTGTAACTAGTTGTGAAGTGATGCCGATCCTCAAGTACAAAATACTGTTCCAATAAAAATTAGAAAAAAAATATACCACCTCAAAATAGATTATAATCAATAACACATATCGTCCATACATATAATAATAATAATAATATTAATAAAACATACAATTAAAAAACAAGATTACATTCATTATCATTAATCAAAATATAATTATAGTGTTGTATAATTGTACAGAAAATAAGAATAGTAATCTTGTACGTTTGTATCGGAATATTGCACAACGTGGGTTGTCATTTGCACGTGCGTACAAGTGTGGAACAACATTTGCAGCACAGTCACCGTTAATCGCGAAAACTACTGTCATGCTTCGTCTATTAATATAGGTTCTATGCGTATATTAGTCTTCATATCTATAAAAGTAACGATTTTATCTGAAAAAAATTATAATTAGTTTTATAATTATTACGATTATTTTTGTTTTGTTTTTTTGTAGTAACCACGGATACACTTAGTCCAAAAGATTTTTGCAAGGCATTGGGCATAGAAGACTCTCCACCTATGCCGAAGATACTACTTAGAGTAAATCAAGGTGATGCATCTACATCTCATGGAAAAAGTAACACAAATGAAGAAAATTAAGAAATATTTAATGAGTAAAATAAAAAGAATAAAATTTAGAAGTTATAATTAAAACAATTTATTCTCAATGAAGAAGCTTTTTATAAAAAGTCACCATAATATATTACTTTGTTATATAATTAATTTTTAATTTTATGTTTGATATTATTATATTTAAAATAATTATGTTTAAACTACTGTAAACACTAGATTATTAATAAATAAATTATTGCTTATGCTGGCAAAATAAGACAAGATTACTATAAATTTTCCTACACAAAATTTCTATATACCTTAATATGAAAGATTTTTTTTTGTCAACATTATATTCCGACGGTCGAAGGCTAGATAAAAGTCTTCCCACCAGGATTTATCTGATCAAAAAAGCCAACCTGATGTTAGTGTGTTCATCGTAAAAATACCTTACAGCGCGTTCTCTCGATCGTTTCTCGGTGTTATTTATCGACAGATCAACATCATTGTGATCACATAGTCAAATGTTAAAACATTGAACGCAACACTCATGATAAAATACCATAACAATTTAAAGTTTTGAATCTTACATTTTATTCATATTTTATATTCATACAAACATAGTCATATGTTTGTACTTGGCCGACCCCAAATAGCTGTGGTAGAGGGCGAAGAAGAAGAAGAAGATTCATTTTTTACAATACTTCCATTCTTTTTCGGCTATTTTTTTTACACGAAATTGTGAGCTAAGGTAAATTATAATAATTCATATGCCATAGTAATATATTGTATAAAATGTATGTAAACGTAAACGTCCGATACTTATGTACAGATTCATAATCGTTTAATCAAACCAATATATATATATATATATATATATAACGTGATACGACGTAGAGAACTTGGTGATGGACATTTCATAAATCCTACTTAACATTTTTACTTCTCACAAGTTTGTCGACAGTTTTTGTTAACCTTTGAGGATTAAATTTATTAAAAGAATATGTAGTACAACACTTTAATCTCTTCCGAAGAAAACAATAAATAAAAAGTAAATAAGTGTAAGTATGTATATAATTAGTTTTCATATAATTTTATATTAAATACTTTTATAAATTTTTGATATTCAAATACTTCATTGACGAATAATTTAATAGATTATTTATTTTTGAATTTTTATATTGACTACTTTCGTCAAGAAAGTGATTATCTACTGATGTTTATAATTTCAGTCGTCGTCGACATTTTAATTATACGTGTATAATATGTAAATGTCATTCAGTTAATATCTTCAGTCGATGTCCAGACAAATATATGGTTTATTTTTTATTTGAACGATTTGTCTTTTAATGAGAAAAAATTTCAAAAACATTCTCAAGGAAATAAAACAATTAAGTTTCACCAATTTCACGAAATTCTCGGAGAGTAAATGCTCATTTAGTTAATGACATATGACAAATAGAATCTTTGTCCAATTCTTGGGGAAAATTTCACATTGTTCCTATTCCAAAAACAGTCATCTAACGACTCTTTTCGCCCTATCGACATCTCCACTGTTTTCTGTAAAATTCTGGAGCATATGATAAAAACCCGATTTGATTTTATTGTGGAAACTAACGAATTGATTCCCAACAACATGTTCGAACGAGGCTAGGCACCATGGATTGTTTATCCTCTTTTGTGGGATCCATTTATCAGTCCTTACGTGATAAGGAATTCACTTGCGCAGCTTTTGTGGTTGTTGAAGAGGCGTATGACTCAGTTCATATCCCGGTTTTGATCAACTAATTGTTCGAATTGGGGGTTCCCCAAATTTTGGCAGTATTCTCTTCAAATTTTTTGCACGCAGATCATTATATACGTTGTCCCCTTCAGGCACAGCGGAAGCTTGGACGGTGTATCGCGGTCTCCTCAGGGAAGTTGTTTGAATCCAATTCTTTTTAATGTTTATGTCAGTTTATTCCTTAGTAGCAAGGGTTTTCATAGTTTATTTTGTGCGGACGACATTGTAGTTTTTATCAAGAGTAGGTATGTACATCTAGCTAAAGGTTCCCTGACTTCTGCGTTGAGGTTATTATCCAGATCCTTAGACCTATTGGTCCTTGAGGTGACGGCGAAATATTCGTCAAACAACCAAATTTTAATATGCCCGCTAGCACACGTCTCCGCGATACTCAAATTCTCCCTAATCGATGCTCAACGTGTTAATCATGACGCGCAGCGGTGACTCAAAAACTTAATTTTTTTCGCTGTCCTATAAAACAAACGAAAATTCACGGCTGCAACGGTTAGGGAGAAATTCAAATAACACTTGTCACGCACCGTATTAAAACTCGATTGTCTTACGAATATGGCGCACGCCGTTGCGTTTCGAAAATAAATATGAATTTTTCGAGTCGGATGAAGATTTATTCGAACACCAGAGCACGAGTCCGATTCGCTCTGATCGATCGAATTCATATTTTTTTTTCACGTTCGAGAATGGAAAAAAAAAGTGTTTTTCTTGCGTTTGCACGCGTTTATTTACACAGGTTTTCCTGGTGAACACCTAAACGCGGAAAAATAACCCGCACGTAAAGGACGCGATTACTCTAATGTAATCTTCAGCAATACACACCCGTAGAGATTTAAAAATTTAACGAGAAGAACCGTCGTGCCTACACAGTATATAGTTCGTAAAAATAAATTATTTACTCAACGTCGCATTCGATCGTTCGCCGCGAATTTATACGCCAGTACGTAATTACTATTAATTGCCTAGTAAATATTTAATTACAGTTATTCTGAAAGATGTCGTGGTTAAGTTACGCGAATACGCGTACGATTTATAACGAAATATATATACGAACTACTATTTGCAAAATTGAACGCTTGTTTGCGATTAAAAAAAAGACGCAAACACATAGAAAATAAAAAAATTATACTTAGGTATTCGGTTTCGCCCACGTCGACGAAACGGATATTCATCAAGCAATAATTATAATAATAATAAAGCTCATTTCGAAAAAAAATTGTATCGAGTCAACGCTACCGCGTTATACTTTACATATTTCAAACAGCGAAATAAGCATAAATTCTATTCTAGATAAAATAACGCACGTATATGACAATATCATTTTATCGATGTTATATTATACGCATATCGTTGTATCGAAAGGGTGATATAAAAATTAAAAAAAAAAAAAACGATAAATCACAAAAGTTTATATGAAAGGTCTCTAATACGAAACAGTTTTTACTTAAAAGATAAAATTCGTATTACTTTAATCCGTTGCCAAAAAAACAATGGTCAGGTCAGCTAACGGGACGAATATATATTTACGTGATTCGCCCGTAAAAGAGATGTGATAACGGTTCGCCGAATATACTTTTGGCATCGGTTCCTCCGAGCGCGATGTAAATCAACGACTCAACTACAACGTTATATCCGTTTTGATTTGCCATTCGGTTAGTTCTGTTTGTTTTCGCGACGTTCGTCTCGTTGAATGATACACGCTCTCGTTTCGTCCGTTCTCGTTGTTCCGTCGAGTCGCCGTAAGACATACGCGTAATAATAATCGTCGCGGCCGGCCAGCACGTTTTGTGGTTAAAACCAACGGTTATCACATTATTCGATGTCTGGTGAGAGAGAGAGAGAGAGAAAGAGAGTGAGAGAGTGAGGGAGTGCGCAGTGTTATTATCCGTCAGACCGTTCGAACGAGACGACGCCCTACACCCGCCAGATGCCAGGAAAACAATTTCAGTCCGTGTCGAAATAAACGCGCGTAGAATATTTGAAATATATTTCGTTCGAATAATTTTTCGTTCTGGGTCGTAGCGCGCCGACGTCGACTTGAAATGCCGGTCGGCATTACGTGGAGGTGGGCGCCACCGACCGGTCGGAGGAGCCTTACAATTTAGCGCACGGTCGGCGGACCGGGACCCAAGCGACGCTCGTCGTCCGGTGCCGGCGGTCCGTGGACGACCTAACCCCGGGTGCTTGGAGTAGGTACGTCGTGGAATGGCCGAGGCCGTCAAAACCACGGAGTACACTCTCGCGTCGCCCCGGTAAGTTCGTCACGGCGAGTGACGCGTTGATCGTTCGTTGTGAGCGAACCGTTCCGGCCGTCCGCCTGTTTTAACTGACATCCGCCGTTTCGAATTCGAATATAATGTGTACTACATGTGTGGTACATATAGTGGCGTCGGAGAAGATATAATTCTGGGGGGGGGGCAAAGTTATACTTTTGCCCCTTCGGATAAAATAACCGATCGAACGTGCACAATTAATTTATAACCCGGTTTCGATCGCGACACGAAAATCGGGACACGACGGCGATCTGGGCGCGGGGCCGGACGACCCGGTAACCGATTACCCGGTAATCCGGTCACCAGAACGCGTACAAGTGCGCGCGTAAGACCCAACCTGAACACGACGCGTTACCGTACGGCCGGTACGAACGCGCGCGCCGCCGGCCCGCCACGGACGGACGGACGCCATATCGATTCGACGGCGGCGGCGGACATGACCGGGAAAACCCAATCCATCGGTCGGCAATCGTTCCCGCGGGCCAAACGTGCGGCGCGACGCGCGTACAGTACGACGCCGCGAAACACGTGCGACGGCCGTGCCGCGTGATTTCCGAAACGCGAATCGTAAAACGTGGGGACGTTCCACCGTCGTTCGTTTTTTGTTATCGTTATTTGAACGAATCAAAATCAACACGTCCGAACGAAAAGGCCAACGGTCGTCAAACACAGCGTGTCACGGGGGAAGTTCGCGAAGCGTCCAAAATGTCCGTGGAAAATTAATAATTTTTTTTTTTGGACGCGTACGTGTTCGGCAACAGATCGTGTTTAAAACGCGTAAACAATTGACAATTGACACTATTACGTCTCCGAGCGGACCCTTTTCAATATCATACAAGACGTTCGATCGTTTTTTTTTTTTTTTAATACTAATATATTCGATCACAACACCATCGGCAAATAAACCACGGAGCAAATACTTATTTAACAAACGAATGGTAAAACGTAAACTCAGTGTAATGAAGAGCGAAAAGTTAGAAAATATATCACGGAAACCCCCGCGCTCCCCGAAAAAAAATCTATATACGGCCTTGACCTAAATACCTATTATGCCGTTCGTTTGTGAATATATGTACACGTTCGACATACATCGTTTTTTAAAACAATTAACGACAAGAAAAATACTCGAAACGCTGTAAGTTAATGATTTTTTTTTCTTTTTTCGAAACAAACGAGAGACGAGCAAGTAACCGACGGGACCCGGGGTGATGACGATCGAAACGACACGTACCGTTCGCGTGTGAAGAGCCGGGATAACAATAACACACGAAAAATACGGAAAATACGAGACAACGCGATGACCGTAACATTAAGACGTTGTTGTCGTTTTTCTGAAAACGACGAAAAAGTTTTTGGAAACTGTAGTCGGAACGCCCGGGACCACACGAATTCGAGAGCCACGAATATTAATTTATCGAAAAAAAAAACCCGTTCATTTTTTGACGGATTTATACACGCGACCGCGTGTATATATATATTTATACAAGACCGTATTTGTGGGGAGGGGAGTCTGGGGGTTCAAACTTAAACTAGATTTTTAATGTGGAGACACGCTATTTACACGTCACATGTTAACTCGCATTTAGACACAACATAATCTAAATCTAGTAAATCAACATATTTAAATCTAGAAGTTGAAAATATATGATTCGGTTTTAAACCGCCACCCTTCCCCCCCCCCTCCCACCGAAAATATGTTTCTGTTACGGCCTTGTGTATATATATCGTACGACGATAACGCGCTGGCAAAAAGCGTTTTGACTGTTTTCGTCGAAGAAGAAAATAGAAAAACAATATCAAACAAGACGTCGTACGTCGCGAGAACGGGTCGACGCTCGACCCCTACGACCGGCTCGGTTTTTCACGTTTTTCATCATTTTCTTTTTCCCCCGGTGTGTACTCGTAAAAAAAAAAAAATCGACCACCGCAATAAGCCCAGAAAAAAAGATCTTTTGTCGCGATTGAATTTTATCCGTCGTGCAATCGTCTGGCTATTTCCAATTATATTGACGCGCGCGCGCCGCACCACACTATCGCCCCGTCGCCGCTCACACGCCGCGAAAACACGCGCATTCCGACAATTGTTTATCCGACGTTCTTCAGGACATGCGCGCCGCCTCCTGGCCCGAGACGGACAAGAAAAATGCCGTACTTAACGCGACCGCCGTCTCAATATCCCATCGCCGCAGCCTTGGCCGTTAACTTGCGCTCAACTCGATCTCTGGCGTTCACGTCAGCCCTCCTCGCGTCGATCTCGATCACGTCCAAACCCCACCCGTTTCACCCGCCGATACGCGCCAGAATCGTCACGATCCATTTTCTGGCGTTTCGTAAGAGCGGATCGTAAGTTCCGAACAAGGATCAACCGGACGTGCCGAACACCATTTCGCGCGTTTTAACAGACGTGCGCGTGCACACACGGACAAACGAAATCATTCGTTTGCGTTCGACACGTTGTACGGTCAAGGTTTCTCCGGCGCATTCGTTCTCGCGTGCGCGAACACGCCGTTGAAGCCGGACAACACACTAAGCGTTCGAACGTCATATTTCACTCGTCCACTCGTCCGAGGTACTCGAACGGCCAGCGTCTGCGGGTTAAGCCCGGCGCCCGGGGGACGTCCAAAAAGGAAGCGCCGCGGCCTTTGAGTTAATCGAATTTTGATTGTTTATAATCGCGGTCGTTTCGGACTGGACCCGGTACGACGGGTATATTACGTACGCACGGGCCCGGAGAAAACGCGCGCGCGCGTGCGACCGTTAATCAAAACGTGCACGGCGAGGTCCGAAAACGGATACACGCGGGGGGGCGGCAATTGCGCGTGCAACACAACACCTGTTACTCGTTCAATCGTCATGGACGGTCCTAGAAGAGAAGCGCACTTGAAGGCACACGGGCGTCGCCCCGTAGCGGACGGAATCGAACAACACGACTCGGCACAAAGCGGGTAACGTTGCCCGACCCCCAACCGTCCGTACACCGTACAGGACGATTCAAATGATTTTGTTCACGCCGCGACAATTCGGATTACATGTATTTCGATCGGTCGATACGCGGCGAGGACGCGACAAAACGGATAAGACGATCGGTTTTTCGTTCGTCCCGAAACCCGTTCGGACGAGTGGCCAGTCCCCGTTTATCCGACACGACGTCGTCAGTGCGTTACGTGCACGCGCAAACGTCGTCCTTGGTTGTTAGCCGCGCCGCGACGGTCGGTAAGGGGGTTACGCGCGCGTCGGGTCCCGACGGGGTTTCTTATCCGCCGTCGAGCCACAACGACGACCACAACGACGACGACCGCAGTACGCGAAATATCGTTGCACGTCCGGGAACGCGAGTCGCAGAACAGTCGCGGTCGGCGCGGGCCCACACGGGATTTTCGCGGGTGAGTATTCGCGCGGAACGGACGACAGTGCTCGAATCGGAAAACACAGTGTAGCGCAGCTCAATTGGAAAATTTGTAAACAACGTAACGAACGAACGACAAGACGTCGGATAAATCGCCCCCACCCCCACAGTTTGCCGCCGTCGTATAGCCTGATTTCTGACCGTATTCTTTTTTTTATTCTTTTTTTCAATTTAAAAAAATTCCTCTATACGACGTTTGACAGAACAGTGTTCGACAACGACGTTTCGTATAAATAACAGACCCATTTAAATTTAAGTAAGAACAATAGTAAGTAAAAATCAATTATATGATTATATGCTATCACAATTTATAAAAAAAAAAAATTACAATGTATAGGGACGTCGCGATGATCACTGATAAAATAGAATTGTCAAAACGGTTCGCCAATCAACAACGGTGTTTATCGACAATTTGTACTGGCGCAGATATACGGTTTTATATCATATCTATAAATCGAAAAATAATCGTCAAATAATATTCCGTGATAAATAATATACAAGATAATAAATCGCCATTATCAAGTAGATACTCGACATAGCAATAACGTATTATTAAATAATAATAAAAATAATAATATCAAGTATACGATGTTCTCATCAATTTTTATCTCAGGTATACCGGTTATAAGCGTTCCCCCGCGTTCCATTGAAATCTATAGTAAAGGGACGCTAAATTTTTTCAAATGTAGTACAGGAGCTCTGTCCCCTTACGTCTCCGCCTACCAACCCCCTTCCTCGATTCGAGCACTGACGGACGACGAAAACGAACGGTACAATACAAATTGGCAACTACGATCGACGTAACGTTCAACACTCCGTTTCCACGGAGAGGGGTACAATAACGCGCCTGATCGCGATCGGTCGCGCCAATTTGATGTGTTTTGCCGTTTCAACGTCGTCGACAAATCGACACCATCGAGTTTATTGGGGTCAGGTTGGAACCTATCGCGTTATCATCGTGGACCAAACATCCAAACATAACTGTCTCCGTCCATCTCACGATTTTCCGCCAGTGTAATGTCAATCCGTAGCCGGTCGAAAACGTGCAACGTCACTCCTGACACAGTCCATCCAGCGCTGTCACGGTCTTCGTAGAGGTCTTTTTCCTCCTGACCGTCTCGCAGGACTGTCTTCTGGTTTCCTCCACGCGTCTCATTCGCCATTCCCCCCTCCCCCGTTCCCGGATCGAACGTACGGGGTCCACGCGGTATCCTTTTTGCTCCTCGGTCTTAACGTCCGACGTCGTGGCCCATTGCTATCGATCTTACCAGCGCGACGTACAGTCCGGGGGACTTGTATATTCTTTGGCCCGTAGTCCCGACCTGAATAAGTTGTCATAATAGCGCCCATTCGGATTCTTTTTTCGTATGCGCACGACATAATCAACATAATAAACGACGTCCTTGGAGACGTGCGATCATAACGTACACGCATACGCGGTGTCGGAATCTCGACGAAACGAATGAAAACCCACCTCCTCCCCCCCGAACGTTTTCAACGGCTCTCTCCGTTCAACGTAAGTATTTTTATTTTTAAAACGCGACGGGAGGGTCATAGTTTTCCACGACAAATAAATACTTCCTACGTAGTCGAGTTCGTGTTAGCTTGTGTGAAGCCGTATAACCGGAAACACGGCTCACAATCCGGACAGGGTGAGGCCGGTGCTCGAGAATCTAAATCCTAGTCGCGGCAAAAACATTGTTCAGTCCCTACCCCGTACGATCTTTAAGACGCGAATGTTTTATGGAAACCCGTTCTGTCCGACATCGGATTTCATTTGGTTTCGGTCGTTTTATCATTTTTCGATTTCTAGAGCGTTTCGCGTCGTGCGTTTCGCGAACCGGTGTCGCGTCAAATATTATTTCGTGATTTCACGGTCCGGCGGATAACGCCAATTCTGCACATTGCGGTGTGGGTGTACGGTTGTTCTCGCACACTACCAGTAATATAAACCGTCGCCGGGTATTTGAATTTATTTATTGCGCCGACGTGCAAACACGAAAAACGCGAAACACGAGAATTTCCCGTCATCGTGATTATTGATTATCGATCGGCTTTTTTAGAACGCTGTAGGTACGATTTCGGAAAGGGGTTTGGGACGGGGTTTTAACTTATAGATACAAATTTAATCACAATTTAATCGTCGAAACAATATCGACTCAATACGAATGACGGGTCCATGCGAGTTTATTTCCGTGTGTTGCGGCGACGGCGTTAAAACGGGGAAGTTGAAAACAATTTGATTACGATGGTAATTCTTAACGAATTACAAACGCGAACGGAAAACGAAATATTTCGCAGTTATTGAGGTCACATTTGGAAATTATCACTGAAAAACTGAATAATTATCAAAATAAAAACATTTTTTATGTCAATTACTACAGGCGTTGAAAACAAAAAAATTTTCCAAACGTTTCGGTTCAAATTTTCTTAACGTAATATTAAACTTACCGCGTTCTGCCGCGGTCTTCGTTTCGCGGACGTTCAAGCGAAAAGTTTCGCGTTTCAAACGGGAACCTCCGTCGACGGCCCGAAAAACGTGTGCCGCGGCGGAGCAGACGTTTCGTTTCGCGGACGTTCCATAAAAAGATAGAAAGAGAGAGAGAGAGAGAGAGAGAGAGAGAAAGAGTCGCACGCCGTAAAAGCCCTATCGAGTTTCCTCCGGACAGGACGTTATCGGACCGAACAACGGTTTTCAACTAACTCGGTACTAGCTTTTCGACCGTTCCGCAGAGTATCGCGTTACCTACTCGCGGGTACGTCGACGACCACGTCGTTTATATATACAACGAAACGCAAACGAACGGAATATTTTCGAGCGATACGAACGTCCTCGGCTTCGCACGCGTCCGACTTTTTAAACGGTCGATGTGACTAGTGCGATATTGGCAAAAAAAAATGTATGACGAAAATGCACTCCGAACGCCTATAAAAACGTTTTTAATATATATAAATTTATATTTGTATATATACCATCCAATGTAAAACGGGATAGCACAAATGTGATTCGAATACAAGAACAAAAATATAATATCGAATTTGTATTTGTGCGTAGAACGAGTGACGTGCTTGTCGACAGTTTTTGTGAGCAAACCATATTTGTTCTTACGAATTGTGAAAATCAAAAAATTGAGAAGTAATATTTTGGAGAACAATAGATACTCGACTCGAATATTTCTATAGCCGTCATTATATTTTCTGAGCGAGACACGAATAATGTGTTTTTTGTTTAAAAACAGTGCTCCGTCGGTATTTACAATAGCAAATCGTATTTATATAGTCTTGCAGGTAAAAAATTACGAAAAATGTTCATAAAATTACGATTTTTTTTAAAATATTTTTTCAAATAGTATTAAAAACCCCGTTTGCGATAATCGTTCGTTTGTAAGCGCGTGAGGCTTAGATGTCGAAAAACTACAACGAACAAATAATTGACAAAAGTTCCGTTTAGTATCGTTATCCCGAACGACGCGACGACTTCAGACTCGAACCGACTTGTTCGCCGTCTTTCGTTATACGGTTTTCAAATATCCTTTTCAAACGGCGACGACGATCCATTTTAAAAAGCTCGTGACCGCGTGTTTCACGAACGCGGGCAGCGGACCCCGCGCCGTTTCGCCCCGCGTTTTCCGGCAAATAAAACCGTCGTGATCCGCCTGTTGTCCTCGTATTTGTTGTATTTTCTCCGCGTCCGGACGCAAATACCGATTTCCGTTTCGTCTCCTCGTCCGTCCGTCCCGTCCGTTCGTATTTTTATTTTTTTCTCCGTTTTTCTTTTCGTTCGCCGTCCGTCTTTTCCCGCCGAGCACGAGAGATAAAACGCGCGTACCCGCCGAGCGCGCCCGTTAATTGCGACAAACCGCTCTGTTTGCCGATCACGTGCCGTGCACACGTGCTCGTGTACGGGTACCAGACCGTGTGCGGAGAGTTGATTTCGCCCGCACTAGCCGTATTATTCGATCTTCTTTTCGCCATTATCACTCGGGTCAGCGAACAATTATCCCGGAGACCGTATTGCGCGCGTCCCGGGTCATCCCGTTTGCACTTGCCTACGCGTACACATACACACGTGTGCGCGTGCGCGCATTGTCGGGGAGGGACGGGGCCCAGAGAAAACGAACCCAAACCGCCGCTACACGTTATCTCCGACGTTCGCACGCGCATAGATCCCGGAAAACGTTGTGTCGAGTCGTTTTGACGACGGATCGATCCCGTCCGACGGCTTATCGGTCGTTATTGAAACGACGATTTTTCGAGAATGGCCGAGACACGTGACGTTCGTTCCGATCCGAATCCCGTCGATTTGTCGCCGTGTCCGTAAAATAACAATGCCGGCCAAACACGTTATTTTTGTCATTTGCCAAAAGGGTAAAATCGTTTTGCACGACCGAATCTAAACGTTCCGCGGCGCCGTGCGACTTTCAAAAACTTCCGGCTTGCACGGTGCCGCGTGTGTCCGCGAACACGATCGCTGCGCACTCGAAAAACAGTCGGTCGGTCGTCGAGACGAATGCGGTAACATTCCAGCGGAGGGAATAACTAACAAACAGATATCGCGCGGATGACGTGAAACTTCTTTCGGAAGTCGTTCAACCGGTAGAGTATTGGGGTTTGTATCGGACCAAAATGAACATAAAAATGTATACGGAAGTCACTAAATATTCTCCATTCCGCTGGGGTAAATAAATATAGGAACTGTACGAGCAGCCGAGAGCGCTTATCAATAATACTGCTAGATACTTGGAGATCGGTCACTTGGTTTACACAGGCTGGTCGGACTTGGAATCGGTAAACCAAGTAACCGATATCCATGTATCTAGCAATGCGCGTGCCGCTCTCAGCGGTTGGGTATTTTCAGACGAAACGAAATCGCTAAATTCACGAGACGCGCGCTTCGCATAACGTACGGCAGCCGTTGTGTGTTTTCGTTTCGTTTCCGGCGTGGACGCGGCGTGTCCGCGAGGTGTGTGTTTTCACCCTGCGAGCACCGCGAACCTAACCTACGTGATCCGGCACGAATAAAATAATAATACGACTAATGTATAATACCGAAACCGTACGAGTTTTGTTGTACGCGCGCGAATACAATAACTGTTTGCCGCGTATGCCGTAAACTCTATACGACGTACGTGACGACATTGACGCGTTAAAGGAATACACAGACTCGTATTCCATAAGCGCTAATACAGACGTTTAGACGGTTTCGCGTGTGTAACCGTAGAGGTGAAAAACGTAGGTAATGTGCGCGTCCGTTGTGTGTGTGTGTGTGTGTGTGTGTGTGTGTGTGTGTGTGTTGTGTGTGTGTGTGTGTGTGTGTGTGTGTTATGTAGTGCTACGCCGCTCGGGTTCTTAAACGATTTTGATGAATATCGTCGATGACTTCTTTTTTTTTTTTACTTTTGTTTGAACTTTAACGACAACACTACATTTTCGCTATAACGTGCGCGTGTAAAAAAAAACCGGATCAGGTCAATATTAACGTGACATTATATTTTGATCGAAAAATACGAGTAAGAATACCTATAACTTCTTTCATTATGTGTAATACTGCGCCGATCGAAAACTGAACTTTGTTTAATATGTGTACACGTCGTCGGTAATCACGTTTTGTTCTAAATCAATTACGAAAATTATAATATCGTGAACGCTCCTCGTCGAGAAGCAAAACGAGTTTTCTCGCGCCGCATAAATTTCGAACGCGCGGGCGACTAAATAAGCTTATTTAAACTAAACAATGACGTTTAAAATAAAACGCATTAATGCCACGACGTTCATTTATTTATTTTTCCTTTTTTTTCGTCAAAACGGCGCTATAAAATTCCCATTATTTTCCCATTTCAAAACATTATCACCGAATCGTTTTGATTAATACGTTTTATGCGTTTTATTCGTTTTATTCGCTACGCCGAGAAAAATAAACGCTTTTTGATGAGCCCTCGCGGTCGCGCGAGTTTGATTTCGGTGTAAGCGTATACGGAACGATTGGGAAAAAGACAAATAACGAATGATTATGACGTAGTGGACGAGTGTTCGAGTGTTTAAGATCTGTATTGTAGAAGAATGGTTATTTCTAGAAAATCACGGATACGAAATGCGGACGGGCCGTGTGATGAAAAGGAGTGCGCCAGGTGTTTTGTGCGATAAGAGGATCCCAATTAGGCTAAAAGGGTTAAATTTTGTAAGGCAATGGCCGACGCTTTCCGACGGTGTACGGGTCGAAATGTCGGGCAGTAGATAAGAGGCCGAGAACGTTAAGGTGGACGAGTGGAATGGGTGACTAGAGAAGACGAAATGAGAGACCAGTATATGACAACAACGTGTGGGATAGGAGCGGCTTCGATGATTGCAGACGAATTGCGAGCGAACAGATCGAGAACACGGTGAGATCAATTAAGAAAATGTACGCGGGAGAAACAAGATATGGTTGAACGAGATCGAGTTGCGTGAAAGTTGAGGACTAGGGCGGCCGACACCGAATAGAAGGAGAAAAATTTACACGACACACGCGCGCGCCACAGCGCCTAAAACGAAAAAATCGTATAACCGCGTAACGTTCGAAATTTCAGAGTCTCGCTAACGACGATTTATCGCCGAGGCGTCGAGAGAGAAAAAAACCCACGAAAACGCCAGTCCACGCGCCGCGACTACAGTGAATTTTTTTCGGTGTTTTTTGTTTTTGTTTTTTTTTTTTTCCCCACTCCGATATGATATATACCAGGCGAGCTACAGTATTATAATCGTGAATAATATACGTATTTGCGATATTGTAGCTTTTATCCGGGAAAGTGCTCGCGCAGCAGGAACGTCCGAGCCGCGGGGTTGGCCGGGAAACCCTTTGGACCGGAATTGAATTAGTGATGCGTTCCTCCGCCCAACCGAAAATTAACCTTCTATATTTAGATTATTGAATTTCTTTTGAATTCATAAAACCGTTTTCGTGCTTCGATAACGTATGCGCACGGGTTCCGGGAGATCACGCTGAACATTAAAAATCTCTTCTTGTTGTTTTGTTTTTTTTTTTTTTTTTTTTTTTTTTTGGTCCTGTTCAGACGTACATTCTACCGGTTAGTGTTATCGATCTTTTCTCGGTCCGATTTCCTTCGTCCTACCCGCCGCCAATCGTTTCGAAACGGAATATTAATTATTACGTAGTAGTTGTACTTTATGTTAGAATAATCGAGACAAGAAAACTTATTAAACGCGATCGTTATTCATTGTTTGTTTCTGAAACAAACAAAAAAAGAAGAAAAAAACTTGAGAATATGAAAAACAAAGATTCACTGCTCGGACAACAACGACAACAAAAACAACGAGAAAATGAGTTCGAGTAAAACGAATTTTAATGACGTTATTTTTTTCAAACCAAAATATATAATTAATTAATTGTCATAATGAATTAATCGTTTAATAAAGTTCAGTCGAAAGTCATTTACCGTCCGCTCGTCCCCTTAATGTGTAAAATGGCGAAAATGAAAAATATCCAAGATGTCGAGATAAGCGATTAAATTATTCTTTGGGCTATACACGAATATTTGACATTTCACCACGTTCGAGTGATAAGTACGGTAATTTAAAAAGCACAGTTTTTTCCCTTCGAAAATGTCGTTTTATGATGAGAGTCGTAATCAACAAAATAACACGATTTTTAATCAATTTAGTTTTTCAAAACTGATAACGTACATCGTTAATTATGTTTTTACGATTTATAATAAAGTACGCGCGGGTGTCAAATATTTATCAACTATAAATTGAAATGACACGTTGCGTACGCCGCTCAATTCTATTAAAAAAAAAAAAAAAATGTAAGAAATAAATGATAGGTGAAGTACGTTTCGGAAAAAAGCACACACGCTCCACTGATGTCTAGGCATTATTATTATTATTATTATTATTATTATTATTATTTATTTATTGAAACAAAATGTTATCATTGTTTATAAATAAATATTTTTTCAATGCCATCGCAACAACGTACTCGTTTACGAATGCATCGTAACGAATACACTTGACACGAATTCAACACGAAACGCTAACGTCACGCAATACACCTAAACACATTTTTGTCGCATAGTCGGTTTGAATGGTATATATATATATATAGTGGTGTTTCGGGTACCTTCGGTTTAAATATTACATGCATGGGCGTGGCGCAAGCTTCCACTGCAGAGTATGCAACTAAGTAAAATGTGTCCCAACAAATCATTGGTGCCCCTTGGAAAAAAATCAAGACTCTAATTTAAAAAAGGGGGTTTTTATTTACATTAACAACGCGTACATAAATATCGTATTGTTTTACGGGTATTTGTGCGTAATAAAACGTTAAACATGAACCTGTGTTTGGAAACGCGTCGTTTATAAAAAAACCATCGACATTTGCGACGGCGCGGCCCCGCGTGCTTATTATCCGAAAACGACGCGTTTCAGGACGAAATTAACAATATTCTTCTAAGTCGCATATTGTGTTTCCAGGCTCGAGCTGACATGTAGTTATCGATTATGACCGAACGGACGACGTTGCGAGACATCCTGACATGCGCGATAGCGTTGATTATATTCGTTTTCCAATCGCTGATCGGTTTGATCACATGGACGAAAAAAATCGTAAAACGTGAGTAAACGCGTCGTTTTTATTTAAATGGACAGAACGGATTTCATCACGACATTCACCCCAAGCGAATGTGATGGGCGGGTAGCGTGCAGGAAACCGACTCCACCAACATCCAAAACATAAAGGAAAAAAAATACAATCCTTCTTAATGATTCGAATTATTTTTTTTATAGAATACACATATCGGGGGGGGGGGACGTCTGTCAATAATCCTATTTGTTATTGGTATTTATTTTTCCCGAAAATTACCAACGCGTCACGATGTCCCCGCCTGTTCGAACCGAATAAAAATAAAAATAAATGTTATATACGCATTGCACTGAACAAAAGAAAGTTTAAAAAGTCTACACGCAGGCGACAATAATAAAAGCCGCGGAAGAAGAAAAAAAATGCCATTATTATTACGTGTAACACCTGGTCAAATATTGAACGAAATTCTTTTATTTTCTACGCGAGGCCGTGGGTTTTATTGTTGGATCACGTCCGTTGAATACAACAATAACAACGAAAATAAAAAAAATAAATAAAAAAATACTCGAACCAATAAAATAGAAATTCGGCTGTCGGAAAATACTCAAAACGTACACACGATTCGGTTTGATTGTGTGGGGGCAGCGAGTTTCGAAGTGGATATATATATTTTTTTTCTTCCTACTTTATATATAGTTGTTGGGTTGTGTTTATTTGTTTCTGCAGGCGAAGAAAAAGCCGCCGCTACAACCGTGGCGACAGCAAATACGATAATATCGTCCGACTCGGAACCGAACGATAACAACGATTTGGTGAATTTCATTAGGATAGGAGAACTGATTCAAAAGCACTTTGACATTCCTCTGGTGAGTTGAAAAATGAACACGAAAACACAATCTCGTTTTCGTGCGGTATTCGATTTTGCAAAAAAAATATTTTCCTTCGAAACTGTTTACTCTCACGTTTTTTCCAGTTTTATTTCCACGCGTCTAATTTACAGTATTCATGTCTCACTTGTCAAATATTTGTTGACGTGGGAAATTCTCTTAGGAAAATAAAACTCGCATTTTCTTTTTGATTTTTCCGCGTTCCTGAATATTTTTCTTGCCGTACATACAAACAGTGGCGCCGAATACATACGTAAGGTGGCGCATTTTGCATCACCTAAAATTATGGGTGGGTACTGGGTCAGCACGTTTTCAGGTTATTGTTTCTGACATATCTTGGGTTCAGGTTGGTATACTATTTGCACGCAAATGTTTCGTTTGGCCGGTGTAATAAATTATTAAAAACCGATGGTTTAAACGCAAACCGTTTTAAACAGCACGAACTATAGAGCGCTATACAGCTACCAGGCAGTTGGTTAATCCTTTACGCGAGTCTCCAAGATCGATGTAATTTACTAACGTTATCAAACCATTACGGAGTTATCATTGTGGACCCGTACTCTTGGAATGCTAAATTCTACTGCTGACCACTGCTGACGATTGTGTTATTACAATGGTTTTCATTTCAGACTGTAGGGCATCGGCCTTGAACCTAAACGGTTATACGAATTTTCGAGGGTGCCACGAAAAAAACGGGTGGGTGATGGTAAAAATGTGCGTTTGCACCGCGCGTACTTGAAAACAGTTCGGCGCCACTGCATAATATGTGTTGTTGAGATATCCGTGTACGCGAGTCGATTACAAATACACGTTCGGACGTTTTGTTCGGAAACCGTTAGATGCACGCAGAGGATGGATCAAGAAGGCCGGCGGACGACGACAGTTTGAATCGAAGAACGTGCGCGGGGAACGGCGAGTTCATGGACCGGTTGACCGACGATTCGTACGTGGCGCGCGGCCTCGGACTGATCACCGCGACCGTCGGACGTCCGGCGGAGTTCTACCTGTACTCGAAATACGACGACGGCTACGAGAACATTGACGTCGAGCTGAGAGGACGGGACGGCGACGCGGGCGCGGCCACGATAGCGCCGGGGCCGCGGCGGCGGGATCGCGCGGCCGGGCCGGGGCCGGGGCCGACGATCGCGGTCGATTACGCGCACGACGAGGACCGGATGAAAATCACGTACACGCCGCGCGCCGAAGGCGTGCACGTGTTGACGTTGTCGCGGTACGGCCGGCCGGTCTGCCGGTCGCCGTACTACGTGTCGGTGGACAGGCCCAGACCGCGGGGCCGGCCGGCCGCGAGGAAGCACAGGACGGTCGCCGGACCGGCCAGGGGCAAACGCGCGCCGCCCGGGGCCGCGGACGACGGCGGCGTACCACCGGTCGCGGGCACGGACGTCATGTCCATGGTGACGAGATTCGAATCGAACGGCACGAGTCGCGAGAAGGACGGCCGTCGACGGCGCGGCATGATGTCCGGCATAAGCGAGCACGGCGCCGGGGACGAACGGCCGGACGACGGTGGACACGCGACGCCGCTCGACAGCGCCGTGGACGTACGCGTCGGCGCGTCGGTCGGAAAACGCGTACGAACGTTCCGGGCCGTTGAGCGGTTAGTGTCAGCGCGGGACCCGGATCGATCGAAAACCGCCGCGGATAACGCGCTGCGTTTGGAAAGTCGAGTACCGTGTTTTGATAGCGACGACGGCAGAATGACCGTGGTCTCGACGGACGACGCGAACGAACCGGGATCGGTCGCGAACATCACCGACGAGGCGTGCGAACAATGTTCCCGACGAGTAGACGGAACGCTGTCGGAGTTATCTGGAGATACGAACGTGACGCCTGTGGACAGCAGCACGGACGAGATCGGGCCGAGATTCGAAACGCTCCTTTCACAACAACCGACCGGAACTGATGTCGACGTCGAGACCGGCGCGTCGGACGACGACAGTCCCGCACGCAGCGTACACAGCGCGGACGATGACGCAAGCGCGGTGCCGGTGACGATCGGACAAAACAACGAGCACGACAGCGAACGCGTGGACAGCGAAGTGTTAGAAGAACACGTGACGGGAGTTTCGTCAACGCCATCCGATGGACATGACGTGAGGACGGACGACGCGGTACAACGCCGAGGACGTCGGCCCGCTGCAGACGAAATCGTAACGCGGGATTGCTCGATAAATGAAGAATGTTACGTGAACACTGACGAAGGCCTAGCCGTTAACATTGGCGACGATAACGATTCGGGTAATAATATCATCGAGATGCCCGATCAAAATACACAGAAAAAACCCACGGAACAAAAGCCAAACCAATGCGATGCAAATATCAAAAGAGAAAGTGATCCGGATGGATACTATTTGATTACAGACATTGCGGAAAGTACAGACGAACCTAAAGTATCCGAAAACAAAACTATTCCGAATGATGAGGGATCATCAATGTTTCAAGGTTACGTTCTAAATGACGCGGTATTAGATTCAGTCAATGTGACGTTAGCAAATCCGGAATTTAAAGAACTACATTATAACGAACAACAAATAAACAATATTTTTAGAACGCACGATGGTCAAAGTATATCATTAACTACGGATGTAAACCGAAAATTGTTGATTGAAAAATCGATTGAACCCGAATTAAATAGTTTTAAAAATAAAATGGTTGAAAGAATTTTACTATTGTGTTTAAACAAGGATTATATATTATCGAATGCAAATCATATGGATGAAAATGATGATACGAAACCGATAAATGAATCGCAAATTAATCACAACACAAACAGTATAATATCTCATAATACTGAAAATAAAAATAAACAAACGGAAATTGACGAAACACTCGCAACACACATAAAAAATCAAACTGATAACAATGATTCGTCAAGAACAATACCAGATACGAAAAAAACAGATCATTTATTAAAATGCATGAAAAATATGATTCTAAGTGAACACCATACAGAATCAATAAAAAAAGAGAAACTTCAGGAAATTGTGAATACTACAATGCGTCATCTGCACGACGAGCAAAACGATTTTAAAAACTATGATGAAAATCAAGAAAAAAATCCAATTATTCAAACATCAACAACAAATAATGCTGAACCGTTAGAAGAAGTATTAGAAGATGAACGAGAAGACCCAAAGCTAGACAATACCAGCAATGATCGAATATCGAAAGAAGTGAAGACCATATTGAAAGAAACACCGGTTACTTTAAAATTACAAAACACACCTGGACCACAAATGTTAGGTCATACAGAAACGACAACAACAAATGATGAAGATTTAGAAAATATAGAAACTGAACAAAACATACCATTATCAAATGTTACTGAAATCGTAGAAAATATAGAAAACACAATTCAACAAGCTACGTCTAATTGTTCAATATCAAATGTATCGGAGACATTCGCGATCGAAACTATAACTAATGATTCAAATGATTCGACAACTGCAGCAATAGCACTTACACCTACGTTGAAAAAGTTATTAAATGTCTCCAGACTTGCAACATTAAAAATACCAAGTCCAAACGAATTAGACGCCACTGCAGCTGAAACAAATGATGTTGGAAAACCACATACAGTAGATATCAAAATCACGTTTGAAAAACCAACCTCAACAAATGATGAAAATATCGTGATAAATAAATCGGATACAACGGAAATAGAAACTATTAATGAAACCGTAGAACATTCAAATGATTTTGAAATAAAAATATGGTCTCCGATAACGTCTACACCAAATGATACAAAAACTATAGTCATAAAAATACCAAACACAAGTGAACTAAAAACTATAACTGAGACACCAATATCAAATGAATTTCGAAATGTGGCGGCAGAACAAAAAAATACAAAAGAAATAGTAAACAAAAGAAATTATGTAAAATCTGTTACAACTGGAAGAGAAACTAGATTTAAACTATCGTCGTCAATTGATGTGACTGAAATTGTTATTATAAAAAAACCAAATTCGGATGAAATAAAAACCACATCTAATATACTAGTTTCGAATCGTCCTGTGATAATTACAATAGAAATAGAAACCGACACGAAATCATCGAATGCAGAAGTAATAAGAAATAAATCGAATATAACAACACTCCAAACTGCTGCCCTTAAAGAATCATATGACACTGAAAATGAAACAATAGAAATCGATGCTATATCAAAAAATCTGGTATTAAATTCAAATGTCCCAATAAAAGAGACAACAGAAATAAATATAGAATCTGCAAATGCATTTATAATATCAAATTGTACTCCCGCTTTAGTCGTAGAAGATACAAAAAAAAAAGAATTGGAGAAAATGTCTTCAAATCAAATTGTCGATAATATTAATAATATTCCAACGTACATACCAAAGGAAGTAGAAATAGGTACATTAAAATTTCCAGAACTGAAAAACATTGCTGTTGATAAACTTGTAGAAGGAAAAAAAATAGGATCTGCTTCTGTGACCGTAATGTCAAACGATACACCAAAAGATATCGAAAATAAAATAGATATAAAAACTGAGCCTGATTCCAAATCTCTTCTCAACGATACAGATACCGTTACTTTTGAAAGACTATATACAATTGGAATGGAATTGGTAACTAATAGCATGTTACCTAATGAAACACAGACTACTGAAAACCCGGATAAAATAAAAATAGAGACTACGCTAGAATCTATAGTGTTAAATGAAAAACTCGCTGCATCAGTAGAAGAAGCAACTAAAATAGAAATGGAATCTATTGAAGCTCCTATAATATCAGATTATACCACTACAATACTTGGAGATGAAGATCCGAAAAAACTTAAGTCTGAGAAAATAACAACAACTTTGGTTTTTAATAATACTCTAGCTGGATCAATAAAAGAACTACCAAAAAAAATAGAAACTTTACAAAACGATTTAAATATTGGGGCTTTTGGAGAACCAGATATAGCTAAAATAGAATTGACGACAAACAATCTAATATCTAATGAGGCACAAGTCTTAATATTAGAAGAACTACAAGAAGTAAAAATAGAAGCTACGTCAGAACCTCCTGTTTTTAATGATAATTCTGATATACCGGTAGATGAGGCAATAAAATTAGAAATAGAATCTGTTGATGCTTCAATAATATCGAAATATTATACTCCTACTATAATTGTTGAAGATCCAAAACCTCCAAAATCAGAACAAGCATTAACAAATTCGATTATGAGCAGTCAATCTGAACCAATAGAATCGGAAATAAACACAATATCACAAAAAATAACATCAGACAACGTTGATATTGAATCAATAGAATCAGACGAACAAATAGAAATAGAAACTATTTCTGAGACAACGATATTGTCAAATGAGACACCAGATGTAGTGGTAGATGAGACGATAAAAATGAAAGTTGAAGTTGTGTCTGCGACGCCAATATCAAATGAAACAACATCTGAAAATCCATTAACAATTCATACTAAAACAATATTGGTAGAACAGGCGGCAATAGAAATAGATGCAAAACAAGTTTTAGTAATAAATGATCATACCGAGGAACAAACGAATACAGAAATAAATACTTCAATTAATGATGTTATTATTGAAGTACCAAATATAGTTGAAACCGAATCGACTACAGAAAACTCAATATCTAATGGCGCAAAATCTATAACAGTCAAAGAACCAGAAGTAGTATCACAGGAAACTGTGACGGAACCTACTCTAATAAATTATAATTCTGGTGTACTAGTAGAGGTACCGAATGAAATAGAAACCATGTCTGAAAATTCAAATAATACTACTATTGTGGAATTAAAAGTCACAGAAACAGATACCGCATCAAAATCTGCGTTATCAAATTCTACTCGAATTTCACTAATAGAAAAACCAACAAAAATAGAAATGCACATTGTATCAGAACCATTGGAAACAATAAATCATACCATTGTACAAGTAGAAGCAACGACCATAGCCGTAGGAATAAAATCCATATCGACAACCGCCGTATCAAATGACACACCACCTACTACACCAGTAGAATTACAAAAGGTAGAAATTGCATTAGAAAACTTACTTGATAATGCCAGTAGGGTTATTGAAAATACAGTAACAAATAAAACACAAGAAATATTAGAAGCAGACTCAAAAATAATAGAAACCATAAATGATGAGGTTCCAACAAATTATCCTCTAAGTTTAACAGCAGAAGATCTGGTGGACTCGGATGGAAACCAAATAGATTTACAAATTTGTCCTTCTGTTAAAATGTCAAATTATACACACACAGTAACAACAGAAGTGGAAAATAAAATACAAATAGAAACTGATTCTGAATCTATACTGAGTGATACCGATATTGTTACAGTTCAAGAACCAATTACAGATAAAACAGAATTGACGACTGATGACTTGATATTTATTATGGCACAATCAAAAGAAGTTAAAGAAATAAATAAAAAAGAATTAAAGATCGTGTCAACCTCTCTGATATCAGATTATAATTCCATTGTACAAGTGGAAGAGACACTGGAAAACGAAATAGAAACTGTTTCGTTGAATTATACAGCTGATTTATTTGAAAAAAATCCAAATAAAATACTAATAGCTGAAAAAACATTAACAACATCGATTTTAAATAGTACTTCAAACGTTTCAATAGATCTAACAGAGAAAATTAATACAACACCAGAAGAAACTTCAATATTAAATAACAATCTCCCTATATCAATAGAAGAGATCAATGAAATCGACAATATCAAAACTTCTACTGAAACACAATTAGAAAATGATACTTCTACTAAAGCATTGATAAAACTAAACTTTGGAGAGGTAGACACTACTTCGAAACCTCCGGTACCAAATGATACAATCGAAGAACTAGTAAAAACACCACACGAAATACATATAAGTACTCCATCACAAGTTCAAGTGTCAAATACACCAGATGTAACAATAAAAGAAGTAGTAGAAATAAAAAAAGACTATTTATCCACGACTCCAACAACAAATAATATTCAAGCTGAACAAAAAGAAGAACCAAAAATAAAAACAAAAATTGCACCTGAAATTTTACTAAATGATACCAACACTGATATTATTGAAGAACCGAATACAATTAAAATCGGATTTCCCATTGAGATGCCAATATCTAGTGATGCTCAATCTATATCAAATGAAGAAACGAATAAAGTTGAAATAGAAACTACGAATAATTCTTCGGTTTTAAATGATAATCACGCTCTTCCAGCAAAAAACTCAATAGACTTAGAAAAAGAAACTGTTTCTGCAACTATATTATCGAATGATATACCTAATACATATGTAGAAGATCCAATAGAACTAGAAACACAAAGAACATTAAAAACTCCAATTCAAAATAATACTCCAGCTGTGCAAAATAATGTACAAAAAAAAATAGAAATAGACTCGACTCCGGAAAACCCGATACTAAATGATTGTCCTAAACTATTGAAAGAAACGAACAAATTAGAAATAAAAACTGTTTCTCTGGTTAAATTATCAAATTGCTCAACTGAACAAAAAGAAATAGAAAACGCATCAAAAACCATAGTGTCAAATGATAGGCCTCCTGTACTTATAAAAAAACCACTTGCAATGGAAAATAAAACTGTACTTGGATGTCCGATATCCGATGATGATTCAACTATAGTAATAGATAAATTAGAAGCAATGGAAATAGATACTTATAAATGTCCAAATGGCAATCAAAATTTACAAATAGAAGAATCAAAAAAAGTAGAAATCGACATCATGTCAGAATTGCCGGTATTGACAAATAATACTGCTGAACCAGTAGATGAAGATGCAATAACAGAAAAAATAAAATCTGAATCATCGACCATAATATCAAATGATGAAGTTATACCAGTAGAAGATTTACAAAATATAGAAGTGGAAACTATACCAGAAACTTTACTCAATGATACCAATATTGTTATTAAAAATACAGCAGTAAACAGTATTCAAGAAATATCAGAAACAGAATTAAATAAAATAAAAACCCTAATTGAGACTCCAATAACAAATGATTCTCTAGACTTAACTATGATTGAGCCAAATGAAGTAGAAATAAACAAAACAGAAAATTTAGTACTAAAATATTATATTGCTGAACTAGTAGAAGAAACAAAACAAGTAAATACAGAATCTATTTCTTTAATTGCAATATCAAATGATACACTAAAAATACAAGCAGAAGTAGAAAACGAAATAAACATAGAAACTGACTGTGGAACTTTACTGAATGAATCTAATGCTGTAATTTTAGAAGAATCGAAAATAGTTGAAACAAAATTAACAACTGATAACTTAATGATTGGGACACAATCTGCAACAGTTGAACAAACGGAAAGAGTAGAAATTGAAGATACTTCAAAATCGAATAATAACCCCACTGTATCAATAGAAAATATCGATGAAATGGATATCGATAACATAACTGAACTATCAAGTAATATTTCTGCTGAAACATTAATAACAGTAAACATTGGAGAGATAAATACTATGACAAACATTCCGGTACTAAATGACGACACCCAAACTGAACTACAAGGAGAATCAAACGAAGTACAAATAAATAATACTCTGTCGCAAACTCTTTTATCAAATGATACACCACCAAACGTTTCAATGGACGAGACAATGAAAACAGAAAACAAAACTGTTTTCACAACTATGATAACAAATAATACTTTAATTATTCAATTAGAGGAATCAAAATCCGTAAAATTCGACCTTGAAATGTTGTCCGGACCAGTTGAAGAATTAAAAGAAATTGTAACAAAAACTGTACTTACGTCGTCAAATTCAAATAATACTCCTGGTGTACTAGTCGAAGAACTAAAAGAAGCAGAGACAGACCTTACACTAGAAACGTTTTCATCCAATGACATTCTTGTCGAACCAATAGATGTATCAAAAAAATTAGTTAGACAAACTATACCTGTAACTTTACTGACAAATAACTATAACGATAGTTTAGAAGAATCAATTTGGCCGAAACAGACATCATATTAACGGCGATTCCAATATCAAGTGAATCACCTAATGTTTTTGCTGAAAAATCAAATTCTGTGGAAATAGAAACTACGCGTTTGACCTCGAATAATACTCCTACAACGCCGATAGAAGAATGTAACGTAGAAGGAATCGAAACTTTGGCTGAAAAACCAAACGACACTAAAATTAGTTTAGAAGAAAAAATTCAAACTTCGTTAGATACAACATTGTTAAATCTTACTATTACTGATTGGGTAGATGAACCGAAACCAGTTGACGTGGAATCTATGTTTGATAACACTGAAACTATAATCGAAGAAACGAAATTCGTTTCTAAAATACCATTATCAAATAAATCTGACACTGATGCGGTAGATATTCCAAAAGTGGTGGACGTGAATAACGCTACGTGTGAAATACCAACGATAAGCAAAAGTGAATGGGTGACAAATGAATCAATATCAGTGGAGACCGAATCTTTGGACGACACACAGCGGTTGAATTGTACAAGTACTGTCTCTACAGACGACGACATTGTAGAAGTAATAGTACGCAAGTCTGAGGATACAAATCGTAATTTCGACGAGACTGCACCAGTAGAAACGCGAGTTGCAAGAGAAATATTGACTTCGTCCAACCCGGTCAATGAACCGAACGATGTAGAATCAAATCGAACGAACGATATACCGGTTGTCGACGAATGTAAAATCGTAGTGGAAGACGGACCGGACAACGTATACGGTACACGGCCAGTAGCTGATGATAAAAACGAGGCGGCAAATAACAATTTATTGACAGAGAACGTGCCCGCGGAAATCGCAGACAACACCCCCCAAAATACAGAAAATGTAAACGAACAAAACGATATGGCGTGTGAAACAGCAAACGATACCGCGAATGTTACCGTTGAGGAATCGATTGCAAAAATAGTAAACAACACGTTCGGAAGCACTAGTCAGTCGTGTGATGACAATAATATAGTAGAGACAATTTCAAACGAAATCCCGAACGTCTGCGACGAGAATAGAAATGCTCGGACAAATGACGACAAAGTCGGAACGGAAAAATCGGCAGTTCCCGAAAATATCTCGGAACACGGAGAGACGTCTAGACGTTTTACAGCCGATGCAAATCGTTCACAGGAAGGATCGTACGGCATGCGAAAATTGGAAATGTCTGTGCAGCGCGTGAAAGCGTCCGATGACGATTATTTCGAGAAAGACGTTCGTACAGTTGGAACGAACGGAAAAAATCGCCGAGAGGAGAGACGTGAAGGACAACGAAAACGAAACGAGCGTGGACGATAAGTCGTACACGGTAAACGAGTGCGACTTGAACGCGATTTTGTGCGCGTCGTCTCTCCAGGAAGCTTTGACCGTGTTGGATTCGAAGATTAAATTTAAATTTAAAAACAAAACCAGACATTCTAGCAATGTTAACTCGACGACATACAAATCGAGCAGAGAGACCTCTACCAGTAGCAGTGACGAGAGAAATTCAAATTTCACAGAAGCCCAAGAGTTTTTCAAGGAAATAGAGCGCAATTCGCAAAAATGATACGAGCGAATTATTATTTTTCAAATAGTGTACATTAAAAATCAATAACCTTCGATTCGACGGGTAAAAATAGTTTATTTAAAGAAAAAGAAAAAATTGCTTACTAGCGTTTGATTTTGATGTTGTACACGCTTAGGGTTGACTTCAAATCATTAAATTTCGTCAAGTTTTTGTTCAGAGCAATTGTGTTCGCCGTCAGCGCGACGTTCGTCAACGATGGCCAACAGATCAGCGACAGCACCGACGAACCGCGCGCAATGCAATTGTTTGACAAATCGATCGTGTGTAGGCTGACGAACGGAATGTGCCGTACATGATACACAAGCTCTGTAACGCAATCGTTTGTAAACTGTTTAGCGAACAATAAAAACGAAATTTAAAAAAAAAAAAATAATGATAGAACGTGTCACGTTTTTTACCGTTCGCGTCGTCCTCGTCGTCGCGTGTCGCGCGACCGTCTTTCGGGCGTTTCCGTTTTTCCGCGTCGACGCGTTCGGTGTTTGGAATCGACTGTCGCACGACCAAAAACACGTTGTTCAGTGCACGCAGAAAACACGTTTGTCGCGTAACAACAACGTCGCAGTAGTGTTGGCCGGCGAACAATAACCGACGACGAGAGCATTAATAGGTTTGTATTAAGCGAACGAGAACGTGTACGGAAGTCACCCTCTGTCCCGCGCTACGTAAATAAACATGGGAACCGTACGAGCGCGGGGAGCGTTTATCGATCAAACGCTTACTTCGGTCGCCGATCCGGCGGATACCTTGAAACGGGTTACTTGGTTTACCGATCCCGAGTCCGGACCAGCCGGAGCGTATGCAGTAGTAATGTACGTTAGGCGAGGAATAGAAGAGAACACACGAATCAATTAGCGGGCGCGACACTTTCGTACACATTACTCGGACCGGCGCGCGTACGCAGCGAACGCGAACAGTGAAATGACGCGATCGCGGCGCGCGCGGGTGCACGGATGCTGGGCTAGATGCGATGAAAATGGTGAAACCGAGAGCGGTCTGCTCGCACGCTATTGGTTGCGACATGGACGTTGTGCGCACGCGCGACCGATCTCTAGAAAACCGGTGAGGACTGTCGGGCCGGGGGTCTACGCGCGCACGCTATTGGCCACAACTAATATGAGACGACGCGCGTGCGCGAGTAATCTCGGGAAATAATGTCGTAACCGGCTGTCCGTGTGACGCGCGAATCACTCGCGTTCGATTTGAACCATTCTGTTTGAATTGCCACGATTACATTATGTTATCATAATACTATTGTATTTTGATGACGAACAAATACTAATATTTTGTCCAACACCGTGACGATTGATTCGTTGCGTACCGATCGCCGATTTTACTGTTGTTCGGATATCGGAAACGAATCCGGTCGGTTCGATCGTGTGCGCGATCGTGGTTTCTCGATGTACGATCAACGAACACCGTTCGGTAAAATATAAGACGATCGCGTTGTATTAAACGTACGTTTCAGTATCCAATGTATCACGCCAATAAATAATGACTTGATCGTTTCCGTGAGGAATATAGAAAAAAAACCCGTACCTAACCGGCACGACGTTCGCGTACACAAACGTTTAAACGTAATATCCGTCGGATAGACACGATACGACATCGAGTCACAAACGCCGTGTTTAATGTACGCGATTTTAGGTAAAAACACGAAAAAAACCCAAGCAAAACATTGTTTCCCCGGGCGGCTCCGTACGCGAAAAACCACGTCAAAACCGTAAGATCCCTGTCGCGGGGCGTTTACTTTTTCTTTTGCACGCGTTTATTTCGATTTGAACGGGCCGACGTCCGTCGTCTCACCTGTTTCGTGGCCAAATAAGGAACAAACGATATCCGGTTGCCGCTCAGGTTCAACGTTCGCAAACTGTGCAGAGTCGACAGCACGTAGAACGCCTTGGGACGCCGCAGTAGATTGTCGCTCAGGTCGAGAAACTCGAGCGACAAGAAACAACGACAGTCCGTGATGTGCTCGGGCAGAGTGGACAGGTTATTGGCCGACACCGACAGCCGTTCCAGTTTCGACGTAGACAGACGGCATACGTCGTCCGGACCCAAACGGTTTTCCGAAACGTCCAGGCGGATCAACGTGCCAGCCAAATCGCCGTCGATACTACAGTGTACGTTTCTCGTCGATGATGAAACGTTTCGACGGGCGCGTGTTTTATGACGAAGTTATCAAAAAAAAAAAAAAAAACCCCCCATTGTCTCCGTCATTCTCTATGAGACTTTCGACCATGACGCGACTAATAAATATTTCGCTACAACTACCGGTCACGTAAACCGTATCAAACCGACCCACGGTCGATCGACCGATAAGTCAGTTGCAAATAATAATAATATAATAATAACAACAATAATGCGGACGTCAAAATATCGTTTTTTGGGTGAGTTCCACGCGCAAGCGCCAAAGGGTGCCGAGGACACGAGGCGACCGAGGCGTTTGCGTGTATCGAGATCGCCTCAGGCGCCGGATGGGCTCGCCACGGGTACCGACCGTCCCCCCCGCCGGTCGACGTAACCGCCCGAGGACGGCGTCTGCGCGAACACGTGGGTAACGGACACTCACGGTTCGACGGACTGCAGACGGTTGCGCCGCAGGCTCAGCGTTCGGACGGACCGGAACGTGCGGAACGCGGCCAACGGCAGCCGATTGTCGTCCGCGACCACTGCGCTCACCCGGTCGAACGGGTCGCCGGCGAACCGTTGGCCGTCCGCGTGCACGTACCCGCGACGCGAGACGTCGAGGAAACGTCCGGCCGCCGCCGAGTCCGTCACGTTGTCCGCGGTGAATGTCGCGCCCGTCCGGCCGCGACGGTCCTAAACGTGTTGTTGTTTTTGTTTTTATACGGTTTGCGTACGTGTTTTTCACGCGATGTTAGAAATAATGTTAATGTTCAAAATCGTGTTCGTGTTAATCTGCGCGCCGTTGTACGCGACGCGTTAAGGTCGGGTCGCGTTCCGTTTAATCGTCTGGCGTATGCAAAACGACGAGAATTTAACGTGTGAGCGAAAACAACGTGAATTGTCTGATTCGCGTTTGACATCCGAAGTCTCGTCTCGATCGCCGCCCGTCCGTACGCTAAAAAACGTACGTTTTTCACGTGTTTTTACGTTATTCTATTCTCCGAAGCCGCGTGACCGGCGACGGACTTCCCACCGCACGCCGCCCTAACTAATAGATGGTCACGGTTTTTTACCGACGTTGAAACGCGTCGAAACGTTAAACCCAACAAAACGTTCACGATATTGATAGGCGACAAGTGATGGTCATCAACGTGATAACATTTAGCATCCTAACAGTTGCCCGGGACTTATTTCTTGCACTCTTGCCCTCTACGTCGTGATGTACCTGAGAATGTACTCGAATCGTAAAAAAAAGAAACACTGGAGCAGACATGTAGCAAAACGGTCAAAAACAAAACTTCATACAAAAATGTACGATCTTCGGTCGTTTGGACTGCCCCGGACGAACAAAGAAGAAGAAGAAAAATATAAATAGGAATACCGTTGAAGACACAGAAACATGTGCCGAGGTGCAAGTTACAATCGGAAAACAACGTGGGTATACGCCCAGCCGTAATACGAACATAAGTTGTCGAAACATTTTTTTTAAAAAAAAAGTCGAAAATACGCCACTGAACGTCGGATGATATTGTGAAAACATTTGACGTCGAACGTCGTTTGTCTGTTTCTGAGCCCGCGAAGAGAAACGTTCGTCACGTAAACGGAATGTATTGTTTCGGTACGAAACCCGTGGCCGTGCGTTGTTCTTCGTCGACCGCCTCGAAACAGTTTCGCCGTCGAAATCCCATCAGAACCCCTGTTCCGTCCGTGCGAACGAACAAAACGTTGTTCAAAACGGCCGGACGCGCACTATATGGGGGGGGGGGGGTTGTCATCTCGACGATTCGCGTCAATTCGAAAATTCCGAAACAAAATCGAACCTTTTCCGACGATCCGCCGCCGCCGCCGCCGCCGGTCGGTAAACCTTCGCCGGATGACCGTCGTTTCACCAGCACCCAGTGTCCGACCGAGGATTTACTTGCGTATTCTTCGACGTCCGACTCTACGCCGCACGACGCGTCGTTCGGAGCAAAACGTTAGTCGGTCCGTAGATCGCAAAACGGAAAACGCCGGGAAAAGAATCCCGGACGGCGTTGGTGGCTGGGGTAATTTCATTCGTTACCTTCGATCACGACGCGTTTGCTGCCGCCGCCGGGCAGCATGGTAAAAAAAACGGATTTCGCACGCGGACGGGTCGTTGTCGTGTTTGGTCCGGACAAACACGCGAAACCCACGACAACCATGACGACGCGCGGCGAGACGACGATTTCGTCGTCGGCGGAAACTCCGCGAGCGATTTGCTTGCTGGTCGAATTGTTTTCCGGTTTTCCTTCCGTCCGAAGCGGACGGCAAATACGGCGCGCAAAGCAATGCGAAAAACCGATAAAAACGATAACAAGATAACTTTCCCCGTCCGGAAATATGTACCGTCGACGAGAACACCTGCACAAGTTCTACGACGCGCCCAACCGTTTTACTATTGTTATTGGTTCGGTTTTCTCTTCGTACGACGAGATTTACAACAGCACTACCGCCGCGCGTACACGACCGGTTTCACGCGACGTCCTCTCAAATCGTCCGTTCGAACAAGCTTACGGTTATGATGTATAACAACAATGAAACATCATCCGTGACATCGAGTACAATCATCACTAAACGTGTGTACCGTCTTTTTATACACCTGCTCCATGCGAAGTTGTTCGCAAAACAAAATCGGTCAGAGGTCGCGTACAACGTTAGGCTATACGCGATTTGTCGCGGTTTTCTACTGGCTTATGCCTTCTTCGTCGTCGCTGGTGAATTTCCCCAAAACACCCATACCTTTAATGATTATTTATTTTCTGATCGTTTGTTCGCCAACCGGTCACGAAGACGTTAGAATAACAAAAACACAGACAAATGTTTACAATAATGTTGTGTATTAACATTGGAAAAAAAAAAAAAAACGAATAAAATTCACATGAATTCACAGACATTAATAATATCGATTCCCCCCCTCCTTAAATGAGATAATATCATATATCGCATGCAATGTAAAAAATGCATATTCACATTATTAAATTTGAATTTTTTTTTTTCAACACGGAGTCCAAAATGAGATCATCACTAACTAGTGGCTTAACCCCGCAGAGATGTTGCAAATATAATCTTTTGGGGGTCACAATTCGTCAAAACTGTTTACGTGTAGTCGGTGAAATCGGACATTTGCATCTTGGAACAGCTGGCCGCTGCCGTTCCAACTGCTATCGTCTGACCACCACCGCCGCTACCGCGTCCTGCGGTCGCTTGATTGCCGTTCTCCAACTTTGTCACCTTGCTTTGTATCCTCTTGATCTGCCTGAGACGCTCCAACCAGTTACTGGCGTACGGTCCGTTGTGCTCTTTGCTCAGGCTGCTCAATATTTGTGACGCCAACTACAACAAGAAACCATTACGTAATTTCTACTCGTTAACATCATTGATACTAACAAAAAAAAACTAAAAAAATCACTCACATCTGTATGTATAGCCAACTGTCTGGCCAACATTGCTGCGTTTTGATCGGAGACGATTTTTGGTTCTTGATGACTAACATGATCGCGTAATTCGTCCCTTACTTTCACAGTAATCTGATCGATACCGTGCTCCAAAGGTTCCACTATCACACAACCGTAACTGAATTGTCCCTGAAAAAAAAAAAAAAATTACACAAATACATTCGTATAAAACAACATGTGTGCTTACTTTTACTGTTTGAATATCGTATTCTTGACCACTTTCATTGTAGACAATTGTAACAAAATCGTTTCCAATATTTTTCTTTTTATTATTACACTTGGCATCAGATTCAGTAGTTGGCATTAATGTAGCCACATGAAATATGACCTACATACACACATTGATATTTTTAATAATGACCAATAAATACATAATAAATGATTTGAAAAATATAAATGTCGTTTCGTGTACTGACCTGCATAATGTCATCTTGCCAAATATACGTAAATTTTCCATCGGTACCATCACGTTCCAATCCGCCTAAAAACACACTCTGTGAATCCGTGTTAGACAATTTGATAAGAGTGCCTAAACCCCTAAGAAATTCCGTGTATCTCAGAGACCCGTGCTGGTTTCGCAGTATATCTACTTCAGACTTGGCTTGTCCTAATCCAACGTAAAGAACTCCAATCTAAACACCAAACAGTTAAGAACTTGTTGAAATCGTACGGCCCTCTTAAAAAAAATTAAATCAAACCTTATGCAATTCATACGGAGGAATCCAGTCCAGAGTCTGTACTGCTCTTTGAATCATGGTCTGATTCAGTGGCAATAGAATTGGTTTTGGTTCGTTATCAATATTAGTGAAATGAGTAGAATGATACAGCTGTAGGAAAACAAAACTAGAACGATAAAATGTCCAAAAAAAAAGTCACCATTAATATACGACTAACAGATTTGTAAAAAAAGGTCTCATCAAACAATATCTTACCTGGGATTTATTCCGGACCGTCCAGACTCTTTTAATTGAGTCGCCCTATTGTTCGTCTGGAGATTGCTGGAATTCGCGGGCATACCAATGGGTTTTTTAATGGCATTCATTACAGCTAACGTGTGTACACGTCCTCGGAACATCAAGGGTGGATCTGTATCGTTATCCTAAACAAATGAATTATTTATAATTTATTCTAACATAAAATTAATTGACTGATAAAAATAAGTTGAGACGAGTGCTTACGCTTTTTTCCAACGTTTGAGATCCATAATTAATCGGTGGGGACAATGGTGGTTTTTTAGTAAGATAAGACGGTGTTGATGTTAAAGATCTACTTTTCTCTTCTTGATAATGACCAACCAATGGAAACTCTGTGCTATGTTTGATGTCCACACTTTCAGCCGAAGACTTTGTAGAAGAATCGCTTTCATTAAATGAATTTATTTTGGTGGTGGTTTTCAATAGTAATTTCGGTCTCTCTTTTTCATTAACCTTTTTCAAGTGAGTTAATAACGCCTCAGTCTTTCTGTCTCCTGAATCAATGTTTAAGTTGAGTGTTAAATTTTTTGGTTGACAGGTATTTGATGGTGGAGTTGAACCAGTGCCATAGATTTCTTCAGGAATCGCTTCACAATTTGCTCTATAAATAAATGACATTTTTGTGATAGAGGAAAAGAATTTTTTACGATTAATATTTACTTAGAACTATATCGCAGGTCTTTGGTATAATTCTGTTTCATCTTTTTTCCATCAATAGGAGCATTAAAAAATTCTAAGTGTTTGCTGATATCTTCCATATCTCTATCGATACCTTCATTGTCAAATGCTTGCATTTCTTTCATAAATGGATTTTTCCACCCAGAACTCATTTCAGGACTAGAGTTTGATCTCCGAACTGGATTTCTTGAGCGGCTTTCTCCATTCTCAAAATCTTCTACTAAACACAATTCTCATATTAAAGGTAATATAATACATATTTAAACTAAAGAAAAAGAAATGTAAGACTAAATCAATTTTTTTTTATTGAATTACTGAATAACTATACATTTTAAAACCTTTTTGAAACTAACATATTACACAGTTACTTTATCAGCAACAATTAGCACGAAATAAATACATTACATTTTAAATAATTTTGAATGCAAAATGTAAACAAATCGAGAGGGAGAGGAAGCAGAAATAAAAATTATAACATACAAATTACAAATTGAAATAATTCATTCTACAGCAATATCAATTAGAGCAACATCATATGAAAATTTCAATATAATTTCTATGAATATGAATGCTATACAAAACACTGACATGAGAGAATTCAGTCTTGGGACTGAAGAACTCGATGTTTGAGATGAGAGCATAGAAAACACACTCACAATACTAAATATATGCTTTATGTTGCATATGTATAAATTATTATTATTATTATTATTATTATTACCATCATAATATTCATCTTCTATTTCACAACTCTCTTGCGAGTTTTGTCTCGATGGGGCAAGTTTAAGAGGCGAACCAGGAATGCAAACTGGATCAGATGGCACTCTACTCTGTAACTTTTCATTTGTTTCCATTTTCAAAATGTCATCATTAGCCATATATTGATCAAGAACACATTTCTGCGTAATATTTAAAAACATTAACATGAATTATTTAGACTTAAAATCTATGATTGTGTTTACTTCTTCATTTATGTATTGGCATATTTTTTCTTTCTCTTCGTTTGTCACTTTCACGCCAAGTGAAGGGTGAAATAATGTTGAGACATCGAACATAGACGAATCAGAATTTAAATCTTGAAAATTTCTATCATTTTGCACCCTAATCATCCAAGACATTACTCCTAAAATAAACAAAACATATGTTAGAAAATAGTTTGATAATCAAAACATATTTAATTTACCTGTTGGACACCGTACACTTATTTCAGCCCACGACTGGCACCAACAAGTACAATTCTGTTTTTTATCAAGTCTATCCGAATTAGAAAAACTATCTTTTCGTGGCATGTCAAATGATTCGTTTGATTCTAAAAGTGAAAACCTTTTAGCCTCTTCCCCGGGAGAATTGGTTGATGTTGACAAACACGATGGTGATGCAATTCCTTTGGCTGACGTGTTTCCGTCATGTTGATCGCTAGCTTCACTACTCTGACTACGTGATACCGATAGTTTTGACTTCTCATCTGGTTTAGGAGACATTCTGGCCCTATCACTGTTCTGGCGGCAAGATTGATAACATTTACCACACAGTCCATTTCTAACCGGTTTTTGTGTGCATCCACTTGTTGAAACGGTTATAAGTTTTGTTCCTAACAACCAGGTAGCAGTTTGACCTCCTTCCAATATAAAATCTGCAGTAGGATGTCTAAACATATTGTTTGCTTAGTTATTTAATAAAAAAAAATGGATTTTATTAGTTTATCGAATTTACCTTTGAGATAGGGCAGAACAAGTAGCAAAAGCATATCTTGCTAGTAGGTCCATACAAGTTTCTGTTAGCTCTTTATGAAATGCTAAAAGTTCATTGTCTATTGGTGGTTTCAAATCATTCATAGGACTTCGACTAACACCCATTATTGTTTGTTCACGTCTTCGACTTCCCTAAAAATTAAAAATAATAATTTTACAATACAATATTAGTTTTATTAATTTCGTTTTTGTTTTCAAGTAAATTACCTGTTCTGTTAAACTAGAACTCCGTTTTCGACTAGAAGAATCTTCATTAAGAATATCACTTCTAGGAATAGTACGCCCTTCAAACTGCATCAAAACATTTTGTTTTAAGTTCTGTAATATATTGAAAACACAAATTATGATATTATATATGATGTGTTTTAATAAATCTTATTTTCAATACTTTTTTGATGAATTCTACAAAAGTCCTTCGAAGCGATGTTCGGCATTTTAGGAACCAAATAGCAATAACTCGATGTGCCAATGAAACGGTATAATGATTGTATTTAAATGGATTGGTATAAGGCAAAGCAATTGCAAACACAGACATATATTGATCAGGCACAAAGTTAGAGAACACTTTCGGAAGACGACTCAACACTGAAGAAACATAAACATGTTTTATGGAAAATAAATGAATAAATTTTAATTCAGTTATACTCACTAGAAAGAAATTCTAAAACTGGTACTGAAAGTTGAGTGGTAGCTGAAAGTTTTGACATGTTCAACAAAACTTCAGGTAATAATTTGAACATGATATCTCTCATCTCTAATATACAAGTGGTTAGTGCCATCACCACTGGACGTATACATCGATTAACCAATCCTGAGTAATAAATAACAGTTTTAAAATATCTGATATTTTTATTAGTATTATTTTATTAGAATAATTTATTGATTACTATACATTTATATATATAATATATAATATTAAAACTAGAATTAGTTAAGAAATGAAAATCATAAATTATAAATACATCAATCAATAGTATTAAATGAATATTTTATTAAATAATGTTCAATATAAATTCAATATAATATAAGTTTCTGAATGATCGAACTTACCTGACTGTAAACACTTTACAAGTTTTTGTTGAAGAGATGGGTCTAAACTGTTATGAAAAGAGACAAAAGCTGCTAATGTTGGATACACAGCAATTTGAAAATCGGTTTTCAACCATTTAGAAGGGGTATTTTTCAAAGTGCCGGCTACACTTTTATCGTTCACCTGATGACAAATAAATGTTATTTTAAAAATCACAATATATATCGAGGTAAGACTAGGTATATACCAATAGGCATAAGGTTGAGGCCAATTCATAAACTGGATCAAATTCCCAATTTCCCGATAATAACAAAGCTTTGTTCTTCAAAATCTGTGGCAATTCCATCAGCAAGTAATTCAGTACTCTCCAATCTAATAAAAATAATTTAGTTCCATAACATGTATTGTTATATGTTCAATAGGAGTTATAGTTTAGTTCTTGAACTTCACACACAAACACAACATGTTTTATAGTCTACACCATTATGACCCAGTCAACACATACCAGCATACTCACAGACACATACTCACATCCTAAAAACACATGATGCAAATTATCTACAGTTACATTGCTTCACACCAAATGCCATTAGATTCCTAAACTCCATTTCCAAATTTTGTTCATGCTTTACCGAGCTCTTCTCTCAGCGCCGTTATCAGTGTTTTGCATGCAGCAGCAAGAGATATGTAATTTAACTGCACCGATGCATCATCCTTCAGTTTCATCTCCTCTGTTGATGAATTTGGACTAGGCGGTACTCCACCGATCCTGCGATCCACATACATATATGGCGAGTATACATTTATTCCGTATAATCCCAACCTATATCGAGAATCTGCTCGAATTTTGATCAACAATTCGAAAATCTGTAAAGTATGTACATGAACACATCTGTCAATGGAACATTGCATTTACAAATTGGATGAACATCAATATTTTTCATATTGATAATACATCAAACATATTTCAAGCAATTACCATAAATCGTATTAAATATAAATGTTCTAGAACATTGGGCTGCTCGTAATGACATTTCAAGTGAGTCATGAGCATAGTGAGAATAATATCAGCAGAATTAGTTGGATGTTTATATAGGAACTCTTTAAACAAATATGTAAGACCCTCGACAGTTAGTTGTAGATCACTTATATCATGTTCTTGTAATGAAACTCCAATACTTGACCTATAAGGTCTGAATAATATCTGAAAATAAAAAACATATTGAAAATAATTTTGATTTTTGTTTTCAATCACCTAATTTAATTTGTTTCAAAAAGAACTATGTCAATAAATTACTAGATATAATTCAAATGTATATAAAATGTGCTCATAGTTAGAGATTATACACCATAATTAATTACATACTTTTTCCAGTATTTGTAAAAGCTTCACATGATAACCACTATCACAGTCCTTACAAACACCAATAATGAATTGACAAACCGCTTTTCGAACACTTGGATCATTATCTTCAGCAACTCCACCAAACACATCCAGAATAACTTTCATAAGTTCATATTCATATATTACACTAGTATGAATTTAAAAAATATATAGAAAAATGAGTTAATAAAATAAATAAGTTTTCCCAAGTTGATTAGGTATTAGAAGTTACTTTATTAAATGACAAATTAACAGGGTTTCGTTATCCTTATTGACACAAAAGTTATTAACACTTTTCCCAATACTTTTTGATTACACCTCATATGTTAAAATATTGATTACTAACCTGTTTTGTTGGAAGACTTCTTTCATTGTCCGAATCACAGCATTTATTCTAATAAGAGTTCTATTTTCTTTGATGTAAAAGTGGTTTAAAAACATTTTTAAATTGTCAATCCATCGGTATTGTGTTGGAACAAGAAATTCCTTCCTGTATGCCATTAAATTAAAAACTGAAGATTCCTAAACAAAAATATATAGTAATGTTATATTAACCATACACATATAGATAATTTTTTTTTTTTTAAATAAATATAACATCTTACAGGTCTATAAAGTGAAAATGTTTCTATAACATCATAAATTCCATCTAGATTACCACTATAATCATCTGTGGTTACTAATAACTCGATTTTTGTGAGCGTTTCATTCAGATGGTCTGCAACCATTATCATTGTATTGGCACCATTTCTGTCTAAGAAAATTATTTATTTATTAATTAATCAAACAATATACCTAATATATTTTACTGTCAATGATCATTTTTGTAAATACTCGGTCACTTACTGACAAACTCCGCTGCTTTTTTCAATATTATTAAAACTTTCTCCCATATTGTACTCTGGATATTGGCTCCAAGTTTTGTTATTAACGATTCCATTCCTAACACAACTTCCAGTACAACTATTGGATGTTCACACGATAATGCCTTTAGATAAACAATGTATATTATATAATACTAGTTTAGAAACTATAATTGTATTTCTCATACACTATAAATCGAAGGCAAAACCGAGAGAAGAGAAATTTTAAATGATGTAATTTGGTTGTTACTCCACAAAGCCATGTTAATGTAAAACAATCCACCTCTTACAAGTCCAGCATTTTTTTCAGAAACATCATCATGAAGCAATTGACAAATTAAATATATCGCTGAATACCCCATGTGTGTTCCTAAAAGTTTCCGCATGGTCTAAACATAATACATAATGGATAAAAATAAATAAATTAATAACATATAAAAATTGTAATTAAAAAACAATTGTTTTTTATTTACTTTCCAGCATTGTGCACAGTATTTTTTTGAATTTGCAGTGTGACATAATGTAGCAATAAATATTGGCAGAGATTGAGGAGGCAAATGATTATAGCATATAATCGTATCCAAAAGTCGTAAACTTTCTAGAACAACTTTTTCGTCTTTGCTATAGCAGCATATATAAAATGAACTCCTATTTATAAGAAAAAATGTGACAATTACATTAAAAAATACAATTACATAATTTCACTAACTGATGTGTATTACGTACTGAACTACAGTATTGATTACTTCATCATCTAAATATGTGGCATTAAACTTAATGACGTTGATAGATATCTCAAGCCATTCTAATGTGAATCCAGCAGGCGCCAATTCAGATATACCCCAATTCGTTAACCAGGGACATATTTCTTCTTCTAGATAAACAATATCGCGGCCATGATCGGTAAGGCATTCTAATAATTCTAACCTGTAATATCGTGTTTAAAGAAAAGTTAATTATTTTAACGACTAAATTGAGTATTAAAATTGTCTAATGATGATTCTTACATACAAATTAGTACAACTATATTTAACCTGTATGAAATATCTTCGGCAATGTTGTGATTTTTAATAAAGTTAAAAAAATGTTTTCTTAATATTCCAAGATTTCCAAATTGTCCAAGGATAATGTTTTTAATGAGTGAAAACACCAAATGGCGGTGCTCTTTAGGAACTTGATGGCTAAATAAATCATGTACTTTAACCCATAAACCCGCAACAGCATTCTATAAAATAAGCAGATATATTCCATAAAACAAAATGAATCAAACATGTTTCTTAATTAAATATATAAAACATTCTATTAAAACACTTTGTTTCTACATCCAATCAAAATCAATTATATAATACTATAATAGAATAATATAGAATAGAATATAATAGAAACTTGCCAAACTTCAAAAAATCTAATACCATTAAGTCTTTGATTTGGTTCAAAATTAATTAAAATAATTCAAAGATAAATATTGTAGTAATATATAAACTATAAAAAAAAAAACCACCTATTTAATAAACACAGCAATACATAATTGAATAATACTTAAATATAAAATTGAAAACTATAATACTTATTTCAGTAAAATATAACAAGCAGTATCTTTAGTCAGATTTTTTTTGTTTAAAAAGAATATGCTAATAATCCATTTTGTGTAAATATAATTGTTCGACTTAAATAAATTATGTTGATTTAAATATCCAATTGTTTATCACAATTGTATTTATTGCAATTTTCTGATCTTTAGCTGTTTTTCCACTTAATTTTACTTTATTGCACACAATACCAACACAGTATCTTCGATGCCATATTCTTATCATTGCAATAAAATAAAACATGAAATACGTTTGATTTTGATCGCAAAGCGGAAAAACAAAAAAAAACACATTGTCGCTACACACGATGACGTTACCTCCTCGAGACGATGCGATCGGGCCACTTCGGCCAGTTCCATGATAGCCTTGATCCTACAGTGTATCGTCGATTCGGGTGAGATGTTCAAACCCTGTTCCACGGTCAACGTGTAATCCTCCTTGGCGCACAGGGCTCCTGGAAACACACGCGCGGGCCACAACGAACGGTGGGTTTAATAATGAAGTCGCGACGACGGTGGTCGGCGTGGGACAACACGTTCCGGCCGTGCGGTCGTAAGGGGCCACTCACTCAAGTTGGTAGCCGCCGTGCCTTTGTTGATGCGGAAAAACTGTTTCAGCTTGTCGAACGTCTTGTTGCTGTCCTTGTTGTTGCTCATCTTGCGGCGTGTCGTCCGTCGAACGTTCTCAGCCGACCGATCGCATTACGTGACCAAGAATATCGACCGCGGTGAAACAGCCGCAAACGTCGTCGACGGAACGAACGGGAGAATTGATATAATAGGTAGTGCTATTATACACGGAACGATTTTTTTTTTTTTTTTTATCAAAAATGGCAAGCGCAACCTATAAGCGTCGAGCGACCGCATACTGATAGGAGGCGCGCGGAACTGACCGCGCTACTCTACCGACTCCTAACCATAGCGGTAAAAACCGCACGCGTAACCACTGCGGCTACCGGCGTTCTGTTCGATGATAACGCGTGTCGAACAACAAATTATTATAAATACATACGTTGCCCGAAGATCTCGCGATTTTTTTCCATTTCGTTAATGTCTTTTTCCAACGGCGTTTCTTATCGATTATACTGAGTTTGTGGTTAACTGAATGACTGTGATGTTTTTGCGAATAAGTATAATACATACATTTTCAATATCTTTCGAATGTTAAGACCAATAGTTTGAAATCACTCTACACAAAACATTACACGGACATTTTTTTTTATTTAACAAATTAGTTACACGTATAACGACTGACAGAAGAAAAAAAAAAAAATACACCGGCAATATAGGAAAGGTTCCGACTTGTACGGGTCACTGAATGTAACTTAAAAAAAATAAAAAAAAAATACTAGAATCAAACCAAAAAAACTTTTGTTCCTCGTTTTTTAATTTGATGATCTATTTTCATATGTACAAATTAACTATTACACATGATTAAACAATTACAATTCAATATAAAAATATTTACATAGCATAGGTGATAGATCACATCAACATCATTAATTAACGAAATATCTTCTTTGATCACTCGAATCAATATAAGTGATATTAATAATATCACTCGAATAATATCACTTTAATCACTTATTATTTGATTGTCCAAACATTTAATCTTCTCTTAACACTAATAATTCTTCTTGTGTAATATGTATTCGTAATTCTTTTTCTACCAGAATGTCACAGATGTTCGTCAGTTCTTCTGGAAGATAAAACGCTGCTTCCAAGTACAAAAACTGTAAATAAACAATTACGAGTTAACAAAAAAAATTCTAAATAAAAATAAAACTGCAATTTACTTTATGCCACGGACAGTTTTCAACCGCTTCATAGTAACACTTTTTGTAATCCGATGGCGAACTTTCAGATATGTACTGCAAATAAAGTCGCCAGAACATTGGACACTTTTTCATTTCTTTTAAATCGCTTAGATTTTTTATAAAATAGTCGAATAAACGATGCATATTTTTACACAAATCTAAAATATTTCCACCTCCTAAAAATCATTAAAATACATTAAATGAACCATTTATATTCAATCATTTTTAACTTTTGGCTATATATATACTTGTCTTACCATATATACTCATAGAACTTTCAGTGTCATTCAAATGTTTTCTTGCTATATCGCTCGCTATTCTTAATCTCTCTCTGCCCACTAAAATCAATATTAATCTAACAGTTTCCATATTTTCGGCAAGAACATTATTGACATAAACATTTTCAATTTGCCACAATGGAGTTCCAAAACCTCCAAACTTGATCTGAAAAATAAAATTGTATAAACAGCACAGATTTGTAAATAAAAATAATATTAATTACACTAAGAACACAATCTATAAAGGTAACATCTCTTAAGATATTTTATATTACACATGCATATGTAAAGTATTGAATAATATTAATTATTAATAGTTATGGGAACATAGGAATTTTAGAATTTATTCTAACATTAATGGCATATTTATAAGAGGTTGACCAGAAGAATCATTAGAAATAATAAAATGTAATAATAACTAACTATTTCATAAATATAAAATGAACAAAATAAAAAAAATGTATTAAATTTTTATGTTTTACCTCATTCCAAACCATTGAAAATAAAAACTGCATATTATGAGAGTACTTTGTTATAGCATTTCGTAAATGCATTTTTAATTCTTTATGATACGATTTTGATTTATTACAATGATAATTTAAAATAACAATCATAGTTTCAGTCAATATCTCTTCAGCTGCACTAAACACATATAAGGAAATATGTAAAAAAAAAAAACTTGAATACATGAATTACTTACTGATTTTCTTGATAATTTTTTGTTCTAATAATATTTTGAATTTTGTCAATTATATCTTTTATCATCGATATAGATGTATGTACATTTTTAGTCAAATACAAAAACCAAGCACGACAAGTGATCCATTCTATGAGAAACTGTGGTAAATAATTATATTGTAGATCACAGTAAGAAAATTGTTCTTCATCAGCCAAAATACTCCCAGTGACATTTTCAAATATAAGTATTGTTTCTTCTATTAAATTTAAACTTGCAACATCTGGTAACACTCCAGTTGTGAGAGCTACAAGTGTTTTTATAGCTTTTTCTCTAGATAGAAAATAAAAATAATTAATAAAGACACATTTATATTAACTAAACATAATAAAACAGAAAATACAATACATACTTGCAATCAGATTGAATTAATATTTCAACCATGTTCTTATAAATAGCAGTTAATGCTCGATAAGTAGTATTTAAATATACAGGTTTACTATCTAACAAAACCGACTGACCATCAATTAATTTTTGCAAAATTCTTAAAGCATCGTCTTTTTTGCCTACTTGATTTTTCAGCAATGCAAATTCAATGAATAGAGAAATATTGTTTCTATAATATAAAAACGTCCTTCTTATTATATTTAAAACTAACTGATTTTAATAACATGTTACCTATATTGAGGTTTTCCAAGTAACAGCATTACTTCAGAAACCAATTGACTGTTGTCAGAACTGCTATTTACAATTATACGATATCTTTCAAATCTTAACCACCACACCAAAAACATACTGGCCTCGTCAATATAATCCATATTATATAAACAATCGGTTATGTGTCTTAAAATAGTAGTAATAAAATTATAATAGGTGCGGCTGGAAATGGATTCTTCATAATAGTTAGGTGACATTGCAGTCTTCAGCATTACCAGAAATGCATTACTTGCTTTTTTATCACCAAGGTTTGCTGAAAAATACTGAATTTTTTTATTTTTTTCTTCAATGCACCATCGAATTAAACATAATAATACTTACGATCTTCGAAATGATGAGCCATTAAAAGACTGCTAAGAATAGTCTCAAGACTGTCTAAATAATAATGACATTTGTGAATGCCTAATTGACGTGCGACAAAATGACGGGCTGGTAAAATAGGCATTTTAAGTAGAATAAAACATGTGGTAACTAGACTTGCAACCACAGACTTATGAATAACCATAGGCTGTACTAATTCTGCCATTTCCTCAGGTAATACCACTCTCTGAGGATCCTCCGCGTCATTAGCCATGTGTTTAGGAAATGGTAACCAACGATCACACGTTCTCAAGGTTTCTACTTGATACCACGCTTTATTCAGAGGCATTATTTTCAGTTCATTATCAAAAACTGTGGATTAAATTTATTTGTTAAATATGAAATGTAAACAAAATATATTTTATTTACTTATGTCATCAGACGAATCAATAAAAAACTTGTCAATAAGTTCATTATCAAAATGATTAATACTAATTGTAAAGTACATGTTTATTAATGTTAACAATTGTTCATAATGTCCAGTTTGTCTCAAAAATAAACCACACTTCGCCAACAGTTCTACAGAACAAAAAAAAAAATTAACATTCACTTCTGCGTAATGATCTATAATGAAATTGTATTATACTAACCAATAATACTTTGTTGTATGCCCAATTGCTCATTCAATGGTAAACCTCGTTTTAATTTACCAAGAGCATACATAGCATCTGAATACCTCTTCAGTACATTTGATGTTGTACACTCTGATAAAGAGTTTTGATTTGCGTTTATATAATAATACCACAATAATGGTTTAGCTGAATTATATTTTTCTAATTCTTTTAACAACTCTTTATTAAACTAATAAATAAATAAAAGAATTAATGTTATAATTATTATTATTGTTTTTTTTTTAACATTACTTCTTCTGGTGTAAAATAATCTTCAGCAAGGGTCCATTTAATATCAATAAGTCTGTCATTATCAGAATTAAGAGAAAGTGCTTTATCTAAAATGGCAATTTGCTTTTCCAATATAACTTTTTTATTCATTTTACATTTATAGCCATATCTGCTATTTAAAGAATATAAAGCATCCTGTTAAATAATAGCATTAAAAAGTTTTAGATATTACGTATGGTTGTAGATACTTTTCAAAAACAAAATGTATATAAGTAAAATTTTACTTGATGGTTTACAAATTTAATCCATAAATCTATATCAGATGGATGTTCGGTTAATTGTTTATTGTATTCAGCAGTCAATAGAGTTAAATTATTTTCACTTTTAATTGAATTTAATTCTACTTTTTCAACTTCTTCGCCGATCTTCTTATGGGGTTTCAATAACAATTTATTTTGAGTTAAACAATCTTCTTCAATGTGTACCTCAACACTTCCATCACCATAATCTTTTTCTTTAAAAACATAGTATCGTTTAATTGGTTTTTTCTTAGAATTATTATAAACCCATCCACATTGATCTAGAACACGATATTTATTACTAACACGAAACCTAAATATTAAGAAAAAAAACAAAAATATATTAATATTATTAAAAACCGACTTAAAACAATAAATAAAAGCTGTATGTTAATATGTAACTTACATAGGAGCTGCAGGTCTATACAATTTATTAACTTTTAAATTTCCCATTTCTCTTTTTCGATCAATTGTAATAAAGTCACATTCTTTTAAAATATGTTCTATAATATGTACTCTAAAAATATCATAAAATTCTAGGTATTCAATAATAATTATTAGTTTTTAAAAACAAATATATTAATGATAGTGACTTACTTGGATCTTTTACTTTTTTTACTATGTTTTTTATCCTTCTTTTTTTTCAATTTTCCATGTAATTTCTTATACGATTTATAAGAATTTTGCACATTTGTAGCAAGCTTTTCATTTTCATCTTCTTCGACAGAACTATTTAGTAACTCTGAAGCTTCAGGTTTAAAACTAGAATTTTGAAGCCATTCTGATGGCACATCTTCATTTGCTATAAAAAAAAAGTTTAAAAAACACCACATACCATCTTCATAAATGTTGAACACAAAATTGCATACATCGGTTGAGTATAAAACAAATCTACACACACTGGCAATCGTTACATTATAACAAAAATTTTCTTACTTTTCCCGTCTGCAGTTGCAGCTGAAGCACTCGTGTCGTCTACATAAGCCGGAAACAATGACATGACGAAGAGACGTTAATACTTAATTCCGTGTAATAAATGACATTCTTTATTAAAATTATGTACGTTCTACTCTATTGAATCCATAAACAATTAATTTTTTTGGTATATTTCTGAAATGATTTAATGTTTTATTTTTCCCGGACGACTATGTACCGTAGAACGTATTTCAAAAAATTTGTATTTCCTATCATTTTTTTTTCTCTGTTCGTTACAAATACTATATTGTGTACAATTCGTATGTTATCAATTGTCGTCTATCGATCTGTTATCGTTATCACCTATTTTCCAAATAATGGCGATAACGGGTTATCAGCGAAACGAGCGGCAAATTCAAATTTATATCACAACGGTAGTAATAATGTTTCCACGAGCAATAATTTAAATATAATTTTTTTATTTCTCGCGTACTCATGCACACATTTATTATAAATTGTTTTCGTTTAAATCTGTCGTTTCTGTTTCATGTAGAGATTTTGTGTACATCGTGTACGTTTGCGGCGCACAAAATATTCATCGTCATCGGTAGTACACATACCGCGTGCTTTTGCATTGTCCTGTCGATTACGCGTAAAAAATAATGTCTCATATATGCAATTGATCGATTCTCCTGTGATCCAAACGGTGCGCAATAAACGTCAAGACACGGTTATTATAATATATTACAATTATATACGGTATTACGCACGGTGTTGACCTTGGGGCTAACGACTAACATTATTTTATGGACACTTCATATATCGACGTTATCTTGAGTAATATTCGGAAAGTTAATTTTCGCGAAATATCATCCGTATTTCATACCGTAATACAAATAGTTGTTACACGATTAAAGCCACATCTGATAAGGATCCAAGGGAATTTGATCCCCATCCGAATTTTAAAAAAAAAACTATGTATATTTTTAGTTTTCCTTTGAAATCGTTTTCGGTTTAGAATCTTGCTTTTATTCATGGTGAGAAATATTATTTATTTAATAATTTATATATATATATTCTGTTATTCTACTTATCATCGCAAAACCATCAACAGGTACCAATAAACATACATATTAGTTTAGAACAACACATACCTATACGTACATGGTCGCATTGCCGTGCAGCCTGCAGACAGAAATGTCGCAGCGGAATGTTTACGAGAAGCAATTGCCATTATTAATAAGAAACTGCGATATTACCGTTTTGAACTGTTGAACACATTGTCAAGTACATGTATTGTTCGTTTGATTTTTCATAAGTATATATTGAAACATTTAAATTGATTTCCGGAAGGCCGCATAAAGCATATGCATATACTTATCGATACTTATTTTATGATATTCTTACCGAAAAATATGTTAATAAATATTATTATTTTCGTACACTACAAGTTTATATACTATAAATAAACAACCTAAAGATTGAATTTATATATATATATTAAACGTATTCGACTAAAAACATGTACTCGCTATAATGTATACAGTATTTTCTTATTTACGTATTTCATAAAAAAAAAAAATAAAAATCTGCACATCAAAACAAAAACAATTTATAATAAATGTACACGATTAAATACATGAGCAATATTCAATATAAAATTGCATAACAAATAATTTAATTTTGAACGGTTATTTTAAAATATAAGAGCGTGGACTATAATTTAATAATTTTCGCTCCACACGATGGTAACACGGTATAAAATTTTGGTTTTCCTTTGTATTCCGAGCTGATGGCACTAATGACCGAGTTAACGGCACTCTTATCCACCTGAAAAGTAAAATTATGATTATTATTATTATTATTATTATTATTATTATCGTATACGGTACAAACAACATTGAATACGTATAAATTATATTTTCATATTATTGCTCCGTTCCTCACCAGTGTGACTGTGCATCCACCGAAACCACCTCCAGTCATACGACTCCCAAGGACACCTGGCACCTTCCTGGCTATTTCTACCAACTGGTCCAACTCTGGACACGACACTTCGAAGTCATTTCTATAATAGTCAAAATTAACGGATTCAAAATGTTCGTTAAAAACCTGATCCGAATGACCTATACATGTTTGATATTGATTTCATTGTTTTATTACTACATAGTACACATGGTCGTTATTTATTACTATTATTATTATTATTATTATTATTATTATTATTATTATTATCATTATATTACATTACTCGCGTGATTTCGAGAATCACATTTTATTTATTATTAAATCGTTAATTTCGTAATGGTATTTATTTTTTATTCATCAATTACAACAGTTATGAGTCCATAAGGTTAAAAAAACAATTCCATCTTAATACAATGCGTATACAGATAGTTCGTGACGAGGTATTATTTATATACGATTTCATTAGTAACATTAAATATTACTATTTACTACATTGCCATGGTGGTGTAGGTCGACACAGTAGTAAACATATTTTCATTTTTTTTTCCTGTGTGCTCACTTATTTTTACTATTACGTATATTATTACTTATTGTATTTGTAATGAGAAAACTAATAATTACTACAACGTTAAGTCAAACGGTTTCATTTAACATAAAACATAAATAATCAATTATACTTAAAAATTATTATTATGAGAAAAACAAATTTCAATGTTAATTATAACAAGTATACCAACACGAAAAAATACCGTGCCCTATAAATTATTGAATCCGATATGAGTAAAATTAATTTTACTTATACCGCACTAATATAGTTACTTAAAAAAATAACTAATTTTAAGTTGAATTTAATCGCCCATAAAATATTGACCTATATAGTTGTATCAAACAGTTTTCGAAAAATTTACTTAAAAGACAATCATTATAAAAACTGTAAAAATATGAATACCATCAACATTATTTTTTAATTTATTACACAGTTCTATATACTTCGATATATTGGTATTAATCAATCGTAAAATTTCAACTTGTTCGAGAAAAACGTGGTTTTTAAAAACTCGTCTATACTTGAGTATTGGAACATGTAAATAAGAAGTTAATACTTAATATACATCAAATAACAAACAGCACTTGATACATTTTCGTCACACATATACGATTATGAAACTTGTTATCAACATAGACAATAATTTGTTGCGAATTCCCAAATACGAATTATTAATCAGTTGCAAAAACCATATAATATCGAAATAAAAATATATAACTCCTAATAAAATACTACGTGCGTGGGTGTGGATGTCATTATTTTTTCTTTGGGCATGACCTTGCATTGCGTGTCGATATATATATATAAACTCATACGAAAACGTAACAATGGTAAACAAAATAGGTACGTTATTGTTAACAGAGTACAATCAAACGACATTTTATTTAGTAAAATAATATTAGAATAACGGTACGTTGAATAGTTTGTTATTCTATTAAGTAATTGTAATTGAACTTGTATGTAGACGACTAAGAGTAACGCTGATATCATGTTGATGTTCGATAAGTATCCTATTATAAAATATAAATGTCGAAGCGTAATAATCAATCATTATAATAATTGTTGAATGTGTTTAGAAAAACATCGAAAAATAAGAAAAAGTTGATCGACAAAAAGCATGCCACTTGGATTAAGGGAGAATCTCAAAAACTGTCAACAATACAACACTAAATCAATTAGAATTATTTCAAGAAGCGTTTAGATTATGCAATGGAGCAAACGAACAGCTCTCAGTAGTAATTAAAGATGAAGAGATCGATTTACTAATTGATGAGTTGTATCCATGAGAAGGATCGCAAACATTTATACAGCCCTCAAAGCAATGTTTCACAAATATGTAATAAAACGTTTTCTGGAAATATTGGAAATTGGTTATTATGATTAATTAAAATCGTTTATACACCATAATAATTTTATCGACAGTACTAGAAAGATACATTGTCTAAAATCTAGTCGATCGGGTCAAAAGCGGGTGCGATTGCCTTCGCTGACATCAACTAGTGGAAAACTATGCCGAGATGTGGGCTTTGCTGAAGAATAGATAAAATAACAAGCGTAAAATTATGCAAAGTCATAAGTATAATTTATTTAACCAACCGTTGAAACAGACGGAATCTTTTAATGTATTTAGGGTGTTTACTTGATACAGCTCATAAACACCTGCGAGTCTTGAACACAATAGGACTACCAACTCAAATTTGGACGCTATCATTGTTCGTTTAGTATGAACACAATTGTCAATGAACATGAAAAAAGCCAGAAAAATTAATTTCTTGACTGTGGTTAGATAAACAAAATTCGAAGTTGTATATCTGTGTACAAATGAGTGCAGTTCGAACATAATATGTATTTTTTGTCTCGAATGCAATTAAACTAAAATAATTGCAATACAACCTTACCCAAATAAAGTATTCATTTAGTAAATTTAATTTAGATAACATTTTACAAAGATTTTAATGATATTAAAATTTAAATACCTTAAATCCTCCTTATTAGAATGTAAAATTAATTTATTTAAAAATAGGCTTACATTTATAAATTAATTTTTTAAACATATTTATATAATAAATTGTTTTTTCTAGATTATTAAGACTAGCTATTTTATGGTCGTTGAATTAAACACCGATTACTAAATACATATTTTTTATCTTAACACTTAATTTGGTATTGTAAATACAATATTATTGGAGTACGGCCAATAAAGTATTTGTTAATCAAACCCATTAAAATTGTTTTTAAAACAAACGTGACATATACACACACGATAAAAATCATTCACAAAAATTAATATTTAATTACCTCAGAGAGTTATGGCTTGCGTTCATAAGTTCACCAAATGTATTGTAATCACTACGTTTTAATACATCAGCTGCAGTTTTGGTTCGTTCAATTTCAGTTATCACATGTCTAGCTCGTTTGTATATTATTTCATTAATTTTACCATTCGAATGTGCTTCTATTATATAATCAAATTACCAACACGAATTAGTATCGCTAATGAGAAATACGTTCAAATTTATTTTTAAAAAACATTTGCAACTTTACTGTTCAAGTCTTCAATCGTTGCTGATCTGAGACTTTGGACATTTAACAAGTCACTCGCTTCTTCACATTGATATCGTCTAAGTTGGTATTGACTACTAGATAGCTCGTGGTAGACATTTGAATTGGTTATCAAAAATACGAAATTCGATTCAGTCAGCGGAACGGGTTCGTATTGTAAAGATCTACATACATCGAAAAAAAATGTACTTTAAAGAGAAAATCAAATCAAACTAAAAACATAATGTTAAATGTAAGTTTATTGTATAATGTTATGTATAAGAAAATGTTTGTTCGTATATTTATATTTTTCTTTATTAAACTTAATATATCGATTTCCTTATTTATGCAAAAAAATAATATTGGTTTTAATCCAAAAAACAGCATATTTAAAAGAATTAGTGGGTGTACTAACAATAACTAATAATAATAATATACTGACTTGCAGTCTATAAGTAAAGCATGACCTTCCATTCCCATTACGGAAATAAATTGGTCCATAATCCCACAAGGGACTCCGGCGAATATATGCTCTGCTTTTTGACATACCATAGCTTTCTGTACTAACCTGAAAAATGTAAACAATACTTTATAGTCCAATGCATTAATATGCAAATAGGGTTTTCATTACTGGATTGTTTTATTTCCGGTAATAGCTTCTATGAATGAATAAGTAGCTACTTCCAGGGAAGCACTGCTAGACAGTCCACCGCCCAAGGGCACACTTGATAAAATTACGGCATCGAAACCCACCACTATACCTGTAAGACCACACGAAACGAAATACATAATATAAATGTAAAAACACGATTTTATACATCAAAACATATATGATGTTCACATGCCACGGAGCATAAAGTACATAAATATACCTAATAGTAATCAGTATGATATTGTATATCAATTTTTAGAGTAAAACGAAAAAAAACGAAAATTCTCGTCCATATAATTTGTAATGGTCACTAATTTATTTAGCACTTGTTATTGTTTGTTAACGACTAGACTAATTAAACAACGTATTATACTTATTCAAATAAACTGTACGTGTTTACGGATACGCACTTTGGAAGCATGCGATCACTCCTTTGACGTAGTTGGCCCATTTGGGTGTGCCCACGTACAGTGGCTTGACGGTAGGAATTTTAAATTCGGTTTTATTTGAGTCCTCGATTTCCTTAAAATCGTTGCATGCAGTGACTACGTGACAAGTGTCCGTATTGTTGGCTCGTCCCAACATAATCGTCACCATCGGCAATGCCTGTGTACATAACACATAAAATAAATACGTATACATAAAAAAATAATTTGATGTCAAACGTTTTATATATTCAAAGGAACATAACGACATCATGTAATAATGATTAAAATCGGTTGCATGCCGCTGTGTCCACTATCGATGACAGGCGTTACATGGATACGACATCCCTCATAAACCACACAATTATTTTTTAAAACGTTTATTGACAGATAATCATTATAAATATAATGTATTATCTCATCTTAGATATTACACACTGTATTTTCTTAGATAAAACATAATTGGTTCGAATCATAAACGAAAATAATAAAAATGTATAGAATCGAAAATAAATAACCGATATAGAATATAAAAGACGTAAGGTCAAGTCAAAAAAAATCTTTAAATAAGGCTTGGGATAAGTTATCAAGTTATATAGGTACACATATATACAAAAGTATACCAGCATGTACAAACAAATATCGTTAAGTCAATGATTAGAAGTTAAAAACGCTTTACTTCGAAAAAAATTTAATGCGATAATGAATAAAAAACCAATTATGCTTTATAATAATAACATATTTTCATACTAATAAGGATTATTTAAAATATTAAGAAATTGATCTAAATACGTAGTTACTTATATTATATGAGCACTTAAGAGTGTGTATACCGTGTTTTGCTATCATTGTTAAAAATGACTAATTTTAATTTGGAATTAGTATATTGTGTATATATTATTTCCATAATAATTTATAAGCTAAACACATTATTTTTATCTATTTCAAAAACACATTAAATGTTCACTTCAACAATCTACAAATATAATTGTTAGTTATAAAGATGAAAACCATAGTACGTGTTATTTTAATCCAATGTTTCCCAACCGGTGGTTCGCGGACCATCATCGGTCCGCGAGCCTGTCATATGTGTTGCACAGTCCCAAAGATTTTTTTTCTTTTTTCAATTGTTTTTGTGTAATCTATGGTATTCCTGTTTATGAGCAAAAAAAATAGTCTTTCTAGCTTTCCTAAAATTGTGGTGGTCCGCGACCTATTAAAAGTTCTCTAAGTGGTTCGTGGTGGTAAAAAGGTTGGGAAACACTGTTTTAAACAAATATTAATTAAAATTGTATGATCTAAAAAATAATTTTACACAGCAATTTCTTTAGTGAATTATACGTTTAGAAATTTCAAACGATTGATTATTTATATTAAACAAACATGTTAGACTATAAGAATACATTTATTTATTTTTTAAGTACATTGTTCGTTTTATAAGCAAACATCGATTTATATTTTTATGTTTGACTTCACCAGAATTGATTTAGTCAATTCTTAATTTTTTAATGATAGAAGAACAAGTATATTAATGTATTGCGAGGACTATAGAAAGTGTTCAATTACCCTGAATATACCGATTACTATATAATTAATACATAATAAATTCCTTGACATCAAATGAACGTAAGTACATCAGTTTTTATATTGATAAGAAAACCTAACTTAACCATTTTTTTTTTCATTATTATAAAACTATTATTTTTTAATCAAATAAATCACAAACTTTAAAAACCTTGCAGGCTTATAGTACCATATATCTAATCTAGTAAATTATGCAGTTATATTATTTATTGGTTTTTATGAATAATACATTTTGCCCATTAGTTTACTTTATTTTGTAATAAATTCATACACGAAAAAACATTACATGACTAGTACAATACATTTTTATCGTATTTAAACATTTTTATGTATAAAAATTTAAAACTATTTCCTAAAATACTAACTTATTAGTTTCTACAAGGTTATGCTTCTCATTTATTAATGATGTATACGACCAAAAGTTTAAAAGAAAACTCTAGATTACAATTTATCATAATACATTTTTTAAATACACATAAACAAGTTTATCAAAAAAACAATATTACAATTAGAATTATTTTGAACATACATAGTGTTATATAATATAATCGATTTTGTTCGTAATTATAATTATGCTTTTTTTATGCTTAAATTTCATAATAAATAACTTGTTTACTCACCATAGGTAACACAAATCCATCGTTATAATCTGTGTGTTCTCCAATTAAATTTACTCGACCGGGTCCAACACCTAGTTTATCGGGCTTTTTACTGTCTGGAAAATGTTTCGCGAAAAAATCATATCCTTTTTCTATTAGCTCATCTGTTGTTTCAGTTCTTATTGTCGACATTTTGAATCTAAAATAAAATACTACGTACGATCAATAGGCAAGTATATAACTTATGTGTGGTTATGTGAATAATTTAATGTTTGCTTTGTTTGTAAAATATGTACTATATTGAATGTACGTCATAATGTTATATGAATACTTACTGATAATAATTCAATTAATATATTATCATATTATTATAAACATCGAATTAAATTACTCGCAGTCTATAATAATATGATACCTACGTGGTTATGGTATGTATACATATTTTTATTTATTGAACTACATATTTTAATATATAAAACATACAAATTATTCACTAAATAAACTTTTAGAATAAGTTTAAACGATTTAGACTATGTTCACACATTTTTTTGGAATTCCGATAAACGTGAACAAAGCGTTTGAGTTTATACGAGAAAAATAAATACGCCTGTTTATTGTCTTTCTCTATATACGTTAGACACAGCCAATTCACGTTGTATGTTCTACTCAATATTGATTTCAAACAACCTATTTTCGAAATTAACGATGAGAACAAATATCATCTGTATTTTTTCGTCCGTTTTGTTTACTAAACATTACACACAATTTATAGTTATTATATCCATTTCACAAAAGGAATGAACGATATATATTATTATAAAAACGAACTATGCACTTACGTACACGCCGGTCAATAATCACATGGGTTGATGTTTGAAATCTAATCAAATACTTACATATATTTCTTTATAATTGGTTTAATATTATCTGTTTTTCATTTACCATAAAGCGCAAGCTAAATAATAATCTCATATTGTCCTAAAGATTAAAAATTGCGTTCATCTTCAGTAGAATTATATAACATATTACACACGCACGTACACAATGTTCTTAACAATGAATGTTTATTAATCAGAAATTCCATTTTACTAAAATGTGAAGAGACATATATATATATATACACGATATAGTATTGTGTACATAAGCAGTCGACATTGGTGTGACACTAGCTGTGACGTTTAAATGTTAAAACCGTTTTAAGAACTAACGTAATATTTATTAATCGTACGTAATGCATACGACCTGTGCATACGGTATATTATGTGTTTAATTTTACTACGTCGTTTTTGCGATTAAAGTAGAAAATGATTAGACGGATCAGATCTTTACCTAGAAGAGTTTTTATGATTTAATTTCGTTTTTACTACATTCAAACGGTGAAAACATCATTATTACACACCTATAACTATTACCTACCCACGCACGTTTTTGTTCGTTACGTCTCAATGCCGTTGCTACTACTACGTAAATTAAAATGACTAATTTCAAACCGCGATAACAATAACCGATAACTGTATACACTTGTTCGACGAATTTCCCATACTTATTGAATACGAGATTTCAAAAACGATCTATTGAACCCAATGCCGTTGTTTTGGAGTTAAAAAAAAAAAAAAAAAAAAATATTCGAAAGCGTATTTAACGTAATTAGCGTCGTAAAATAGTCACGCGTGGGTTTTTTTACTCTTCGCGTTAGATTGTTCGGGAGTTACTGGCTATCGCGATCATGTACCCGATTTGAAACAATTGTACCGACTCGAAACGTACCGAAATGTTGTGTAATATAGTATATTGTTCGTGTAATTTAAATTGAAAAACTATGTTAATGTTTACGAGCCGAGACAAAGTATTGTTAAAAAAAAAAAAAAAAAATAAATACATAAATAAAAATAAATGCCTACGCGTAAAAAGCGCGCGTGTAATACGATTTACGAACGTCCGCGTTCGTGTGCCAAACAAAACGGTAGACGAGCACGTGGTGCGAGACGCGGATTCGTTCGGAAAATGATAACGTTGAAGACACGTTCGCGTTGCATAGGACGAAAAGGCGAACGAAGCGTGTCCCGAACAAACCGACAACGTTCTGCGGCCAACATTTGCGGCCAATTCGGTTGAGATCGAGAACACGCCGGTCGAGACAATTGTTGTACCGCGTGCTTGCCGTATACGCTATTTCGTACGATTCATTAAACAAATACGTTACAACTCACCGTTTGAAAATAACTTTGCAACGGCGGTCAGCGACGGCGGCGACGGCGGCGGCGGCGGCGGCGGCGGCGACGGCGGCGTAATGAAAACGAATCTCGCGTAAAAATTATCAATCGCATACCTTTATTTCGTTTGATGTTGGATACTCTCTGGCGCGCGCGCGCGCATACCGATCAACCGAGTAACGCGACGTTCGCGCGGGCGAACCAGACTGAAAAGTAAATACTACTGCGTGTGATACGATAAAACGAGGAAAAAAGCGCGCACGCACACACGCGCACACGCACACACGGTTTTATTAGACCGGCCTGCGTGTCCCCTACTCTCACACACACGCGCGCGCACGAACGCACACACACGGAAACGTGTGGTGCGCGCCCGACCTCAAAACGCGAACGCTGATAATGGAAAAACGTAATTATCGCGGATACGGTTTTAGTAATGTTTCGGTGTGCGTCCGTTACAATGCTTTGGATTATTGTGACGGTATCGTTGCGGACGCGTCGCGGTGGAGTGTTTGTTTTTTTTTTTTTTTTTTGAGGAAAACAATAACGGCACGTCCGTGGTAGCCGCAGTGGCGACAGGACCCCGGACGACTGGAACGGGTACGGCGAACGGGATTTTCGCGAGCGTTTCGTTTCCCTCGACCTCCTGGCCGGGAGATTTGAACGGAATTCCGGTCGGGTTACCGTCCGGTCCTAACGCGCTTGCCGAGTTTCCGTCGGCATTTGTTGTTTTATCATTTCGTCCGGTTCGCGCCGCGCGGCACACCTGACCCGTGCGATACGGTACCGTTTATGATTTCATCGACGACACCTCGCGAGGAACGCCTAAAGAAAAAGAACGCGCGAAAAGGATCGCGGACAATTCGATCACAAAACGCCGTGATAATATATATATATATATACGACAGAGAAAATCACTTCAATACAATACGAACCGTACTGTACCATGAACACCGAAAAACAGCGAAACGCGACGATCGCCGACGTGGTTGTCGAGTTGTTTTGTTCTTCCCGCTCCCCCTCCCCCCCACCAGGACATGGCCAATAGTCGTTTCGTCCATCCCGGCGATTCGTAATTCTTAATTGACGTTCAACCGGTATAAAAACAACAGACCACGACCATCATAAAATACGTGCGCGCGCGAACCGAGAACGAGGAGAACGAGAAGACGCGGAAAACCTCGAATCGCCGGCGGCGGCGGCGGCGGCAAAACATTGTTAACGAGTCCCCCGCGGAGGAGCGACGACGCGCGGTCGAAAACGGTTTTTTCGAGCGACGCTGCACCGTTCGTACACGAGCGCGCCAACCGAAAACCGCGATCCACGTATAAAATAGAACGCGGACGATCGTGTCGCCGCGACATTAATGTCGTTGTTTCGCGGAGTCGTTTTCCGTTCCGGCGCGCGTCCGTACGTTTTTCGTACGTATTACCGTGCGAATGCGTGTTCGAAACCCGGGCGATCGACGACCGGCGGCGACCGCAGTGGGTCCCGTATATTATCCCGCGTTCGCGATATTGTTTTCCGACGCTACGACACGGCCGTGTTCTCGATTTCTGGCGGGACACACGACGGGCTTCCGACTGTCCCGCCCCCGCCGTGTTGCGTACGGCGTCGGTGAACGGCGGAAACGTTCGCGGAAAACGCTCACCGTTCGATTCGATTTGCGCACCGTTTTCCATCGCGGTCGAGACGGCAGCCGAGATCGACGGCCGCGATCATCACGCGCGCAGGCCGACAAACGCGATCGCGGTCACGGTGATGGTTAACCCGCTATCGCGCGACAGCGCCTGCAACGCGCGTAAACGCCCAACGCACACGCGTGCACCACTTGATTGGAAACAGCGGTTATAATGTCGTTCGTCATTGTTGTTTGAAAAGGTCGGGAGAGACTATCGCGGCGTACGCATGTTCTTGGTCGGGCACCGTGGTTTCCCGTAAACCGAATCTCGCGCGTCCGTTTTGAACTTCACATGCATTCTATCCACGCATCAAGATCGACATGTCGTTAACGTAATAATCTTTATCCGTAATTTTCACTCTCCTATTACGATTCCAACAGTATTATTTTATCAACTGGCCGTCACGTACCGAGCTACGGTGATTTGCACGTGATTCGTGCGTCTGTATAATCGTCTACGCTAATGCTACACACGTAGTACACACGTCCGGTAATTTTATTGTCTTAAATTTCGTGTTACATTGTAATCGCTGATCGTCATTAAATAATCTACATTTCGTCACATTAACACACGCTTGTAATGCCAACAGAATCGGATTTAATTATAATTGTACCTATTGTTTTGAATGTCATCTCCGTCGTTGTCCTCTACAATTATTATGCTGTTTATCAGACAATAGAAATAACTTAAAAATTATGTTAATACATTTATAACAGATGCATATTTTAATAAAATCAAACATATAGACAAAAAATATCGGATTAGAGTATTTGAATAATAGTTATACCGTACTTTGATTAACACGATTATCGATTGAAACGTTATACAAATTTTTAAAAAAATACCCTGCAATATAGACACGTACACTAAAACTTACGTAAGTTAATAGTATTAAAATAGACAAATGTATAAGTTTATCGTGTATATATATATATATATGCATAAACATGCAAAATTGTAAACGTATACAGGTACATTATTAATCTTTCAATAATAGTGTACGACCACGAAAATCAAAAACCATACATATTAAAGCTTTAAAGTCGATCAAATGCGGAATGAAATCATGCCAAAGAACGAAAAGCCAAAATGGTAATCGCTACTCTTTGTCATTATTACTTCAACCCCTTTACAAGACCTTATTGAAGTGTTTGTTTTATTCACATGCGATAATAGAATTCCTAATAATAATTAATGCAACAACGACAATACATACAACCGTAATTTACAGGCACACACGTTTTTACGAATGTTAAGCAACCGTGTTACTGTAATTTGACGTAGTCATGTTAAGTGACGCACTCAACGAGTACCGTCACGCCACTGAACGCCACCCTCGGTGGAGCTTGCTATCGCGGTCCGTACGCCGCTTAAACGGTGTAACACGGTATGATGATTATAGGTCCCCCAGCTAACACTGTTAGCGAAAGGACGTCACGTCACAGTCGCCAGATGCGTCCGAGGTCCACTAATCGTGGTACTGACGTACCAACGGCCCGCGGAGAAAATTTAAATTCTCGATCGGTAACGAAAACAAATGGTATTCTGTTTCGTTTAAAATGGCTGCATACTGCAGTCGTGTCAATGACGCACAACTGCGAAGAGACGTGATGAAGTGTTGAGAAAATTCTTAAATTATAATTACGATTTGATGTTCTCGAGGTAATAATTGTTTCACTAATCAGTTTGAAAAAAATAAATAATAAGTATTATCTCAATTGTAGTTTTTATCTAATATAATTGTAACTGTCTTACGTCTTAAACTATTTTGAAGTACTTATTGTAAATAGTTTAAAGTATACTTCTATATACTTCCGTTAGCGTAATAAATCTATTAGGTATTTTACCTTATCACTTATCAAACATTATACAAAAAAAAATTGATAATACACAAAAGAAACCAATACATTCGTGTTAATCGTAATTAATAACACTTCCAACAACATTAAAAATTTTACATCAAATATTCATATTTATGTTCAGTCGTTGTACGCATAATTATTTCAAATAATTCTGTTAATAGCTTTTATATTGGTTTAAACTTTAAATAATAGAAGAGATTAAAAATCATTATTATTCATTTTTGTAGTCATCGTTGTCTATTAATTGTTATTTAAGCTAATTGAAAACAACAAATGTTTTACATTTGAAATCCAGTTTTTATAGAAACAATTACCTAATTATTTTATTAAGGAATGTTAAATATGTTAAATAATGATAATACTTGATGAGATTAAAAATGAATCAATGCCGATTAATAACATTTTTGTTTTAAATTGACGTACCATAATAATTCGAAATTCTAAACTATATTTCATTTCATATACAGAACACTGTACAATGTTTACATTGTATATATATATATATATATGAATTATACATAGGTATGATTTATTATGAATAAAATACATATTGTAAAATACCAAACATGTGCGTGTATATTACTTGCATATTTAAATAAGCCTTATAGTAATTCGAAGTTTAATTTCATTTTTAAAATTTAGCACTAAAAAACACTAGAATAAATTTATTACACATTTATATAATTATAAGCATATACCTACTAATATATAATCATTAATACCAATCATGGATAAAGGTAAGATGTTTATAATTTATTAGGTAAATAGTAAAATATACTATTGATGGGAATATGTGCATATAATATATTTATTCATTATTATCTATGGGTACCCCTTTTTTGTAATTCTAATAATGTATACAATACTATACAAATTTAAAAAATAAGTTATACAATTTTAATTTATTCGAGTTAGCCATTAGGTATGAAGTATTTTTAAATAAATACGCCAACATAAAAAAGTAAAAAATAAATGGCATTTTTCGTTAATATTAAAATAATACTTATACGCAAAGGACTAGCTGAAATTTTAAATTACCTATATATTAAAAATATGTAATAAGATAATTTTTCAAATTAAATACATCAAAGGAATTAATATAATCAATATAAACGAAACAAAAATAAAATTGTACCTTTTACTGAACTTTATAACCTATTGATTAAACCTACGTTGAACTTTTTACGAGTATATTAAATATTTTATTAGGTATTTTTACTTTTTTAGTGTGTATAGTTGCATTACTAAAAATTGTTATGGAGCTATTTATTTTTATTATTTTTATTATTTAAAAATTATTATTATTTATATTATCTATTTATAAACAATATTTATATTATTTATAAATATCAACAAGTGTTTAAACTCGTAAATTATCCAATGCTCTAATTATATAAAAATCCATCAGACAGCATAAAATAAATACTACAATACTTTATATCATTTTTATTTCGTTTCGCCAGTAAAATATAAAATCATCGGTAGTATAATTATAGTGTAGAAACGTTGAAATTATTAAATGCAACAAGCTATATAATTATATTATATCAGTCATCGACGAAGTAACACACCCGTCCAACTAGTTAGATGCATATTTTATATCTCATCTAATAAATCATACTTGCTACCGTTTTCGATTTATTCGTACATCGTGATCCAACAGTTTGTGTGCATATTCGTTTATATATATATATATGTAAATTAAACTTAATCGATTACTACATTTGCCATTTAAATCAGTATAGATGAAAAAATATTTTTTTTCTTAAAAAATAAACTTGACAATCTTTCTCGTCACATTTTAAAGTTATGATTTTTTTTTAATTTCGTCAAAATTTCGTTCCTTGCTTAACTTTCAAATACTTTTAAATTTATTTAATTTAGTTATTTATTTTGATACTTTTTTTTTTTGATCCGATTAGGATATTAACTGTCTATTTTGTAAAAGCTTGGCACATATTTATTCGTCATAGATAATGTTTCTGTAAGACATGCAATTTTAGAAGCCGTTTTTATCGAATAATTCACACACAAAATCAGAACAATAATAATTCACTTGATATTTAGCATACGTTCATTGCACGACACACGAAAATACAAACTGACGGACAATTTAACTTCCTACATTTAATGTTTCCCCATTTCATCTTAAGAAGATGTTACACCGCATTTGCTATCTCCGTCTATCTAACGGGCAATATATGCTTTCAATTAGCTATCGTTGGAATACGACAACGACGTAGTTATATGCTATATACGACACACAGTAGCCGATAAGGAATTTTCTGTAATGAAATGTTTGGGAATATCGTTGTATAAAATAATATTATAACGAAATATTGGACCACGTCGATAGTTAAGTCATAAATTGGACCTTGTATTATAGTGTAGGTCATATTCATATTGAACCAAAAAAAAGCACAAACAATATCAAAACAGGTATCAACAACGCCCATCATATAATTATATGTTGCAGTTATTTATTTGTGAAAAATATAACCATGTAATATTGTTACACATTATATACTGCAAAACGAACAATCGTAATTTTGATAAAAATCACAAATATTGGTTTGATTCAATTCAACATGACTTCTAAAACGTTCGATTTATGAGATAAAAACGGTTCTTCGTATCTATATTAATCGCATTCGATAAGTATATGGGGTGCTGTGGCAGCCATCGCTACCTATTAATTATACGTGTTGGTTTATTGTACTCGACTAACTTTTAATACTTTTATTACATTACGAATAATATATAATTTGACATGAGTAAAATGTAGTCATTGTCTATGCCTACAATCACGTACAACGTCGAAAAAAGTCGACAATTACACGAAAAAAACGAAAAACGTAGCAATAACCTTGCGCCAGATTTATACAATAGATTCGTTATCGCGAAATTTTCCTCCGCGCGAAAAATTGCGTACGAACTGTTCGGAAATAATACATTTACACACGCTTATTATTTTTTCAATAGGTACGAAACGAATTTTGACGAAATGATAGAAATCGCGCACACTCATGTACGTTATTATATTCCAAAACGCGTTAAGTCTGGTGGTCCAGTTACGCCACATGAAATATAACGGTCAAGGTATCTCTTAAAAACATTATTACGTGGGCGATTCACTCGTCCTGAATATAACTAGAAAAATGTATTGTTTATACATATATCGGAGTTATATATCCGTCATATCCTGTATGACATTGTTGACAGAAAATCAATCCGTACAAGAGGCACCACGGGTATGAATAAAAATGATAATAAACTGTCAAAAAAAAAAAAAAAAAGACGATTAAATTTAATTCGTAAATACATTAAAATTGTAACTATATAACTAAAAACTAATGTAAATGTAATACTAAAATAACCGAATAACGAAAACATTGATTAACAATTTTAAACCATGACAATATCTTTATTTTGCAAACGAGTGAACTTGGATCGCGTAACTCGGTCGTTTTTCGTGCGATTTACAAAACCTCAAATTTTTTTGCGCTTGACCTGTTGTGTCCGATTGTTTTTGTTTTCGTTTCGTACGATAAACACGCGATTGTCACATCGAAAGTACGTATAAAACCGTTAGAAACAGAAATGTGTGTTTGGAAAAAATAATGAAATGAAATCATCCCGTGTTTTCGTCCAAGCACGGCGACGGCATAACGTTATGACACGCCGAAACCGGTTTTCGTCGGAGGACAATAAAGTGTAACCGAATATCCCGTTAGGCAATATTTTCGCGTGCATAATAATATTTTCGACGCACACGTAAACCGGATAATAAATAATAATCAAGTAATTTCGTGCGCCAGATGCCGTAAAAACATGTAACAACAATACGTATGCGTATTATATACATACGTATGGGTCGAATTCACGTCTGGCGTCAACACAACAACGTTTCAAAACGGTCGTCGACTGTTATTATAGTACATGGTACACATATACATATACATATATATATATATTTATAGTGGCGTGCGGATTTGATTATTCAACCGGGTTTTCGTCTTCGAATTTCAGTCGCGTACCGCAACACACGATCGCGTCCGCCATTCCCTACGGCGTTTCGAGCATCTTCGTAAACGTAAAACAAAAAAAAAAAACAATAACCACTCGTTCAACACATTATTTATGCCACGGATTTTCTCTCCTTAGGTTTCGACATAATGAAATGTAATAAAATATACGAGAACATAGAGCTGGTACGATCCGTTTTGACTTTTACACATAAATCATCCGTAAATTATATTACGCCTATTTACTATGCGTATTTATTTATTAGTACTACATCGCGATGGACATACTTTGTTCCTTTTTTGAAACGTCATCGATTATCTATTTGAGTGTGTGTACATTGGATACGCGGTTGTGTGGCACAGTTAGTGCCATCATATCGATTGACCATCGTTCTAAATAGTGAGCGTAGGTAAGTATAAAACATCCGAAGTAAACGGTTTATAATTAATTAGGAGTTTAAAAAAAAACGGCATAAGAACAAAACGGATTTGAATACTCTACATTACGGAAATACGAAATTTGGCCATGTTGTCAAACCGTATAACTGTGGTAAGTATACGTTAGTTAGTCATAGTTGGTCACTAGTCAGACATTTGGCAACACTGACGGTGAACCTTATCAGTGTATCCAAAATCCTTATCTGCGCGTCACATTAAAAATTAAAACAATAATAATAATATTTTTTTTTTAATTATACAACTTCACGCCGAAGTCTGTTTATTGTTCTCTGTTTTATCGAAAATATTGTTTGAATACGTTATCGACGTAACGCGATGAACGGTCGAAAACGAATCGTAATGTAAAACCGACCGAATGTTCTGGAACTATTTCCCACGTAACAATAATGCTAACTCGACTTTTGATGATTAAAGTTCCGGTAAACGAAAGACCACTTTTGATGCAACATCAAATGATAAAATGGCATTGACACTTTTCGCCATGCGAACTTTGATTTTGTTGTTAATCGGATTGCTTCATGTGATCACTCAGGATCCTGAGCAGGTAAAGGTACGCTTTTTGTTTTCGACTGTTGTTGGGCATGATAATTATACATGTCTATCTCCTTATTTCAGGAAGACAAAAGTTTGGCCAAGGTTAGTCTTCTACAGTATGAAGGAATTATATTTTTATCTACGTTGGATGGTTCATTTATCGCAGTCGACCAAAGAACCGGAAAAACTTTATGGAATTTCCATGATGGTATGCATTTGGATTTTAAAATTACTAAACGTTTATAATAATTATAATAATAATATTGTTTATTTTTGTTATCAGATCCCCAGTCAAAGTTCCATCAAATATTAAAGATGCCCTTACGTAAGTATTAAATTGTTTTCATTTAATTTTTAAATATGTTATAATACTGGTTTTTTGATATATAAAAATTATATTTTATAATATATATATATATATAATATTCACATGTTTATTATAGGCCATTGTTCTTGCCAGATCCTAGGGATGGTTCTCTTTATTTATTACACAATAAAGATAAAGTGGGAATTAAAAAATTAGATGTAACTATTCCTCAATTAGTTGCAAATTCTCCATGTAAAAGTTCAGATGGAATATTATTTTCTGGTACTTGTCATTTAGTACAATTTATTATTTAAATATCTTTTATACATTTTGTATTATATTAATTATAGGTAAAAAAATCGATAGTTGGTATTTCATTGATTGGAATACTGGGGAAAAACATTCGTATATGAATTTTGAAGAACAAAGAGAAATATGTACCGCAATTGCTTCAAAATCTATCTTATTGAGTAAATCTGGTAATGCTGTTAACATTATAATTTTTTATAATACAAATGTAATAAATTTTGATATTTTTAATTATTAGAATACAGTGTCATGATGGTTGATAGTTTAAGTAGTGACCAACGACAATGGAATGTGACTTTCTTTAGTTACAACTCTAAAACTATGAGTGAAGAACAGATTTATAATCATGGTATTCAGATGTTATTAATAATTTGTTGAATGCAATATAATGCAATTAATAAGAACTTCCACCTTTATCGGTTAAAAAATTAAATTTATTTTAGGTATGACATATTTTGCTGCTAGTTCAACTGGCAATTTTGCAGTCTTTCTTAATCCAAAAGATAAGTTTGAAAAATCTCCTCCAATTGATTATCATAATTTACTTTGGGAAAGAGAATTTGATTCACCTGTAATTGGGGTTTATCAGCACGATGGTGAAAGTTTACTTTCATTACCACTTACAAACATAGCTAAAGACTCCATAAAACATTTGATTTCAAACATAGCATTATCATCAAAAGAACCAAATTCTGTTAGTTATTTGTAAGTAAATTTTAAATTATTTAATTTAAAATAATGCCTTTATTGTGGTTACATATAAATAGGAATCATTTTTATTCATTCTCTGATTTACAAAACTAATTTTAAAACACATTGGATTAAAAAATAATAATACTGAGTTGTTTTATATCTCACATTTAATATTGTATTAATTATTTGTTGTTAAAATAGTTTTGTTTAATTACAAATTAATTTAAATATATATTTTACAGCCATACACTTTACATTGGTCATCATACTAATACAGGATTATACGCTTTGCCAGCTATTGCTGACACTAGCGAAGTTAACCCATTAGTAGATAGAGGTTTAATTGTTCTTTTGGATAAAACTTCTTTTTCGGTATTACCATATTATAGTGGTAACGAATATAACGTAGAACCCAAAAATGTTGAAAATCATACAATCTTACTTGGTAATGCAAATAATAATAAAAAATATATATTCTGTTTTAACAAATGTTTCTACAACATAAATCTTCTTTATTTAGGGCATTACCAGCTGAATCAAGAATCAAATAGAAACATACCAAGAATAACAGGGAATACCGATTCAATAATTTACTATCAAAATATGAGTGGATATAACTATAGCAATAAACAATCAAATACAATATTTACACAAACTCCTCAATTTTTGGACACATGGTATTTTTTCCAAATTCTTGGAGAAAATGCCGGTATTAAACTATTCATGATTTGGATAACCCTGTTAATGAGCCTGATGTTCTGGTATTTGAGAAAAGAAGTAAGTTCATTTATTAGTAAATTTAAGTTTAATTTTAATACATTTATTTTATTTTAAGATGAAAGGTTTAAAGAGTAAGTCAAATAATAATTATAACAGCTCTCAAGGCAGTTCAAGAGGTTCAAACCATTCCAATAATAGTTCATCTCAAATTGTTGAAGAACTGTCCGATGGTAGTTTTTCTATTGGCAAAATTATGTTTCGCACAGATGAAATTTTAGGAAAAGGATGTGAAGGAACATTTGTCTTTAAGTAATTTATTCAATTTTCTGTTTATTAGTTTATTTTTTAAAACTTTTATTTATTATTGTTTTTCTAGAGGAGAGTTTGAATGTAGGCCAGTAGCTGTCAAACGACTGTTGCCAGAATGTTTTATTGCTGGTGAGAGAGAAGTACATATTCTCCGAGAATCTGATTATCATCCAAATGTTGTTCGTTATTATTGTACAGAGCAAGATAAACAATTTCGGTATATTGCACTTGAATTATGTGCAGCAACACTAGAAGTAAGTTGATAATTTAAATTTAAATTAAACAAGTATTATGCATTTTTTTTAACATTATGACAGGATTATGTGGAAAAAAATGAATTAAAAAACGAAATTAGTCCAAAGGACATTCTCTCTCAGTCAATTAAAGGTCTGCAGCACCTTCATTCACTAGGAATAGGTAATGATAATGATTACTATGTTTATTATGGTTTACCTAATACTGTTAAATATTAACCGCTATTATTGAACAGTTCACAGGGACATAAAACCACACAATGTATTGTTATCAATACCGTCACGTGGTAATGGTAGTTACAGTAGTGTCCGAGCATTGATAAGTGATTTTGGGTTGTGTAAAAAATTACAGGGAGGAAGAATGTCATTCTCAAAACGTTCGGGTATTACTGGAACCGATGGTTGGATAGCACCTGAAATGTTTACCAACAACGCATCTGTCGTGAGAAAATCCTATTTATTTTAATGTGTACATTCTTCTTTTTCTGACTAACGAGTTCCGTTTTTTGTAGACTAAATCTATTGATATTTTTTCAATGGGCTGTCTGTTTTACTATATTCTCAGTGAAGGAAAACATCCATTTGGCGAATCATTGTGGCGTCAAGCTAGAATATTGGATAAATGTCAAATGCCTTGGTAACTATTCACAATTTTGTGAATACATTTTTTTTTTTAATAAAAACTAACAAATTAGTATATATTATATATATATATATATGTATGTGTGTGTAGTCTTAATGCATTGAACGGGAATGAAATTTGGAAACGGTTGATATCAGTAATGATTAGTCGAAACCCAGAAGATAGACCCACTGCTTCAGCTGTTCGTCATTATCCATCATTCTGGGACAGCTCTACATTGCTGTCCTTTCTTCAGGTGTTTATCATTAATACTATTTTTTTTTTTTTTAAATATAAAGACATACTAAGAAATTTCATTTTTTAGGATGTTAGCGATCGTGTCGAAAAGGAACAAGCAATGAGTCCAGTAATGCTAGAACTCGAAAAAGGAGGTGAAGGAGTTATTGGGAATGAAGGGTGGCATGATCAAGTTGATCAAGAAATAACTTCAGAGTTAAGGAAGTACCGAACGTATAAAACTAACAGTATTAGGGACTTGTTGAGAGCATTTCGAAATAAAGTTAGTTTATTAAATAATTTATAATTTATAACAAAATATAACTTTATATATAGATAATTACCATTTAAGTTAATTTTCGATTTTTTTAGAAACATCATTTTCGAGAATTATCTCAAGATACTCAAAAATTATTAGGTGATATTCCAGACACGTTTTTAGAATATTGGACTAACAAATTTCCATTATTAGTATATCATACGTGGACTGCTATGCAATGTTTATCAAATGAGATCACATTTGTTAAATACTTTACTACCTGTTATAAATTTCCTCGCACGGAATTTTCTGATATACCTACATGGATTTACGAAAAAGATCAGCCACTTGCATTTAGTAGTTTACAAAAAGTATCTAAACGTCCAAATACCGGTGTGAGTTGGCGACACAAAAAACGTGGGAAAACAGCTGAAACTCCTGAACAGTAATTTTTCCAACAAAAAATGAAGGTATATACATTTGTGTGTGCGTGTGTAAAAATATTGCAATTAGCATAGTATATGTATTAACAACAAATAACTACTATAAAAAATGAAATGAAAATGTATTTTTTACCATAAAAAAAAGAAGTCTCTGATATTACATTTTTGAGATCGTTCATGACAGTGCATTTTTATAAGATCCGCACCCTTCTCGGCTATCATTGCTACAACCGCGTTTATATTTCCACTTGGCATAGATGGCATTATTGATGCATCAATCACGTACAGTTTATGTAATTTATGCACTCTATAAAAAAAACATTCATTTGAATGAGACCATTTTAAATTTAATTCGTCTACTATATAATAATAGTATGCATACCGCAATGAATGGTCTACTACACTTCTTTCGTTGATATTTCCCATTTTACACGTCCCAACTGGATGATAGGACGTTAATGTCATGTGTCTAACATAACATTCCCAATAACTTTCCGATCCAAAGTTATATCGTTCGCAACCAGGAAAATGTTTAGTGTTCAACATTGCACCGAATTCTGATAACGCTTTTGTTTCTGCAAATTTTTTCACCAATTTCATTCCTTGAATTAATACATCAACATCTTGCGGTTTTTGTAAATAATTCGGTTGGATAACAATATCCCGATTACTATTCAATGTTACGTGTCCACTGCTTTGTGGATGTAATAATACTGGTGCCAACGTAATAACCTGTTTTCCTACAAGAGATTGGAAATAGTCTTTCCAATGCTGAAATAGTAAGCCGAATTTAATATTTTGTTTTTATTTATTTTTGAATATATTTTCTTTCGATCACTTACTTCACTTTTTAAATTCATGTGATTGAAGTACGCTGCTCCTGCGTCAGATGATATGCCGAATGGTAAAAGCATGAATTGCAATTCGGGAGACACCAAGGAATAATTTTGTTTATCTGACGGTATTCGTATTAAACCAATTACCTCACAACCTGGATGTGTCCATAGACCTAAAAAATATTAATGCTTGTTATGAATATTGAAAAAAATTCACAATCCCTATTTTGTTTGATCTTACCACTCCCTTTAAAAAAATATTTGTAAATATTTAATGGTGATATGAAATCCATAAAAGTCAAGCCTAATGATTTTTCTAAAGTTATCATATCCATCCCGTAATTATGTGATCTTGTAGGTTTTCTCCTACTGGCAAATCGGCAACCACTGGGATCTAAGTACATACAAACAACATTTAAAAACAGGAAATTAAAAAGAAAATTTCTTTTACTTTCAATGTAGTGAGTTGATGTGCTGGTCCTATACCACTCGATATGAGAATTTTTGGCGTATTCAATGTTCCTGCAGACACAACAACAGACTTTGACGCATAAACTTTGAAAAATTTGTCGAATTTTTTGTATGCCACTCCATTTGCTTCATAATTATTCCTAAACAACACCTACTTTAATGAAATATATATTATTTTACTTCAGTAACAATACAAACGAAACCTGAATATTAAAATTATTTATGGTTTTACAATCACCTTTGTAACCTGTGCATTTGTGAGTACAATCAAGTTTTTTCTTTTCTTTGATTTTAAATACAGGTGTTCAGCGTTTAATCTAGCACCCATTTTTATTGCCACCGGTGTCAATGAAAAAATACCGCTGTCTCGTTTTGGTATTTTAAAATTATCGGTATTCATATTTAATGAGATATTATAACCCAACTCATCGGCGGCTTCAAGTATGGTTGCTGCGATCGGTGTCACATGTGTTGGTTGATGACTGAAGAATTTTTTTTTATTATCGGGTGATCCTGGTTGTACAATTTTTTTATTTTTAACGATTTTATATTTTAATTATGTTATGGATTTGTCTCATTTATGTTTATACATTTGTTTGTATAAAATCAAAAATACATACGATAAGTTACCTATTAGAGTAAATTACTTGTAATTTTTATTGTTATATATATTTTTAATATGAATATATTTACCATTACGATGTGACGTATCGGTTTTTTCGTATTTTTCAAAATAGTAAAGAACATCGTCTTTGGACCAATCTCGTCCGGATTGCCACGTTAAATAATCGGTAGTGACATGCCCTCTGAAATGAATATTGAAATTGATGCGACTACTGCCTCCCAAGACTTTTCCCGAAGGCCATTGACTGGACTTGAAACGGAAAATCGAAAGGTAAACAACAAACGAAAAATTCCCCACAAAACGATGGTCGATCATACATATTTGTTATTTCGTGCATGTGTTTAGTGTGCAGTAGAGCAGTGGTTCCCAATCTTTTTAGGACCGCGGCTCAAATTCTCCCCGAAAATCTATCGTGATCCACGTGGTTTTACATTTACAGGATAAAAAAGTTTTTGAAAACGCATAAATTTCCTAGAATCTGTATAATTAAAAAAGTTTTCGCGACCCACTGTTTGAGAAACGCTGCAGTAGAGTATTCTACCCAAGAGTCCGGATTTAATTTGTAGGATGTGCCTGGTATAAAAAAATTACAAAGGCGTATTGTCAGTCGTTGTTGTTCCATTCAGTTTTTATTCAAATATTTAAAATCAAAATAATTAAATACGGTAGTTCAACACGGAACGGCGGCAGACGGTCGGGAAATGTGATATTAACAAGTAAATGTAAACGTGACGTTTTTTACGTGATTACGTGCACAAATCCGGGACTATGAGAAACGCGTAAAACCGTACGGCGACGAGCGAACGATTTTAAAAAACAAAACCGACAGTCGCGCCAAAACGGTGCCGAGCGTGCGCGCGTCGACACTGGGCGGGGGGGGAACACTTACATTGTTTCGCGTCGCGAGACACGCGTTGCGTTGCGACTCCGTTCGGTGTTGCCAGTCGATCGGCGACATTTGAAACGCCGACGTGGCGAGCGGTATGTCGTGCAGCGACGACGACACGGCGGGCCCGGCTTCGATTAGCAGCACGTAATGCGCCCCGTTTTCGGCCAGACGCGACGCGACGGCGATACCCGCCGTCCCTCCGCCCACTGAAAACAAACGCGACGCGGTCGGTTACACGCGCCGTCGGATGTCCGACGCACGGGGAAGTACCCAACGAACGTGATAATAATATTCGTGACACATTGTCGATGGTCGGGAGTGGTGACTTTCGGATGACGCCGGGACGGCGAAACGTGAATGCGCGTGTGTACGCTCAATCACGGCGAGGGTCGAGCGGCGTTGGTCCGACATCTCACTCCGGACTTTTACTGTTTCGGACCTGCAAAACGCATCGGCTCCCCTCGAATCGTCGCGAGCTTTTCAAGAGACGTGGTTCGTACGTCGAATTGTCGAGTGTCGTCTGCACACGGGACTCGACGTACAAATGGACCGCGAGAGAAATCCGCCATTCCCGTATAACGGGCGTGCGAAACGATCAATTCGAAACGTCGTGTTGTTTAATAATCGAACTTGTACACGTCATTCCACATACGCGGATCCGTTTTGTATATCGTGACAACGTCGACTATATTCCGAACGCAAACACACACGCACACGTTGTAATATTTATATTCGCGAGAATAGCATAGCTCGGCTCGGTATACATACGTGTTTAAGCGCAATATACGAGTTAACGCAATAACGCAAACGTAAATAAAAGCGTGTCGATAATTGCTGTACGCAACACTGACGTATCGTGTTTATCAAAACGCGCGCGTAACTCTCGTAAAAGTATTAATATAATGTGGCCATTACGACGATCACGTTGAAAAATACACATAAACAATAATCATTATAAATATACCAGCCGCGGTTGGGTCCCCGTAGCAAAACAAAAATTTGTCGGATACCGTTTTTTAGACGGTTATTTTTTTTATTTCGTCGACAATAAAGTAAAAATATACACCATCAGCGGCGAATTCGCCGGCAAACAATTCATTTGGACGACATCGACTGTTTCGGTGAACCGGAGAGGACCGAACGTGGACCGTGGGCCGGAATACGGCCGAAGTTCTCGACTGGCCCCGATAACTACAGTTTTCCCGCCTGCTCCTACCACGCTCTCTGGCCTCCGACCACCAGCACAATACCGGTCGCCACCGGTAACAACAGGACAAAGACCCAATCGACATATATATATATATATTTATTTAAATAATAAAATAACTATACATCGTTCAGCTCATGATTTTCGTTTAGTTGTTGATGATGCTGTGAAAGAAATCGCACACACTTCGAGCTTTTTTGATATCAAGCAAAGAGTTTTTGTTTTGTCGGACAAAGTATCGATTATTACCCGATTCAATTCACGATCCTAAATGTCATCATTGATTAGTTATAAAAAACACTCAATCCGACAAAATTAAGAAGGCTGGTGGTAAGTTTATTTGTATATCAGTTTTTTAACATAAAATTATACGAATATTAAACATAACATCAAAAGCCATACAAATCGAAATGGATTGATTTAGATAACATTTCTAAACTTTTAAAACCCCGTCTAGAAAAATGTAAAGAATACAGGTATAAATTCTGATGATCTCTTAAAAAAAAGCAAAAATTGTTGCGAAGAGTTGGTTGATTTCAACAGAATTTCAAAATAAATGCCGGAAATTCGTGAAACGCCCCATTTCGACGAACTATGTTGTGTTTGACGTGTCGGACAAGTGTACGAATCGTACGTTGGAGACATAATTAATAAATCAAATCAATCAACGTTTTACAAGCTTTCAAGAAAAATGTTAAATTTTAATTTAATTTAAACATTTTACAGTCATATTTCGTAATTATCTCGACGGATTCAGAACTTTTGAAAGAGACTACAAAGTTTGTAAGCAAATATAATAAATACACATCGGAAACATTTACGAAAATCCATTCTAAAAATAATATAAAACAACTTGCTTCGACCAAAGTAACTTTTAGCCTTTTCATGATAAAAAATCATTTAATATTTTACTATTTTTAACAGTTCCTGTTACAACTAAAAGTGCGGAAAGATGTTTTCTAAACTTGAAATAATAATAAAAGGTTATTTAAGAAGTACGACACGATGCGATACCGTTTTATCGATAACATAATTAATTGATCATATTGTATAATTGTTTTTTTTTCTTGCCTATGAATGTTAAATGCGTTCAATTTAGAAAATACACTAGACACATGTAAACATCATTGATCATTGTTTAAAACGTTTTGCCACACGGTGGGGGGAGGGGATATTTGTTAAAAGTAGCTGGGCCTCTCTTGCAACTTGTCGGTCGCAGTGATACGTATAACGTCCATAGGTCAAACTCCGACGAAAATACGACTACCGTATCTACCACGTGGTCTTTTGTGATAATTGTTATAATAATTTGTTACAATAGATGAATTAAAGTGCACACGGGAAAGTCATTATTTCGTTTTTAAATATATTTCAAAATCATCCATGTTTGTGGGACGTTACGTCAAAAGATTATTTGAATCGGAATGTGAAAGAAGTATCGTACAATCAGGCGCGGATTCAGGAAGCGGCCGCCCTACCCGTAGGCTGTGTTTTACTTAAGAAAAAATTCCTAATAAATACACTCAATAAGAATGTTGAATTATTTGTGTATTCTATACGCACGAATCAATAGTACATACGTTCTTAGCTACTGTTGGAATTTGCGATAACGACGGACGACGCGATAGCAATACCACGGTACGGCCAGTCGTGTGAAACGGACGAACGACCGTATCAATTTTATTATACATATTTTAATCTAATCTAATATAACAATATAATAGATTTTAAAAAAGTTCAGGGGAAAATCTAGGGATAATTGTTAAATGTTTGTAGAAAGAACGGCCCCACTCGATAGTAAATAGAAATCAGTAATGAGCATCATCGCGCCGTATATGTTTCTTAAATGTTTTGTCGTATTGTCGTCGTAATGTTTACAGTCCCGACCATTTATCGAGTTCAAAAACATTTTTTCAATTAAGTATACGTTTGTAATCCATTTCAATAAACCACACACACACACACACACACGTATTAGACAGGTATTTTATTTTTGAATGTGCAATATTCGCCCCCCCCCCCCCGGTAATATAAATCTGAATCCGCACCTGCGTACAATAAACTTTTAGAAAACTTAAAGACCGCAGAAATTGCTGGAAAAAATAAAAAGTTTACGGGACACCTACGCGAGTAGCAGCCGAAAGTGTGACCGGTGTCCGGCAGCTAGTAAACAACCTAGTGTGACCCGTGCTTAAAGTCGCGTGCGTCCGACCGCGACCCCAACCCGCTCGCGACGATTGGTTTTGTCCCGGGACAATTATAACAATTCAGGACAATACACCTCGACGACATTCCGGGAAAACAATAATTTTGTACGCACGTACATAACAAGTACGTGGCGCGGTGATAATTGAAGTGTAAAGAAGATATTTACCGACGATGTGATCGAAATATCGGTTTTCGACGCGCTCGTCGCCGGCGAACTTGTCCAAACACACGTTTAGATGATAGTCGACGAACACGAACAACGCGAACACGTTTGTCAACAGCGCGTAGAGCACGTACATCAATTGCTGCGAGCACGTACACATATTCGAACGTGTGAAAAACACACGTCGAAAACGACCGACGACGACGACGACGATGACGCGCGCGAATGAACAAACGAGAGAAAACTCGAGCGCCTACGACGAGTGAACGATGGTGACTGCGGGCAGTTCGTCCCGGAAGACCGTACGAGACAGTCGGTGTACCGACCGTTTAAAAATCACATGAATACAAAACGTGTTACATGTGATAGCGTACACGGTCAAAGGAGACGTGAGAACGTAACGGTCGCGTGGAGGGAGTGAATGTACGGAGAAAACGCGCCATCTAGTGGACACTACCGGCCGATAACGCCAAAACCAATATCAATATTTACAGTTATAGTTATTCGTTCGGTGTATTTTCGCGATTGCCGTTAATAATCCACGGCGATTTGAACGGAAACTTTCATTGTCACGTCGTTCCGGAATCACGTACCCACGTGTCGAATTTAAATCGCTTCTTGTGCGAGTGCAGTACAAACCATCGGTATTTACTATACCGCACGATCATATATATTTCCTTTTTCTCTGCTAGTAAATGATTATTTAGACATGCAATTTGGATCCAACACACAATTTTGAGATATCGAGTTTTTGGTATCACTGGACAGACCTTTAGAAGACGCATGTTTTGTAGGTTAATGGTCTGTTTATAAGGTAATAATATCGAAAAACCTTGTATGCAATGTTATAGTTCATATATGAATATAGTCTATGGTTCTACAGCATGTGTAGGCCAGCCAAACACAAAATCTCAATTATCTCAAAATCACCTTGGTTGTGTAATGGATCCAAATTGTATAACTACGTCCATTTGACAGTCAGTCAAATACTTTTGTTTTAGAAAATCTGACATATCCTACAACATTAATAAATAAAGGCACACAAACGCAAAATATTATTTGAGATTATTTATTAATATACATAATAATTTGTGGTATAAAAATCTACCAGTATATAAATATAATAAAATTGTTATTTTCAGTTTATATTTTTATAAAACTGCTACCACATGATATACACATATATTTAGATTCTAATTATTTTTTAATTATATTAATATTAAATAACATATCGAAAATCAATGTTCTCCAGACATTGAATATTATTTTACACGTGGTATCATAAAAAAGTCAATTAGCAGCCGCCTTAGTTTTAGGTGTAAAATAAAAAAATTATTTTGTGAAGGAATGAAAATGCCCATAATATAGAATAATTAAAATAAAATTCTGAATATGGTTTCGTATGACTAAAATTAAATTACAAAAAAAAAAAAATTAACTTTTTATCTAATTAATATTACATATTTATATAAATATAGCTCACCAGTTTAATAAAAACGCCATGACAATACCAACATAGAGATATAAAATAATATCAATGGCTGTTGGATAATATTTAAATAATAAAAAATTTTACGGTTTAAAAATCAATATCTCTGCACCTGTCTCTAATCAGTCGAATAGTTTGTCTCAAAATGTAATTTATACAACATTTAAACTTTATAATAAAGTCATCTACAATTACTTAATAATCTAATCAAAATAGCTACCTAAAAATAAGATTTTAGAATTCTGATATATAATGTCCTCATATAACTTCGGTAAAGTTTTTTTAATTTGTTCAAAAAAACGAATTACATATTAGATTAAAATTATAAAAACAGGAAGACGTTTGAAGGTGATATGTCTACACTAATAGTAAAAAACATACATGTTTAGTTGCATAGAAATCATATTTTGAATTAAAAATTTTCATGAGTGAAATAGTTAATCATGGCTTTTAGGCAAATATATAATATTTATGTAGTCAACCGAAATCTATACAAAAAAAAAAAAAAAATGCTAGTGACAGTATCGGCTATAAATCTAAAACTATCTTAAGGGCAAGAAGTGTATACAAATAAAATTGGTGTTTTTCTATGTTTAAGTTCAAACAGTACATTGATAGATTTAATAAGACTACAAACTTAATTGCGTTTTGGATCTCAACAGTCACAAAAACCAAAAAAGAACATGAAAAATTCTCTTTTTGCTCGGACAAAGCCAAAATAAAAAAATACATCATTGACATTTAGGGAAACTAAACATCATTCATCACTACAAAGATGTAAATTTAATCATTAAGACCTTGTCTTTTCTCTTCTTCCAACATAGCATCTAATTCGTCAGTTAAATTTGCCAACATATTTCCTATGTCATTGAGAACATCTGCTGGCTCTTTTTTCCCACTGTCATAAATACAAGACAAATTCATGTTAATTATAAGTACAAAATATTTTACAACTTTAATTATTTTATATTATTAAACACTGATATGCATATTTTTACTTTGGAGGCACAAGTGAAAACTGATTGGTTGTTGAGTGCATTGAGTAACTAGACGTTGTATGCATGGAATGAGATCCTCCTTCAGCAAGCATAGGTTGAATTAATTCTGAAATTTTAGATAATTAAAAACATTATAGGTTATTACTCAATAGACCAAAATAAAATTATTTTGACTAACCATTCGCAGATCTCATTGTTCTCTGTTTAATGGTGCCAGCATTTTCATTGGCAAATGGTATAGTATCGGATTCAGTACTTGAATTTGACTATAATAATTAATGACATGTATTTAATTTTGCTGTTTGAATAAATAAAAATAATATTGAATTATAAAAATTTTAATGAAAAATAATTTACTTTAAAGCTTGCATTTGATCCAATATGATCCTCCAAGTTATGTTTAGGAGACATATTATCCGTGGTCCATTTACCTAAAGATTTAGATTGTAATTTCGGAACACAATGTAAATCAGCAACAACAGTTATTTGATGACACTTTGTATTATCTTCGTAAGATTGTTGACGTTTTGGTGGTGAAGGTGGCCTACGTTTTAATGTACTTAATCCTGAACAGTCTTCTCTAAAAATTAAAAATTAAACATTTAATTTCTGTAAGTATACAAATTTAAAATAATATAAAATGTTCTTACATAATATTTGGTTGAGTAAATAAAGCGGGAACTTTAGCCACAAGTCTGGGTTTAACTAATCCTCTAGGTCTAGGTAATGTACCACCGCATTCATGAAGAATAGCTGTTTCATTTGTAGGTGTTACATCACCATCTTCGAAACTTTTTTGTTGATGTCTCCATTGTGGGGGACCGACAAAACTACTTGTTCCTCCTATTCCTGAACTATTTTCATGTAAGCTTTCCAATGATTTGCCACGATTTGTTCCTCTAAGCTAAAATGATATTAAATATTAAAACAGAAACTTTGAACTTAAAATATAAATTTACAATAAATTTCAAAGGGGGAAAATCATAATTTGTTTTTACCGATTCCTGAAATTCGAGTGTCCAGTTCGAATCCGGAGTAGGTCTGAGGGACTTAATAAATTGACAAAAGCTCAAAAATTGATAAAAGCAACAAGACATGATGATAGCAAAATATAATATATAAGATGTATGTATACCTTTATAGGGACAATATCTGTTTGACAATATAGTTGTTTGCTACTCTCTAATTCCCAAGGTTGATGAAAGCTATGATACGTTGCGTGCACACGTGGCAAATCGAATTCAATACTGTCCGTACCGCAACTTATGTTTGTAATACTTGTTCCACATCCAGAACTGCTGCTTACAATGCTTAATGGCGACTCGATGCAGGCCTTTGGATGCAATATACGGTTTAAATAAAAAAGTGAATGCAAATTGAAAGCATTGAAAATAATATAAAAATTATACATGCAAAATAAACACTTGACATGCATTTATAAAAAACAATTTTCAAAAGACAAGCAATAATTTGTACTTACAATCCCTATTTTTATAATTCATAATGCCACACTGTTTACTACATAAATAAAATTTAAAACGTTTTGGCAACTACAAATTGTAAAAGAAAACAAAAATTTAAGGAAAACTGAAAAAAGGGAAATGCAGTGTGGGTTGTATATGACATTTTGAATAAAATTAATCACAACTAAAGTATTTAAGTTTGAGAATAAACACCATATTAATCAATTGAATTTTTTATAGTTATAAGTTGTAATAAAATTAAATAGTTTTCCAAATTACAACACACTAAACTGACTAAAACTATTTTAAGTTAAATTTCAATTATTAATCTATTAATATTTTTAAATAGTAATCATTTATGATACTGCAAAGTGACATGACTAAATTCTAAATTGAAAATGGTAATTTATAGATAATTTCAACTTAATCCAAAACGTCTTAGTGTTTTCTAGATTTATTAATTATATTTGTATAATTGTTTTTTTTAAATATAGTGACTATTTCTTTTAAGTACATAGTTTGTACTCACTTGAGTTTGAATAATATAAGGAGAATGGGGTATAAATGATTTTCCAGCCTTAATATCCTTAACTCGTTTTATTGCTAGCACTAATCGTTTTTGATGTCCTAATTTAACTATTCCAATATCTTCTAAGTCTTCCCACGTTAACTGAGTTACATCGTCTATTGTGGAATATCCTTGAGCTTCTAATGCCGATCCATATTCTTCAAGTCTTAGTAATCTTAGCCATTCATCTAGCGATCCCTAAATAATTATATATATACAATATTAATGATAAAATAAACTATGTATAATAAATAATACTTACAGGAATGTAGTCTAATAACCCATCAGATATATTTAGTAAACCGATTTCTGCTTTTAATTTCTTCCTATGATTTGGCTTTTTCACACCAATAGCTGTTAAATCCTATTAATTATAAATGTTAACAAATATAATAAACAGATTATATTTCATTTTACTTTAATGTTTATAAAAAACACTATTACTTTTTTAACCTTTAAGCAGTTTCTGTTAATTAAAAATTTAACTAAATATGATAACAGCTATTATTTTATTTTTTTTTACTATATATGTTTTGTTCTGTTTTTTAAAATAATTAAAAACAATTATTTCATAATTAAATGTAAATAAAAAAATTTTTTTTTTCTGCCAATGTTTTCAGATTTATATACAGATGTATATACACGTGGATAAATCTGAAAACATTGGCAGAAAATTAACAATCCATGAAAGCTTCAACACATTCATAAAAAATATTGTTTAAGTAATAACTATAAACAACAGTTATTGTGATTAATAGTTAATAAATAAAAATTATTCATTTTATATAAAAAGAAGACTTTTGAGAGAATATTACAAATAAATTAATGATTGTACAAAAACAATACTTAATGTTATAATATATGTAACAATACAGTTAGTAAATTATTCCTGTTATATTTTTCAAAAAGATGTATTAATTAAAATGTTTAATTTCTTATTTTTAAATTCAAATAGTTTAAACATAAATTAAAAATTAATTAAATTAAATTAAATTAAAATTGCATTCAAGGTTTGAGATACCTACTTTTAATTGAGAATAATAACTTACTTCTGGTGTCATCTTTGAAACTGTTCTCATATCATATCCAGCTGATAAGAACAATGGTAAATATTCTTCTAAATGTAAATCGACTAACCAACTGTACATTATATCTTTATCCTATGAATAAATTAAAGTCAAATATTAGTACTAAATACAAATAATTATATAAATTAAATAAACTTACAGGCACCCCTTGATTAAGAAGTCTTTCGACTCTAGTAGATGGACTAAGTTCTGGAGGCCAATGAGAGTTTCCTCGAAGATGACATCCTGAAGCACGACCACTATCTAAACTAGCAGTTGAGTGACGAGATCCTGAACCAGAACCAGATGAACCAGGACTATCACGACCAGGACTTTGAGTCATATCAATTCCTTGGTCTTCTTGAAGTGACAGTTGGTGGTAATACATTTTCATATTTCCACAGGGATGAGGATACTAAAATTAAGAAAATATAATGTTTAAAGAATAAATAATCAAGTAGTAATATACGATTAAAAAGATTATCAAAACATTGATTTTATTTACTGAAGTAGATCCTGGAAATGTGAAAGCTGGATGATTAAATTGTGATGATGGTGATTTGTTTCCAATTGGACAGTACGTATCTGCTGAATCATAGATATCTAAAAATTCAAGATTAATTATTTTTATATGCCTACTTATATTTCAAAAAATTAATAAATTGGGTTTAGAACTCATTGCATAAAAAATATTTGAAACATTTATCGAATTTAGTATGTATCTCACCTAAATTATAATATAAATATAACTTTCACAAAAATATAAATAAATATGTGCCCAAAACATTAACTATACTTGGCCAAAATAATAAATGTATTATACTTTACCTGGTTTGATACAAGTATTTGGATCAAGAAATGCATCGTCACTGGAGCTACTGTATCCTGTAGATCCAAAACTACTGCCTGAATGTCGGCATGCAACTGAATCTGGAATGGCTGGTGGAGGGACTTTTTTGACTTGAGGAACATTTTTCTGGGTTTTGTTCATACTGCTAACTGCAAAAACATCATATAGGTTATGAGAAATATTTTATTGCGAAAAACGTTCTACAATAACATGTATTTCATATAGTCATAAAATATTTTAATGGTTCACCATCCTATATAACAATGGTTTAGAAAATACAATAGCCAGCTACTACTCATTTGAAACTCAAGCGTTTGTCAGAGGGTTACCATTGTCGAGTGTCATCGTGACATCTGAAATCAAAAGCTTTTGGAGGGTAGTTGAAGTATATAAAAAATCACTATTTCATACAAGCAAAAAACCTCAATTTGTTTATAAAAAATATAAATAATATATAATGTTATCTCGCCATATTGAGAAAAATATAAAAATGAATTTAATATACAAATAATTCGACAATAATTATAATTCATTATATAATGAATAGTATAATGGTAAACAAAAAAACTGTTATTTATTTGTTAGTTTTAACACAAAACAATTTAATTGTAGACTATAGTTTACAAATCAGAATTTCACAGAAATACCCATAATATTCTATTTATTCTTTCGTTTATATTATAATTATATACATTTTACTTAAAATGCCTAAATTTGAAGTATGCATATAATTACTACTTACACAGTAAACATATACAACATATACAACATGTAAATATAAATAGTGTATACCAAAATATTTTTGAAGAGAAGAATGAACATGTGTTGTAACACTTTTAACTTTAAACCATTTAAGAATATTTGTATTACCAGATTTTTTTTTTTAAATATATATTTTGTGAAACTACAAGTAGGTTACATATTTGTCGAAATTCAAAATTATAATAAATTGTATCAACATATTTTTGAAAATAATACTAAAAGATTATGTTCAATGCCCTTGATTCGATTTCCAAATAGATTCGAATAAATATACAAGTATCTATATATACTATATAAAAACCTGTTTTCTTAAATTGGAAATTTGCGTGGTTGCGAATACAACTAAAATGTAGGTGTTGTGCCTTTGTACAGAAAAATAACATCCGTGGGAAGCAGTATAATTTTCTGTCGTCTGTCGATATATTTTTATTTATAACAAAGTACAGATACAGTGTACACTGAATATTATATTATATTTATATATAAAAACAAACTGTATTTTCATCGAAAAATACAATATTGCATTGTAAAGAACATTACAAAATGGCCAAAACCTAAGTAATCCTCATAAACTACAATTTAAAAATAGGTTATTCAATGATTATATATTACTTTTAAAAGCTATAAATATAATATTATGTGCATTCTGGTAACCATAAATGATAAGAGACAAGATCTTAAAATTTTAGTGTACAGCCACACCATCAGTATCCTGTTTTAAACATTACACAAAACAGATGTTAATTTAGATTTTAAAAAGGAGGGTGACACACGTGGTAACTGGTAAGTTGATGCTTAATAAAAACTTACCACTTTCTAACTCATGAAACCAAAAAGGGTTTTAATTAAAACTCGAATATATAATAACATCTTTTTTTTTTTATTGATTAAATTCAAATAAATTTCACGTATGATTGCTAACTTACAATATTAAAATTATAAATACCTATTTTTTTGAATGTACATCTAAAAATTCAAAATAAATTTATTAAACTATGATACATTGAATGATTATACTTTTGATATAGATATTTGATTATTATTTACATACATTAAAACCTGACAATTGACTATCAAAACTAAAATTAAAATTGTAAGATTACATTATGTGTATTTACTATTTACTTTAGTTAAAATAGTATTTTATGATAATAAAGATTAATTCGCATAATTAATAATATTAATTATTATGTAAATGTATCTGTATGAAAACATTTTAAACAATAAACTATCTTTTAAAATTATTATTTCCATAATAAATGTCAAAATTATACTCAAGAAATTAGATATTATGGTAACTGTTAATCAAATATATTGCATCAAAATTAAAGAAATGTACAAGCACTAAAATAATAATAACAAGCAGATAAAAATATAACGATAAAAATGTTTTATCATCAGAGTTTTAAAATTTAATTAGCATACCTCTACTATATCAACACATTAAGTTATCTGCATAATTGCATAAATATTTAAATTTTGATAAATAAAAAATAATTATAACAAGAAACTTTTTACATTCTTTAGAACTATATACATTTAAACCAAAATAGTGTCAATAAATAAACTCTAATTTAAGATTCGCTGAGAAGTATTATAATACAATTAAAAATGTTGGCCCCTTTCCTAATTTAATAAAGTTGCATTTACGTCTCTCGTGTGGAAACATGCAAGTTGAAGTGAAAATCATTCTGTAATAATTATCGATATAAAATTAAGTCTATACGATTAAATTTAATTCTAGTAATTAATACCCATTAAATGATAATTGTAAAACATCTAAACTATGTCATTGAACTACATTAATAGTGCGTATTGTTATTTATTTTAATAATATAATATCGAAGAATTCGAATGAAATTAGATTATATATTTTAATCTGTACTCTGGGTCGTAAACACGTCAAAAAAAAAAAAATATTTATATATATCAAAATTAAATGAGTAATAGTAATTCCGACACAAAGGTGTAATAATATTCGGGTTGTTTATTAATTTATTTGGTAGTAACACTAAAGTCGAAACTGAAAACGTTGCACTGTGTATAATTATACACTTTTAAACGTTGTACGTTTATTTGTAATGATCGAACAGCTGTTGTGCTAGAAAATCCGAAGTCGTACATTGAAAAAAAAAAATGTAAACTATACTAAACGTTAAATTAAAAACGATTGCTTAGTCGATATACGTACAAGGGGAAACGTATAATACAACAGAAAAGACGTGAATACGAATATGTATTTTGAACGACAATGGGTGACACTTAACACATATAATAAACATATATACAATCATATAAATTATTATATTATACAGCCTATTCTGTCGAAAATCGAACTATAATTTTTTTGTTTTCACTTAGGGGTCTCTCCAGTTTAAACAATTTCATTTGAATACATGCCGTATACGTCTGTACGTATACTATATTATTTAAATTATTTAGGCGTACACTACAACATAATGCTATACCCGATGAAAATAATGTCCGTGTTTACAATTCAATCGCGACGTTATTATGATATATTGTTACGTGTTAACACCACCTCTACACGCGTATTATTTTGTAAGCTCGAAAACTAGGCGCATATATTATTATGTTTTATTTTTGTTTTCGTTTTTGGTTTTGATCACTTACTGTTCAATAAATTTTTCCAACTTCCACTCAACGCTCTCAAATACTTGGTGAAACCACCTTTCGGTACGGCGGGATCGCGAGACGAAATGAACGATCCATCACAGGTCGAAGACGACCGGCCGGCTAAATTTCCGTCGGACCGACTTCTAAACATCGACGTAAACGGTCTTTTGTTCCTGGCATTATTACTACTGCTGTTCAAATCTTGTGCGTCGTCATAATATTCGGTGCCGACCAAAACGATGTCGTTGTCGTCGAACAAACTGTCAAAACTTTCGTAAGTAGTGTCCGTCACGCACTCTTTTCTGCTGTTCCGGCGAACTGACGGAAATTTTCGAATGAATCCAAAAGTCGATCTTCTGTCCTCGAGACCCGAACGGTCCGATATGCGTTTGCCGGGCGGCAGGGGCGGATGTGCCCATAAACTGCTGGGCGAATCACCGGCCATGGTGATCAAACGAAAATATAGGTGGTTCAAACGGAATACAGATACACGTCGGCTCGTTAACTATAATAATTAATTATTCACATTCATGTTTAAGTGTATGAAACGAAAATATAACGATGACTGCGTTACAGTAGGCGATTGTCTAAAATTATAACCAATATAATACGTCATGTATAGGTTTAAAACATGCGTATACGAGATACGAGATAAATAATATGCGGTTGTCGAAAACAAAGCACATACATACTCTCGAGTTTAATGATATTATATTAACGATTCGGAGATTATTAATTATGCTTATATGCATTTGTTTATTGACACACACATTATATGTAGTATCGTGCATATATAACGGTCTTGTTATAGATACATATAATCGATATTACACGTACATTGAATACAAATGTAGAAATCACTCACTAAAATACCAATATCTTATATATATATATACATGAAAATTAACAAGAACGTTTAGTGTATTATATTCCCCCGCTTACACGTAATCAGCCGATAACAGGGATTAAAACAAATTCAAAATAGTATTGATATGCGGACCAAACTAAAGAAATGATGATTTTTACGTATTTTCGAGTTTCGGAATTGTTTTTTCTCCAGACTATTATTATAGTTGAAATAACAAATATGTATGACCGAGCTGAATGATAGGTTTAAAGATAATGTTGTTACGTTTGTTTTACAGGTTCTTGAAGTCACCAAGTGAATTCCTTGCCTATTACGGAACGGAATGTTTTGACACGAAATCACGTATAAATGTATAATCTTGAACACCCGCACGCAGACGACAATTAATACACCAACTACTTAAAGCATTGCGTATAGCCAATACTTTTTTAAAAACATAAAAGAATAATACTCTGACATTGAAGAATACAACGTTTTTTATGTATAACATACGCATACCACTGCTGACACATTTATTTAAGGTTTAAAGATTGAAAATAAAACTATTGATAAATAGATGTATTGCCGAACTGAATAAATAAACATATTTGTTTTATTGTTAAGATAAATTAAAAAGTAACATTTGGACAATTTTTTGAAATATAGGCACTATTAAATTTGGTAATTAAATATGATTCATAGTCTTCCACAATCGTTTATAATACGAATGTACAACAGTCGATAGAGGTTCTCGTTCCGGATTACTATGAAGGGTATAATTCTGGGGACAAAATGACAAAACCCGAAGGGTCAGAAATGTTATTTTCCCGCCTTTATGTACCGAAAACGTATTGTTATTTAATGCCATTGAACCAAACCAGATGTTAACGAAATTAGTTTTAAACGTTTTGTAAAATATAAAGAATGATAAAATTATAAAATCTACACAATAAAATATTATATTTATAATAAATTGATCGAAATGATCAGATATAGACAATCCATTTTCCAAACAATAAGAATAAAAACTCAAATGTATCATTTGAAATAACTTTTAGATAGGTATAGTATAAATATCAACGAGATATTACGTAGATACTAAATAAAAATAAGAGAAATGATTCTTTTTCATATTTAAGACAATAAAAATGACTTTAATAATAATTATAAATATTGTTTTAATAAATACCTTACATGAATGAATAGTTAACGAAAATACATTTTACATAGTAAAATATGAAAAAAAAACCACTGAAAATAACCGCGAATCACTTACGTTTAAATATTATAATGCACAACTATACATCAGAAACCGATTAAAATAGTAACCAGTACATAGTCTGTCGGACACTAACATTACACTAAATAGTAAATAATACGTACACAGATTAAACGTTAAGAAAAAACAAGTACAACTAACCACCGACGACGAACAACCTACGAACAAACGACAAGTAGCCTCTACTGACAGTACCATGAAAACCCACGCGGACACACAACACAAGAACAGCCAGCGACCTCTACAGTTCCCTAAAGACTTTATTATATTCCCTGTACGCCTTTTTATATAATCACATTTAAACTGAATTAAATATAAACATATCCACAATAATAAGAAGTCAAAAATCAATTTCGGCGTATAATATAGATCGTATTATTCACTCATATCTCACAAATTTATACAAATAATTTCAACATTTTATTTAAAATATGTTCCAAACGTATTGCAGTTTTCAAATAAAATTTAAATATTTACACAACACACGTTAAAAATGTACTATGTCTCTTATCTCTATTTTGCGAACTACCTATAATACTTATTCGTAGTTAAACCGTACTACTAATTGGTTAAATGCTATTAATTATTATATAGACTTTATTAAAATCAACCGGTTTTGGTTCAAATTTAAATATATCTAACTATAACTAAGTTTTATTGATATTCGTGTTTTTTGTTTTTAGCACATAGATACGTATATTGAAATTATATTTAAATGTTTTCAATATATATTTTATAAATACGAATACTGGGTAGTTTTTTTATTATTTATTTAATTAATTATTTAAATTAATTATTTAAATAAGTAAGTTTATTTAATTATAAAACATTGTACTTTATAATTGATAAAAACCATACTACATAACTTACAAATTAATTATTATAATAATGAATACAGGTGTTGAAGTTTTATTTTTGGTATATGCAAATGCATAATGGTTGAAAGTAGCTTATAAGCTATAGCGCCAGGTACAATAAATGTGGGCAGCTCAGGAATTTCACAACACACCATATGGTCGGCATCCTGATTCTCCTCTTCCCTTTCCCCTCGTTCAGTAATTTAGGTTTAACGATTTATGCGTACTTTAAGCAACACAACGACCTTGTCTACAAACAAAGATGATCATTAATGATTTTCTTTTACGTCGATCATTGAAATATTCAAAATGAAACAAATTTTTACAAATAGTAACTAAAAGTTAATCATTTTAACGAATACTACAATAATTGAAGATGAATACTTTTTTGAATATAAATTACGAGTATTAGATAAATACGCATACGAAATTAAGAAAAACTTAATCTTGAAAAAATCATCTTGAAATCGTAGACAAGTTAGTTTAGTTTGTTGCACGATTATAGTAAAACATAATATATATATATATATAATAAAAATGCCATGGTATTTTTAATTTTTTTCAAGTGAAAATCAGTTATAGCCCATAAAGATATTATTTAACCATTAATTTACTGATTAGCTTCACTTTCACGTTTCTAACATTGTATTACCATGACTGAATGACTCTCTTTTTGATTATGAACAATTTTCTTTTTAACAACTGTTGTTGGTATTGATTACTAGTCCATTTTCACAATAGTAAGAGTTGAACACAAAAATCAAAAGGATAGTAAATACAATCATATTATAATATAAAATGTAGGGTTGAATATAATATTATTATATACATATACCAAGCTAAAAACAATAGAAACTTCAAAGATTTAAAACTTAACGCAATTTTTAAATGTATATTTAGTTTTTTTTAAGAGGCTTTTACAATAAGATTATGAGAATTTATTATTTTTTGTCAATCTCACGTGAAACGTAACAAAATTAGATTTCAAACTTTAAAATTGGAGATATTAAGTAAACGCAATTATTATAATGTATGTAATATAATATGTACATATTATACAATTTCTAAAGATCAAAATCAGTTTTAAAAAGGCTTATTATATAAATTTAAACAACTTAAAAATATTTTAACAAATTTTTCAATATAATGATAAGAAAAATAATAATAATGTAGATTATTCTATATAAATACTATGCATTCAAAGTTTTATACAGTTTTTTTAGATCAAAAATTGAACACGATCAAAAAACAACGGTTTATAAATATATATATTTTTTTGAATGTTACGTTTTAACACAATTTTAGCAACTCGAAAATAATACAATACTGGCTTGCGCCAAAGCCAACAAAGAGAAAGATGTTCAAAAACTCAATCTTTGTATCTTCTCAATCTTCTGTTCATTCTAGTTTTTTTTTTTTTTTATTCGACGTGGAAGTTTTATATTTGACTCGATAAATATAGCTTAGGGATTAGAAAAATGTCAACCATGAAAAATCACAACTAAAACCCTTGACGGAATAAAGTACTCTGTTGTAGAGGTTTTTTTTTAATACTCTATATTTGAAAGTAAGCACGACAGAGTTTAGAGCATATATTGTTCCATAGGGAAAGTATTCACACAAAAACCTCGATATACGTGACCGGCCTAGTTGCCACAAACGAAATGGGGATGTGTATATTCATAAACACGTTCCGTACACATCAAAATATTATTACCAACTCGAGTTTTCCACAAAACGAGTCAAAATACTTAAGAATTGAACAAAAAATATACGATGTGGAATAACAAATGAAAACCTACTGCGAAAACGAGGTTTCGTCATAATATTTCAACTTGTGAATTAAAAAATACAATTGAAGACCATAATGATATTTGTAACATAGATATTTACATATTCTATAGTAGTGAAAATAGATGTTTTAAGTTAAGAAAGAATGACGTGTAAAAAGTTTTATCAAGGAATACAATATGGACGTTAAATTAAGTTTGAAATACTTAATTACATAACAATACCAGTTCAAAACGATAAAAACGTTAAAAATGACAGGGTGTGACTGTGCCCAGCCCTAACGTTCTGAAATCACTTCCCGATCATTTATAACAGATTTGTATGAACTTGTTTTGCTGCACGAATAGGGGACAATGATAACGGATATTAGAACTCATTATATAATAAATACATAAGAAGTTTCCAGGTAGAATATTATAATACAATACCTGTAATGTTATAAAAATAAATATATTTTTTATTTAAGTAAATTTCTAAAATAACAATAATTGTTTCAATCTAATTCAAAATGATTGTCTCATTTAAAAATAATTTGCAATACAATTCATTTAAACCTGAATAAAGTATAATACAATTTTAATTATCTTTTAGACAATACATAACTAAGTGACAATAAAAGTTATAATATAAGAATTATAACAATGACTTGAACATATGAAAAAAGTTCTGGTAACGTCTTTGCGCTCCGATCCATATAAGGTTACTCGTCCGACACGTCCTAGACTACCTGAAACCCATTACCCAAACACTGGTACCAACTTTCTTCAGATATATAAGTTACATTATTATGTTATTATTGGTTATAGAATACAAGACAAGCGTAAAATTTAAATAATATGTATAACGATTGTACGTGGAATTAAAAATAGTTTGTGTTCCTTTATTGATATTGCACTACCGTTTATAAAAAATAATAAATTGACATGATTAATTAAAAAATACTGTCTAAAATATTTATAGTACACAGTAATACAATACAATATGTATATATTAAATACCATGTAAAATGAATAATTAGTAAATCAGTTTTTCAATATTTTAATTTTATAGTACATTCGCGCAACTGTGAAACGTTTATTTTCCTGTGCTCAAAATTTATCAATTTCAACTAAAAATTATACGCTAATAATAATAATAAAACACTTAAAACATAGTGACTCAATAATGTTGAAACATGTTACATATTTTATTGAAAAGCCAATACTAATAACTCGAATGATACATAATAAAAAACGAAATAAACCACTCATTTTTGTCGCAATACTCATAAAGTCATAATGCATATTGCGTAATGCATGAATTATTGTTATACAAGTTTTAAATATTACATTCACATTACTACCTATTCGAATGTACGCACGTTGTTAAAACACTATATTAAACACAAGTTCTCTTATATATATTTTATCACTATATTAAAGTTCGCCAGAAGACGAGATATCTGTATCATTCTGTACCTGCGTTTAATTAATACCTAATTGGTCAAGATTTTCGATTAGTACACATTTTTAATTTAAATAACACGTATCTATAACTATCATATTATTGAAATATTTCGATCAAAACATTTTTATATCATATCACACGTTGAGTACCTATACACATTTTAGAAGAAACAGTATATTTTTGTATGTTTTAAATTTCAAAGTTTAATATTGATTTGATACAAAACGTAACTCGAAATAGACAAAAATATATAATTATATATACGGTTTTTTTTTTTTGTTGACGGTCAAATAAAATAATGAAGATTTTTTAAACTTAGAACCTATTATAATACACGTAAACTGTATATTAGTATAAATACGATAATATATGTTTTTATTTAAACACAATAACTATTAATCAACAATAAAATTTAAACTTGTTCCCGAAAATTTATTATTATTGTTGTTGTTATTTTTTGTTTTTATAATGCCATTTCAATAAAATATAATTTATTTAAAATAACAGACTTGTAATAACAGACTGAATGTTGATTAACCTATATTAAAATAAATACCTCTGTGTAAATTCTTGGATAAAACTTAATTCCAATAATTATCGTAGGTATATGTTTTAATAGAAAATAGGTTAACAACAACAAAGTTATAGATAACTGAAGTTGTAATTAATCCATAAAATGTAATAATTATATTAGCGGGCAATTATTTTTCATGTATTTTAAGAATCGAAGTCCGGAATTATGAAATACAATTTTTTTTTAAAGGTTAATATATATTGTATTATTTTTAATCGAAGTAAGTGGGTAGTTACTTGTTATTTGTTAACACATTATTCGAGATATTGTTGTATTGCAATGACAGAAAAATGTAAACAAACGTGACTAGTATATCCAAATATAATTGCGCAATCACAAAATAAACATTTTATTTAAGAGGCAATATTCTTAGATATATTTGAACACACTTTGTGTGTAGTTGAAAATTAGTGATCTATAATTTTGCGTACTCGAGCATTTTTGCGCAGTTACTATATAACTACTAATAAAATATATATATATATATATATATATATATATCTTTAGTTATACCTATAATCAAATTTATAACAATTAATACTTGTAAATTAAGTACTCGTTGTTTTTAAAATATTATCGTTTTTATAATATTATTTTAAAATGAAAAAAATCCTTTGTTCCTCGGGATTGTACATCAATGGGTACAGTTGGATTACGGGTAATTCGTTATGCGATGGTGTGAAGAACGGCGAAAAAGATATGGGGAGTTTAGACAAGTTTTTAGAAGAAAACCTGTGCTATCAAACATTATTATTATTATTAATTATACATAAATGATAATCTAATCTAGATATTTATAAAAAATAATACATCATCAAGTAGCCCGTGATGTTGTCTTCGGTTATACATTTTAGTTAAATACAAACGGGGAAAACGATCTAAAATGTTGAAAACTTACTTTTAAATGTTTAAAAAAAACAAAACAAAAATTATTATAGGTACGATTTGTAAAGACATTTTCTATTTACAAAGTTATGATTTATTCGACAAAAAATTCAGAAAAATAACTCGAATAATACAGTGGTTAGGTTTTTAACTATAGATTATTATTTTATTTTAAAAGTAGTAATTAAATATTTTAGGCCAAGTTATTGTTAATGGGTTTACATGATCTAATGAATATGAAATTTCAATTGTGCCACGGGGTATTTCACCGTTGGGAACCTGACCACACACGTAGTTATAAATAATTTATATTTTGATAAATATTAAAAATTAAATAATAGGTTATAGTCAAACGAAATAAGTAACACTCGAAGACAGAAATAAAATTAATTATTCGTTTATAAATTATAATAAATAAACGAAGTCTGAAAGTCAAAAAAATGTTTTTTTGTTATCAGGTTACATTATTGGATAAGTATAAATATTTTATATAGCTATTGGCAAACTATTAAATCAGTTATTAGTTATTATAAAGCACAGCTGAGTATGCTTTGAATGCTTGGAAATCATTTTTAGAATTGTTAAAATTGCTTGGTTCGTTTTTGTAACTGGACATTATTCATTTGTTTGAAAAATCACTAATTATACATATTGTTTTGTAAATATTAAAATACAGATAAAAACTAGCTTATAATATAGCTTATTAGAAAACAAAATTAACTGTAAACATATTTGATAATGGATCACTACTTGTATTCCAATAATTATTCATATTTAATACACAAATGTACATTGTAATTGGAGGTTGACATTAAACATTAATCAATAGTTATTGCGACTTGCATTTTTTTTCAAAATATTTTTGAAATGGCAAGGAAATAATTAAAAATGTATATACACAGTTAAAAAAGTTTTTGAAACAAATTTTTATCAAAGCCTTGGACTTAACTTTTTTTTCTATTAGTTATAGTAAAAGTCTATAAATTATTCCCAAAATGTCTAAATTTCAAATATTTATTAGAAATTAATTCTAAATATATTCTACATTAAAATTTGTAGAATTCATATATGTATTTCCAGATAATACTGGATACTCTGAACAATAAATTGAAGCCTCGCTAGAGCCCTTTACAGTAAATACAGTTAATCCTTATATTACTCTTATACTTATATGTGTCCTTCTTTGACATTTAATTTTTTTTACTTACATGCTTCTTCATAAACCTATATCACATATCAATTTCGAAGCACTTAAAATATGTTTCATAGTTACATAGTATAAGGTCAGAGTATATAGTAGGCTGTACTCATAAGGTCATAATTTTTTTTTATGCTTCTTAATCTACTGTCTATTATTCACATATAAAATAAAATAGAAAAATACAAAATACAAAAGGATGTTATACCTATAGGATTATTATGTATGTTATACATACAAATAAATTTCATAAAAAACCTCTGCTATGAACACACTAATAACATTTCAATTGTATGACAATAAGGTGTCGACAAAATTTATTTAGTTTCTTTGTAGTTTTTCGAAATTCAAGTTTAAACTCTTGAAAATTTACTTAGAGATTTTGAAATATTGTTTGAATAGTGTAGGTTGATAATATTTTTACTCACTAATGCGGGCTCATACTTTACCAGTAGGTAGTTACCATTATTTTATATATCTACCTACATATATAATACAGTAGATACCTATTCAACATTATTATTATATAAATTAGCTTACATTATTGTTTTTAAATAAAATTTGCACATTTATAAAATTATAAATTATATGTATGTCATAATAATTTTTACTACATAATTCATTTAGTTGTTTAATAAAAATTAACTACTGCATTATCATATTTTTAGCAATGTTAATATTAACATAGATTATTGTCCTTATATTGTATACAATCTTTAATTAGGATAGTCATGATAAATCTAGGGTTTGACACTGTGTTGATTTTGGTTATCTTACCATATTAAGGCACTAGACATCAACCAGTTTAAAGGTAAAACAACTATAATAAACTTTAATAAAATAAAATAAATTATTTAGGTGTGCACCAGAATAAACAGTTAGCATAAATACATAGAAATCAGTCAGTGTCATATTAATAATGTATAATAACTCTACGAACAAAATGAACCCTGATTTTTGCTTTCCAAATATTATGCCTAAATTTGTTTTTTAATTAATTTTTTTTTTTAATGTTTGTTATTAAAATGTTTACTATTGGTAGATATAATCTTACACCTTATAATAACCTAACCTTACATTGCCATATAATTTTGTAATTAATTCATTCAAATATAGATAAGCTTAAATAAAATATACAACCAACATTATTCGTTTGAATAATAGTACTAATCTGATATGAAGTAATTAACAGCTAGCACTTATAAACATATTTTTTTTATCACAGTGCCTGTGACATTGATAATGGTAAATAATTTAAAATTATATAAGCAAATATATTTTAAATGTAACTTTGAATAAACCTGTAAGCAAATTACCAATGTGTCAACTTGCAAATGCAATAGGCAAAATAATAGGTATGTTAATTAGTATTTTTCCCCTTACTATTTGCACTAATCACTTAAATAAATATACAGAATACGGCAAAATAAAATTTGTGGTATACAAATTTAAGAACTTCAAACTTTAAAATATTAAATTATTATTTGTCTATTCCCACCATCAATCAATAAAAAAATAAGGATGTACAAACACATAAATTATTAATAAAAACATTTAATACAGATAACACTTGTTTTTATGTTTTTACATAATCATATGATACTCATAGCAATGAAAATTGAGAATGAAACAAAACCATTTCATAAACATGCCATCTGTTTAACATCTGTCCAACTGAATGTTTATCAGTTACATTTAGTATTGGACTTGCCACATAAATTATTTTATAGTGGTACTAAAACTAATAAATTATAATTCTATTATGAACATTGAAGTTCAGAACTTCTATAATTTTACACTAATTATTTAAAATACACAAATAGGTAAATAAATGGCGGCAATGCTCAACATAGTTGAATAAAAACAAATATAAATTTAAAACTAAAGTTATTATAGTTTAATTCTTGGAATTGAAATAAATGTCTACCCAAAAACAATAGATACCCATTCAAATTTGTTGTAAAAATTGTATCCAATACAATTAAATACAACTATATATTATAATTATTTAGATTAAGTTCTAGATTAAAGTATCAATACAAGCCCATTAATTGCATACATATCAATGTGCATAGGTAGATTATTGTATAATTAAGCATAAAGTGATGGAGTACATACCGAAATGAAAGCTACTCAATTACGATGTAATGTTCATAACTGGCAACGGTGTTATCAATCTAGGTAAAGTACACTAGATAATTTGTCAAGGACATTAAGATTACGGTTATTACGCAGCTAAACCAATAGGCAAAACAACCAGAGGTACATACGTACCTCATAACGTTATCGCGGGTTAAGATAATTGAGGAATGCCTAAAGTTTCCGTGAAGCCTAACAAAAAAACAAAGTAACGATTTTTTGATGGTAAACACACTTACCGCTGAGTTTTCTCATTGTGTAGAGTCGGCATGAAACGTACGACGTTATCGGGAACCGCGTACTCCTTATTCGACTTGAACCGCCTCGAGATAAGGTTCCGAAGGGCTTCCCGGGCGAACGCCTACCGCCTTCGCGATTCCACCGCCGGCGACAATTCAATATCAACCGCGAAACGGCACAACGTACCAAAACCGTTTTTGGCGAAGAAATTCGATCGCGACGCTGTCGTCGGCATAATATCGTTTTTTTCTCTCGTATTTTCTTCTTTTTTTTGGTGTTACTATTGTTATTATTATTCCCGACACTCGGTAAAACACGAAACCATTACCAGTCTCTCGGTCGTGCAACGCGACACCCACACACCGTTCCGCGGACCGGTCGCGTACGAGTAAATCTCTGCACTCCGCGAAGCGTCGTCGACGTATTTCACTCACGCGATGCCGCAATAAAACGCGACAGGATAAGAATTGAGAGGAGGGAAAACAAAAAACTTACGACCACACGATTAGGTCCCGTACGAGGGTACGGGAGAGTCCGGCGGTGGCCGTCGCGGCGTTGCGCGCATGCGTCCGTCGGTCGCGACACAGACGGTGGCGCAGCGCCGCGGAGGAAACCCATACCGTGTGATGGCGGATGGAAAGAGACAAGGGAAAACTACGGCGGGCGCGACACCAAACGGTTTTGACGGGCGTTAAACTTCTGGACCATATCGTTTCCACCGAAAAGGATTAAGTTAAAGTCTTCGTGGTTTTCACTTTTTTTTTTTGGAATGGGGAGGAGGATATCTTCAGAAGACACCTGCGTAATGAAAAAGCCGGTGGTAGTGCCAGATTCACCATGAAGTGGTGACTATCGGCTAAAAACTCCTCCCCAGAGAGCAACAGTAAAAGTTATACGCTTGATGAAAATCGAAGAAAGAGGGGGAAGAAAAGAGTTATGTGCGGAGTAAAAAGGTGGCCATCACTAACTTATAGGGCTAAGCAGTGAGGCACTCGCGCGTAAAGCGAAGCGGAGGTGGTTTTCACATACCACTCAGTGGCGTTTAAAATTACACTCACGCTGTAAGAACGATTTCGTTTCGTTTTTCTACGTTTATTACCATGAACAATTAAAAAAAAAAACAGTATTCAAAAGTATTTAATTGGTTTAACGTATTGGTAAGGACATAAGATGTTATATGATGAAAATGTTGAAAGAATTACCACCTAATAGTATATTTACATTGGTTCCTCAAGCTCTCCTTATATAAATTCATATGGACATCTAGGCGTATAATATTAAATCATTTTACTTGGAAAACAATTTCAAGCATAATTTAGTTTACCCAAAAAATAACCAATTTGTTGTGTAGTTTATTACAATTTTCACTTAAACTGCTAAAAAATTTCAAAAACTAATCTGAAATTAATGGATTAAAAATGATACTAATATATACTAAAATACATTTTTTTTTTTTATTAAATCAATCAGTACAATTGTATTTAAAACAAACAGTAGATATTCCAAACAAAATGTGTATTATCTAGTAAAATTTTAAAAGCATATATTTATATATATAAATACATTGATAAATAATAATAAAAATGAAAAAATATAACAATTTATTATTGCACTTCGATAAATAAAATATACTTAAGCTTATTGTAGAAAACATTGTCTAATAGAATAATAGTATTAAGAAATATTGTAGAATAAATGTAGTAAATTTTAAACACATTTTGGTGATAATGAAATAAACAGAATTCCTAATGGATTTTTAAAAATTAATTATAATTATGTTACTAAATTTCATATATTTCTGACTATTGTCGTGTAATTAATATTGTAATCAAATATCATAAATTACATTCTCAGAATAGTAAAATTAATATTGTTTTAAATTATAATAAAAATGTGATCGTCAGTGGCGTAATAAGAATTTAGTATAGGAGTTGCCTAAATAGTGGAAAAATACAAGAATAGATTAAGATGGCTCATGCGTGTTTTAAGGAGGGAAGAGACAGAAGCAGTGAGATTAGAAAAAAGAATGTATGTAAAAGAAAAGAGAGGAAAACCGAAACAAATAATTGGATGTGAATGAAAGTGATACGAAGAAAGCTGATGTATGTGTTGAGGATATAGATCAAGGTAAGTAAAAAAATAGTAGAGGGAAAAGTCGAAGGAAAAGAAGAAAAAATGAAATAGCCAAACTTAGTTGGAGAACACTTTTATCAAACTATCATTTTATCAATGAATTTTGAAATATATTCCATATAATTTATCTTGGTTAATAGTGACATCACAACTAATAAGTTCCAAAAGTGTATTATTATATATTTTTTAAAACCCACTTCTCCTCCTTGAAAAAACTTTTCAGATTCCTGATTTGTTGAAATTGTAATACTTCACTGGCCATGTTTAAAAAATAATAACATTTTAAGCTTTCAACATTGATTTTACATTCATTACATTTTAGACATTTTAACATATTTAAGTATTAAGTACAAATTAAACTCAATAATTATTAATATAAAAATAACAATATTTAATTATCATTTATAGTTTACTAGGCACGCTTATTTTTTATTCTTTTACTAAATATAGTTATGATAGTTTTAAATTTTAAAAATATTTTGGGGGATCAGTGCATAACTGAAAAAATAATAATAATATTCACATAACTATGTGAATACAAAATATATTTTAGTAAAATATGAAACATATAGATGTAGATAAAAAAATTGTTAACATATTTTTCTTATATCAATAAAAATGTTGAATTTTGAAGATGTATTATTATATTAAAAGTTTTTTTCATAATAGTTTGAAAGGAGTAAGCATCTTTTTTTCCTTCTTCCTAACTACGCCACTGATGGTAGTATAAATATTTATCCTTTTATATCAATAATAACAATCCATGTTAACACTGGATATATGATCAATATATCTAAAATTAACTATCCTTAAATGTATACAACCTTTTAATAACATACAACTTAATTGAATACTGGAAGGTAAAGAAAGAATGAAAAAATTTATTTAAATATAAATAATTATACCTATTTTTTTTTCTTTATTTTTTTTTTGTATCCTTTCCCAAACCAACCCGCAGTAACTTTGGCTTTTTCTATAACTTCATCATTTTTATCAGCTATATCTTCAGTATTTAGTTCATTTTCATCATAATCATCGTCCTCTTCATCATCATCATCATCACAACATAAACAAGTAGTTACATCTTCTTTAAACTTAGATTCATATTGATAATAAAATAAACATTTAGTTGAACCATAAACTGGATGACAAAATGTACAATAACGACTTATAGAAACATCGGTTTTTCTAAGTTCATCTTTATCATCATTTATATCTTTTTTTTCCTTTTTCAAATTATTAGTCAATTTTTTTTCTACTTGAAGTTTTTCAACAGCAGCTAATCCTATGCACGCTTGGTATACAAAATTCTTGTAAAATTGATCTTTAGGAGTTGGAGACAATCCTAAAGTTTCCATATTACTGATGAAAAATGGATTTAGATATGGTACTATTGGTTCAACCAATGACAACATATTTTGATTGTCCAATGAATTTTGCTCAATGCCTTCAATAAAAGATCTCCAAAAATTACTTAAACTTGGAACAATGTCTACATTTGAACACGATTGAAAATTAAGTAACTCACTTTGATCAATTATGGAGGTAGTATTTTCTAATTTTATTAAGCTTATTTTATCTATTGGTTGATTTAGGTCTATTGATCCTGAACACATTTTGGCAATATTTATACAGTTGCTTATATCTACTTCTAATTGTTCACTTTTTGTCGTTACATTAGAATCGTTATTTTTGACATCATCAGTTGGAACCGCTAAAACTGGATGTACAGTCGTATGTTCTTCAGCTGTTACCAACATTGTTGAATGATGGAATATAGGATCAAGACAACGTTGATACTTAGGTATATCCAAATTTAAAATTGACATAACTTTTTTCATAATTTCATCACATTTACCTAAAATCATTTATTTTATTATTATATGTTTTGTTACAGATCTAATATATCATGTTTATACCATTTATTTTTAAAGTAGAATGGTCATCTTTAGGAGTCCATTGAAGATTAACAATATATAATTTTGGTCTTTTTTTTGCTGGCCTATCCATTGACCAGAGCCATGGGTACTTTTTAAGAACCTAAAATTAAATTATCAAATGTAAATGTTATATATTAATTATATATTTTTAACTACAAAATATATTCACAATTTCGTACTAAATTTAAAAAAAAAAAAGGAAATTATACACTTTATTAATATAATAATGATTATTATTATTAATATCAATATTCTTTGTGTAATTAAATAAATATAAAATTACAAAATTGTAATACTCTTATAAAAATAAAATAATATATGTATAAAAATTATTGTAAATTATAAAAATAATATAAGAAAATATATTCTATATATTATACAAAAAACTAACTAATTTTGACTGTATGTCATCATCATATTACAATAAATAATAAAAAAAACAAAATAAAATTTTGTTTAAAAAAAAATACTGTTTTTTATTATTTTTATATTCTATGTATTTTGTTTATTAATTTCATATATTTTTTTATTATTCATTGTAACCTGATGATGACTTAACACATTGAATGCCGACGTTATTTTGTTGTATTACGCTACACGCCAAGCCAATATTTGAAAAAGATGGACGTCGTCGGATACGTGACGACGCCGGCCATACAATAACTTTCCAACAATAGAAAAAAGTCAAAAACTAAAAACCAATTGTACCAACTTATTTTAAAATGTATACTTAATACCCAACCCAAATATTATAATCATACACCATCAGCATACTATTTTAAAACACTATGAAAATACATATAACATTCATTGGATACTATACGACGTCAGCCAGGCGCGTTCGTAACCACTGTCGGAGCTTATCCGACATTGACGTTCAACGTGTTAAATCGAAACTAGTTGTTACTTTTTTAAATATGTATTAAATATTCTAGGAATATTTTCTTTATATATATAATTTTTATAATTTATATTATTTTATTTGTAATTAAATGTTGTATATAGTAACTAAATAATATGGAGTTCTTTCATCGACAATAAAAGTATATAATTCCAAATAGTATTTTTTTTTTTTTCAATTAATAAAAATTCATAAAATGTAATATTTTTTTATAAATATTACCTTCAAGCTAGATCCTAAACACAAAATAACATCGGTTTTCTCTGCATGTTTACAAGCTGTTGACCAATTAATTGGCCACTGAAGTTTACCACGTTCACCAAAATGAACAATTGTATCTTTAAGTGGTTTGTGACAAGCATAACATAATCTCAATGTTTTGTGATTAAATCTGGCTGTATGTTCAGTCACATCAAACATTCGTAAATAATGTCTATTTGGTTTACAATTGTTGCATACCTATCAATTAAAGTTTTTTTTTATTTATTTATAAATTTACAGATATAAATAAATAAATACTTCAATAAACATATTGCCATGAACTTCTGACAATGCTGGTCTTGGTAAACCACTTCTTAAATGCAATCCATCACAATTTTGAGAAACAACATGTTCGAGTAGTCCTTCACGATATAATCGATATAACGCCATGTGTGTTAATGTTGGTTCAGCTTGGCTTAAATCATGACATCTAAATTTAAAATTCATATTATTAACAATTTTTAATTTAAAACTAAATCAAGATATCATCTAATGTGTGCTTTAATAAGTTATCACAAATATCCAATACTATTCTATATAAATATTTTAAGTTGATTATATCATTTCATTTTATTTACCTAAAATACCTAATATTTCATTATCACTACAAAATTTCATATTATTATATTCAATTAATTGGTGTTGTCATAGCCATTAGGAATGAATAAGTACAATAGAAATATTTTTTAAACACAAATATTTAACAACAATTAAAAAATATATTTTCTCCATTCTAAGACTTTTTAACACAAATTTTGAAATGAAATACAGAATACACATTGATATTTTACAAATACCTGTATATATATATATACCAAATACAACACCAAATTTTATGAAAAAAAATTTAATTATTGGTAATTACTTTATTTTCTATTTGAGAGTTCAATTACATTTTTCTTACATTTTTTAACAAAATAGAATAAAATCTTTTATCGAAGATTTTATTCAAATCGAAACATCAGAAAAATAAAAATCACAACATTGATATTTCCAAAAATCACACAAGTAATAAAATAGAATCTATCAGTTAAACGTTTTATTTTTATCCAGGAAGTCAAACAAATATAATATTACCTTAAAACTACTGGTTAATTACTTAATATTTCTTAAAGTATGAATATCATTAAGATATTCATTATTGTTTTTTAATTTTTTTACACAAATGTGATAATTATAAACACTTATTTAAACTTAATATGAATTCTGCATAAAAATTTTTTCAATGATTCTATTTTAAATTTTAAAAAAACAATTTAAATGCTTAAAATTATCAAATTTAATTTACAAGTATTATTTGAAAATATATATTTGTCTTTTTTTATATATTAAAACAATTGGATAGAACCTATTTTTGTTTGTTATATGTTATTACATACCCAATATCTTTTCCTTGATCTAATAATGTCCATATGCCATTTGAGCCTCTATAATCAGGTATTTTAGCAGCTGTACTTATTCCTGCACCAGTATAAACTATTAAGTTTGATGCAGACATAATAGCATTTGCTAATTCTTTACATTTTGAATCTAGTACTTCAACTGGATCTTCTAATTCTTGAGACCGCTCTTTTATTTTTTTTTGTCTATCTAACCTAAAACATTAATTTAAGAACAAACAATTAATAATACTTAGAAAATGTAATTTATTAGTTATAATATAATCTTAGATAAAAAATATAAAACATTTATAAAAAAATTGTATAAAAATACCTTTGAGAGATTTTTTGCACTGTATCTTTACACGTGTTAAGAATTTCTTCATCGTCAATAGTTCTTTCAGATAGTGGTTTTTGAATTATTTGCAAGATCTATAAATATTACATATTAAATAAAATGGAGTAGTTTTTTTACTAATCAAAAATTTTTAAAAATGTACTCAATACACCCATATAAATAATATGAGAAAAACAAATAATATTCATAGTATGTCTTAGTTATATTAAATAAAACTAATAACACATTATCAATGTAATTAATAATATTAAAATTAAAAACAGTAAAAACAGCTTGGTAATAAGTAATAAAACATTAAAAATAGTTTAATTAAGATTCAATTATAACTACAGTCAAAAAGTTTATGCATTTATGAATTTATTTTGTGTTCAGTATACAATTTAATATTATTTTGAATTTATTAAATGATGCAACAAATTTAATATATTTATACTTAATTATAACTATCTTATTAAGATAATAAATAACATTAATTTTCTGTTAATATGTATAATCATTTTATAAAATATGATATAGGTATTTAAATATAAACAGTCATTATAGTCAAAATATTTTTATATAAGTTGTAGTCTTTATCCAGTTTATTTATATGGGTTTACAATATAAAGTTATTAGGTACAAATGGTGTAGTGTATTTTAATGACTAAAAGTTAAATACCTAACAAACGCATTTCTTCTTAATAAAATACAGTTTCTAAGCAATGATTGTATTGGTCAATGGAAACAATTGTGTAATAGTGTTAATTGGTATTCAAAAAACATTAATATTTGGAAAAAAAGATAGTAAGTAGCAAATGTTTAATTAAAAAACCGTATGCCGAGAAGCTAAAATAATTTTTAACACATTCAAGTTTTCATTGACCAAACACGATTACAGTACAATATTATTAAACACTTGTTTTTGAACAACAATGCAAGAATTGAAGATAAAATTTAACAGACATCTCATCAATTTGTACCAAAACCATTTTAAACCATTTGAATGGCTCTTACTTTTTTATTCGATGCATTTCTTTCTTTTTTCATACAAAACGTAATGTTGGACGCCGCTTTCCGTTTTCTGAATTTTAGTTTACAAATTTTCTGATTATCCATTACATGCAGAGCAAAGAGGTTGGTCTGGGCGTTAACGCAATTGATTAATTTCCCGAATTAATAGACATTCACTCGCACAACGGTGAATACAACTTTAGTGATAGTGATAGACACATTATGAAAACTTTATTAGCTGTACATTACTAAAATGTACACAGTTTACAAATCACAAACGAAATACCAACGTAGTGTGTAAGTAAAAACTAAAATCTAAAACGATGATTGATAAAAAATAAAGTTTCTGACCAATGATAATTCCATAATATATATTATAAATATGTACGTACGTACAGTATTACAAAGGAATGAACGACGAAATAGAAAAATGTTGTTATTGTTATTAACGTGTAAAATATATCGTTTCACGTTTTACATTTATCTAAAATCTAAATATGAACGACTGCATGTAGGTACCAATTACGAATAGAAAATAGAAAAGATTAATTAGAAAATTATTTACAAAACCCACTACTGTCGTCCATTGGCTTATAAACACCAGACTACGATCGAACAAACCCTATCGCAGTATCGGAGATACGGTGTACAGCTGCTGCAGATGTTTGTGTGTATTATTGTTTTTTATTATTTTTTTTTTTTTTTTTCGTCAAAACGAGAAATGGCCTGACGTTCCTGCAAAACTACCGTACTGCTCGTAAATTATAGTAATATTGACACCGCTGCAACACTGGTAGCGGCCAAAGGATCGTGCGTGAAACGTTCGAAACGACAAAACGTCATTTTTAATTTAATTGATCGGGATGGCGACTAGTGATTGTAGAAGTTACTACGTCTTGGCACTTAACACTTCCCTTAGGTTAGAGTATAGAATTATATTATGTCGTAACACCGTAAGTGATCGTTAGGAAGCGAGTGTACAATAGAATTATTATCCTGGGTTCAGTGGACTGTAATAGAATATTTACGTCACGTTCGTATAAAATATATACGAAATTTTTGTATTAAATCTGTCGACTTTCGGTTTATTCGATTTTATTTTGTTTTGAACGTTGTATTTCATTAATTTAACCACAGACAATACGAGTAAAAACATGACAGAACCGCGAAGTACGAGTTCAAATATTTATCAAGGTAAAAATATGCAATTACATAAACATTATCAATTTTGCTCATTTGAAAACTTCTTACAATCGTTTATGTGATATAAATAATAAATACTTACCCATAGATTAATAGATTTTTATTGTAGTAACAAAGAAATGTAATTATTTATCAACAAATCATTTTGTTCTCATAGGTGGTAGTCATTTTGAATTTTCTTCTGAAAAAAATTGGGGTGTGGAACAAGATGATTGCAGAATATTTGATTCTATTGACATTCCACATCTGGCAGACAGTATAGCTAGTGTGCCATTTAATTTACGTCATAATATACCAGCTGAATTATTCACTGTATGTTCATTACACATATGAAAATTCTATGGTATTTAATTTAAAATACTAATCGTTTTAATTTTAGACAGAACAATTGGAAGAGTTTGAAGTAGAAGCGTCACTTGCATTGAGTCGACATACATGTATGTAATTATAAAATATACAGTTATTTGTACCTGGTATATATACATTTTTTTATTTTTAGTTCAATGCAATTCAAAATTCAAAAATAAATCTGTGGTATCAACATCTATTGAATGTAGACCAGAAACAAATAAATTAATAAATTTAATTCTGAATAATTTTTCTAGTTCAGGTAATGTGAATTTATGTATTGTTTTAAATACTGTACTACAACACTAGCATTGATTATATAATTATAATCAATGATACTATATATTAACATTTTTTAGTAAAGATTAAATTTATATATATATATCTAATTTTTGAGACATCAATGCATAAACATGAATATAAATATAATCTGTTATATATATATATTATGTGCTTATATATTTTATAATATTACTCGATACATAATAAATGTTAAATTGTTTATAATTTTATGTTTTTATAAACAATTTAACATATCTTATAAGATTTTAATAATCTTTATTCTTATCATATATATATATATATTTGTTATTACAGAAGAAAATGTTCTTGAAAGTGAAATTCAATCTCATGAACAATTAGATGCAATATTAGGAAATATGAAACCATTAATTAACATATTACAAGATGAAGTGAATGCAGTTCATAACATAGGTATGATGATTAACAATTTAAATTTGATTAGGTCTTATATATTTAATATTTTTAATTACTTTAATATACATTTGTATGTTTATAGATACTAGTAAAACTGACTCTAAAATATTTGAAAATACAATAATACCAATTACCTGTGATTCTGAAATAGAAATAAATGACTCAGGCCACTGGCTTGATTCCATGTTAGACAGTGACGAATAGAAATTGGAAGTTTCACTGAATTTAATTAAATCGTGTTATAAGTACATACTATTTTATTGATTTAAATAAAAATAAAAACTGTTCAACTTGATCTCAATTAATTTCTTTACATATGAATAAACATTTTCTAAATGCACTAATAACATAATTATTAATTGTCAGTATATATGCAAGAAAAAAAAAACTTGTAAATATAACAGAATATAATTAATAATATAATGTTATACATTTTTTTAAAAATTATGAACAATATATATATATTTATGTAATATATACTACCTATATATTATGTATGTTATTTCTTGTTTGTAATAGTAGATGCACATTTTTGTAATTAACAATTATTATTCTAGTAGTTTATAAACATTAAAAGTAAGCATAGATATTCAATTAGTATATATTTAAGTAGTTTACTTAAGTTTTTCTAAGACAATTACAAAAATTATATAATTTGAACATTACAACGTTCAGTCTAACACAATTAATAAGAATATCAATATCACATATATTAACTACTTGTACTCTAATGTTACTAACATAGCATACACAAATTATTTCTTATTTTAAAATGGAGAGTTCATACCAAGTTTAGTTCCAAAGTCTAATCTTGCTCTTTTTTGGTAGCGTACATTTGTTCTAAAATAAAATAACTTATTTATTTTTTTAAAATCATTATAGTAGCAAAAATATCATGTATATAAACAATAATACCTTATCTCTTGCCAATGAACAACCTCGTTTATTATGAAAACCACAAACAATGATATTAGTCCAGTAATCAAAGTAAATATGGATAGTTTGGATATATTTATATGATCTTCAATTCTATCAAAGTATTCATAATGAATAGTATACATCCACTGAACTAAAATACTGTTTTCAAATATTAAGTAACATGTTTTTGCAATAGGTATATGTTATAATACTTACATTAACAATGCAGTGAAAACATAAGGTTTATTTAAATATATAGGCCGTTTCCAAAGTAAATAGTCCCGATGAACAAAACTTAGTGATATAGTAACTAATGAAAAAAATGTATTTATTAAATAATTATTTTTAAATTCATACATATATATCAAAAAATATATATTACCATAATGCATTACAAGGAACAGCAACATAAATCTTTGTACACTGACAATAGTCGACTCAAATTTTGACCAACCTCCCCATTCAGTTTCTTTGGGTTCTGGGTATACGTACCAACATTGTTGAATTACAGTAGAATTATTGGTTGTAGAAGTGTTTAAAATTAAATCACATGCTTGACTTAGAGACCATATGAATAACATTATCATATTAATGACAACAGGTAAAAATTTCAGACCATAAAACCACATAACGTAATAGGACAACTAAAACATTTAAATAATTTCATTAGAATAAAACGATTTTGTTGTATTTTATAACATTTTATAAGTATTAAAATAAAACTAAATTTACTTCAGATGTAATTGAACATTGATTTTTGCCAGTTGGTTTTTGCATTACCTCAGGATCTGTTGGCCCTCCTATCAATGATACTGAAAGTAGTGGCACAACTATACATGTAAGCCATAATATTTGACCTATAGTAAAATAATTTCTTCATTAGTATAAATTTAAATTCTGAATAATTTTTTTTATCATTTTTGCTTAAATTAATTATTTTTAAAATGTATTTATTAATTAAACAATATATTATCTTAATTATTGTAGGAATATTGATTGTTATTAACAGTTAAAATTACTAAATGCTTTTTTCAAATTCAATAACTACTATAATGATTTTAAATAGTTTTTAAAGTAATATGAAAACAAGAACCATATAAAAATACTTTTTTTTAACATGATTAAAATGCAAATTTCCAATATTAATAAAAAAAACCTCATGTTAGTTTACAAAAATTATCAAAATAAAAAGTAACTAAATTACCAACCGACTGATAAAATAGGAGGTAATACGAGAGCAATTGCAAGTAATTGAAGAAAACTAAGTGATACCATGCAACTAGTCCAGAACTGAACACAATTCCATATTCCCTGCATTAAATATCTTGCCTGTGGAATAAAATAATATTTAAACATTGAACTGATTATTTTTTTTATCAAAAACTGTAAATTATTTTTAAATAATTTACTTCCATAATAAGATGGTACACTGGTAATGGATCTTGACGATTGAGTGTTAGACAACAAGGAAGAGAATTTAATAATTCAGAGAGACCCACTGGAGATATTGGTGCATCTATCGGATTTGGTTGGTGCATAATGGTAATTCGCTGACAAACTTGAGGATAGATTGGTTCAATAGCAAGACTATAAAATTAATAACAATTTTCAAAAAGTTTAAAGTATTATTATGTATAATATAATACAATATAATATATAATTATAATATTATATATAATATATAATATATGTATATTTAAAATATAATATATAATGTAGAATATAATATAATATATTCAGGAGTTACATGAAAATTGAATTAATACTGATCATTTTTTAACAAAAATTTTTTCATATTCTAAATACTATAAATGTATAATTTTTATGGTATTTTCCTCAATTAGCTTTACTTAAAAAAATTTAAGTCAATGGTTTAATGTAAATAATACAAAAGATTAACGAAACAAAAAATGTTTGAAAACTTTAGTGTAAAAAAATAAAATGTGTGTGTGTGTGTGTGATATGATTTATAATTAATTACCTTGCATCAGCTTGCATAAATATACCAATATTTTCAGCATTAGGAGAAGATCCTAGAACGCAAACTACTTCACCATACTGTTGCATAATAGATATCATTTCTTTAGTAGCTTCTGGAGTACAATCAGTAAATAATGAAACCAAAAGTGGAACATTATCTATACATTCTAAATGAGGTCGAATATTTTCAATACCACGGGGAAGCTTTGCCTATTATAAAGATATTCCTGGTTAAAGTAGGAAATTAGATTATTTATAGTTATTCATACTCGATTATACATATCAAAATTAACAGGAGCGCTTTGATCAGTACTATCAGACATGCAGCTTAATGAGTGCCATTCATCTCCATTTTTTTCTATCTCAATACTATTATCATTCATAAAAGTATCCCTTCATACATTGCATCAATATTAATATATAAACAAAGACAAAAAATAAAATTTAAAACAAAACATATACTAGTAGTAGTGTTACTTTTGAACAAGCATTGGCTTTATAATTTTTTCTCCGTCATGTTCTATTGTCACTTGAGCGTAATCCATATTTAAAGCAGTTGGTGCTGACATACTAATTGTGCGAGACATATTGAGAGCAGTACTATAAAATAAATAATTATTAAAACGTTATTTTTTATACTCCAAAAATTTAAATAAAAATTACCAATTTATATTTAGGGGAGGAAAACAATCAGTTGATAAATTATGTTCATGTTCAGCTAATTTTTTCTTCAACTGACTGGTTGATGTTAGTGGTATCAGAAAGCTAGTTTCATCATCACAAGTCGCTGCACCCTCACTCGATTCAAATACAAAATACAAACACTCAAATTTACGTGCTAATAGTTATAAAAATCAAATAGTGCATTTACACAACAATTAGATGGATTAGTATAAAATTAAAATCAAAACTAATTCAAATAATAGTCAATAAAAACATTAGTACCTAGGGTCAAGACGAGTTCTTGTTTGAGTATCACCTAATAAAGATATATGACAATTCCATCCACTCTCTAAGCCCATTTTTTCAGAAAACACTCTTGACCGAAGTTCATTTTCTTTACTGAAATGAACGAATCGTATACAAGCTTTTTCTAAAAGCTCAATTAATTGAACCTATAAAATTAAAATTATTGATTACATTGATTTATATGGTACACACATTTTTACAAAACAGTTTTTTAATATTTTACCATATCATATTGAGGTTGATACTGCATTGTAACCATTCCTAGAAATATCTGATTGCACTGCGTTTCAAAACAACAATTTACGTCTTTAGAATTATATTCATTGCAGTCACCGAATAGTAATGAATCTAAAATATAAATGTTTTTTTTATTCAATAATTTATAGTATGTAACTTGAAACAATTTAAGTTAATAATACAAATCTTAATACTGAAAATTACAAATTTTAGATCAAAAATTAAATAAATATATTTTTCATACAATTTCATCAAATACTTTTCAATGTATAAATAATTATTTTAGAACTCAATGATCTATTAATGTTTTTAGTATCAATGAGGTTATGGATTACAAAAAACATACTAACCAGAAGAATGAAATTGTGGCTGCTTTATTGAATGTGTTGTTGATGTCCAAGGATGTGGTGTTGGACTACGACATAATTTTGAATATAGTTGATGACAATCAGCTGGTAGCTCTAAATAAATTTCTGAGAAACTTTTATCTGGAGGTAATGGAAGTGGTCGGTATGAGAATGCTGTACAATAAGCAGTGAGACTAGTTCTTTGATAAAAATCTAAAACTTTTTTTCTATAAATAATATAATATATTCGTAATTATACAAAACAATATAACTATTTTAATTACAAGTAGGTAGTAATAGTATAGTATTGTATATAATACTAATGTTAATTACCTAACAGAAGGAGAAATAGGACTAAGGTCATGGCCATCCCAAAAGTCTATGCAAGCATCTAATATTATGTCTGCTGTACCTTGACTGAATAACTGTAAACTTGTAGCAGCTTTACCAATACTTCTCTCTCTTAACCCAACACACACCATATGAGGAAATGGAAATTTTAATTTAGTTGTAATTGGTAATGATCTGGCAAACTTAATATCTCTTCGGACAGCATCAGCTTGCTAAAATTAAAATTAAGAAATTTATTTAATTTTGTTTTCCCTTTAATAAGTTTATAATCCAACACTTACTACATGTCTATATGTGGATAACTGTAGTTGAAGTTCAAATATATCATCAGCAGATTCTGAAAATCCTATTTGTCGAGCTAATTCACATAGACATCTAAGAGTAATTTAATTAAAAATAAAATATTTAAGTTAACCTTATTTAAATGTATTTAATCATTTAATAATTATATAAAAAATGATCACCTTCGATTAGTAACAGGAACAAGCACTTCGCTATATAAAGCTTGGCAAGATACATGTGCACAAAATTGAGCATAATGAGCATGAGTTGATGGATTGCAAGTATTTAAAAGTACTGCTAGACCCAGAGGTTTCAAAGAAGATAAATGAGTTGACCAACTTGCATCATCAAATTGTAATCTCCATGCTGAACCCCGATCATGAGTTAGGTCAAGAACTTCTACTGCATAATTTTCTGTTTAAAATTAAATATTTGAGTCTTATAATTTTAAAATTACATTTAATTTAGATATTATACCCTGAGGTTGCATGGTATTTTCATAACTTTTTCTTTGATTTTCTCTACAATTAGAAGGATCTACATAACTAGACCTAGATGATTTTAAAGAATTTTGTAAAAAGAAAACTTTTTCCGCAGTTGGATTAGGCCAGGATAATATACCTTTTTTATCCACACAACATAACGCCTACAACAAATAGTAAAAATGTAGACATTTATTTTGTACTTTGAATAATAGTTTAATTAAATTACCGTAACAGATCCCATAACATGCAATAGATTAGTAGATCTATGTAAGAAATTAGCATTTCCCAGCATACAAGAATAAAAATTTTTCCATACATACTTAAAAGAAAATTCTAAGGAGTTGTTTTTCACTTCAGTTTCAGTTTCTTCAAATAGATCTTTATTTTTCTAAAACATAAAAATAGTCAATCAATAATTAGGAAAAATATTAAGTTTGGTTTTAATTAATTGACTTAATCAACTGAAAATGTAATGCTGATAGTAGTTAAATATAATATATTAATGTACACAATGTTATATAAATTTATATTTATTTATAAGTATGCAACACATTTATACATTTACCAATTTTGTTCATTATATATAATACATAATAATGGTACATTAATGTAACTATACACCATATTTAAATAAAACTTCTTAGTAATAAAAATGTCCAGAATTTAAATAACAACTTTAAAAAAATAATGGTAATAAATTTAATTTAATTACTTGAACTATGGAAGATGATTGCAATATTGCATTCCCATAACATGTCATTAGTGTCCATGCAATTGGTAACATCAATGGTAAAATTGGAATGAGTATTGAAATTGGGATTACAATAAACATTGAAACCCAACAACCAGGTTTTAACCAAAGTGTAATATAAGACCAACGCCACCAAATAGTTAAAATAGTACTTCCCTAAATCACAAATATATACACTTACAAGTTTTCATTAAATTATTTAATAATTAATTACCAAAAATGCAGCTGCAGCAAATTTTTGCATGAATATTATTTGCAATAAATATAAACATTGTGTATAAAAACTAGAAGGTCGATTTTGTGCTAATTTTAATGCTAATTTCAAATTATTCAGGTACGGAGTTTCATTTAAAACATATGCAACATTTCTTAATGGTTTACGAGACAGCATATTTGGCACAGCCGTCTTGTTTATCATCGAAGATGAAATATCTGGATTAAAGATTTCCCATCGTGTCAATTCTGCTGGAGCCCAGTCGTCTTTTTCCTGTTAATAATACAAACACATTATATACTTTTTATCATAATAATTCAAATAATTTAATCATATTTTACAAAGTAACAAGTTAAATAATAAATAGGAAACATTTATTATACTAACCCTAAGTCTGGTAACATGGCATGGAGAAGTTTGTCCCGGCTTTAAAAGTACTACATCACCTTTAACTAATAAAGCCCAAGGTAAATTTACCAGTACACCATCACGTTGAGTCCACTGTAATGTAACCGATGGAGAATATGGCATACATAAATGTGGATAATTTTCTTTCTTCCAATGGCATTTGTTTTTATAGCCTAGAGGTAAAATGAATTGGTTTGTTAAAGAGAATTAGATATTTATCAAATACTTTAAATAAAGTAACTATGTTTAGTTTAATTGTCTTACAATTTAGTTTTATCATCAAATGATCAAGTTTGGTAAACATTTCTTCGTGCCTTAATTTGTTATCCCATAATACAGTAGCGAGGTTGACAATTAACAATATGAACATTAGTATGCCATCGTCGAAAAGATACCACAATTCATTGTATGCCAAGCTAATAATGATCAATAAAAAACTACATGCGAAAATTACCAATGCGGTAATCCAACATATACAGGTAAATAGACTATTATGTTTCAGTGTTTCTTGAATCCATAATTTGTCTCTGCCACTATAAAATATCAAATATTTGGTTATTTGTACACAACAGGACGCACAATAAAAAATTGAAAACTACCGTTGTGTTTGTTGTTCTTTAGTATCATTTATGAGCAATAATATTTCATCATACAATATGCATAAAGCTTCAGTAGTAGTTAATCCTGGAAGCCCTTCAGCAGTCATTGTATTTATTTCACTGGAAATTTATCATTATTTTGAACAATGTTTACCTACGTTCTAGTTAAAATAAAAAATTGGCAAAACGGCAATAAGCATATATATATTATGTTTATATTCTATAAACAAAATTGATAAAACCGTGTTAAAATATATCACTTATTTTGCCGCGATTATTACTGATATCAATCGTCCGTTATGCTATAATGATCGTTTGTAAACTGTATTATTTAATTATAAATATCTACAGTAATTCACTGTATTCATATAAAATAAGTAATGTAAGCAAAACATTTCAACTTTCTGATCTTTAAATTATACTGATGATATTTTTCGTTATCATTGTACTTAACTATCATTTTTGTTACATATTTAAAACTAAGGCGCCAAAATTCTAAGTAAGTAAAATAAGGATTTATGTTACATAATAAATGACACCAAGTACATTTGCATTGAAAATTTAATTTTACGATAGTGAATTTAGTTTTACAAAAAAAAAAAACATTAACTTAACAAATAATTGTCGAAGCTAATTGTTTATTGTAAGCCTAAATACAAAAATTTTAAAAAACTTAACAAAGACTTTTGAAATTATTTCAAAAACATTATTATTCAAATTTAATATACTAAAACAGACAGTATATTTTTTAAAGGAAATATTGTATTTAAATTTGATTTTCATAAATAATATATATAATTTTCTAAAATAGGCATAAGAAAATACCCTGTAAAATATATTTTGTTTTAAACTGGTATATGTTTACATTTCAGTGAATTAATATTAAATGTTCAGTTTCTTAATTTCTTTATTAAAAAAGGTTAACGATTAAAGATCTGCATTTTTTTTTAAACAGCCCACGAAAAACGAAAATAATAATGTAATAAACTGTAAACAAAAATTATATTAGTCCCTCGCGTACGTGTTTTGTACTCGTGATAATTAACCTTTAAAAATGTTAAGTTTTTTATTTTTATTATATAGTTACAATTATCTTACAAAGAACCTATTATAATATTATATAATAATTTTTTTTATAAATTCTGAATTAAGTTGGTGAAATTGTTACCGCATATGCCAATGTATATTTCATATTTTCTGAATTGGCCATTTTTAAGATTCATTTTAAATTCCCAATAGAATAACATATTATAATTTTCTTAAATTAAAACTGTCCTCAATATGAAAATCGTTAAGGTTAAGAATTTCAAAATGAAAATTTTATGCGAAAAAATCTTTAATTTCAATTCTACATTTTTTCAATACGTAAATAATATATATTATTGTATTAAGATATCATAGAAACAAATATTAATCTGTGTTAGACGATGATGAATCCGAATGCCGTGGACCGACTAAGTCATGTTAGTTGGTATGTTGAACTTGGAAAAAACTTAGACCGTATTGCACAAGCACAGGTAAAATCACTGTACTTATAGTTACTGTTCGCGCGAAACGGCCAACAACGAATACGATACAAGTACGTACTAAATATATTTACGGGTCAGTGTGACGTACACCTACTCCTGTTCATTGCGAATTCATGGAGGAAAATATTGGAACGACGAGTGGTTTTTTAATTTCATTTTTATCGTATCAAAACGCGAAAAGGGAATATTCAAATCAGAACCATATTGTTTTCAAATGAACGGAAACCTTTGTTTGTCGCGGGAAAAAAAAAGAGACCCGGAATATATTTCACATTATTTTCGTCGGCCGTTATCAACGCGACGAAAATCGGACGTCCGTCGAGAAACCCGTAGAACAATCCGTCCGTCACCGCGATACGCGTGCGCTGCTATTGGTCAGCGGTACCGTCTAGCGGGGGACCGACGCGGTTGCCCACCTATTCGCCACTGTTACGGCGAGATCGAGCGTATGCTCGAATCTTCTAGACTCGTCCGTATCACTGTTCCGACTGTTGGTTGGCTTGTGCGGTTGATTTTTTTTTTTTTTTTCATTTCACTTGTACGTTAACCCTTTCGGCGACACCGTTTTCCGTTCGCGTCTGTGCGGGAATCTCCGTTTTATCGTGCCCGTGTCGGGATCGTCGTGAACACGCGTCCGATTATTAACCTACCCGACCACTATAGACGATTTTATTCGGTCGACCGATGCTGTTCGGAAAATAATGCCGTTTGCTGATCGTTCAGATAGTAACAAATCGAAGTTCAGCGATCGTGTTCGCGGAAAGTCCACGGACGAGATATTGGAAGAGATCAAGAAGCAGTTTGGGAACAACGGTGGAAGTAGCATGTTTTTTGACAATTCCGATTCTAGGACTTCTCCTGAAAGGGTACGTGAACACACTGGACCGTCCTAATATTTTTATTACAACGCTAACCTGTGTTCGTTGTTTTTTTTTTTTTTATTAACTCGTGTACACGGTTTGTCTAACAATTTTCTTGACAAATTACACTAATGTTTTTCATTTTCGATTTGCCAAATTTTAAAATTAATTTTTTCGAAATAAATTTCAAATTATAAAAAAAAAAAATTATGAAATCAGAATTCCCTCAAATATAGGATAGATGCATTATGTTTGGTTTCATCTTTGTAATCTAGCAAATTATAACTCTTGTTAGTATAAACATAATTTTGTGTGTAATAATATTTGTAATAGGTAATTTAAAATTATTATTGATGTGTCTTTTGTACAAATGATTAAAATCTAATAATTAACGAAAATCCCATTCGATTGGTTTATATTTTAGGTATATTACTTAGTAATATTATGTTGTTTAAGTAAAATAAAAAAAGAAATATGAATTATACATTAAACATATTTTATGTTTAATGTATTGTAATAGATTGTAGTTTTACTATGAGTTTTGATTTTTAATTAAAACTCAAGTGCAATATTTTGTATTGCTTAATAGTCAGTTTTACTAAATTTAAATAGAATACATTTGAGAGTAGTTACAGTTTACTTTGTTTTCTTCCAATGTCTAATTTTATTTATTTAAAATATTTGTGTACATTTAATCAATGTATTATTGGTGTATAATGTATATAACTATTTTATTGGTTATGCCAAATTGTTACTTAGCTAATTTATATGTACCATATTAGATGTTAAATTTAGTACAAATGTCAATTAAAAATTTAATGATTGATATATTTCTTTATAATATTAGTACCAATTTATTTTATATTATGACTATTCAATGAAACGTGTTCTTACTATAACTTTAATATTTTTCTGATATAGTGAAACCTATGAATAGTAGACATTTTTGGTCACTGAAATTTTGTTTACTATTTAGAGTAGGAAGACTAAAAATATGTAGTAAACTATATTTTGGAGGATATTTAATAACTATATATGTACATATATGTAATGTAGTAATTATGTAATTATTAAAATAAAATAAAAATTGGGTATGTATATAATATGATTTAATGAAATTAATTGCTATGATATCTATGATTTGTATTTTATTAACACTAAACTTATCTACAAACGCACTAATACCCATATTATTGGACACTGAAACTCAAGAGTATGAATTTTTTTTTCTTTTACTATCCCATAGGGATATTCACTGTTATAATTTGATATTTATTTACAGTGTTTGCAATTGTATGTACAATAGTCGTAAACTGCATAAATATTTTGCTACTATTACATATTTCTGATAGGTAATAAAAAGATATAGATGTTTTATTTATGTTTTGTGTACTTTATATTACTTCAAATAATTTTCTAGACAACCAAACAAACATTTTATAGTATTAACCATTAAGGACCTATTTTTAATTGGGTTATGGTTTATTTGGCACACAAGAATCTAACATTCTTCATGGAATATTCTAGAGCAGTTGGTGTGGCTATCGCCTACATGAAATCTTACCCACACACTATTATGGTATTTAAATGAAAATGGTTTTTAATCTGTTATAAATAAACATGTAGTCACTGTTTTTTGTAGTTGTTACTACTCTCCAATGTATTGTTACTTTAACAAATATATATTGACTAACATTTAATTTTAACTAATATACAAGTTTTAGTTGTGTGATACATTTTTTTTTTTTTTTTTTTTGTGTGTTTCTTCAGTGAGTAACAAATATTTTGCTGTTTTTGGATGTTATGGAAGCGGCCAAAATTAATCCTGTCATTTTTCCTTCACAACCCTCTCATAGTAACACATTGGTAATGTATATTGAGAACTAATATAAGTAATTTATAAACTTTATATTTTTTTAAATAGTTACACTATCTAGATACAATTTTAATTTAAAATTTAGTTTATATTTTGAAATCAAATTCTATTTTAAAGCTATGTCTAATTTTTTTTAAATTATTAGTTGTTTATATTTAATAGTTATAATACTTATAGCCAATTGAAAAAATTCAAATTATATTTAACACAGGTATGTAATATTTTTCTTGGCATTCGCGCAATAAACAATATAACACGCAATTTAGAATGTTATATGTCTATCTACCGTAGGATATAAAATGTAGTATCTGATATATTGTGTCCTAATGTACTTTAAACCAGTAGCTAACAAATACAGTACAATTTCGGTTATCCGGCCGTTCGATAATCCGATACGTCCAGTAATCCGGCTATTTTAACCTATACATACCAATATATATTTATATATAAAATTACTATCGTTAACGATAAAATGTTAGATAAAACTAAGTAATTACAGATTAAATACGTATAAACCTATTAGATATTTTATTTTTATTTTTATTTTTATTCAGTTAACGTTGGAGTGTTGTGCGTGTTCATTGTGTACCGGTTAGATATAGTGTTGTATTACGAATTACATTAAAATGTCGCAACAACGAAAACGAAAACATACTACTTTAACTTTAGTTGAAAAACTAGAATTCAAATAGTAAAATTCAATAAGTAAAATGCGTTTTTATGTGAACCCCCGTTAATCCGACAGTAGCGTGGTCTAATATGTGTCGGATTACCAAGATTGTACTGTATATATATTGTTTATTGTGTAGGGATTATTCAATATATACAGTTAGTGATACGATAACTTATAAATGAGAAACTCAATTCTTACTTGAAAAATCTGTGATTATATAAAAATAATTGTACTATAACATTAACATTACTTTTTATAAGTTCTATAAGATAATATTAAAATTAATTAATCAATATTAAAATTCTGTAGTAATCTTATAAAGATTATTTTTTTTTTTTTTAGATATTTATCTTTTAAGATGTTCACATTATGTTTAAACAATGTTTACTGTATCCCTGTGTATTTGTAGAAGTGATTAACTGATTTTTTTTTTTTTAATCATAAAGGTTACGAATATAAATAATACAGTTATTATATTGTTTATTTAATTTAATTTCATAAATGATTCATTTAAAATTATAATTATTAAAATGCAAAATTGTATTATGAGTTTTTACATTTTAGAATTTTATTCTATTAAGTTCCAAAATTATTTATTAATTTATACTTAAATGTATGTATTTTTCAAATGTATAAGTTAAAATTAGGTTGTCAGCTGGTATTTTTGTTTATTGTTAACTTAAAAACAATAGGCAATTTGTAAAATATTTAAATTATTCATTCAAATGTTTTTTGCAATATACTGATGATGAAATTTTAATGAATGTATTCATTTCAAATTTACATCATAATATGAGTAATATAATATAAGTATCCACGTGTAATATTATATTGATTACATTTTATCACTTTGTTATTATTGATTTAATAAGTTATTGCTATTTTAATATGATGAAATTTCTTGAATATTTTTTTCTTTTAATTTATTGTTTATCGTTACAAAATATAAAATCTAGGTAGGTTGTTTTAATTAATTTTTTTTTTAACACATTTTTCTATTTTCATTTTTCATTTTCAATATTAAGTTAAATAGTTTAAATTAAACTAATAGAAAAATTAATACAATACATAACATTTTGCATTTTAACCATTTGCTGCATTAATCACTAAATAAATGGATTTTTATAAGAAAAAAATGTAAAATATATGTTCATGTGTAATAATAATAATAATAATAATTTTGTTATACACAATCTATACCTAAGGTACAAAAAATATATTTGCTGAAAGTTGATACATATTCACATGAATGATTGTGTTATTATGACTTTAAAATTGAGAAACCTTATGTAATAATATAAATGTTTAAAGAACTTAATCCTAGTTTATAGTTATTATTTTTAGTATAAATGCAACAAAACTTTCATTTGGTTTTTCTTTGCATGTTGTACTCTATTATTACATTATCTCTGTCAATCAATCCTAATTTTCTGTTTTTAAATATGTGACATTAATATTATTAATTATTATAATTAACATTACTCTATTATTACATTATCTCTGTCAATCAATCTTAATTTTCTGTTTTGAAGTATGTAACATTAATATCAAGAAAAATAATATTAACCTTGAAAAACATTTTTTTACCATAGAATTATTGATAATTATTAATAATTAGAATAGATATTAAATGGATTATTATTTTTCAATGATATATTCATATATATTTGATTACAATTATTGACTTAACAGGCATTCTTAGTTTTCTCAGATTAAATCTATAAAATATAAAGTCTAAGTGGTAAATGGTTATCATATTTAAATCTTACTCTTTCATATATATATATATATATATATATTTAAGAATGATTTGTGATTCTACTATTATGTAATTTTTATGTTAGTGTAATATATACTTATTAACTAAAAAAAAATTTTCGATCGTATAAACTTTACATTTATTTTAACTAATATAAAAACTTTTATATTTTAATCATTTACATTAAAACAGTCAAGTTCTACATTTTTTATCTCAGAATATAATTATCTATTGTAATATTAATGTAATTTAATACAGTGTGGGTAATTTTGTTTTTATGTGTAGGATCAATATAGCTAATCCCACTTGTGTATACTAAGCACAAGTCACTAAGAGAAATTCACTAAATATGTTTTCACCCAATTAAAAATCATACAATTTTTAAATATATATGTACAATTACTATTATAATTATTTTTATTGTGCTATTAAGTAAAAATTATTTAATTCTATGTTTCATAGTGCAGTACATATTTATAATTTTATTTGTAATGTATATACCTAATTAATGTAATTAATGAATTTATTTTATATAATTAATAATGTAAAGTTAACCTAACTTAATATCTTATTTATTGTTCTAGTGCTTCAGTAGATGAATGTGCAATGGTTTTTTTTTATTTTTAGTAACAAATTATTGGCTTGGCTCCCGGTCTACATAGTAATCTTAGCTGCTACTATTTTATATAATCCCGTGACACAACTTGTTTAGTAACCTTGCTAATATCCAACATTTTCAATTAATTATACTTTAAATATAATAAATACACCATTTTATGTTTTATAAACTTTATTTTGACGTTCATATTGTTATTCAAATACTAATTTATATAAACATTATTATATTTATATTTTACTTGACATTAAACCTATATTTTTGTATTTGAATAATTTAAAAAAATATTACTTCTGAGTATGGTCTATTTTTATCCGAGAAGAAAATCAAAGTTATACAATTTTGAAATTTATTTTAAAGAGCATAATTTTGTAACAAGAATATACAACAAATACACATTTTTATATTATTAATTTATTTATACTTGTATATAGTTATAAAAATATATTGTGGCCTGTCATCATAATTTATACTGATTTTCATGGTCTTCCCTCCCACACACAGATACAAACACAGCTGTTATGTCTAAGGAATGCAAAAGATCATTCCTTAGTAAACAGCTTGTGGAAAGAAAAAAATGTATGTCCATAATCATTTCATTATAATTAATAACTATCCAAATTGCCAAATATAATGTATATTTTATTTATACAAAATATTGAAGTATAAAAATGACTGTTGATTAAAAACCAAGTTACCCAAAATGTTGGCCGTCTTCCTTAATAACCTGTAATTATATAAAAACAGTTTTAAATTATGTTATTTATTTTTTAGAAAGAGTTTCCATTTAATGATGATATGCTAAGAGGTCATCTGAGTGTCCGCTCACATTTAGAAGATTTAGCCAAAAGGCATCCAGATCTCGCAGGACATTTACGTTGTCCACCTTGGGGAGGTGAACCAAGCTCAAGAAATTGGAGTCGTAAACGTACTGTATCTGGAGAAGATAATACATCTGAGGGACCGTCGGATCTCAGCCAAAACTATACTGAGCATACTGAATCTAGTCCTGATAAAAAACGATTTGAAGAAAACATGGATAAACAACAGCCTCCAATTGAAAATGATACAAGATCTCAGGAAAGTGATGATAAACCTCAACGATTTGTTTCTAAATTAGAATTTACTCCAGTTAATCCTACAAATCAATCGGAAAACGTTCAACAACCAACACTGGCACAACCACAACAATATCAACAACAAAAAGAGCCTCAAAATGACAATACATATACACCATCACATGGAACTCAAAAACAATCTAATGTGCGACACATTCCGATTTATGTGGAAGGCCGTTCTGAACCAGTGTATCCAAAGAATGTTCATAAAATATTTAATGAAAATAAAAGCTCGACTTTGCCAAAACGAGCTTCTGGTAAACAAACTCCATTTACACAACACCATTCCTTCCATGATCAAAATACTGCCCAACGTCGTCAAACACCTCCTTCCCAACAACGTCAGCAAACTCCTCCACAGGAAGCCCGATCCACCCCTCCACCAACTCCTCCTCGTCAACAAGTAAAACCAGTAGATGCTTTGGAAAAAGTGCAAGCTATTCAAAATGAAGTTGATGAATGGGCAATAGCAGTTAACCAATTCACTGGTTCTTCACGTACTGATAAACAATATATTTATTTGGATGAGATGCTTACAAGAAATTTGATTAAGTTGGATACTATTGAAACTGAAGGTAATTGAAATATTTTCTTATAATAAATTTTCCTTATATATTATGGTATTTCTCATATTAAATAATAACAATAATTTTACATAATACAATTGTTTACTATGTATTGTATTTTCAAAATTGGAAAAACTCACTCTAATTTAAATTTTATATTTAGATAGCTATAAGAAACTTAATAAAAAAACATTAGGTATAACTATATTTTCTGTGTAATGAATTATTTATTATTTAATAAAAGTAACAAAATTGTGAAATAATTAAGAATAATTATCTTGGAAATTTCTATAAAAATTCTTCATTTAAAAATCAATTATATATTTACAGGCTTACAACTAAGTTTTTAGTCTTTTAAGTACATATCATTTATATATTATTTTTCTAAGCATATTAGGGAACTGGTGGAAAATTCACACTAAATAACTTGTTTATTTTATAGGAAGAGATGATGTACGTATGGCTAGAAAAAAAGCTATTAAAACTATCCAGGATACAATTTCAATTTTAGAAAATAAAGTTCCTCAACTCCAAGAAGAATCAGTGGCGGTTGAACAAGTAACTGATAATTCAGCAGAAGCTGTTTCAATTGAAAGCAAGACTTCAGAAACTGAAAATGTAGTATCCAATTAATTGTAAAAAGCTTGTTAATCTAAATCATTTAAAGTTTAATATGAGTATAATGATTTATTAATAAAATCTTTTTTTTTTATTGTAATATTCTAATATAATTCTTTCAGTGCTTCATTGAACTTTAAAAGGTCCTGATAAAAAGATATTTCATCTATTAAATATTGATTAGAACTTTGAACTTTTATAGCTTCTGTAACTGTAAAAATTAATGAGCTTATATTAGTATTATATTCATTATAATATTTGAAAATAATTATTTTTAGTATGTAAAATCGTATATTTAATACTACACATTAAAATAATTATTTTTAGTATATATTTATATACACACACAGATTATTTTTTAATATTTCGTGTCTCCATATATATTTATAAGATTGTGACGTTGATCTATACTAAATTAAACAGTGTTAACGAATAACGATTTATTTTTTCATGAAACCATATTTTTTTATTAACCAGTATAATTTAATGTGATAGAATGTAATCAAAAGCAGACTTGACTAGTTATCAATCACCAATTGTTAAGGATTTTAAAGACCTGTTAAAATTATTGATTTCAAATGTTGATTAAGTTAAATCATTTGAACATCACATTTTGAGTTTTATATTAATAATGATATAATCCATGTAATTCATATTAGCCGTATACATAACATTCAAATAACAATTTTTATAATATTTAAATTGATAATCTTAATGAAATTGTTACTCTAATTTTTTAGGTCTTGACTGTTTTTATTTTATCAATTAATTAAACTGTTTTATGCTATACCATTTAGTTTATTATTATAACTGCTATTCTTTATCATTGGAAATAGCACTAAAAATTATTTAATACTAAATTTATACAATTATGTTTTGTATTTCAATAAACAAAATGTGTATGTATGTAACATGTGTAAGAAAAAACTAAACTTTTTCATTGTCACTAAATTGTATTACAGTTAAAACAAACTCAGTTTAATAAAATTGTTATATGCCTTTATTATATTTGTTAAGTATTTATAATTTATTTTATTCTCACTTAAAAAACTATTAAGGATGGTATTTTCATAAGTATATTTTTTATTGGAATTTTATTATTTTCAATTTAATTATTTACGTTACATAACAATAAGCAATGAATATACTTAACGTTCTGTTTTTATTTTGTTATAATCATTGAATTTGTTACTAAAAAAAAAATCAATTGGATATGCTATTAAGTATATTTTTTGTAATGTACTATGGTTAGTGATGCAATCAAGTGTTTAAAAACAACTTACACCACAAGTTCAATACTATAACCTCCCATGGTGATTTGTTATACACTACTGAATAATTCACAACAAATTTGACAGATAAAGTTTTATCAACATAGCCGTTATAACCTGATAAAGTTTGAGCATACCTATTAAAAACCCAATATTTGAAGGTTTGAGTCTCATTGTTAGTTTTACTAAAATAATAAAATAATTTATACATATTATTTCAAAAAATTTATACACTTACTTTCTGTAGACAAAAACTACAAAGAAATATCAGACTGAATAATATAATTTGGGTTTTGACGTTTGCTATATTCTTCACAGGATTCTAAAATGTAATCACATTGATATATAAGCACTCAATTGTTAATTTCAATAAATTTTATAGAATTAAATTAACCAGTCTTTATTAAAACAGAATGTTCATTGATAATTTGATAAATATCGAATGATGGTTATTTACTAACTTTGTCTTTTATAACTGAAATCACATAGCACACACAAATAATTAATATTTTACAAATAATTACTATAATTATAAAATAAAATTACTGATTTTTGAGGTAAGTGTATGTCTGTTAATGAAGGAATCTGATGTAAGCTTTAATGTTTTTATTAAAATCATAATTGATAGGTTAGGTTACTCACTTTCTGGTTTTAACAGAGAATTTTAAATTTTAATCTGTCGTTATCCGAAAATTGATGGGATGATTTGAAACACTTAGGTTTAAAATTAAAAGAACAAATTTTATGGTTCAGTTTTACTTTTCTTTTTTAAAATCACACTGGTTAAACCATATGAAACGTTTTGCGTGATTTTATGGGAATCTAATTAATTTAAAATAAATTCTGTTAAGCAAAATACTATTCCAATTTGTATGGTTTAGTCTAGTGTAAAAATGATGTGATCAATTAACGCATGTAAAGACATTCCAGGATTTTTATGTATGACCTTTAAGCACAGAAGACAAGCATTTCTATCAGACCCAGATTGTAATAATAATAATTAACATAAAATAAAAAGTTTCATTAAAAAATTAGAAACAATAAGTATCGAAAATTAATCAAATAAACTATTATTGCAGGGACCTTAAGAGAAGTCACATAGCATGAGATCATATTCATGATGGCGTTGTGTTGTTGTCATGAAGTAGTCGTATCTGCCATTTCGAATGGTGTAAATATTATTTATTATATATCAATTTTTTTGTATAATTCATGCTACACAATTAACGGCATTAATTTATATTATTATTATATATATATACGTATGTATAAATATATATACAGTGCTCGATTGGGAAAAAATAAGTAGAGGAGCTCAACCTAACGATTTAAAAACTACGCTCCAAGTGCAAAATTATTTAACACAAACCCGTGGGAGATTTCGACCCTCCCACCCCCTCCACGACAAAACTATTTCTTTTAAAAAACTTCATTTTAACTGCATCTATATAAATTTCAAAACAATGATAAGTGATAAGTGAAAACCTTAGCAGTGATAACTAAAACTGATAACATTGCGGTAACGAGCACACAGTCTAGGCCACAAATATGTACAATAATTAAAAAAAAAAATAGGAAGATAGTCTAAACAATAGAAAAGATAATAAACTAATATCAAAACTAATTAAAATTTTAAAAATATTAAAATTCATTATATCATTGACAATAATTTAAATCAATAATTTGAAGAAAAATTGTATTATTTCGGGCATTAGTTTGTGCGTTCCCCGTCCAATTAAAAAAAATAGTTGAAGTACGCAAAACAAAAAGTAGAGGTGCTCCGTCCCCCTGCGCATCACCACAATTCGAGCACTGTATACATATTAAAAATAATTTAAGTAGTTATGATTTCAATACTTTAAATTTCATATTTCTATGTCCCGGCGACAGTAACGCAAGACGTCCGAAAGTACATTCGTTCCAATGGCCGCGACCCACAGAACGAATATATACGTTCGGACGAAACGCTGTTTCGGGTAAATAGTCTCATGCCCGTCGTGGTAAAAAGAACCATTCGTACGTCGGTCCCCTAAATAATAACACATTATCTTGCACGAATCCCGGTGAGTGTAAACATTGTTTTATGAACACGTTTGTTGTTTACTTAACACTTTAGTTACGAATTTCCGATACTGTTTATTTTATTTTTAATAGTTTTCAAATTGTAGTAGTTGGAAGCTTCTTAAATTTATTGGTAAGTAACGATTTATCTGTCGAGGTGTACTCCGCTTGACAACAACATGCGATAGATACACGTTCAGGGGTTTTCCGTGATAAAATTGTACATTGTTAGGTCTTGTTAATTTTCAGTATGACAGCGCAATTTCTTTACAATGTATATTTCAATTCATTGACTCAAGAAGTGTTAGTGGTTATACTATTGTTCACGTGTGAGACGTATAATAATTACCATTTGGCCATTCACAATTTTAATGTCTATTATCAAATAAAATGTCCTGCTGGTTTCGTTAAATAACATCCCATTTATGACGGCTGTGGACGTTTTGTAAATTTTCTGTGTTTTTTATTTATTTATGTACTATTGAATTTTGCAGAACTGATATTCATTCATCATGGGAGTTGAAAATGAACCGCTTAAAACACATATACGTCCTAGATGTTTTATGGATGTTGCTGTTGATAATATTCTTTTGGGTCGTATCGTATTTGAACTGTTCGATGACTTCTGCCCATTAACTTGTGAAAATTTTCGGGCACTGTGCACAGGTGAAAAAGGTTTGGGTAAAACTACGGGTAAACCTTTACACTTTCAAGGTGTTATATTTCATCGTGTCGTCAAATCATTTATGGTTCAGTGTGGAGACTTTTCAGCTGGTAATGGTACCGGCGGCGAATCGATATTCGGAGGAACTTTTCCAGGTATAATTTTAAAGTAACACAAATATTAACAATTATTTTAGTTACATGTTCAATTTGTTTATCTAGATGAAAATTTTGATTTGAAACATGATCAACCGTTTTTACTTTCAATGGCAAATCGAGGACCAGATACAAATGGTTCTCAATTTTTTATGTAAGTTTTAATTAATATATCTTGATTACTTTGTTTTATTATTAACTTGTCATTATTTGTATTGTATTAATGAATACAATTTTTTAGAAAGTAAAAATGATAATTATTCAAACATCTGAATTTAATTATTATTATTACTTGTACTAAAATTGTTTATTTCAGCTAAATATGGTTTATAATTGTATGCATATGTGTATAAAATTAAAAACCTAAAAGTTAATAAATATTTATTCGTTCTAGAAAAAAAAATTGAAAAATTAAATTATTATATATAGTAAACATTTAAAATATTTAATTTCTAATTTAAGTTTTCATTTATTAAATGCTTTTTAGATTTCCAAACAAATATTTTTGTCTTTATCAAATTTCCTTCTCTACATTATATACCGATTTGCATATGCCTATAGATCAGCGAAATAGCCAAACTACATAATCTTTCATAGATACTTTCAAAATCATTCTAACCTATTCTTTAACTCATTTTCTGCTAATGATTTCTAACATTAAATTAATTTATAATTTTATTTGTGAGCATAGTATACTCCAGAGGAAAAATTTACTTACATTTCAAAATAATATATGTTTAATTATTAATGTATATATAATTAATAATCATGTCATCACTTTACAAAAATATCATCACTTTACAGTTCTTCATCATGTCACAAGTCTACAAAGCATGTATATCTTACGTTTATTGTACAAACCACCATATAGATTGCATATTATTCAAAATAAATGCTAATTTTTTTTAAATAAAGAATTTTATAACTTTTAAAACACAATTTATTGTAAAGCTTCTATAGGATATAAAATAATTTTTATAATAAATTTTAAATAATAAGTTTCTAAAACTATCAGGTGGTCACTTGGGCAGTAAGTGCATTTCGCGTATTTTAATTTATAAAATCAATAATGGAGTCTAACTATTTCAGTCCTGTTTTTTCTTATCTAATTTTTTAAGTTTAAATTAAAAACGATAGAATAACAGTGATGTAAATTCTTCATTTCATAGTTCGCTCACACTAGAAATAAAATAGATGTTTACTAATATAATTTTGATTTTGTAATTTGTAAATGTGTTGATGGGGATCAGTGTATCAGAATAGCATAATAAAATTTTGGTCGTATGGCATGTTGTTTGTTGTAGAACAACTCAACCAACCCCTCACTTAGATGGGTAAGTAAATTTTTATTCATCTAATTTTGACTTATAAATAACTCATTTTAATAAACTCATTTTTTAATAGAATACATGTGGTTTTTGGAAGAGTAGTATCTGGCCAGCCAGTTGTTATGCAGATTGAAGAGTTTGGCGTTGACAAGAATTCACGTCCACTTCAGGATGCAAAAGTAGTGAAATGTGGAGAACTTGTATTAAAATCAAAAATTAAAGGTAAGATTTGTAAATAATATTGTAAAAATCCTTACATAATTAAATATATATATTTTAATATACCTAGTGTCATCGAGTTCTTGTCTTTTATGCATTTTTTTCAAAAACGTTTATGTCATCTTTTATGTTTCCATTAATCGCAATGTGTTAATTAATATTTTTGGTCAAATAAGGGTATTTATTATAGATATAAGTTAATTATTGTTTTGGGTGTTTATTTATTACTGTTGTAGTTAAACATCTAAATTAATCTTCTTTTTTTTTATTCATTTTATTATTATTGTTTGTGTGTGTGTGTGTGTGTGTGTGTGTGTGAATGTTTGTATGTGACTCATCAAGTGACTCGGTTTCCACCATACGTTCATACCGATGTTTTTCTTGATATTATTTTTTATAAATGATTTAAAATAGTTTATTATTGTAAAATATGTGTTTTTAGAGTCAGATAAAAGTGCATCTGATAGTGATGCAAGTTCAGGATCATATGATGACAAAAAACGAAAACATAAAAAAAAGAAAAAGGAAAAAGAATCGAAAAGAAAAAGTGGAAAAAAGTATGATCAAAAGGTAGCATTGTATTTTAAATTAAATTAAAATAATTTTTATCTAGGTTGGACCATTTAAAAGATGAAGATGATGGTGCTGAAGAACTGGATGGTCAATTACACCCACTTGTATCTGTTTCTAATATTGACCCTGAAGAGATACCGGCTGGACCACCCAATAGATTTTTGTCACGTGGTGGTCCTCCATCTATGTTTTTAATGAAACCTCAAACGGATACTAATAATGATGATAAGTTAAGGAAACGGAACAGAATTCGTGGTGTTACAAAATCAGGACGTATTGTTAAAGGTCGTGGAACACTGAGATTCAGAACTCCATCTCGAAGTAGATCAAGAAGTTACACTCCTCCGCATTGGCGTCAAGAACAAAATAAAATTATCTCTTTTAATGAATTTGAAGTGAGTTAAAATTCACATGTGTACAAATGTTTAAAATAATATTAAATTTTCTCAAATATAATTTTAGAAAATGGAGGTTGAACGTAAACAAAAAGAAGAAGAAATCAAAAGACGCGAAGAAGCTAGGAAAAAGAGGCATGAAGAAAAGGAAAAACAAGAGAAGAGTAAAGATGGAGAAACACCACCAGGAACCCCACCTAAAGTATGTAAAATTAACAATATTCAACAATTTTATATATTGATTTAAATGTATATAAATGTGTAGGGACCCAATAAACAAAATGATAAAATGGAAATTGAGATGATGGCCAAAATTCAAGATGTATTTCAAATTATACGTGATCGCAACTTAAACAACCATTTTGATAATAAAAAATCTGACCAACGTTTAAATGATACAAAGAAAAAAAGTAGGAGTAATACTAAAGAAAAGTCACAAAAAGCTAAGAAAAAAATTGACAGATATTCAAGAAGCCGCTCGCCAAGGCGCCGATACGATAATCGTGCTCATCGAGATAAAGGGCAAAGAGATGGAAATAGATATCATAAAAATGAAAAGTACACTAATAAATTCGTGCAGGAGGAAAGAAGAAATCGTTCTAAAGATAAAGAACATTTTAACAAAAAGAAGAAGAGTAGCCGAAGATCATACTCTGGTTCATCAGAAGGTCCCAAAAATAAAAAAAAAACTAAGAATGAAAATAATTTTAGCTTGTCCCCTGAAGTTAAAGATTAAATCCTCGATGAATAAACATTTATTTCTAATTTATAAAAGCTTAAGATAGTAGGTAGAATTATACATTTTTAATCTTATTGTTTGTGCAATTTATTGCACTTAAATTCATAATTTACATTTCATAGATAAGAATTTTTAAATTTACAAGGAATGCTGTACATAAAAAACAAATCTTGATGATATGTTAATTCATAATATTGTACCAATTATGTTGATACATTTAAACATTTTGAATAAATTTTGTCTAAACAAGTCTAAAATCAAGAGAATTTGTTTAATTTAATATGATGAAAATAATGTGTAATGTGGATCTCTTTATAAACATGATTTATAGTGTTGAATGTATTCATAAATGGATAAACTTGAAATTATTTTTATAACACACACATTACTATACATAGTGTGCTTCTTATGTAATCACAATTTGTGCTTTTATTTTTATATAATGAAGTGTTAAAAAATATTTATTAAACATCTTACATGTTTTATCATTACTGTAAGTGCATCAGTTTGAATTAAATAGGTATAACTTTCAAAGCTGAGCTCAACGCTTTTATAGTTAAAACTAAGTAGATTTTAAATTAAATTAGGGTTTTTTAACTTTCAACTGAATAAGTTACTTTTTTATAAAACTTGTTAAATTTATACAATTCTAAATTAAGAAATGACATCATAAAGTTGTGAATTCTGTCAGTTTGTTAACTAAAATAACATTTCAAAGTTAACTTTTAATTTTTAAAGTTAAAAAATATATATATATATATAAATGACTTTATGTTAAAAAAATTATTTAACTTGCCCAACCTTGATGATTTTCATTTAACTCTGCTGCATGGTGCAAAAAAACATCGTTTTTCATGGTGGAATGAATAATATCCCACATTTTAATTTAATTTAATTAATTTTATCTCCAAGTGTTTTTGGTATTTATAGTTAAAAATACATTACTATACACATTCTAAAACCCATAATATGAAAATAAACTGTTTAAGATATCTTTATAATATCACATTTCCTGTTTTCTTCAGGCTTATTTTCTTTAAAGCATACCCAATATTATATTCAATTCGATTTCTTATAACTTTTGCCATAATGTTCTGATTAGTTTAATTTTGTTTTCTTAGAATTAAATATATATATAGATTCCTGTAATATGATTATATTTTAAATGTAATGTTTTTTTCTTTTATATAGTAACAATTATGACCATCCATAAAATAACCCACCATGCAACAACAAAATATTTTTTCCCTTCAGTCAATTAGTATGTGGCTTTCGTGCTTTGTGATTAGTCTTCAGTGTGCGTTTCGTAAAAACATTTTTATTTCATTTGTACCTTTCCTTATTGCTTTAAAAGATTATAATGAAAACATGAATTGTGTAGATAAGTTTAATCGAAACAAAAAAACATGAAATCGATAGAAAAGAAAAAAAAATGGTGGCACCAGATTTTCTTTCATTTTCTTGATGTTGCTATCGTTAAGACACATGTGATTTACAATCAAAAAGCTGAAACGAAAATGAAATGAAAGACTTCCGTAGACAAATGTCATCAAAATTAGTAAGCAAAAAAATTGTCGAAAAACGTCGAATGAAACAAACTACAGAATTCCCTCCATAACAACTTAAGAAAAATAAACCATTTGTTCCTAAAAGCATTCGCTTAGATCAGGCTGCTCATCAGTCAGTAAGATCAACTCGTCGAAGATGCGGAAATTGCAGTACAAAACAAAAAGAAATAAAAACTGAATGGGTATGTTCTGTGTGTAATATTCCTTTATGTTTAGGTAAAAACAGAAACTGTTTTTCTGACTGTCATAGTAATAAATTAAAAGTAGTATAACAAAATTAATTTATTAATCAAAAATAAATCAAGTTGACTATTTCAACAATATTATATACTTATTTGTAAATTTGATATAAAATACCACTACTTCCTGAAGAAACCTCCCGATATACACGGTGGAACATATGTCATCCCACACGTAATTACTGGTAAGTCTTTAAACGTATTTTTCTTAAAACTATAAATTATATATATATACGTCAACCATTTATAACAAATTATATAATGAAGTGAAGTAAATACAATTATATTCAATACTCTGTGCAACAAAGGGGTAAATAAATACAAAAAACCTGTGCCGCAAAGAGTTAAGAATGATTTGCAAACAAATATTTAATTAATATTTATGTGTTTAACGTAAAACAAAAGTATACTGTTGTTTAATTATTATTATTTAAATATCAATTAATTATTTTAAGTAACAATGGATATACAATAAGATATGTTTCGTCGACGCATTATTGTTGGTTAGTAGCCAGCGTTCGAAGAAGGAAAAACAGCTTCGGTCAGTTTGCTTGCATCGTTGACGCGGTCACTGTTCTGATCACAATCGATGTTACTCGGGCTGATCGGCTGCGGTCGGTCGGGCCGATTGTTCGGTGCGAAATTCGAAAACGCGTCGACGCCCGGCTCGCCATAATAGTCACCACCGTACGACGCATCGCCACCGACGTTTGTTGGCGGTCGGTCGGGCCGATTGCCCGGTGCAAAATTGGAAAACGCGTTCGAACCCGGCTCATCGCCGTTCGCGTTCGTCGTCGAACCGTACGTATCCTTCGTTTGCGTTTCGAAACCGCCGTCCGGCAAGTTGGAGTTTTGATACTGGTCTTTGGGAACGATGGTGGAATGTTTGTTTCGGTCGCGAACCCCGCGGCCGGGATCCGTCGGCGACCCCGCACTCGGCGGACCGCAAGTTCCTACCTGCCCGTGTCCCGTGGACGTGCCCGGCCGGCTCGAACCGAACTCTCCTTCGCCACCCGTGTCTGCCCGCGTGTGACCGTTCGTCTCGGTGCCCGAAACGCTCCGGCCGTACGCGCCGTTCGCGGACGGATTGCTTTGGCCGCGATCGCCCCGGCCGGAAGACGGTGTCCGGGACGCGTCTCGACCGTAGCCGTCGGATGTTCGCGGAGGATGACCCGGCTCCGGTGGCGGTTGCCCGCGGCCGAAACCGTCGGCCGTCGGATCGGACAGACCGCCCCGGTCGTATCCGTTGTTCGTAGACGTTCCACCGCGGTCGTTGCCGCCGAGTAGACACGGCTGTGCGTAATTGTCGGACGCTCGTAGCGAACCGCCCTGCGACGCGCCCTTGCCCGGACGGTTCCGACCGTCGAGATCGTCCGGCGCCGGGCTCGTAGGCCCGCCGTTGTACGTTCCGCTGTAACCGTCATCCGCAGTGGGCTTACGACCGGCTATTGCATTGCCGCCGCCGTTGTTGTACTCGCCGGAGACTCGTCCGTAATCGTTTCCACCGGACGGCGACCAGCCGCCGGACGCCACCGTCCCGTACGGTCCGACCGTCTGGACGCCGTTCAAGCCGTTTGTCGTTCTCGTCGATAGATCGTAGTCGCCGTTTTCCGTCCACGGACCGTCTTTCGCGCGATACGCGTTCGGTACGGGTCCGGCGGTCGCGCCGTAACCGTTGTTGTGGTGGTGGTTGTTGTTGTTGTTGTTACCGTCGAAATTGTTTGGCGCGTCTGCTGGTCCCCCGAAACCGGCGGACGCGATGGCGTTTTTGTCCGGCGGCAAGTACATACGGGACGGATCTATGTACACGCGGGTAACAATCGATTATTTTCGTTTTCGTTTTTATTCAACAACGTTGTGTGTGTGTGTGTGTGTGTGTGCGTACCTATCGGTGCTTGTCTCCCGTGCCTTCGAAATCCGTCCACGCGAGTTTTCGCCAGATAATCATGCGTTTTGGTTTTCAGATCGCATTTGACGAACAATACCTCGTGAATCAGCAATACCTGTAAACGCAATCGAGCGATTGTGTTTATTAGCGATACGCGTACGTATTATCATGAATGCGTTTTTATTAGCTTATTGTTCGTTTATTACATTCGGTTTTCTCGTTGCCGTCTTCTTTTGTGTTTGGGTACATGCCGAGAAAACAATTGCTAATTAATTTCAATCGTTCTTTCTGCACGGGTACATTTTAAATACATTACTATCCAATTAAACCGAGTGAATTTCATAGTTATAGTTTTTTTTTTGTGAACGTGACATTAGAATGTTAGACCGATAAAGTAGGCGTGATGTCGTATAATTTGTAAAACTTGTATGCATTTTATCAGGATCAAGTTTTTGCGCCAAGATATCGATATACGCACGTTATTTATAATCGAACGTTACAAACGACTGTTAGACGAAACGTCTTTATCGTCGAAGTCTTAATATATAAATAAAATCGAAATTATAAACGAAACTACCGACGCTTTCTTAGAAGTAGATGGCAAACGTTTTAAGCTTATTCTAAACAATTCCAGTGGGTGCAATTGAGAACATATCGTTTTGGAATAAGATCTTAAAAATAGGGATGCAAAAGGGTGAAAAAAATGTGCGTTCCTGAAGAATTAAAACGTCTTGTTGACTTGGGGTTCCATTGGGGTCCCATTAAGAAAAATTCGAATTGATACGTTAAAAACACTTGAAACGGTTATGAAGAGGTAACGCGTGCCGTCGCAAATCCAAGCACACCGGATATCTTAAATCGATACATTAGTAGGCGTGTGTACGAAATCGGTTTCAAACGTGACTCGACCGATGTGGAACGCGTTTTGAAACGCCGTACTGTACGCATTCGGTACGTAGTGTGCCGCGTTAAAACATGCACGTGTCAAACTAAACTCACGGTTGAAACATTGACGAAGAACGTCAGACGACGCGTGTCCATGGCGGCGACCGTCGCGGAAAGTGTCGGCTTGCGAAACGAGTACGACGACGCGGTTAGTCACTTCGCGTTACCCGTCTTCTCGCATTTGTGACGAGCGCCCGCACGCCGTTCCACGTTATATACGGCACGCGCGCGCGTGCCGACCCCTTTCCCTTTCGACCGGAATCAATTGGAGTCGTGTCCCGCGAGACGTAACTCGGATCGTAACTCGGATCGTAACCGACGAGTGACAGTGACGACAACGCGCCGGTATCGTTTCACGTCGTGGCGGGCCGTCCTTGAACCGTCAGCCGCGCGGCAGAGCAGCGTGGGTTACTTTTGAATATCCGTCGCGTGCGGCGACCGTTCTTTCGCGGCCGGCCGATAACTGTATTCGGAACGACGCGGTGTCGTCGGCGCGCGCCCGAGCGATCTTCACGATCCGACGGACAATGCGTACGCGACGGAATAAAACCGAAGTCGCTCCGCGCCACGAATCGGGTCACGGATCTCTGTGCAGCCCACGGCGGACCATAACGCGCCCGCGCGCACGAAGTGCTCACTCGCCGCCCGGTCTACGGTTTGATTTTCACACGAAAATCCGTCCGTCACGACGGGGCCGTATTTCCGTTTCGTCCGTGTTCCAGGAGTACCGTTGGTTATTATCCCTTACACGTTTCGAATCTCGTCGGTTGTTTTCCGTAATGCGACTTTTCGCGACGACCCGGCTGAGACCGTTGGCAGCCGTGCGACCGGAGAAGCCGTGCGACAGGCCCGCGCTGGCGCTGGGTTCGTCCCTGGGGCGACGTTCGGTAATCAAGGCCCCCCCGTATTGACGGCGGGAGTGTCGACTGTTGTTCGGGACGCGTGCAAGAACAGTAGCACGTAAAGTCGCCGTAAAGCCCCGCCGCAGGGACACGGGTCGAACCCGTCTGGGCTGGGCTGGGTTTCGTTGCGATGGCCGGAGCCGTCGAGCGCATCGACGCGCAAACACGGTTACGGAGGCGTCTTCTGCCGCGCCCCTCGAGTAGCGCCGAGCGCTGACGAAACGTGCACGGCCGGTAATCGGCTCCGGCCGAATTAAATCCGGTCCCGATTCTGGTCGTAGTCCGTATTGTCGTACAGCTAACCTTTGCGACAGAACACTTTTTATACTAATACACTCGACGCCATACGGTGTTGTTAGTAGATCGATTCGAATTAACGTCGCGAACTGACGGTTTCGCATGAGTCGAACGACGAGAGGATAGTTTTAAATAGGGTTCATTCGAGAGACCGCGCTGTCCGATTATTTTTTTTCGTCTTCGTGCGATATTTAAGTTGGACATCGGATAAACGTAAAACAACATTTTTAATTAATTTCAAAAGACAGTGTTCTTTTCTTCGGAAAAGGACCTTTTTCCCAACTACCATACCGCCTACAATACAGAAATGTGTACATATCACTACACTAGATATACATTCATAGATCAAATTGTTTGAGCACAAAATTAACGATCCCTCAAAAAGCTTATTGGACATTTTTGAAAACCAATAACTGTGTCAAACTAATACTAACATCTATTGTTTATAGTGTCTACGATACGTATGTACTTACTTTAAAATTTCAAGGGAAAGCAAAATTTACACAAAGTTTCTAGAGTATTATTACATCCAACCATTTTTTTCATGATCAACTCCGAAGTCTCATTCCCATTAGTTTTCAATTCAATATTGCTTTACTTATATCATCCTGTTACTTACATGCTTTACTTAAATCGTGTGCTTTTTCTTTCGTAAACTGGGTTAATGTTTGAAATGTCTATGTAAATCTAACAGATTCATGACGGGTCAAAGGTTCTACGTAAGTTTTTTTAGTTTAAAATTTAAATAACACTGCACACTTACAGTATAAAATAAATAATTCAATTCTGTTTGGAACTTACATAATATATTGACATATTCTAAAGTTGTAATTTTTTTTTGAGGAATTATTCAATATTAATGTACGACATTAACCATTTTAATCAAATAAAGTTTATAAAGTTTAAATTATCTAAAATGTAAATCGGTTCATTTATACACACATATTTTCTAAAATCATTAGGTACATATTTTTAATTACTGAACTACATGAAAATGTCATAAATTATAATTTAGAATTAGGTGTTATGGTAATCATCTCGAACAATATAAAAAAATGTTTATTTTACAATTTCTATAATAGTTTTATGACTTTTGTCGTCATTAAAACGCTATATTATATGTATATACTCGTACATTTAATTTATGTATCGTGTACAATTAACTTTTAAATTCATTTTGGTAGTTGAAAAATAATTTTCCATTAAGTAACCACTTAAACTAATGAGTATAGTTTAGTTTAAAAATAATGTTACACATTCGCATTTTGCAGGGGTTCAAATGCACGTATCGGTAGATAAGATAATGACATTACACCTATGTATACCTGTTCTTATCTTAGGAAAAATAATTTGCAGAAATCAGTATTCAGAAATTAATGAATACACTTTAATAGACAAGAAGGAGAAGTTGTCCGACTTTATTTTCTGAGCCCGTACGATGGCTATACACATAAATCTTACACTTTTATTCGTACTCGTATACTAAAACATATTATCTGGTATTTATTTTCAAGTACGAAAGTAATGCATCGCGCATACGTAAATGTAATATTTTTTAAACACTTTAAACTACTCTTAGTTAAAGTGTTTTGCATAGTTTTTTGGCTACCACGAATGAATTTAAAAAATAAAAAGATATATGTTTCCATTTGATTTTCGAAAATTGAGTATAAAAACAAAATTAATCATGTTGTAAATAGGAACCATGTCACAAATTTATATCTTATACGTTAAAATATAGTAATAATATGCCAAAAAACTTATTCAATACTCTACGTAACCTTTTAATAAATGAAAATGAATGTGATCATTTAAGAAAATTGAAAAATTGTTAAATATAATTTATTGTAATTCTTACTTTTTCTCATAAAATACAAAATGAAAAAAAAATACATATCTTTGAAAACTAATTTAACACCTATTATCATATATACATTATGGGAATTAATATTTAATATAATTATGAAAACATCTTGTAATTTGTTTTTGTAGTAATATTGTATAACGTTAACGAGCAGTATTCAACAATTTTCAACAGCAGATTTCTTGTAAATCTAATGACTTCAATTTTTTTTCAAAAAACTTTAAAGAAATGTTTTTTAAAAATGGTCCTATTAAAATTCACTTTGAAAAAAACACCGTATTGCAAATAAATGTGAACCAGTGGAGGTATACACAAACTTGATATAATAGATATATATTTATATACGTATATGTCGCATTGAATAGGTAAACATAATTATGTAGATATAAAATCGACTTTGACCTCAAACCAATTCGATTTATGTGTTTCAGAAACAATTGACTTAATATGGAAATTTCAAATACAAGCCATGGGACTCGTGACCACATAATGTGGCGGAGCGACGGCGACATGACTATTATTTTACAATGGTTCATAAACAAATTTTCTGAGTACTTAATTAATTATCCCGCGACAATTGATTATACGTTAAAGTCGATAAAACTTTAATTCTTTACAACCAAATATTTCGCATTTATTTTTAGTGCACATACCCGAATTGTCCATTTGCATTTTTTTATTATTATTATTATTATTATTATTATTATGACGTAGGTATATCCAATTTTACATAATCACTGATAGCCAACAGTGGGACGGTCGGAAATTTTCCGTCAACGTAGTATTTAGCTATGCGGCCGTACGAACAGACGCGGTGTAGACGTACTCCGAGTAACATACGGAAATGATAATTGAGAGTTTACCGTTTTTCGTTGTTGCCGACAGCCATGTACGTACACGGCTGGCTTTTGCTTTTGGCGATTTCGGTGTTAGAAGAAGCCAACAGTATCGCCGTCGACTTGAGCCATAGTTATCGAAATTACACTAGTACTTGCTGGAAGCCGACCGAGCATTTCGACATTTTCGCAGAAGGCATGGGAAACGGTGCCAACGGATGGTATGCGACGGAGAGCTTTTCGGTGTCCGAACACTGCGGCACGCACATAGACGCGCCTTTTCACTTTTATCAGACCGGATGGAAACTGGGAGATATCCCACTGGAACGTTTGATAGTCCAAGGTAAACTATAAACAAAGTATCTACTTACACAATACACGCATACGTGTGTGTGTGAGTTACGAGCAATAGTGTGTATATATATATATACATTTGTCTGGCGAGATAGTTGAATTGGTATACTTGATACGACAAACTCGCGGAACAATTGTTTTATAGTCAAAAAAATTTATGTTACCTGGTGTGCGCATATTGGTCAATAGTTTCAGATTATATGACCGCCGAGGGAAACTATTGATTTTACAATTTTTACGTCACAGGACGTCGTGCTGAATTGTATAACGTTACACGGTGATTGATTTTTAATTTTTTTTTTTCTTTTACCACGCGCCAGGCTATATCACTGGAAATATACGTACGGTTTGTTATACATAAAGTGTTCGTAGAAAACGTTTGGCACGTTCAATTCCACATTCGTTCACGATTTCAGTATGTTTATCCGTTGTTTGTCATGACTATGTCAAATTTCGATTCGTACACGATAACCTACGATCTTATTAACGCATTAGGTAAATGTTTAGAGAACACATGTTTGCGGGCCTTCTAATCAAGGGACAGGTAAATAACCACGGACCCGAAATGAGTTATTAAAGCGATTCCTATACACGAAAAGCGTTTTCGTTTATTTCGGTCTGATCGAAACGGCGTGGAAAGAAAACAAATGAAATGAAATGTAGGTCGCCATTTAAAATGCAAAAGTTGACATACGGTCGGGGCATACGAGAAGCGGGCGTATAAATTCCGGTGCACAAATAACGATTAGAATAATAACGGGACATTGGGTGGGGAGGGGGGGGATACCAGGGGGAATAACGCGGTAACGTGTTCGAAACGTCGGCCGGTAGGCGGTGACGGCGGTCGAGTGAAACGGCCGACGACGCGGCCTCCGGGGAGGAGCTTGCGATGACGGCGTCGCCGAAATAGAGTCTGCGGACCAGGACTTCAGGGAACCGGTGCCCGCGCGTCGTGGCCCCGTGCGGGTCAAGCCGCCGCGGTCGGCCCGGCGATTACGCGGCCGTTCCATACGCTCCTGGTGCGAATCCTGTCCGTTTACAAAATATTTGTCGACGCGATCACCGCGCGCGTCGTTCACCGGACACGGCGCACGCGCACCGCAGACCGCGCGGTCGGGGTCCTATATCCAGTCGTCGTCGTCGTCGTCGTCGTTGCAGGCGCGAATCCATGGGGGGGGGCCAAAGGGCGATCGCCCCCCCCGTAGACTCTTGTTAAATTTTTTTATTAGTATCGTTTTATAATTCTAACTCTTATCTACGGTACTGTAGAAAGACAATTTAAAATGAAATTTTAGCCATGGGACTTTTCGGTTTTAACGTTTTCGATAACCAATAAAGATAAATACCTCTTTTTATCAAAGTACATATAATTGTTTTCATATATGTATGCAGTTTGATTATTGAACGATACGTGAACCTTAAAAATTGGTGGGTCACACATAAAATAATATACCTACAGTATGGCTCTTAAATATCTCGTAAACATTTCCGTAGAGAACAATAAATTGTTCCGATAGCAGCAGCAACCGCCACGCGATTCGACATTTGATAAAGATATAAAGACAGACTTTATTGTTTTATTTCGTTGTATCGCAAACGATTTCCAAGAAAACGTTTTGGAAAATATTTCATTACTCGATGCGACAAAATGAGGATTGAAGTTGTCTTGATTAAGATGCCCCCCCCCCCGTAAATAAGTTCTGGATCCGCGCCTGGTCCGTTGCCGTCTTTCGAAAACTACGTTTCTCGTGCTCGTGCGTGATTACGTGTCGGCACACGTTTTCCCCGGCTAAAATGCAACGCGTACGGATAACAAGAAGAACGGATAGAAGAAGAACGATTCCTTAGCTTCAAAATCATGTATTTATTTTTCGACACGGTCCGCCGTCAGGTCTAACACGTTTCTCCGGACGCGTGACAAGTTTTTTTATTTATTTTTTCATTTTCTTTCATCCGGTCACTGACGCGACGGCTGCCTTCGCCTGGTCGTGGTCCGAGGTGTGACGATCATCCCCGCCCACCCGAGGTCTCTCCCGGGCAAAGGCGAAAAATATTAATCGCCAGGCGCGCGTGCAATCGGTTCGAACTTCGGGTTATATCGCAAGATTTTTGACGTCAACCGTCCTCCGCTTTTCATCGAATCGTCGACGGGTTCGCGATGTCCGCGGTCTGCGGCAGTGATTAATTCCGTTCGCAATGACGGCTTTTCCAGGCGCATTTTACCGCCCGTCGGTTCGCAGCAGACCCACCAACAACAGCACCGTCACCGTATAAACAGCGTTTGAACGACGATGAGTCTCAGCGGGTAATCGCATTCCGCGGCAGTTGCAAATTCGATAGCCGCGCGCATCGTTCAACTCGCGTTGACGTGGCGCGAGAACACGTCTCCGCACTTCCGCCATTCAGAAACGAACCGGCTAACGGAATGCCTTCGAACCGGACGTGCGTGCCGAGAGAGACAGAGCGAGAGGAACGTAACTCCCGAGTGTGTCCCGCTTCCGTAGGCCATTTCGTTAGGTTCTGCAAGCGGGCGTGCGTTATTTGACGGCCTGCCCTCGTAGTTTCCTAGGATGGACGGGTCGAAAACCGCGAACACGTCGACGATGTCCATTTCAGCGGCCCGTTAAATTTGTTTACAATTTGGGGTTTGAAAATGACAGGAAACCTGTCAAGTCGTGACCGTGTACAGGCCAAAAATCGAATATTCAAACGATACGACGTATGAAAAATTTTCTATTCGTATCGAAATACACGTGATAAAATCCACGGTAAATGTATACGCGCACATTATTATGTTCACAGGCGTGCACGTAAACGTGAGTCGCGAAGTCAACGGAAATGGCGACTTCGTGCTGACTGCTGACCATTTAAAAGCGTGGGAAACCGTCAACGGGCGGATGCCATGCCGTTCTGTGATGTTGATAAATTTCGGTTGGGCGCACATGTTCGACGATCGTCGGCTGTACTACAACAATACAGGAGGCACGTTAAGGTAACAACGTAAAAAACGACTATTCTACGTTTTTTTTTTTTTTTTTTTAACGTGTTAGACGTCTAGTAAAAAAACAAGACGAAAAATCAAACGTGCGTGTGTACCGTTTGAAGTATTCGTTTCGATTTCTAAAGAATTTCGTTTTCTTTTAAAGATTTCCGGGCATATCCAAGGACGCGGCGCAATGGATCGTCGACTCCAAAAAAGTGTACGGCGTTGGCGTGGACGGCCCCAGCGTCGATCCCGGCGATACCGTCCTGTACGACGCGCATAAGATATTCGCGAAGGCCAACGTCTACAATCTCGAAAACGTAGCATTAAACGGCACGACGTTGCCGTCCAAAGGATTCAAACTCGTCATACAGCCGGTCAAGATTGCTAAAGGCACTGGCGCGCCTACTAGAATTCTGGCTTTCACCAACGATCCACCATTCCCGTGAAACTTCCATTTCCATATATATGTCGTATTCACCGAGTGTCGTTACACAATTAATTTAGCACATTAGTACGGATTACTCTGGGCAAGCGAAAATACCCGAAACATTTTTGGTTGTAGATCATTCGCTATTTCTTGAAAATTGTTATATATATATATTTTTCAAATGTTTCAATAGGAAATATATAAGTACCGGAGAAAATCTTAAAACGTATATAGATATCAGTGTTTGTTAAAGTTCCTTTAAAAAAACAATCAAGTCCGTTTTTCTCCTACTGGTTCGTAACAATATTCTAAAAAAAAAATATGGGTGCGGGTGGCCACGAGTTTATACGCGCGTTTCCTCTCGTGATAAAATTAGTTTCATTTCGAAGCCGAGCTTAATGATAACGACGTTTGTTTTCGTTTCTTATCACTGTTTTGCTTCGTGCGTCGACAAAAAATTCGAATAGCCGTCCTGAAGGCTTTCCCCCCCCTCCCCTCCACATACATTTACGACGTGAAATACGTCGGTTTTCGTCGTGACGAAAAAACACGTCGTGCCAAAACCGAAGCGTGCGACCGAAAACCGTTGTGTCTTATCGTCACGTCGACGACGAAAACACGACGGTTTTAACTTGATGTCGAAGCTTGAAATAATTGTATGCCGGTTGACGTTGCGAGTCGCACACGTATTAATTATTGTTTCATAATAATCTTAAAGCTTTTCGATTTTCAAAAACGAATGAACAATTCATAGTTGAATTCATACAGAGGAGTATAGGAAATCACCGCGTTCGTAGCGTATTGAGTCTGACGAATGCCGCGATAGAATTATGGAAAACAAAGCACACTCGTTCACTTAAACAAGACGGGAGAAGCGGTGGAGGAATCTACGATCCAGACCGTTAAGAATAAAATCGATTCTATGCACGGTAGTTGTCGATAAAGAATTAAAAATTAAAAAACAAATTTTTAAGATTCCCAGAGACCCGGCGCAGATGTGTATAACCGACATTTGTTATTTTTAAAGGATCAAAGAAACGCCGCATGTCCGGCATGGACTTCCGTAAGTAAGTATACAACTCGGAGTGTACGTTACATACAATACAATAACAGTGGCGGTTCTAGCATTTAATTTGGGGGAGGGGAGGCGAAAAAAATGAGTCGACGACCTTAACAACAGTCAACGACTGTTGAGCGGTAGGTACTACAATATGCTTGTTATCACTTAATAAACAAAGAATAAAACCAAAATAAATAGCCTCGTGCCCCCCCCCCCCACCACAATAAAGTCGCCGCTGACGTACGTAACGACGTATTGCTGAAACGGACCGGAAGTCCGTGGACAGTACCGGCACGCCACGACGAAAACCGAACGTGCGCGTGATTAGCCACGACGAATGCGTTTGCACGGGTATTGGAAGTCGCTACGTCGTGGAACCCCAGCGCCCGTCTCGTCCCGGCTAATCGAACGTATTCGTAAACTCCCGTGGCCGTTTGCCGCCGTTCGCCTCGCCGCGGTTCTTCGGACCGTCTGGAAATCACGCGTCCGTCACAAAAGCAGTGCCCGGGGGCCGTACGTTGGTTTCATCAAAACGCGTTTATAGAAAACAAAGCGGGACCGGTTGCCGTCGCGAGTTAAAAACGTGACGGGCGCGCGGTGACATCATCGTCGTCGTTTCTTCGGTCGGAAGGGTTCTCTTTCTCTGCTCCGACAGAGACCTCCTAACCTCAAAACGAACACGACTCTCGACGCGTACCAACACACACACACACACAATACGCGGTCGGAAAATCAATCGCGCGGCCCCGTCGTCGTCGTCGTCGTGAACGCGGTCCGCGCGACGCAACAACGTTTTCCTGAAACGCGCGCGTCCTTTGTTCGGGGAGAATCGATCGGTTTTTTTTTCTCTCTCTTTTTTTTTTTTTGTGACCCAGTGAAACGCACGAACGCGCACGTTATCAAAAAAAAGTCGTGAGAAAGGGTTACGGCGCGTACCACAACCGTCGTTCGAAAGAAAAAGGTCGCGCGCGGAAAGTCGTATTCTCTCAATACGGTCTTTTGGAGGCCGCGCGATCGTTACGACTCTCGTGGGCGCGTGTTACGCAAGTGTCGACGACACGGACGTCGGTCGGCTTCTTCTTCTCTTTTTTTTTTGTTCAAATAAACAAAACAAACGTATTATTATTATTATCATTATTATTATTGTTATTATTATTATTATTATTATTATAGACAAGTTTATATATATATTACAAAAACGTGACGGTATAATTTGTATTTTACAAAACATATCTGGCGAATGAGCTTAACCAACAAATCTCGTGCTATTGATTACACCGCCGCGGCGTTCTAAAAAAAAAAAAAAAAATTAAAACGCCGCCGCAGTAATACGAAAAAACGACATTTTGTTTGTAATAGAAAAAAAAAAAAATTATAATTATAACCCGCGTAGTAGGATTTTCGTTTTCGCGCTTTCAAACCGTTTTGAACATTACACAACATTCCGATATACTTAACAGATACAAATGTAATGGCGTTGTTTAAAGTTGATAAACAGTTTTCGCTGTTTCGACACTGAAGTATAATTCTAATCAAACGTTCCAAAAATAAAAAACAAAAAAATGTAATATACAAAAATAACTAAAATAAAAACATGTCGTACACATTATATTATACATAAATTGATCATTTATACATCACAAAGTATCGTCTTCATTCGAACGGTCGAACAGAAATGAAAAAACAAAATTTGCCTTTTCTCATTGTAAACTGTATAGTTGAACGGTCGGATAAGTTTTCAAAATACAGACAACTGTCTTATATTATGCATAATAGAACTATCAACGTATAATTGACTAATCTTTGTTTTGTTTTGTTTTTTTTAATTAAGATATTATTTAACCGCTGTACACTATATGTACAAAACGACCATGCAACGAAGTATAAAAATTCAACGAGGATATCACACGAAGAGCATTGGATGTAATAATGACATTATCGATTTGGTACATTTGATTATATTCAGCGCGAACTGACAATTCCCTGAAGGCCAAAAATTATTACCAAATTTTTTATTAATGCGGCAAACCGATATTAAATAATAATATCGTACATATCAGAGGCGGATTTTTTTTTTTCCACCGATGCTTAAATAAATAAGAAATATTTTTTTCACTCTATCTATTAAATTACAAAATTAGACGATAATCATTTTTACCAGTATTATACATACACGATTAAAGGAAAAATTAATCAAATAATATATCTGGTTCTGACGTGGAAGGTCCAGACCGCATGAACCCGTTTCCCTCCTCTGGAAGTAAATCCACCACTAACATCAAAGCATATTTATTATATAAACTAGAAATAACTGCACTTACTACAATAATTAAAGCAGCAAATAATCACAGAATTAGTGTAAAATAAATTGAAATTGTTTCATAAACCATTTGATGGCGATTTAATTTAATGTGAAGTAACCAGGAAAAAAATTTATATATAAGAAGAGTTTATTAAAGTATAAATAATAAATTCGTTATTTTAAAAAAAAAATTATACATGGAAACAATTTTGAACCACATATTTTATCAAACTAATAAAATGCAGTACATTTTCATTTTTGGGTATTCAAATAAAATATGCTCTACCTTTACGACCCCATGAATCACATATATTTATTAATAGTTATTGATTAAGTTGGTCCAATTATATAATACGTTTTACCAATTACAAAGATCAGTCAATAGGAATTTAAATTTTAAGACTTGAAACATATTTAATACTGTTGCATATTAATATTAATAAAACATCAGTATTAAGGCATAGTAGAAATAAAAAAAAATTAACGCTTTCGTATTACAAGAAATATAATGTAAAAAAATACCAATGAGGAATCAGTAATACAGTTTGTTAACAGATGAGATGAAATGTTTTGAAATATTACATTTTATAGTAATAATTTTTTGATAAACAAGAAAGATGAATGAGCTCAACAAAGAACCGATTAAATATAATGTGGATTTTATTTATAACTAAAAGACTTGCGACGATTGGTTCCTATAATAGATTCAAAATCAAATGACCTTACGAAGCGAAATCAATTGTGTAAAGCAAAATTATGTGTAAAATAATGGGACAAATGCCGTATTCAATTCTGTTGAAAGAATTTCATTCGTTTTAAATCTTGTTAATTAACAAAGCGCGTTGGAAAATAATTGTAGTTAAAAATTTGCAAATATTTGACAGTGCCAATTGTAAAAGTAATAATTGAATGATAAAACAGCGATAAAACTTAAAATATTTACTATAAATATTTATAATTTCTATTTTTATTATAAAAAATTTAATAAGGGGTACACAGATTTACAATTAAAACAAAACATGTAATATTTGTTTCATAGTACATATTCTATAGAGGTAATGGTTCATTGGAGTATAATTATTACTATATTTATATATATAAAACAAACTATTTTTTTTTTTTTTTTTGTAAAAAATAGTTTAGAACATGTAAAATTGGCCGTATTAATTATTTTTTGGTTAAAAATTATTTTTTATCAAATTACTTTGTTTTTTTAATTGTTCCAATAATGTTGGTTAGGTTCCAATTAATGTATTTTAATTTTATTTGAATTACATAAAAATACTTAATATCTTAATTGAAAATAACTAAAAATTAAATTTTTTTTTTAAAAATAGGCTAGGCTATTTACATAATTTCAAACATAATAGTATATTTATGCCGGTGCATGATTGGCGCTCTGTCCAGTGCTTTGACCCGCATTAGGGCTCACGCAGGTGGAATCATCGGACCGGAGACGCTTCCAAAACAAAGAAAAGAAAAGTTCTTACATAAATTCTTGACTATGAAGTACATTATAAATTGTATTAAGTAGGACATGGAAGTTATAGGCAACACATGTTAAAAATTAATAATCACACGTATGTATTTTAAAACAAGGTAAGAATTATTTAAGCATCCCTTCAACGATTTTGTAAATCATGTTCTATAATATAAAGTTACACACATAACACAATGTAAAAAAAAAAACATCCCAATGTTTGATGTTACACAAACTAAAAGCAAACAATATTTTAAAAAAAAAAACCGTAAAAGCTGATGTTTAATTCAACTGTACACTCCCACCAAAATTACTAAATAATTGAATTATAAATGATTTTTATTTACACAATATTAAAAAAAAAATGTTAATCATATACATCATAATGATTAAAATGAATTCAGAAATGTGAGGCATGCATTAATAATGGATCAGAAGATAATGTACCACAAACACACCAGTGATATTTATTTAAATGAAGTTATGAGAAATAAAATTTAATTTGATGACCAGAATAGTTTGATAAACAACAATAGCCCCAAGCTGATTGATTTTGGATGCAAATAACATGTAAATAAATGCAACATTGGATGTTATTTTCAAAACTGATGATTAAATTTGATTTTTTATGGAATATAAAAAAAATAATAATAATAATTTCATATCATTTGAAAAATGGTAGTTGTGCAAAAAATGTTAGACGGTGTTATGAAAAAAATATGTTTCGTATTTGTTAGAATTAAGTTTGATGGCGATTGCGTCTGGTCACAGATACTGACTTGGTTTGCAAAGGTTGGGTAACAGACGGCGATTCAGATGTTGCCATTGCCGAACTTCGAGTTTGTGTTCTTACTGGCCGCGCCGAACCAGGATCTGCGCTATAACGCAATCGTGATTGTAATGGTTGAATAACGCCACCGCCTAAAATTAATAACACGCATAAAATCAATAATATTATGGTCATTGGATGTGAATTTACTAAAATATTATTTAAAAACGCTACCCGAACAGGTGTCCATGGGCACCAAAGGAACTTTAGACAAAAAACTCTTTATCCCACTTTGGTCAGCTTGAGCGCGACTATTTAGTGATACAATGTTCGTAGCGGGAGAACTGCCGTCTTGTATGCCACGTCTATCTTGATGCGAGGCATTTTTTTGATCATCAGATCCACTATATCGAGCGCCATTTGCACCCTAAAACATTGTTAATTAATAATTGATTAAAAAGCATTACCAAACATAATACATAATATTGTACTGGAGGAAAACTTACAAATTTAAGCATGTTCCAATCAAAAATGTAGTCATATGTAAACCCTTGGTGATGGAACAATTGCCTGAATAATTGACGTAAATAAGTAAAATCTGGTTTTTCAGTAAATCGCAATGCACGACAATATAACAAATATGTTAAAAATTCATCTAATAAGGACAAAATAAAATAACATATAATTAATACAGGTTTTAAGAATATGGGTCGTTAAATATTTTTTACTTGGATATCCTTTGCATAAGTCCTCAAATGAAGTAACAATTTTTTTTTCACTGATACGTTCATATTTTTGTCGCTTGGTGGCTGCTTTTAAACCTTGCCATGGCAAGGAACCACGGTTGAAGTACATTAACACATAACCAAGAGACTCTAGATCATCTCTTCGACTTTGTTCTAAACATATGGTCAAGTGAAAATTAAAATTTAGTAAAAAGGAGATGCACACATTTGTTGTCTCTGTCTATCCAACGAAGTAGAGCATAGGACAATTACAATAACATTACGTAGAAATTAAACTGTGACGTTTGGGTTAAATTTAAAATTAAAAGGGATTGGCATTTACGTATCATATCAATAGTGTTTTCTCTTGAAATCTGGTAGTAAGTGTTTTAACTCTAGATGCAATGCAAACACCACAATTTCAGTTTCACGCAATGTTATTCTGCCACATCGTTAGTTACACAGATGGAGACGACAAATACAATATTATTCTTTTACCTATTCCTAAATGGGTATTTATGGAAGCATAACGAGCAGTTCCAGTGAGATTTTTGTTTTCTCGATACATTATATGTTCATTAGTCCGGCTGTCACAATATTTCTTTGCAAGACCGAAATCTATAATGTACACCAAATTACCACGTTTACCTAAGCCCATTAGAAAATTGTCTGGCTTGATATCCCTGTGTATGAAATTTTTACTATGTATATATTCTATTCTATCCAGCTAAAAAAAAAAACATGAAACATCATTAGACATAAGTATTAACAGTATTAACATAGTGTGTGTATAATTTAAAGCATAATATAGAATCCAATAATGTATAACTGGCTTATGTTTTAAAAGATATTAAAAAAATGAAATCGTAAAAATAAAATAAAATATTCATAAATTTCGGTTTTAGTTCTAATTTATTGTTCAGTCATAAAATTGTTACCAATTGGTCAGCTAATAATAGCACAGTTTTTATTGAAAATCTCCTGGAACAAAAATTGAAAAGATCCTCTAACGATGGACCTAATAATTCCATTACCATGACATTGTAATCGCCCTCGGAACCACACCATTTTATTATAGGTATGCCGGCTAAAATGATACAAATTTAAACATAATAAAAACACATTGAAATCCAAAAATATATGTTAATCGATTTAATAACTTACGTGCTCTCGAAAGCATTTTGTAAATTTTGGATTCTATATGTAACTGCGGGTGTCGCGTTTTTATACATTCTAATTTTATGGCTACTTCTTCTCCGGTAGAAATATTTGTACCTGCAAAAACAAAATGCTTTTCATTCATATTTTTGTCACATTACATTTAAGAACTATGAACAATTATCATTGATAGATACACAATGATATGCTACCATCTCAAAACAAATAAATTTGTTGTTACCTATTAAATACATATCTATATATACCTTATACATATCTATTTATTTAAATTGTTTTTTATTTATTGTTGTATATTTTAATTCTATAGATTAACTAATAAGTCATCAATGAAATAAATATTAAAAAGTAATCGGACTAAATAAAAGCTTAAAATTGTATTTATACTAAAATCGAATCAGATATATTATAATCCTAGAAATACAATTGAAAGATATAAAAGTGAAAAAAAATAATTCAAGAAATTTTTATCAAAATTGATGATACTGCGTCCCTATGAGAACATTTTGATGAAACTTTACGAGTGATTTTTATATTTATTATTTAAAAATACAACATATAAACAAGTACCTACTATTGTAAAATAAAAATAAAAAGTCAAGTTGATAAAAAGTCAATCAATTAGCTAGGTAGGTAGGTAAGTTATAAATTAATCTTTAGCGCAATTATTGATTAAGGTTTAAATAAACACGGTCAATGACTATGTTTACATTGAATATGATAAACTATTCATAAACTAAACTGCTTTGAGTAAATAAAATTCAAAACTAATGTCTTATTCACGTGCATACACGAAACATTATTAATTATAGAACAGTTTTAATTTGGTAATGTTTAATAAAAATCTACATATATCAATTTTGAACGGATTACTATTGACCAAACATACCGTACACTACTCAATAACAATATTCTTTGAATTCCATATAAGCCGTACAACTGAATTTTAAAATTACACACCTACATTAATGACAATAAATACTCAGAATAATAATAATACAGCTCCAAGCAATTCATTTCACTTAATGATCATTATAGTAAGTATTTCCAATTACTTTAATACGACCATAGAAATTATTACAATTATAAACGATGAATTTACTACAATTGAACGTACACTTGACAGGACATACACACATAAAATTCTATTCATACCATTTGGTATGAATAAAATTGATCGATAAAAATTGAACAAGAGACAAGAAAACAACAAACGGGGCACGTGCGTACAGATTTGAATGTTCTTGTTGACTAACAGAAAAAAAAGAAACGAAACGTAAATACTATTGTCCGGTCGAGTAGGTTATCGGTTTGTGCGAATGTTGTGAAACAAAAATTTGTGATTTCGGCCATTCGTTGTCGACGGTCTATTTGTGAGCGATGAAGGGAAACGTACAAAGCCTAGATTAGGTCGATATCAAAGATAAAGTCGAAGCGAACCGGACAGTGTACGACAGTTACGACCAGGTGGGGCCGGTCAGAGTATAAACGGACAGGAGCACAGCCGTAGCGGCTGCCGTCTCTTAAAAGCGGTGCACAACGGACCTCGGTTGCATCCCGACGGACGGCACCCGGTCGTCGCGGCCGTCGATCTCCTGCACGGATCCGCGGGATGGTCGGGAACGGGACGTTGCTGAGAGGGCACGGTTAGGTCGGGAGCGGCGACAAGGTGCGGAAGTTGGGATGGTGGGGTGGGGTGGTGGGGGGGGGTTATGAATGACGGTACAGGACTCACCCAAGTAGATATCGCCGAACGATCCGCTGCCGATCTTCCGTCCCAGCCGGTATTTATTGCCAACCCTCAGTTCCATCGCTCGTCGATGATCATCTATGATTACACCCAAAACGTGGTGCGGAACGGCGTCTGGTGTCGGCGGCGGCGGTGCGAGCGACGGGTGCACGGATCGCACGCAGTCACTGGACGGCGGACGCGGACGACGACGTGACGATTGTACGCGGGACGACGACGGCGGCTGCGGCGGTCGTCATTGTCCAGTCGGCCCAGCGCGGCGATAGCGATACACGGCGGCCATGTTGAGATTGTTGATTATTCCCCGTTGACTAGTGTCTTCCGTGCCAGTCCGTGCGTGTGACAAAAGAGTTGCGAACTGGGAGGAGGAGCCTGTGTGCCCCGTGCTGCGCGTCGTCTCGCTCGCTCTCGCCCGTTCTCTCTCGCCGCGGCCCGTGTCCACACGCGCCGCCCCCTCGACCCGCCGTCCCGGCGCACCGCGCGCCCCGGCCAATCCGCGGCGTCGACACGTCGTCTCGTCTAGATCACGCTCTCACTCACTCGCTCTCGCGCCGCACGCTATCGTCCCGAAACCGCCGTTATCACCGTCGCGCTACTACGACGCCCACGGCCCCGACGACCGCCGCCGCCGCCGCCGACAGCGCACATCAGCGCGCATCAGCTGTTTTCACATTCGTTCCCCGTTCGTTTCCGTTTCTCCGAAAATTGCCCCCAACTCGTTCGTCTCGTCGTCGTCGTCGTCGTCACACGGGCGCCCGCGATTGCCGTCGCGAGGATTTCGCAATAATATTCGCGAAATCGGATACGCGGCCGTCCGTCCGCCAGCCCGGCGCAGCTGATAGCGCGACCGCCGCCGATAGGGGACGCCGCGTTTCGTTCCAACGGACAACTGTTCCCATACGCGAAAAATAAATAACCGCTTACTCTCTCCGAACGAAGAGTGAACGTTTGGAAGCTAGTGCCGTTGGCCCGTTACGTGGCTCCGAACGAACGATAGCGATCCGACTGATAACCGGGCCGCCATTTTTCGCGTTCGAATTTAAACGCGCCGTCGTCACCGGTTTCGCCGTGAACTGTGTCTTCGGCCGACTGTTTAAAAAAAAAAATGCCGTTTCGTTTGAAAGACGCGTTCACTTGGAACAAAACGTTGACCGGTGGGGGCGGGCGAGGCACGTTTTGTGTACGGTTATGTTTTTATTCCGTTTGTCCTCGGTTAGTCGGCGACTTAACACTACGACGCGCGGGACCGTGCTCTTACCCGACCGATTACGAACGTTCGGAACTCTGCCGGTGCCGGATAAACCGGACGTCAGATATGTCCGTATTGATCGCGGCCGTCGTTCGAATCGGACGCGGTCTTGCCTTCGAAAAGGGACACAGGCGTCGGTTCTCCGCTGACCGAGCCACGAGCGTGTCCACCGAGGGGGTGATTGGCATAATCGAAAATACGAAAACCCGATTTATAGAGAAAAAGATGATTTTTTACTTTTAATTATTAAAATGTACAGTTAAAAAAAAATATATATATATATATATACTTTTTCGATATTGAAAATCATAAGACAAAAGAAAAATATAATGTAAAATTTAATTAGACAATAATTAAAATTACCTTACACAATTTTCCACTTAAGAAACACTCAAGTGCCCGAGGACCTCCTCCGCCCTCCTCTTGGTTGCGCTGTTGGTCGACCGTAGTCGACGCCCGTTCTTGTGAACACACGTCCGGCAGGAGTGGATCACGTCGCGACTTTTCCCCAAACCGTTTGGATTGGTCGCGTCGTAAGTTCTCACGAACGATAATTTATGGGGAAAAAAGAAATCGACGTGTAAATAATTTTATGTGACCACACGACGTACCCAATTCATTCGAGTAGGTTTTTTACTTTTTTTGGAGATTTTCTAGTGCAATTTATTTTTAATATTTTTTCTACTGCAACAACGTCCTCCGAGCTCTCATATATCTCATGGCATACGTCGAGTTGATTGAAAAATCTAAACAACGAGTTTGAAATATAAAACTTGCCGGTATGTCTCGATAAGTCATACCGAGTTGGCTTGTAAAAATATTTTATTAAAAAATGCACAAGCACTGCGCCATAATGAACGTTCAGACTATGCCAGTATTTTGGTCGAGCGGTTTAGTAAAGTAATTTAGTTTAGTTGATCCGGAATGTTCTATTTTTCTGATCGAGTAGCGCCCCCTCCCCCTTTTCTGACTAATAACTAAACAGGCCGGCTAAATAGGGTACCGAACGCGCGTTATTTTGGTTTAGCGCATATTTGGTTGTCCTCGGCACTGTCAAGACGACGTTTCGTTGGAGCGATTGATTACGTTTATATTTGTATCGGGATGTATAAAACATGAGTGTTTTGTAGAACACAAAATGCTTGTAACGAATTGCAAAAAATTGTGAATACAAATGGATTCGGTGAGACGGAGATCGAGTTGAAAATCAAAAACATAATAAGGCCAGTGAATGGACGTTCAACGATTGTTTTGAAACAAATTTTCATATCTACCCGTTCGCGGGAGTCAGAAGAAAAACTGGCACAGTCTGAACTGGGCCTTAATGTCAGGTCGGCATATCTTGGTGCGTATGATGTGGTCCGTTTTTTAAATGTACACTTCAATGCGCCGTAATATTACGTGCATCCGTGCAATAAGTCGACGAACAATTATTGTTTCAATAATAAAGAGTCCGTTCATTATTTGAGCACATCTTTTCAACATTAAAACGAGTACTCATCTAATATTATCCGAATCAATAATAGGACCGAGGCGAGAATAGGTTAATTTAAACGCGTCGAGGCCTGTGAAGTTGAAATCCACATCGTCTATTGTTGCGAGTAATTATAATTTCTATTTATATATCGTACATTATTATATAACATACAATCAATATAAACATTAGATAATAAACATTTGGACTATGATTACAAAATCTATTTCCAACGTACGTTAAAACGGTTTATCAAATAAAAATATAAATCAAACGACTCGGCAGTTTTATTGGAAAAATCAATCTGTTGCTGTTGTTTCCCCCATCCGGCAAAAACGTTTTTCTAGACAAACGGTAAATCAAAAAAAAAAAAAACAAATGTAATTTCCGTTGCAAAACAATTGTCCTCGTTTTGATTTCCCGCTGTTCACGTACAAACCCGCGTGTTATACGATTAAACGTCTCGTCATTACACCGTTGTAATAATTGAAGGCATTTATATTTATGCTTCGCGGTAATAAAACTCGCGACGTTCCTTTTGGACGTGTTTCGGACTTCGACCGGCCCGTCGTAAAACGTACGCGCACACGCACCCCCAGTCAAACCGATCAAGTTCGAGGTTGCCGGCCAAGTAAAGTTTTACGGTGACCGACGTACCGAAATCGACAGTCACTTACAATGGGCGTACTTCAGGAGGGGGGGGCATTTGTCCCTCACGAGAAGCTTTTTATTTTGCTGCTCGATTCTCCATTTGTTTTTTATGCGTATTTACGTTCGATTACGTTCCCCACAATATAATCGTGTGGACATGCGGCTATAGATTTTTGATACGGCTTATCAACATCATAATTTGACCGAATTAATATTAGAAGTAATGGTTACGACGATCACGTCAGTACGTGTATCAACGACTATTTCAACGACGTTATCCGTCTCGATCGGTTAAAATTGAAAATCGATATCTTGTTTTGTCATCGACGGTCAGGTGGTTACTGTCGCTATTGGACTTTTACGTTTTAATGATTTCATAGCGAGGTATTTTTTATATTTTGCTCTCCACCACCCCTGTCCAAAAAAAAAAAAAAAACCGTTTCAACGGGCACCTACGCCACCGGTCTGTTATCTACGTACCGCACGACAAACAAAACATCCACCGTACGTCGTGTGCTCACAAACTAATAAATTCAAACACGCCGTCGCATTATTTCTATTGCAGCGCTTTTGAATGTCGTATGCGTTTTTTTATTCGCGAATAATAGTTTCGAATACTACTATTGTGATCGATTTCCTTCCGATCTCGATCGTGATCGTCTTGCAGTTATCTCGCGCGAACACACGCCGAGTCTTAGAAGAAAAAAAAGAGAAGGCTCGTTACGTTTGTCTTTTCACGCTGGTTTTTACGTGATTTTCGTATCGATCAAAATCCTGCAAATTTCACTCCGTGTCGTCGGCTATTCCGGTTCCCGCGATTTGTTTATAATTGTTTTCCCTCTACGTTTCGTAACGTTTTTGTCGGAGAACAATCATTAGTAGTGATATCACGGATACGTAACAATTTTTAATTATAGCTGTCTTGTACGGTTGACACGTTTACTCTTATCTACGATAATTTGTTAACACGAGTATTACAATGTTATCTCAAGGTACCGATTTCGAGTGCAGTAGATATTGCGAATATCATAACGACATTACTTCTTTACGATACGACGACGAACGACCGACTGTTCGTCATTGATAACAGACGGTTCATGGAAATTGATAAATAATGTGAAACGTGTGCGCGAATGTACCGAGAAGATAATACGCGACATCCAGGATCTCGATTTCGTGTCTGTTTAATCATTTTAAAATTGATTTTTCGATAAACGAAAACAAACGAACAACGGAAAAACAATTCGTGACTTCTTTATGTAGACATTTTTTAGTTCTAATTCCAATAACAGCAAGCAAATTAGATTCGAATTATAATGTAAACCAGTAAAATTTGTAATCGTAAAAATTAATATCTAATAAGTATTTCAAATAACCGTTGTAATTACGTTGATCAATATCTATTTAATTTGTTTGACTTGTAAACGTTTTAGCACTTTTTCTGTTTGTCTTTATGAAATCAACAATGTTTATATTCTAGTTAACACCTGATTTCGTTACAATTTACGAGATAACAATAATTGTTCGCAAAAACCGATGGTCGTAATTTATTTGTGGATTTGTATCAAGCGCACGACCGGCCAAAAACGTCCGGACGACGCCTACGGATAGATCCGCGTCCTAACGCGTGCGGTAAGTCCGGCACGTTCGGACTTCATCACGTCAAAACTCGTCGCGGAAACATTGTCCGGTCCGGTCAAACGTATTGTCGTGCGGACCGACCGACCAATACGTGTACGCGATCTGGTCGCAAAAGCGTTAACTACGATTAAACATCGGCGTGTGAAGGGCGACGAACAAACAGCTGTTCTCCGCGGTATTGTGAAAAGGACGAACTGATAAAACGAGAAGTTGCGCGTCGGCGATTGCGGAATTATCGTTTTGGTCGGTCGGGTCTCTATTCGTTTGGACGTATCGCGTTTCACGAGCAGCTCGTGCCCGTCATGTCGTTGTCGAAACAATTGTGGAGGTCGCTGACGACGAGCGGTCTGTTGAAGCGCAAGTAACGTCGGCGTGCACGTGTAATGTGAACTCGGTGGGTAAACGATGCGTTTGTGTTGGTTTCCAGCGAGAACACCGTTCGGTTGTCGTCGGCTCGGCTGTCGGACCGCAGGAAGACCAACGCCGAGATGGACGAAGAGCTGAACACGCCCGTGCGGTACACGACCAGCCCGGCGCACGATTGGAAGGCGTCGTATTCTCGACTGGGGTCCAAAGCGGAATTCGGTCCGTGGTACGAACCGCATTTGGTCAGCGCTAGTCTGGTCGTGTTCATGATATACTTCTTTGTGCTGCGAGAGGAAAACGATATCGACCAAATGTTGAGCAGACCGTTGACAGAGACGTTAAAAGACAAATGAACGTTTGATTATTGTTTTAGAACGTAGGTAGGCGTGTACATGATTTTGATTAGCCTGTTCACGCGTGTAAACGTGTTTTAATGTTCGGTTAAGTGTACACTCATACGTTTGGAAAATATTCACATTGCTTTTTCTGTCGAGTTCCTTAAAAATAAATACAGAATTTATAATCAACAATATTAACGTCTAAAGAAGGCTGCGAGTACATTTTATTTTTAATTTGAATATCGGTCGGATAAAACGAAATTTATTGCTGGGTGTCAGTGAGTGTGTACACTGTGTTACGATCTTAAATAACATGGACATCGAAATTATCAACAACCATGTATTTTATAAGATATGTATATATATATAAAATCGTGTGTAAGATAATAAACTAGAAATATATTTGAAATATATATTTTTAAACATAAAGATTTTCAATTTGATTCGATCGAATATCGATAGTTATCTACTTGAACGTCAAAAAATAATATAAAAAAGTTTAATAATGTTGGTCTGAAATTGGTCACTATGTCGGTAAGTATGAAATTGAGCGTGTATACATATATTTTTCAAACGGTATAATAAGTGTTATAATATGAGTGTGTCTGTTTTAAAGATTCGAGCTGTATAGTTTTACAAAGAAATATTGTTTTTCAATCTACAAACGCGTCACAACATTTTATGTTATTTGTCCCTATGAATTTGTAATTTAAAAAATAATAATAATCACTTTTAAATATATGAACGTTAGAATCGTTTAGAGGGAAAGCCAAGTGAAATCCAGTCAAAGGCCTTTGAATTATGTGTTGTTCTTAGATATATATATATATTTTTTGTAATACTCAATTTGTGTTATTATTAGTGTGTATTGATTTTAATCACATGTTGATTCCGTTTATAATATGTATACTGTATGGTTTAGGACGAATATGTTTATATTCTGTACTTGACGTCCTGTACAGTCATGTTCACAATGGTCGTTTTCAGTGGCGTGTCCAGAATTTTTTAACGGTGCGGGTTAGATAAAATATAACCTAAATTAAATTGTTGTTCGGTGTAATAATCACTGCAGACCGACAGCGTTGACATGTCGACACGGGCAATACTGTTATGAAAAACGCTATCGAAATTCGAAAATGTACCAGAAATACATTAGAGGAAATTCGGAGTTCTGTTTTTGACAGAGGCGTAATGGTTATGGCCGTACCGACCGATTTTAAATTCAATCCAAACGGGTAAAGAGGCACACATTTTTATTACCCGAAAACGATTTTATTCGATAATCATAACAGTGTCGACGATACACACAAATTCTGTTATTACTTGTAAACGTTTGACGTTTATATTATTTTATTTGTACATATTCGAATGTAATAATGTTATTTGACTATTCAGTAACAATTTTCGGGGGGGGGGGGGAGGGGTTAAACCTCATAACCTCCGTATTATCGGGAATGTCCAAAATCACGAAATTATCTTTAGATAAACGTATTGGCATATCGACTATGCAGATGTCGTTTTCCAGATTGTATGTTGCGACGATAACCCCGTTCGAATCAATATCGTGTGCCACATCGATGGTATCACGGTACGTACAATGAAATGTTGTAATCAGGTGCAAGGGGTAGGCAACATAGGCACACGCTCTAGGGCGGCATTTTTCAGGCCAACAACATTATGTTGCGTGATAAAAAATACGAGTCCAAAAATTATTCCGCTATAAATTTTTATATATCGAATGACACGTTTTGAACTCGTGTAATACGCTCTTTGATTTTATATTCCAATAATAAACGACCGGTATGTATTTGCAGTCTCCGGGCACACATTTATTAACTGATCTTTCATCTTGTTACATCGCGGAAACAATCTTTAGTATCATTGAGAAACAATAATAAAGATTTGCCAAAATATTTATGACCAAACTGTTCGAATGTGCAACGGTAATTGATATATGCCGCACTTGATTTTCTTATTTTTTGTTTTTACACGTATACGTTATTTAGTTTTTCAATTTAAATCAGTTTTCGTTCATAATAATTGTATTTGTTTCATATTCAATGTTTAATTGGTAGGGTGTTTTTTTTTTTTTTTTGATTTAAGCTTTAATTTAAATTTATGATTTAACCGGATATCAGTTTCAAATAACATAAATGATTTGATGTATTTATTAGCGTTTTTTTGTGACTTGACGTTTTTTGTTTTACGGTTTTTGTAAATTTTATGTGTTCACATATTTACATAAAAAAATAAAAGATGCTAGTAATACTATGAGAAAAAAGTCATAATTATTAGGCAGGCACTAAATACTAGGTATATAATTAGTCGTGTAGTAGGTAAAAACTAAAATTGTACAATTTGCCTAGCCGGCAATTGGAGGTCTGGACACGCCTGCGCGATTCGCCGCCGTTGTTTGTTCGAGGGTAAATTTCTATTCATATACCCGAACATGGGTAATGTCGGTTGGTCATGTTTGACGTTTATTTTTGTGTTGACACGCTGAGCGTCTAACGTTTTGTTCATAAACCGCGTGCGCGTATCCGACAATTCGTTTACGACTGCGTCACGTTCGATATTCAATAACGGATCGTCCGGACACGAAGAGAAGACCAAAAAAACCGACGCGGAAACACGTCATGTGTTGGATGGTGTGGGGTCGAGGGGGGGGAAGGAGACAAATAATGTAATCCCAGAACGCGGTTGACGTGCGCTCGTAAATGCATCTACGCGAATGCACAGTGTGTCTTGCCGTCGTTGTTTTAACAATCGAACGATGTTTAGAATCATAAGTAACGTTTCAATAGTGACTTTTGACAAAAGACTGTGTGAAAAACAACGAAGCTTGACGGCCGAAGACCAATAACCGCGACGAATGACGCCGAAGAGAAAACGAGACCGTTTCCGGATCGTGGGTCGGACGCGTCCGAATGCTCGTCTAAACGTCCCGGAGGAATTTTAAAATACCTTTTTAGGTTAGGGCGATTCGCGGAGGAAAGTCCTTATTTTCGATTCGGACCAGAGTATAGAAGGACTAGGGTTAACCCCGAGTCGGGTCCCGCCGATACATTTGATGACGTGGCGCAGAACGTGATGTGGGTCCGGGGGCGAGTGGATGTTTGAGCAGCTGTTATTTTACATGGTTGGGCGTGTAGGTTGACGACGCGTTGCGAAGACACGTTAGTGCGTTTGGGCAGTCGGCGAGTCGGTTCGTTTCGTGTTTGTTCCTCAGCAATGTAAAAAAAAAAAAAAAAAACACCCAGAAAAAGAAAAGTTTTTGCGAGAACGGATGACTTTGTACACCGGTAGACGTATAACCCGATTTGAATATGTAAAACGACAGTTTTTTACATTAATTTTGTTGAATTTAAATTTATTTCAAAGATTTAACCCGATTTGAACGCGTAATATAATGTAGTATTCGAAAATGTTTTCACTTTATTGAACGCAGTAACGGCGGGGACCCAACTCACTGGAACCCAGAGACCAGACAATCCGGATTGGATTCCGAACAAAGCATTTACGATTTCGCGAATCTAAAAATACACAATTGTGTTTCATTTTCTGTTTATCACATGTTCACGCGGACGAACGACATAATTTCATACAATTCATATATAGTTATTATGGTGATCTTATCAAATTCTATTTCAGTTTCGTTAGCAAAACCTTGTCCATGACAACGTTCAATGAGATGGACGACAGCTGAACTTCCGGCTTGTTCAATATTATAAATATTTAAGAGCATGTAGATATAATATATATATATAAATCACAGATATGAATAGAAAGAAAAAAAAATATCCCATCAAAAGACATATATTATTGTTATGATACTCATTAGGTATAATAACGATAATATATGTACCTATATTTCCCCGGTCGGTCACAGATGTTGATCGTTTTTTCTTCGTTTTTAGTTAGAAGAAAAAAAATCGAATCGACTTGCCCGCCCGCCCGTAGCGCTATAATGGCATTAATTTTTTTCGGGTCACAAAAAAAAAAAAAAAAACACGTATATATTTCATAAATATTTTTTCACGCCGCGTGATGTTCGTTTCCTTTATTCGAGTAGTCTTCGATATTGTGCGTATGGAAATGTGATTGGTTTCGTCAAGTTACCGTACACGAGAAATAATCGATTTTGTTATGTTCACTATAATTATGGTTAGGAAAATGATTCGAACGAACATTAGATATTTGTATAACTTACGTTGCACATATACTTATAAATATTTATGCATTTATATTATTGTACGCGTGTAGAGTATAATTTACGTTTGACATTATAACGTTCATAAATTATCAGTGTTTAAAATAAACGTGTATATATTAAAATACTGTTTGGGTAATAGCTTTTTTTTCAATTTCTGAAAGACCGTTTAATAATAATCGGTTGTTCGCAATATTAAAATTAAGTTACGCGACTGTTTTCAATTTATATGAATTTCGTATTATATTATTCATGGTAAATTGCAAGCAATACCGTACTATATTATATCTTGCACGCATAAGAGAACAATATAATGGTACGAGAAACGAGATAACTTCTATCATATGTTAATCTGTTACGATTGTCTAAAATATTGCGGTTTATGTGTCGTATCAAATTTGTTTTGTATTGATCGTCGAGTTCGTTAGTAATTTCTTTTCGTAGAATGATATAATCAACAACAAAAAAAAAAAAAAAATAATAATAATAATAATTATTATTCTTATATATAAGGCGTTTATCGTGTTTTAATGTTAGTTACGCAACGGATCATAACAGTTTCATTGTACTATTATATTATGACAATTATATTTTAAAAATCCAGAAATTGTTTTTTATGAGTGTTTCAAACTGGAAAAGTGACGTACAATACCTTAAGTATAGAGAAACCCAAAGTTCCACTCGTTATCGTTTCTATATCGTTTTGTTTCAAATGTAAAATTATACCATAATGTGTTGAGTACATCTGACTTTGTCTGGTGCACTTTTTTTGGTTATCATTCGTTTCTCTCTCTTTTTTTTAGTCCTGTAATAATATTATTAGTAATAGCAACAGTTATTAATTATTATTATTATACTAGTTATTTAAATTTCATTTTTACAAAGAAAATGATAACTGTAATAAAAATATCAAAACTTATGTCCATATGAAGGTCTTCCAAACCATTAATTGTGTTTTAGCTTTTCATACGTACTGTGTATAATCAATTTGAACATCGTGTGTGACTTGAAAATAAATATGCAGAACAAATCGATTTAGTTTTGGTTAACGCTAAAAAATATTATTATTATTATTATTATTTTTTTTTCTTGAATTCAGTGTTTTTTAAGTAAATCTATGTTTTCAAAAAAACCTTCAAATCAAATGTTATCAATGACTGTTTTATATTTTGCATAATTATCGATTGTGTTTTTCCCGGCTCGCCGTATTCAGTTTCCCGTAACAATAATGGTTTCATTTTAAATTATTACGACAAATATTTGTTTTAAAAACTTCGATCTATCGACCTCGCCGACATTGATGAAATAGTTTATTGGCTAGTCATTTGAACGTCATGGTAAAGTATTTGAGAAATATTTTATTCTGATGTAACTATAATAATTGAATAACTCGAATATAGCTTTTACAGCGAGACGTAAACGATAACACAGGTCGTTTGTGTCCGTAACGTGCACACAATGCGAGACATTGTATCGCACACACAACACCGTTTTAGGACTTGAATACACGTATTTCAAGATAACCGTATATTAATCATATATATGCGTATAAATCAGAAAATTAGTTGAATTTTCATTTCAGACAATTGTAGCCGCGCAACAGTCGTTACATATTTAGTAGAATCAGTGGTACCGAACCTATACTCAAAGAGGGGCAGCCGCCCACTTTATTTTAAGGTGGGTGGTGGTCAGCGGTTCGGTACTAACTTACAAAAATATTTTAACATCATGTGATATAATTTTTGCTGGTAAGTTTTTATAAATTAATATTTTAATTTATAACCTAATAAGCTATGACCAATTCACCAACACAATCAGTTTAGCAGTTATATTGTAATATAAGTTGTAATAATAGTGGTATTTTTAGGTAGGTAGGTAGAACAAGAGATTGTAAACAGCTCGGTTTTAAGCAGTTAAATGAGTTAAATTTATAAATTTTGATGGTCTAAATACAAAATAATATACAAGCAAATTTAAATTATAGAATATTTTATTAAGTTAAATTTTCTTAAATTTCAATGAAATGTTAATACCTAAATAATACAGTATAATAACCAATATTAATAAAGTAATTAATATTTAATTAAATGTGGTTTTAATGTATCATGTTGTATTATACAAGTGTGCATAATAATATAATATTTTACTTATCTTATAAAAAAAAATTATATATACATTATAAACTAATGACTATGGCAAGGGTCAAATCGCGACTCACTTTCGTCTTTTCGATGTAAATAAAATCAATGTTAATATTAACATTAATTATATGAGACTTTTTTTGGTTATTTATTAAATTGAAAAGTCGATGTCAACCACGACAATCCAATAAGACTCAAAAATTGATCTGAAGTCAAATAAAGTTGGCCAACCCTGGTCTATGGTGTAGTGGTGGGCGGTGAGTACTACAAAATTAATTTTGCCCCTTTAATTTAAATTTAGTTCAGCGCAACTGGTTCGACATATGTTTGTATAAGTGCGTATATATAAATTGTACAAACAAATACAAAACGGAAAAAATATATCTACGTGTACGACATATTTCTACGTATTCGAAAAAACAGTAATAACTTCGCACACACTGAGCATTTTTCGTACAAGTACTACCTTGTTATTTCCATCAGAAAGACGTCCTAGAAGAAGTTGAAGAGCGGTCTGTTCATTCACAGGTAAGTGAAATTGAATTCGATTTAGTTGCGATGACAATAGTAGTAAAACTTTTTATATTTTCAGTGTCGACACGAGGCAATTTGAAATGTATTTAGTATTTATTTTGTCCGTGACATTATTATCAGTCCGCGGCGAATTCGGTGAGTGGTATTGTAACACAACACAACAGAAATACGAGAGTGAAGAAATTAGGATTATATTATGGGATATAAAGGAATTCTGTGTGTTTTTGGGTGGACAAGCTTATGTTCTACGCTTATTTTTCAAAAAAAAAAAGAATTTTCCGGTTTTATTTATATTAGTATATTATATACTTCTATTACAGATGAAACAAAAATCAATGAAGAATTGTTAAACTTACATAAGAAGGATTTTACTCCTGAGTTGACGCTTGTTGTTGTGAGTTATAATATATATAATCAATTTCTCGTATAAATAATTGATATAAATCATAATGGGTGTCATTGGATAACGTATAAAAGATATTTAAATCAATATATGTCCAAAATTCCAATGATACAACATTATCGTTTTGAGTACCAGTTTTCAAAGTTGCACGTACTTCATTCTCCTGAAAATATAACGTGTAAAACACTAATCTTTTTGAAGGAAGACGTTTTTTAATGTATTTGTTAATTTGAAGTTAGGAGTAATGTATAACGCGCAGTTTCCGATAATTATTTCATGATTCGTACATTTGAAGATACATGTGAGGGAATGTAAAGTAATCATCTCGTAAAGTATAAATGTATAGTTGCTTGTAATTTATAAAATATTGATTAATTGAACGTCTTTTACCGATTTCCCTAAGTAATAAAATAAAAATTCTTCTTATTCACCTGTGATATTTTTGTTTTTTGTTTTTGTTTTTGTTTTTTTGTTATAGATGGATGATTTTATAATAAATGATGTGGATCAGTATGTTAAAGACCATCGTCAAAATAATATATGTTGTTTTGTAAATATTTGTTTCATTACGATTAACTTAACGAACATTTCAGAAATAACTGCTTTAAACATATTTGGTGAATTAAAGAATGTGCACAGGGAAATTACAAAATATGGTAAATTAATTATTACTAGTGCTTGGATATTAATGTCTTTTAAAAAAAACGCACTTAACTAAAAATGCCATAAAAAAAAAAAACAATATTAGTTTAAAATTTATTATTCATTGGACATAGTATACAATAATTATAAATTATTAGTGAAAATTTAAATGTTGAGATTAAAATATAAATATAAAATTTAAATCAAATTATAAAATTAATTTCAAGTATGCAATATAAATTATGTTTGACTGGCGAATTCTAAACGAGTGTCCGGCCAGAAATAAATTTAAAAAAAATTTGTTTGTAAAATTTAAATAATGTTTTATGTTTTTGAAATTGTATACATATCGTATTTATCAATTAAAATAAATTAAATTTCTAATAAGGCTGAACACTACGTAAGCACACAGAATGTCGGCGTTTTGTCAATTTTTACGATGAAAACTACACGATATTGTCACAAATTATTTTATGACCGCTCTATTATCCGCACAGTTTAAAACGTTTTATGACCAGTGATTTCACATTTCAATGTAGATGTCCGTTTGGGTTATCCGAAAAAACGCTTCTGAAAACTCATTACTTACAATTAGTAAATATTTTTTTCGGAGGTAATGAACTTTTTATATCAAAGAGTTCTCATGTAAGACATAATATTGGTATACTTATGAGTGTAATAATACAATAAATATACAAATGATTAGGTTAGGTTGTAATTAAATGAGAATATGAAAATTCGGGGCGTAGGTCCGAGAATTGTTTAAGAAAAAATGTATAAGGTAAATAATAAAATAAAGGAGAAAAGTGAAATAAAAATAAGGTGAAATAAATAGAATGTTTTTTCTTACCTTGCTGTTTGTACTTGATTTTTTTATTATATCTGTGAATATAATTGACCATGCATATCATTATACATGTGAATGTATGATTTTAGCTGAATTTGCCCAAGGAATACGGAAAAACGCTGTAATGGTGTATTTTAAGTGGATTGAAATGAAAAATACAAACAATGAAACAGAAAAATGGTTCGTAGCTATGTATTATCCGTGGGAATATCGTTTTGGATATATTATGTGCGTGGAAAAATTTATCAACTTACATTGATCGAATTAAGTTGCGAATAAAAAATTATGATTTTTAACTTTTAGATTCCGCGTGAATCGTTTAATATATATTTGATTGTTTATGTTTACAATGAAAGTTTTTAAACATTTATTTTTCTAAGTTATATGCGTTATATAAATGAAATACGAGATATAGGGAAAAATAGAATTAATTCTCAATAATTATTTAATTTTACTTATTCGTTAACACTGTTATTGTTATAATTTCATTGAAGTTTTTGTGTTTATTTGCATAGCTATGTAGACAAAATTATAATCATTTAATATCATATAATATATTGTATTTGTTCGTCGATGTAATATAAATATTATCATAATCAATAAAATCGTTTTACCATCAATCGTACTCAACACACTATTTGTACATGAATTTAACAAACGTTATTATTAAAACTTTTCGTATAGAGAGAAAAAAAAATGTTTTTTAGCATTTTTATGGTGAAATTTGATGACACGAGAAGAATCGGAAAATGAACGAGGTACCACGTTTTACCCAAAACGTGTAGCCTTAAAATTATTCTCTAGTTGAGAGGGCGGGAACCGCCCCAAGCATAGAGCACGCCACTGCGTTTACCGGTTCACTATATTGCCGAAGCGTTTGTATATGGAATTATTTATAAAAAATGCTTACTTACGGTGCGTTCGATTTCGTATTACAAACAAACACAACAACGTATTATGGGTCGCGCTATTTACGCTATGTCGAACCTGCGGAACACGACAAAACGTCGCACGACACGCACACTTACCGCCCGCGACGACGAGATACCGCCGGAAACGACGGTTGGAACGCCTTACCGAACGGTTATCGCTGGTCACCAACACTGTCCGTGTCGGGAACCATGCATCGCAGACGATTTGATCCGGAAAAGTCGTGGATCGTGTTTTTGACGTCAACCGGTCAAAAGTCGGGTACGAGACACGCGCGTGACGGTCAATTCATTAGTCGTCGTCTTCGTCGTCCGTATCGTCGAACGACGACGATAACTGCGCGGGAACGCAGATTACCTGGGGTGGGAAATATATATATATGTATTCCGACAAACGAACCGGCTAGAACAGCGTTTCCCAAAGCGTGTCCAACGGAACCTCAGGGTTCCGCCAGATGTATTTGGTTGTTGAGAAAATTATTTTATACTATATTTTTGGATTGTCTATATTATTAAAAACTATTATTTTTTTATCATTTAAAAAAAGTTCACTTAAATAATAGTTACTAGTATAATAAATTTATATCCGGATCTCTAAACGAGTTTTCCATTGGACTTGAGGACGAATACCCATCCCTAGTTGAAAAAGCTACTATAACTTTATTACTGTTTGTAACAACCTATCGTTGTGAGGCTGGTTTTTTCTCTCATGCGTATACAAAAAGTAAATACAGATTGGAGATGCCGCTCCGGACCTAACAATTCAAGTTTCAGATATAAAACCCAATTTTATAACTAATGTAAATCAAACAATGAGACAATTCCATTCTTCTCATTAAAAATATTAATTCGTTATTTTAATAAATAAAATTTTGATTGAAAATTGTTTTTTTTTTTTTTTTTAATTAATTTTTATAAACAATAATCATTAACAATATCGTTAAATCATTTTTTGGATTATTGGTTTTTTTTTTTTTTTAGAAAATTTAAGGTTGAGTTGGAATTAAAGACGTCGGGGTTCCGCGAAACACAAACTATTTCTTAAGGGTGCCGTGGTCGTAAAAGTTTGTGAACCGCTGGGCTAGAAGACGCGCACAGAAGACCGCCGGGTTGGATTCGTGCGGGCCGAGTTTCGTCGCGAGGGTCAAGCTGTTGAGCGCACCGCGCCAACACGAGGTGTACGCGTTTCGGTTCTCTTTCTATGCGCGAACGATTTTCGACACGTGGGCGAAGGGGCTAAAAACCTGTCTGATCGGTTTTCTGCTAATGCAATCCGTCGGTCCGGTCGCCTAACCTTTGTAGGTGAGCGCCGGAGCGAGGTTAGGTCGGAGGGCGAGCGTTGAACGTCATCCAAAACGTGATCGCGGGCGTAGCCGTGTCGCGGTGTACAGATCCGATACACCCGTCGTGACCGAAAGACGTTGTGTGTACCGGTCGACAACGATCGGAGCGGCTTGAAGTCGGTTGAACGTCACAAAGGGTGACGCGGATCGGAAAGAAGCCGAGAACCGCCAATTTTCGTGGACGAGAACGGTGTAAATATAATGAAACAATTTTGGGCTGTACGGTTTGTGTCGAGAGTACGATATTTCAGACGCGATTGTAAATTTGTAACGTTAAAAATATTCTCTACTCCCCCCGTCCACATCCAGTCCGTAGCAAAAAACGTACGCCACTGCGTTTACCGGTTTACTACGTCAACCAAACACGCATATATTAAATTATTCATATAAACGCGTACCTACGTGGTCAAATGCTATAGGTGTATAAAAACACCACGTCCGTGCATTCGATTTCGCATTTAAAACAAATACAACAACTTACGGTCGCGCTATTTATTGCGTCGCAGCCGGTGTAGTTTGCACCTGCGGTATACTCGACCCAAGAAACACGCCAAAATATCATCGACGCACGCACTTAAGCTCACATATCGACGGACGTCGACATTGGTATCGGAAAAGCGTCAGAATCTAAGCGAAAATAATACAAGAAATGTAATTAATAATTAATAATTTTATTATTACAAAACTGGCGTTATCGTGACACACGAAACACTTTCTAAGTGTCGCCATCATCAGTAATAAATAATGAATAATGTTTTTTACACATTATTCAACCTATGATAACCATAACCATAGGTTTTCGAATTTAATGGTTGTTCGAAAATTATTTATATATTTTTTATAGTTCTGTGTGTCGAATACGTGAAGACGTGTGGATGTTTGGCGCTTTATTAATAATCAGATGTAACAATTCTATTAAACAAGGTGCGCCAATAAATGATTGAATTAAACGTGTTGATTTCATGTTATTTGTCAATTATTTCAATACGACATATACTATACGAATATCGATTTTTTTATTTTTAATACTATAAATAATATGTATATTCAGCAATGGTTTCGATGTTTTTCTTCGTGGATTGATAATGTATACGTCTTTGTTACGCCTAGTGGCGCCGAACCTATTCTCAAAGAAGGGCAGCCGCCCACCGTATTTTAAGGTAGGTGGTGGTCAGCGGTTTGGTACTAACTAATACAAATATTTTAACATCAGGTGATATAATTTTTGTTGGTAAGTTTTTATAAATTAATATTATAATTTATAACCTAATAAGCTATGACCAATTCACCAACACAATCAGTTTAGCAGTTATACCGTAATATAAGTTGTAATAATAGTGGTATTTTTAGGTAGATAGGTATAACAAGAGATGGTAAACAGCTCGGTTTTAAGCAGTTATAATGAGTTAAATTTATAAATTTTGATGGTTTAAACTCAAAATAATATACAAGAAAATTTAAATTATAAAATGTTTTATTATGTTAAATTTTTTAAATTTCAATAAAATGTTAATATCCAAACAATATAATATAGTAATAAATGACTATATAATTAAATGTGTTTTTAATGTACCTCGTTGTATTATATGAGTATGCATAATAATATAACATTATACTTATTTTATAAAAAAAATTATATATATATATTACAAATTAATGTCCATGGCGTAATGGTGGATGGTGGGTAATCCAAAGTTTATTTTGCTCTTCCAATTTAAATTTAGTTCGGCGTCACTGAATATAATGTATTATAAACGCGCATGACCCAATAAACTTTGCGTTGCGCCTTCGAATGCTCGCGGTTCACTTCGACATTACCGTTTGACGTTCGGCTTCATCTGCACCAACAATTGGGTTTGGCAGAAGAAGTCAAACAATCTTATCGTGTCTTAAGTTTCTAACGTTGAGTACCACCATAATATACCGAGTATGTCGTTTAATAATAATATATTATTTTAATCGTTTCGCGATCGAGCGATCTAGTAGTATTTCTCTGTCGTTGTAGCTAATCATCATTATATACAAAAAAAAAAAAACAAACGTTCTACCCATTTTTGCTGTTACATTTGACGTTATTTATTCCAAACGAAAATGTCTCAACATTCGACGGACACATTTTATCGTTCATCATGAAAATGCAATTTGGATTGGGAAAACGTATGAGAATTAATTAATTCTGTTGCGCCTAAGTGAATATCGAATCAAAGTTATGTGCGAGTTATGACTCGCTCGTATTGTTTTTGCGATAGAAATGTCTAGAATAGGATTCCGGAGAACTAGTGGCCACGACGAGAACTCCTCAATCAGTTGAACAACAGGATTATGTAAAACGTATCGAACACAAGCCCGGAGTTCAACGTCCAACGCAAGCAACTCCGTACGGTGACGTCGTCTATTATTCTACGGTCCGTACAATCAAACCGTCATGAGAACCTATTCACGTCGTTGTGGTCCATAACTGGCCGGTCCGATTTCAGCTCCGCGGCCGTCGCGGATTGCAGTCGAATAAAATAAAACAACTTGTTAATTAAAAAACGGTAATCGTCCTCCGCGTCGTCGTCGGTCTGTTCACGTTTCCGTCGGATAATTACTATGTTCCCCCCCCCACCCCCGCCCCTCCCACGGCGACGACGACGCACGACACGCGAAAAAGTTTTTGTAAAAAATGCGTTTACGGTTCGAACGGAAGTGTGCACGCGGTAGTTGTTAATTACACCATGTACACCGGAGATGACGAACCTATGACACGCGCGATTGTTTGAAAAAATAACATTCGTCGTAAAAAAAAAAGAGAAAAAAATAGAAAAAAATCGTCAAAGACCACTGATTAGCACGTATTCTGTACGGCTACGTGAATAAAATATCTCGTTTACGATACGCGCCTACCCTACTTTATTATTTTTCCGATATATTTAAACCGTTTCATAACGTACGGATTAAAAGTTATTCCGAGCCATTGACGCGAGAGGTTTTTTTAGGTTTAACGATTTTAATACGTTTGAAAACGTTTGTTGGTCTAACCGTGCGCCGGACTGTCGTTTTCACGTTTTCCGATGGCCAGTGTCGGTCGAACGGTAGGGGGGGGGCACATGACTTTTTTGTTATAAATAAATGGTTAGGTTCGCCGCTGCCACAGATGAATTGGTAAAAAACGAAAAAAATTTAAATTTAACGGCCCAATAATAACACAATTGTCTGATGGGGTGAACACGTGACTCGTGTCGATCAAAGTTCACGTCGAAAAATCAGCCTCGTCCACGACCGAATGATTCGACCGCCGCCGCGCCGAGGCCAGGCGGTTTCCGCGTTTCCGTGCGCGGGCGGTCAGTTGGCCGCGCGTTCCGAACGCCGTCCGGCTCTTCGGCTGCGAAACGGTCGTCTACGCCGCCGGACGACGACGAAATTCGACGAGGCGTGTTTGGCGTTCCGTTGGCCGTCCGTCGCCGGTCTCCTTGGTCGGTTCGCCGTGACGTCCAGCACGACCGCGCGACACGACCTTAAGACGCGTCCACGACGACGTCGTACGTTCTCCCGCGCGCACTTGACCGTAACGTTTATTTCCTCTTCGGCACTCGTTTCGCATGACGCCGCGGTGCCGTACACCCGACGCGCGTCACGTCCAACGTAATGTGACGACGGACGCGACACGCTTACTGGGTCGGGGTACGATTATCGAACGGACAGCACGCCGCAGCACAATCGGCTTACGAAATCGTCCGGGTCGTGACGTGCGATTTCGTTGTCGCGAGTCCCGACGGCGCGTTGTTTTCGGGGATTCGGCGGACGTGAGAAACGCGTCCGGTTTGTTCGCCAGATTGTTTTTTGTACGGAAAAAAAAAAGAAACCCGTTGACGTTCCAATAGTTTCACGGCACGGGCTCGACACGACGGCGAAAACCAGAAATCGCGGACGTCCACGTGTGTTCGCGTCCGATTGGGAACGACGTGACGCGGCGAACCGTTCCGGTTATCACGCGGAAATCCAACAGGTGGAAAAAAACCCACCGCGCGAAGCGACCACTCCGTCGCATCGCGGACGTCGGACACAATAGTAATCGGCTTTGTCTTGTCGGGTCAAGGGCGCACGCAGTCGGAGTGGGGAGGCTGAGTGAGGGGCATGGCCTACCCCGCTATTTGTTGCCAATGTTTGTGCAGGGCGCGTTTCCAGAAACAAGTTTAAAAGTTTTTTTTATTTCAATGAAAAACCATTATTTACTTATGAATGATAATAAATCCGAAATTCGGGATATCGGTCGGCCACCGCGAAATCCGTTTTCCTTTGAAAAACGCGATTTCGATATAGTGGTGTTTATTGCGTTATGAATAAAACCGTTTGATAATTGCTTTCTTCGGATAAAAATTAAACGCAATATTTCATTATTAATAACGCTACACCACGTGGCGGGCACGTGCATTGTATGAGATTTGCGTTTTCACGGCCAATAATCGAAACATAATGAAAAACACGGCAGGCCAAAAACGTTCGATCATAGTGATTCGGTTTGTGACCAAAGTTCTTCATGATTCGCGCGCGACAAACAAGTTCAAAACATTTAATGTCGTGCACGTTACGCATCTTACGGTTTACGTGTATACGCACGCGGACGTATGCATTGCGTTGTGCCTCCCTCATCATCATCACGGATTGAAATTTTCTGCGAGCGCCCCGGCCACTGTTCCAAAAAACAGCCATTGCAAGTCCCGCGCGCGCGGTCCGTCGCTCGGCTCACATGTCGACGGACCGTTTTTTCCGTTGGCGTTGAAGAGACCGCTGCCGGCGTCGTCGACCGACGCGGACGTCAAACGCGTCGTTATGGTCCGGAACGTAAACGGCGTTCGAAACTCACCTTCGAAAAAAGATACGATTTTTTTCTAGGGGAGTTCAAAAATCAGAATATTATCGAATAAATGAATTAATAAACAGTAAATATTTTATAATAATAATTTATGTTTACAGTGAATTGTGTTTATGAATGTTAAATTGTTAGCTCCGTGTGCACAAAATCGATGAGATGATATTTCAAAAAAGGAAAAGAACGAGCTTTTTTAGAGTGTAACCCCCCCCCTCCCCTTCCCGTAACCTAACGCCGCTGGTAACGATCGGAACGCGTTTGAACGCACCATTACGCCGAATCACGAGGAACGTGCGTTTTTCTACTTATTTTCCTTCGGCGTCGTCGCACTGGAACCGGATGTTCGCGTGTTCCCCCGATCGCTACGACGACCCGACGACACGCTCGATGTGTTTATATGTTTTCGGATCGTACCGTCCCGGAGAACGTCGAAAAACGAAATCTCGGCAAGACGGCGGCGATCGAAAAATGAATCCAACGAAACGTGATCGGCGATAAGACCGCGGCGCCGGACAACTGGATTTCTCTGGAACACGGACGACGGACGGACGTCAAAGCGCGTGACGCGCGGTCCCTTGACCTTCGGTTTCCCCCTCCCCGAGCCCCTTCGGACTCGCTGCCCCGCCCGTTCGCGGGTTCCGCGCCCACACTCGTTCGCACACGTCGCGTCTGCGCGACCGCGCCGGCCGTGCTCGCCGCCGACAAACGTCGTCCGGACCCGTGTACTCAGTGTTCGTCTGGGCTCTGCTACCGACACGCACCGCCGTCACGTCTCGCACCGGTACCGCCGGTACCGTTTGTCGGACAGACGCGAAACGCCGTCGCAAACAACGGCAATCGTCTCACGCGTCGCCCGCGGTAATGACGCAGCTCGCGTTCCCGTCATCCCGAAAACGGTGAGTTTTTATTGTTTTTATTTTTCCCCCCCCCCCGTTATCGCGGTCGGGGACGACTATATTCGTACGGGATTTGCGTGTTATCGTCGATGCGTTTTCGTACGAACGATCTCGACCTACCAAATACTATGCGAGCGCGCAAAACTGGGTGCGATTTGTTCGTACGTGTAACTTTGACTTGTCCGGATTTCATTAAACGTTCGTACGTCGGCAACGCGATATCACCGGAACCGGGACTATTTTACGGAAAAAAAAAACGTATTCAGTGTGCGCGCGCGTACGGTGAGTTTTTATTGTTTTTTCCCCGGTCATCGCGGTCGGGGACGACTATATTCGTTTATTCGGGATTCGCGTGTTATCGTCGTGCGCACGTTGGATGCGTTTTCGTACGAATTTGATTCGTGGCAAACTTGTACGTACACGCACGAACGATCTCGACCTACCAAATACTATGCGAGCGCGCAGACTGGGTGCGATTTGTTCGCACGTGTAACTTTGACTTGTCCGGATTTCATTAAACGTTCGTACGTCGGCAACGCGATTATCACCGGAACACTGACTAAAAACGTATTCAGTGTGCGCGCAATCAATTCGTACGTTTTCGTACGAAACGAATTCGCATACAATGTGCGCGCGGCCTTATTGTCGTGCGTCATTTCGCGACACCGCCGTTATCACGGATCGTGCGGGAAAAAACGTTTGGAAAGTTCGTTCGTTCGGCGTGTTTGCGAACGACTCGACAGCGGTTTTCCCGTCGCGTCGTGTGTTGACTACCGTTTTTTAACCGTGATCCCCCGTGTCCGCGTGAAAGGACCGCGCGGAGAACGAATCGCGAGACCCGACGATTTTGATTTTCGTTCTTCCCGATTCGATCTGCTCGCGAAACACGTGGTGTCCGTTTGATCTCGCGCGTTCAGATTTTGTCGCGTTCGATAATGCAACGGGGGGGGGTTTGTTTTCTTTTTTTCTCGCGTGCGCGTGTACGTTGCCTACGCAAAACGCCCTTCAAAACCGTTTTTAAGTAAATATCTATCGAACGGTCGAGTAGTACGTCGCTATTTTTATTTGTTCGAAACTCACGAATTTAGATTTCATCGATCCCCGTAATCACGTGCGCAGTGCACACGCACAGATCCGAAACTAGAGAACGAGCGATACATCATTCCTATGACTTTCAATACATTTTTTTTTTTTTTTTGACCTTGTGTCTGACTGCGTTTCCTCCACTGTATAATTATGGCCGACTGTTAATGTTTTTCTCGAGGTTTAGAGAGACCAAAGCTCGCATACGTAATACATACGTGTGTATTATGATTTACGTTGATGTCCACGATTCCGTGCGAATGAATAAAATAAAATAAAATTTTTAAGCACAATTTTACTCGTACATATTGTACAGATATCGTTGGTACGAGTGTAAAATGGTCATTCCAATATAATGCGCATATATGTGGTCTAAATAAATCGTTCGATTGCGCACAAATTCAATAATAATACTAATGGGTACGATTCGTACGAAGATTTTCGTATTTTTACTTACAATATTAAATTAGTTGTATAATTATTTTGACTTGGAAATAAATACATTATCGTTGATATAATGACTAAAATAATAATACTAATAGGTATAACTTCAATACACGTTTTCATTGAGATATTCTTCAAATTGAAATTATTTCTAGAGTCCGTAAAACCAGATAATATAATTTTAATTGTATTATTGTTCTACTGAATTGAGCTACATAATCACAATACAAGGTTTGAGTAGGTATATATATATATATATATATTTTAAATTATTTAAAAAAAAACGTTAATGAAACAAATATAATAATGTATAGACCACAAAACGCTGTTAACAACTTATCATTATGTTACATAAGTATTTGTACGTGAATGTATGTTTATAAAACAGGATAGAAAGACAGATAATAGAAACTAAAATATATATATATTCGAATCGAAAAGATGACTAAAGGCAAAAATATATAATTGCTATTTGATATAATGTTATGCTATAACAAAAATCTATACTTTATCCCTTTAGGGCTTTATCCTCACCTACATAATGTATTAAATGAAAATAACATTACAAGGAACAAATCAATACGGTAAATAATTTTCTCGTATGACGGTTTCGGTATTTTATAATGGTATTTATAGACTATATAGTAAAAAAGTGAAAGTGAGCCAATATATAATTGTAAACAAATGAAGATTTCTAACTTAACCTTAATGAAACATACGATAACATGTAAAAAACACTATTATTCTGTTCTGTTGTAAATTTTGTTGTACATTTAGGATAGTAGAAGATTTATATGCTTTAAATGTTTGTTGTAAAAGATAGCTTTGGATTTGATTGGGAATAAGTCACACAATTTTAATTTTTTTTTTGAAATATTCGTTGATTTATGAACATTTTTTAAAAAAATATATTAATATAAAGTCGAATTGTTATAGTTTATTATTACAAATTAATTATTTAATAATCTAAAGTTTTTATTACAGAATTTATCATACAATTTCAATTCGATTATGTTTAGATTTTTAATTTATGAAATCAACAAAAACATTTTAATTGAAAACAATGTGTAAACAACAGTAGTTTTTTCGAATTTGAACATTTTTGCGGTTATTATGTTGAATATTGTTTATGAGTCATTCAAATCTAATGAAAAAAAATATGACTTCGAAAACAGTTCATTTTATACTAATGAGTAAGTATATTATAATGGCACATACCAATGTACAAGATAATTTTATGTTCTTACATAACAATTTAAAATTATTGTTTGTCTTTTTCTTAACACAATTTTGTTATTGTTATTCTCAAAATATATTGTATAGTAGTTTTCAAGAAAAACTATTTTTGATTAAACGATTAACGTATTTTATTATTTTATTCAAACATGGACTACTATTATTATTATCGTATTACTATCACACGCATAATATATCTACATATCGTGAAAACGTATTTAAATTAAAAAATTTCATTTCTAAATGTTTTCCTTGTTACTCGGTATTCATACGAACATCATATTAAATAATTAAAGTAAAAATTCAACTAACATTCGTTTCAGACACGGATCACCGCTAAACCGGTTTAAAAGTTGCTAAAAAAATACAGGCAAAATGCAAATTTGTTATATTTAAAAAAGTTTTTATTTCAAACGTATCAGATTCTTAGATTTGTATATTCAATCTATTCCGTTTCTTAATATACCGACAGGTTACGATTAAAACGTAGCATATGTGTTATTATTACCATAAATATTCGAATTGTTAACGATCCAATTCAAACGATATTGTTGGTTTTGATATCGATACGTATAAATATTATTCAAAACACGGGCGAATTATCATCATGTACACGGTGTACGAGAAACAGAAACGAAATACACGTCGAAGCTGAATATAAACCATACGTGTACTCGACACGATATTTCTGTGCAATAAAAAATAATAGAAAAATAAAAAGCGGTCGAACAACGTAATAAAATGAATTCAGTATAAAATATATTACATCACTTATCAATTTATTTCTCGTCTTCGTGCGTTTAAGAACACGTCCCGTCGAAAATGTGAATTTATGTATGTAAAAATGCGCATGTTTTTTTTTTTTCCGTGCGAATTATTATTAATTGTTATGCAATTACCTTTCGGATGGGAATTGTAATGACCGCCACGTATGATCAAAACCTTCGGTTCCAACCACCCGACCGACGTGACCGCGACAAGCGACACCTACTGCGTACTTATAAGAAATGTTTACAATCGTAACATTACGTTTGATCGCGTACTTCGTCAGCTGTTACACTTTATACTAATCGAAATTGATATCGTTGATCGAACGATACATGCGCTGAATGGTTAAAACGCTGTTTTTTTTTCTTTTCAATTCAAATTATTTCATTCGGCTCCTGTGTCATATCGTATTGTGTTATAATATAGCGATGTCGAACGTTTACTCGATCCGCTATCCTAACCTAACCGTTGCATAACGTGTGCTCACGCATTTGAACGTTGAACGTACATTTGGAACGGAATACTACGAGTCGTATAAACGCATTTATAGTATTATTTTAATATAATATACGTACATAATTTACGTTTAACATAATGTTTGTTTTAGGTAATACCTCTGCACGTATATATATATATATATAAATATAAATTGGTGACAAAATTTCACCTTCAAATCAGGCTTCAGACCAATGGTTAAGCTTCTCGAACCGATATCGGAAGTTATGTAATACGGTTTTCCATATTATATATCGACATATGTAGAAAAGTATCTAAAGATCGATGAATAATCAAATAATTGATTGTTTAACTGTGATGCATATGCGCAATGGACGTGTGTATGTGTGTGTGTGTGTGTATACATCAATTATAATAATGTAGATAATGGGAATTTCAGTATTTGTGTGAATACGCCAACCGGAAAAATCCATAATTTTTTAACACTGCGTTTATGCTATTACATTTATGTGTCCTTCATACAGTGCTAAAAAAAATTATTAAATATTTAAACACAATAAAGTATGATTATAAGCCGATATGGTAAAACATGACGTTTTATTATTTGAATTTTTTTTTTTTTTTTGGAACAATAAGGAAACGAATCGAAATGTTATCGAATAATTGTTTAAAAACCACCGTGAAGTAATTAAATCAGATTGTTTCGATTTACACGACACGACGCTTTATTGGAAAATGACCAACAGCCACTTTTAGGTATATAGTCGTCGTGTATAAAATAGTATAAACGGATTAAAGTAATTTTTTTTTTTTAGTTATCGGACCTATTACATAATATGTATCAAGATTAATGACATTATAGTTTATTATCGAGATCATACATAACACAGGTTGTTTTAAAATCGTAACAAACATAGTATAACGGATATGTTAAAGAGTGGTACACGATTATAAGACAAGAAACCAGTATTTTAGTAAAGTTTTCGCGTACACGTGATATTATATTTGATTGTTTAATGTGATTTTATCATAACAATGTAGTAGTTCAAACGATGCACAGCAATTACCAAAATACGGTATAGTTATATGTACACAATCATTCTGACCATTGCAAACACAAAATATGTCCTTACGATCATAATTTCCCGCAATATAAAAATCCGTAGCTATGAATACTGTACGTTTAATTCTAAGTATGCCTACTATGCTAAATATATATATATATATACGTATAATCACAATAAAATAATAATAACGGATGAGTACATTAAAAACAAACGTGGTATTATTGTTCCGTCGAAAATTCGGAAAGCGGCCAATTATACAAAATGTTTTTTTTTTTTTTTGGTAATAACCTTTTCGTCTTGCGCTTGTAGAATCGCGTGAGCAAGTCTTCCGGATCGCAATCAATCGAAAGACACTATCACACGGACGGCCGGCAGAGACGCGACCGCGACCTAGAGACCGGCATGAATAACCATTTGAGTTACAAAATGGAAGGCGACAAGACGACCAACTACAACGACGACTATTACAAGAACGTCAAGCTGATCGGGTTCGCGAAGACGGACTCGGAGACGCTGCCCGGATACACGAACGACGCGTTCCAGTGGAGCCCGTCGGACGACCTGTCCGGTTACCCGTCGGTACGTCGCGGACCACACGACACCGTGCCCGGTAAGTCGTTTAACGTAAATCAACCGGTGCCACGGGACCAAAACCCGATCGACCCCTCGGGCAGAGCCCTCTGTCGGGATCGGTCCGGTGGATAAGCAGCAGCTATCTACGCAGCCGGAGTGCATGGGATACCGCCACGGCTTACACCATCGATCGCGACCGCCTCCTCGTGCGTCTCCGGTCTTCAAAAAAAAAAAAAAAACACGGACGGTAGGTGTCGTCTGAGCCAGCCGTACTCAACTTTTTCGCGCGCCTTCCCGAAGGCAAGACCGTTCGGGTACTCTCACGTCTCCCCCGACCAATTAGCCCGCAGGACTACCGATCGGTTGATGGCGTGGACCGGCGCCTCGACATTGCCGATTAACAACGATGTTCACGTTCCCGGGTAAGTCGTCGCGTTTAACGTGCCGAACGATACAGGAGGACGCACATCGTCCGTGTACGTTCCGGAGGTTAAATTTGTTTCATAAACACGATGATCGTTCGATTGCGATTCTCGTCCGCGCCGAATATTTGTTTAATTTTCGGTCAACAACTCGCGAGGAAATCCGGCTAAGATCCGTAATGAAAAATAAAAAATAATGTTTACGCGCGTTCAAAGCCGACGATTGTTCGGTCGTGTGGAAACGAATTGACAATCGCTTCGCTATTACCGGATTGTGTACCGGTATTTTGCAAACTCGTTTATCGGCAAAAAAAAAAAAAACAAGAAGATTATTACAATTTTTATTATTTCAAAATAACAAACAACAACAACGTATACCGTGCACATCGTTGATAACAGCGTGTGTTTTCTATACACGGTCGTCGTCGCATCCCATAAAAAAACAACAAAAAAACAACAAAAAAAAAAAAAACACTTGGTCAGTAACTACGCAGTGGTTTAAACGCGAACACAATATAATTTGACTTCGAATCCGCCGCGCGGTCGTCGCCGTAAATTATTTTTACGCCGCGAGACATATTTTTTCTGTCGTCGTACAACACGCTATTTCCACAGACGTTTTGAAACGCGGCCGTTTCGTACAAAAAAATATATACATGTACACACACACACGTCGCTGTTATAATCTCGCGCGTTTCTAGTGTTATAACTGTAAAAAAAAAAAATAAATAATTCGCGAGAACGTCGTCCGTGCGATTTAGTAGGTACAACATAATAATAATAACAATAATAATAATAATAATAATTATAATTATTATTATTCGTTTGGTATCGCGTTGTATTCGGCCTTGAAGAACGTTCAATGCATTATTCATTACGTCTCTAGAAATACCCCGCGGACGTGCATGTTTTCTACGTACGGGAGGTGTTTTCCAATCTATCCGTTCGTTTCATATACTCGTAGCTAACGTGATCGTTTCGTCATCGGTTTATTGTTAATTTCCTTAAATTCGCCATCGGGAGAACGGGCACCGCGGAATAGACGCGTAAAAACCCGTTCCGCGGTCATTGGTAACATTCGTCGACAATTTTTCTGTTGCGTATCCGTGAACGAAATCGATTTTCAAAACTCCGTTTCATGACTTATTTACCCCCCCCTGGTTTAGATTCGTATCCAAGATTATACCGTCAAGAATTTGATCTCTCGAATACGTTCAAAGACGCAATCGCGTTACGGATTTCGCATTAATTTTCCTGTCGAACGTCGTTCGTGACCGTTCAAGGCAAAGAACGAAAAGCGTGCACCTAAAAAAAAAAAAAACCCAAGAAACAAACATCGTTTTTTAATCGAAAACAAGCCGTTCTTCTGGTTTAGTTGGCGAATATTCGCGCGAATAAACAAATAAAACAACAACAACACCGTTTCCCATCCTCGTTTTAGGTTCGCGCGAGGTATTAAAACGTCGTTCTCGCATTTTTTTGGCGTTCGTACAGTACGACGGCACGCGCGCCGTTATTTCGAATCGATATATGCAGTTATTGGAATTGCGGCGAGCGTGCGCGCGCGTTGTCGATATCGACACACGGAGTCGTACACGGGTGAGCCAACACGTCGGCAACGTTCCGAATGGATTAATAACACGTTAGTGGGCATTCGTCGCGCAGAAAAACGAAAACGTTAACATTTACCGTTGCGCTCGTACAGACGTGTTGATAACGACGTCGTTGTAATTGTACACACGTACACCATACGCAAAACCAGTCACATCTCCGACCCGTGTACGTTGTAATGTTTGCGAAAAGTTAAAATCGAAATTAGTTTTAATTAAGTGTTCTCGAAATCGACTTTCGACCCGATGAATTACTGATGTTTCGGATCCGACGGGTTGACTTCGAGTCAACTTCGTACGAAGGCGTGCGTAAGTAAATCAAGTGAAATTTCGTTTAAGGAACATTGCAAATATTACGAATGCGGTTTGTAATTTTTGCTGTAGGCGATTTTTGTAGGTTTAGGAAAAGCGAATGGGGGACGGGGGAGACTCGCGTGTAGAAATTTAGACAATAAATATTTAATCACTTACGTTTTGAATGACAGCCTTAACAGGTATTAATGATGTTTGTCTCAAAATGCCTACGCACAAAGTCATCAATTTTTAACACATTTATTAAAGATTTTTCATGCTATTTTTTTTTTACTTTTGATTTTTTTCTCGATCAAAAACATTAATTTTCGACTCAAATTATATATTTTCAATATTACTCGTAACTCAATTCAACGAGTTAACAAAAATAAAAAAAAAAAAATTAAAAAATTGACCAACCAATTCCGGTTTTGTATTTCGTACGAAACGAATTGCGAAAGAACGTTTCTGGTGTAGTCGGCACGTCGCGTTCTTTAGAAACGCGTTGTGGGGGGGGGATGTATTTTTCTCAAAATAATAACGCCGTCATTTCGCGAACAATGATAACGGTGTCGTTGAACCTACGCAATCGTTCCGGCGATAGGAGTTGTGTGACGTTCAGTCGGCAGTGACCGATGAATATTTCCCTCTCAAGGGTGTACGGGAAGAACAAAATTTAAAAAAAAAAATTAAACGAAGTTGCCGAATTCGTTCATCTGACATATCCAGAATTGAAATTCGATGAAGTCACCTCGACGCATACGAGTCCGCGTTAAGTGAGACATTTTATGTCTTGTGTTTTTTTTTTCAAATTCGAATTTAAATTTTTTCAAAACCGAAACAATGGTTGCCATGGAAACAAACCATAAGGGAGATTTAGGTTTTTTTTTTCCGTAACGCTTTTTCGTGACGGTTTTTTATTTTGATGTGCCAAAGTAAAGACATAAAATGTCATAAAAAAAAAAAAAACAAGCCGAAACCACGTCGGGAAACGAAACGACGCGTTGTCGGCCTGACGGCGGTTATTCGGTTAAACGCGGTCGGGTCGCGGTCGGGTCGACGTGACGCTTTCGCCGCGGCGGAAGAGAAACGCCGGCGGCGGCCGGACGCCGAACGCACGCGAAAAACGATAACCGGATTCACGGGACAGCCGCGAATAATATTTCGCCGCGCGGACGATCGTCAGCCGGAGTAGCGTTCGTGCCGACGCCCCGCCGCTTCTGGGCACGGCGAGTTCTCCGTCGCGCCACGTCGATTTCTTATCGCGCGAGCGAAAACGACGAACCTAACCTCCCCCCCCCCCGTGTAGAGTTGCCGCTGAAGTCGGGACGATGAGTCATTCGAAATTCCCATAAACGTTCGCGCGCCGTGCAAACGTCATGTCATTGCCCGTTTTGCCAATAAAACCCGCGGGGAGTCTAGTTCCCCGCGAGATCGATTTCCGAACGCGCGCGCGGTCTCTCGATTCGCGAACGCGCACGTGTAAAAAAAACCAATATCTGTATCGTGTGTAACGTCGGTGATACGGGCAGTTGTCGTTTTGAGAACAGTCGGTGTTTTAACAGCCGTCAATATTGTCTCGTAATCATTCGCAGAGCAAAACAGCCTATTATAATAATTTCGCCGGTGCTGTTGTGTCGTTGTTATTAAATTTTTTTCGTCCCATCCAACTCGCGTTTTTAAGGATCTATTGTAAATCATATAGTTAAATGCACCGACACGGTACCGAGAATACCCGGACGAAAATCCGACCGAGCCGACGAGATATCGTCAATCGGAACGTCGAATAAAAAATACGTTTTTTTTTTAATGGTTTACGTTGTAAACGACGGGAAAAATGAACGGATTTCGAAAAAAAATCCATGGGTTCGGTGACCGACGGACACTGTCGGGCAGGCGAAAACGCGCGTTACCCGGTGACCGCCAAGGTACGGGGTGGACACCGATAAGAAATGACATAGGACGGCGGCCAAGTTAAGTGAATGTTATCACTTTAAAAAAAAAAAAAAATTAGAAACTCTAAAATCAGTAGAATTGGGTAAACAAATAATAATAATTTATATAAATATAAAAACAAAAATCGCATATGATGCGATAAAACCGTAGAAAACACGTGAAATGCGTCGTGACACATCACTCATGAACTAAGTTGTGTTAACATATTATCATTAAACAGTAAATAAACGAATACGATAAATTTTCCTCCGAAAACGTGGCCGACTGAATTTGCCGTTATCAACGAAGTGTCCACCCGAGGTACGTTTCCGCTCGTTCCCGGTGCTCGGAACGCGAACCCGCGCGCTCGAAGGAAGACGTCGGGGACGCACAACAACGGGACGGGAGAAAACATCGCGAAACCGATTTTTCCTCCTTCTTTCGTTCGCGGTTGTCTTTTATCGTTTCGTTCGTGGTCGCCGGCACGTTACGCCAATACAGTCCCCGGGGTCGTGCGTTATGGACGTCGACGTGTATATAAGCAGAGGCGAACGCAGCGGTGTGGTTTCGCGGGTTAACATCCTCCTCCTCCTTCCACGAGATTTAGAACGATATAAGAAATATGTACGAATTTTCGAATTATACTTTACACGCAAATGACCGACGAACGTAATAAATCACGTAATAACCATTGGAAATTTGGAATTTTCGAACATATTTATCATCCGCCGTCGAACATCGTTGGCTTTGTGTACAACACGTTTATCTACGACACGTGTGTATTGTTCAATCGTTATGTCTGCGACCGTTGTGGATCATACGCATTTGGTATGTTTTTTTTTTTAGATGAGTTCTTCGAACCGAAAAATACAATCGCCGTTCCGACGGCTTCAAATTGTTTGTTATTAAACTTGCATTAGAGTTGATTGACGTTACGTGCGAACAGGTTATCGACGTGAATCACCACGAAGACCGGATATTTCAATGTAATAAACACGAATAAAACTTTCGAATTCGGACGAATATTATCCACTCGAAAAACTTTTTTTCCGCGTTCGCTTCCGGTCCGGACGCTTGGGCCGATTACCGGGTTTCGTTCGAGTCGCGTTCGATAATTTACGGACCTAACCTTTACGCGTGGTTTACACGACCATTGTACGGACACGAAACATATCAGTTGTCAGTACGAATGTCGGGAACACGCGGACACGCGTTGTTGGTAAGAAGAACAAAACAAAACGCAAAAGCGTCCGGTCTTATAATTGCGGATTTTAAACGCACGGCCCGTACTGTACAACAACGGCGCACAAGAACGTCACGTCGATGCACGCGCCAAAACCGTCGTCTACGGAAGTTCGAGACCGTTCGATCCAGATCGATCGCGCGGTTTGCTCACCCGCCCCCATATAGCTCACCCGTTTTTTAAACCCGGCGCGCGTTTCACAGAAACGTTTCGTGAAACGCGCGCGAACGTGAAACGACACGGTGCCCGGCAAACCGTTCGGGTTCTCTGTCTAACGCGTTCGCATTTGCAGGCAGACCATCGGAAACGACCGTGCTGCCCGACGACGGCGGCGACGACGACGATCCGGACGCGGCGCACCGGTGCTGCACGACGAAAGTGTTGTACAAACGCGTGCCGATCCTGCGATGGCTGCCCGAGTACAAGGTCGCCGAACACGGCGTACCCGACCTGGTGGCCGGCTTCACTGTCGGGCTGACCGTCATACCGCAGGCCATAGCGTTCGCCAACGTGGCCGGATTGCCCCCGCAGGTGAGCGAGCGCCGCACGTTGCCGGACGGAAATTTCAGCGACCTCTTCTTCTAACTAACCTACAAACGGAACAAAAAACAAATAGAGGTTTCACCGCATCCCAGCGCCGTCGTTAGCCGTCAGCCTAACCCGACCCAACCGTCCGCTTACCGGGCCGAACGACGTAGTTCGTTTCCGTTCGCTTCGTCCGGTTCGCCCGGTCGGACTCGGGATCGGTGAACCACGCGACCGATTTCAAAGTGTCCGGCGGAACGGGGGACTGTTCAGTGACTTCCCGGTTCTATTTCGTTCCGACACGAACCCAATGCTCCGTCGGTCGGACGAGTCCGAAAGCAGTTTCGCTCCGACCGCGCGCGCTCGTGACACGCACGCATTACGATCATGATTATTTTCTTGGGTTTCGATCGCACGTCTCGATCGTATCATTCCGGTACACGCGACCCCCGACCGGCGGCGCACGATTCGCGCGTGTCCGTCGCAAGGTTACGGATGTTTCATGCACGTCTCGTTTTCCTTATTTGTACCGGTGAGAAAAAAACCGTAACGTGATTTTCAAAGCAAAAAAACGACGACGCGCACTCGCGCAAAGCGATTTTTTATTGAAATCAAAATACTTACCGGAAGAACACCGCGGGGAATTTGCAGAACGTGACGACGCGGTTGTCGAATCCCGTTCAACGTTCAAACGTTCGCGTACGCGTCTCGATTATCCGCGACATGTCCAGCAGGCACGGGGTCACTGCTTAATCACGACGGTCGGTTTTTCGTTTGGCCGTTTTCTCGAGTCGTTCGGCCCATTCGATCGACAATACACCGGCCGGTGCACTACTTTCTCGTCCGACGTCCGTCTCGTTTAACGTGCCCCCCCACACACACCACCCCCGAGTTCGAACGACGATTATTTAACGCGTCGTAGGATTACGTGTCGGTCGCTAGTGTGTTATACGATGTGTGTGAGCAGTGCCGCGGCCCGGCACACCAAAGGAAACCTTTTTTTTTGTTTTTTTTTTTGTCACGTGGTCCACTGTTCAATACGAACTTAAAAAATACATATCGATACAAGACGATTCGTTATACGCGACGTCCCAGATCTACTTTTTTTCTATTCATTATTTTTTCAATTTGCATTTTTTTTTTTTTTTTTACTAAACACTAACATGTGTAACGCTACAACATAAACATTTTATCGATTGGGGTTTTTTCAATTTATTGCCGGTCGTCTCGTCACTGTCGTAACCGCTTGCAAACGGTTTATCGTGCTCGCCGTTTAAACCGCAGCGAATACTATAGTGCAGTAATGCATCACGATCAAATACGCTATGTGGTCTGTGTGTTTGTGTACGTTTTGCACGTGCTATTATTTACAACATCCAACAATAAAATTGTACAACAATACGAGTACAGGGGGAAGACTTCGATACCGGCGGAGACATAATCGTTGGTTTACGCGTCCGTGTAGGAAATCGAGAACCGAAACGAAAACGATTCGAATCGTGGCGTATTTAAAACTCTCTTTTTTTTTTGGAGGGGGTGGGAGGGGGTGTAATAATAATCACATGAACTTATACGCCAAGTTTCACCGCTACAATATGCTATAATTTCTATCAGTTATAACCAAAATATATTTACAAGACCACACTGGTTTATTATTAAATATTTAAAGTATAAATTACAATAAAAATCACAAGACAACGAAATATTTTGGAAATGTTGACATCGAAATTCAAACATTGGAGTCGGGCGTTGCAATAATAATTTGTTCGGCATGCTCTCACCTCCATGGCTCTTATTATCATCAGTCGTGCTTGCCTTTGACGGAAAATGTTAAAATCACAGAATCATAGATTAAATTGATTTTTTTAAAAATATTGTCTCGCGATACTTATCGTTATCGCCAACTGTCAACACGTTTACTAATTTAACAAATTAAAATTTTCTGTTAACCACCGGGGGCGGTTAGGAGGGTGCAATCCCGTCCCGTAAATACGCCTTGTGAGCACACGTGTTAGTGGACAAACCAGTGAGACCTCCGGGGTACGAGGTCGGCACAACGATCCCGGCACACCGTTCCGTCGAGTTGTCATTCTCCATTGTGTTGACGTTAAACCGGGAAAACGCGCCATCGTTTCGGTAGACGTTGGCGCGGACGAATCCAATGTCGGTCTGGTTTTTCGTCGGTAACGTCGCGTCGTCGCGAGTACAGTGTTGAAATTATAAATCGATGTTGGGCATTGCGCGCGTTCAAACAAACACGATAACACCGTGACTCTAACGCGACGGAAACCCCGTGCCGCGCGTTGTTCTCACGAGTTCAAAGTGATGTTGTCGTTGTCGTTTGCGGTCGACCCGCCACGCACGTCTGCTCCCCCTCCCCCCCGGTAAATGTAATGTTTTTAACGATTGTGTCGTCGTTACGTCGCGAGTTCGAGGCCGAGTGCACTCCGCGGCGGAGATCGTTATTAGAATAACGCGTTATACAAAAAAAAAAAAAAACCGTCATCGGGTGTATACACGCGACCTTGATATTGGAAGATAATAGGTTTTTTTTTTCATCTTTTTTTTTTTACACCATCCGGGGCCGTGCGATGATAACCACTGATGAACGCTGTTTTCCGCGCGTGTTCGGTCGTTACGCGTACAAATATATATACGTAGACTAAGTGTGGTTAGTGCCGTCGACTGCAACACGCGTCCCGTGCGTTTCGTCGGTTTCAGATCGGGCTGTACTCGTCGTTCATGGCGTGCTTCGTCTACACGATTTTCGGCAGCTGCAAAGACCCGGCGCTGGGCCCCACGGCCATCATGGCCATCATGACCCGCGAGAACATCCACGAGATGGGCCCGGAGTTCGCCGTCCTGTTGTGTTTCATAACCGGCGTCGTGCAGCTCGTCATGGGATTCGCGCAGCTGGGTAATCACATGGCCGATTATTACGCGTCCGATAAAAAACTCGCGACCGTCACTTCGTCACCGCCGTTTGCCCGGCCGGTCGACGTACACGTGTGTACTTATGTTAACACGTGTGCGCGCGCGTGTGTATTTCAAGGTTTCCTCATCGACTTCATATCCGGACCCGTGTCGGCCGGGTTCACGTCGGCCGCGGCAATCGTGATTGCCACGTCCCAGCTGAAGGATCTGCTCGGCATTAACATCAGGTCGAGCTCGTTCATCGGATTCTGGGATCAGCTGGCCGCGCACATCAACGAGATCAGCATAGGCGACGGCACGCTCGGGATCACCTGCATGGTCGTGCTGTTGCTGTTGCGGGTGAGTCCGCGTGCTTTTACCGGACAACTGGCGGTTCGAGGACGCCGAATGCGACCGAAACGACACGGCGTTATCCGGACGTCTTCGCGTGTCCGTTTATTTCGTCCGTGCTTATTTAAAATGTATCGTGTTTCAGAAAATGAAAGACATACGGATCGGGCCGGCGGACGCGAAAGAAAAGACGACGGGGCAACGGACGGTTACCTCGATCATCTGGCTCATATCGACGGCCAGGAACATCATCGTGGTGGTTTTCTGCGCCGCGTTGGGTTACGTGTACAAGGAGCACGGCGATCTGCCGTTCAAGCTGTCGAGTAATTCAACCCGAGTGAACCGCACGCGATCCGAACACCGCGGTCTTGACACGTTTGCTCTGTTTCGGCAGGTCACGTGGAGTCTGGTCTGCCGGACTTCAGGCTGCCGCCGTTCGAGAGCAGGGTCGGAAACGAGACGTACGGTCTGGTCGGGATGGCGTCCAAACTGGGTTCGGGCATTTTGGTGGTGCCGCTCTTGTCTATTCTGGAGAACGTATCGTTGGCCAAATTTTTCGGTAAGTCCGTTTCCGTTTCGTTTTGCTTTTGTTTACCGCTCGCGATTGTCGTCGTCGACCAGCTGTCTCGACTAGCTGTCCGTTAAAACGTGTCGTGTCCGTATTTGTTCAGCGGACGGCAAGACCGTGGACGCCACACAAGAAATGCTCGCGTTGGGAGCTTGCAACCTGTTATCGTCATTCGTCGGGTCCATGCCCATATCCGGCGCTTTGTCGCGGGGCGCCGTGAACAACGCCAGCGGCGTGAAAACAACGTTCGGAGGCGTTTACACGGGTAAATTGACCGTTCCTGTTTCGTAGATGTCTGCTCGGCCGTCGGGAACGTCTGACGAACGTTTGTTTTCTATTCTCTTAGGAATAATCGTCATCATAGCGTTGCAGTTCTTCACGCCTTACCTCGTCTACATACCGAAAGCGTCGTTGGCCGCCGTGATAATCGCCGCCGTCGTGTTTATGGTCGAACTGCACGTGGTCAAACCGATGTGGCGGACGAAGAGTATGCGTTTTCATTACGTTTTCGTTTTTAACAACGCGCGCTTAACGGCTTGTTTCTCGTTTGTTTCCTTTCCCCCGGGCCGCCCCTGTAGAAATAGACCTGATACCGGCTTTCGCCACGTTCGTCTGTTCGCTGTTGATCCGTCTGGAAGTCGGCATCGTCGTCGGCATCGCCATCAACGTGATAATACTGCTCTACACGTTGGCCAGGCCCAGAGTGCACGTCGAAAAACGAAAGGTTAGTGTCGCCGTCGCGTACGGTGCGACGCCGTCCCAATAACTACGTCTTGTTCAAAACAGAGCGAGTTCGGCTACGAGTATCTAGTGATAACGCCCGATCGCAGTTTGGTTTTCCCGTCCGTCGAGTACGTACGGGCGGTGGTCACTAAGGCCGGGCTCAAACAAGGGCTGAGCTCGATACCGGTGGTGATCGACTGCAGGCACATACAGGGAGCCGACTTCACTGCGGCCAAGGTAAATATCGCGCAGGCCGGGCGTGAAACAGTCGAATTCCGTCTCCGTCACAATCACACATTTACGCACTGTCTGAAAAACCCGTCGGCCGAGGAGCTGGAATAGCAACCAAACAACAAGACCCGGCGGGAGGGAAACCCACACGGCGTTTAACTTGTCCTTGTCCTCGAAGGGGACTCTCGTCTCTAGACGTGCAGAACGTAACGGTTGTTATTTCACTATTAATAATCGTCCTACACTTTTGGTCAACGGGTCTCTCGATGATTTTTAGGCATTTTTCACTTTTGTGGTTGACAAAAAACAAAATAACCTCCGACTGGAGTTCTGATTCCGTTGGCGTATTCGACTTCAATTAATGAGGGGTGTGGGGGGGGGGTACATATTATGGAAACGCAATAAATTATACTCGTATTTCAATCGATAACTTAATTTAAAATTATCGACGTTTTTCCAAATCCATCGAGTTTTTGACATCGGTTGGTATTTAATCTTTCGATATTGTTAGCGTCGGTGATTTGAAAGAGATACGTCGATATGTCGACGTTCACGAATAAATTGCCATCCCTAATTGTTACACACTCACCGACAGTATATAAACGAACACGTGAGCTACACGGACTAGCTTAAGACTTCACATATGAACCCACAGAGTAGTGAATCTATACAGTGTTGACTTTACGATAACTTTTACTTTTACCGCCAATCTTTTTTTTTTTTCACTAATCAATATGTTTGTCTGTGGTTAGGGGGGGGGAGGCGATCGTCCCTGTCGCTCCCCCTCTCAAATACGCGTTCGTCTGATTCGGTATACTGACTTGACTTGACGAGTTGACAAAATCAGTGAACTTGCCCAGCCTTGTATTAATTGATACGGTGTTGAATAATTGCAACGGCTCCGCTCGTGTGTTTTTTTGTTTTACGAACGAACGTTTTGTCTACAGGGCGTGAAGTCTCTGATCGACGACTTCGTGAGGAGAAAACAACCGTTGGTGTTCTACAACGTTAAGCCTAGCGTGATTTCGATTTTCCAAGGCGTACGGCCGACCGAGTTTAATTGTTGTACCACCGAACAGCAATTACACGAGATGTTAAAAGGTAGGCGGGACTCGTGTGCACTGTTTTAATATTCGAACACGTTACTTGTACGATTTGTTCGTTATTGAAATTAAAAAAAAAGAGAAAAAAAACATTATCCGCTCGATACGAATACGATTTTATTTTACCATAACGTCTAGTCGAATGTATATAATAAACGTTATTAATTTCATTAACGCATTTGTTTTGTTTCAGGATATTATTTTAGCAAAATTCAGTCGCTGACACTGTAACGGGCGTGTGATTGTTCATTGCGTTAACGTTACCGTCCCGCCAAGCAATTCGTACAAACAGAAAAGACGTGTAAAAATAAAAACTGTAAATTGTAAATATGTTCGAACGCGATTAGTATATTTGTGTGCGTAAATATTTCGGTTCACTTTTGGATCCGTCCACGTTCGCGACATCTACGATTTGATTTCACGTGTTGTTCGAATTAATTTATTATTGTTACGCCCAAACGACTTGTCGTTGTTTAGCCGAGTTGAAAACATTCATTTGCACTCTAATATTATGCATATCATTGCACGCTCACGCTATGAATGTACAGATGAAATGTTACGGCTGTTGAAATACGAATAAAAACACGATTCGCGTCGTTCTTAAGTAATATTACAACCGGACGGTATTTCTATTTGTCGCGATGGCGACCGCGCGTAGTTTTTTTATATTCCAACGGACGTGACAATCGAACCACGTCCGAATATGAAACAAGGGTCAGTTTTACAATAATGGTTTTAAAACCTGGTTCACAGTTTAAGCCTAGTTTAAATCGAAAAATGCGTGTCACGATTCACCGAACCTAGTTTAAACCGAAGTCTACTTGATCGGTTAGGTTCGTTAATGTTGATAGCGGGCACTTATGTTACGATAAACGATAATTTGCAGTTCTCGTATAAAAGCCACGAGTAATGCCAATTCTATGACATCTTCATCGTCAGTTAATGTTTCAGACATAATTTATATTAGTCAATAAATAAATGAAATAACTTTTTGATGCACTTCAATAGATTAAATTTAATGTAGAAATAAATAAAAACGAAATCGACATCATCGGTCATACTATTATCGACGTTATTATTCACTGTTATCATACAGCTAGTCTACGATAATATGCTTAATACGATTCGCTTAAACCACGGTTCGAAACCACAGTTCTAACTCTGTGATTGTAATACCGACAATGAAGTCAAGCCGAACTCGGATTAAACCAAGAATTGTAAAACTGGCCATACGAATGCGTATATATATATAAATAAGCGCGCGTCGGATGTGCAACGTAATTTGTACGCCTGTTTTATCGATCGATTCGACTCTTTGTCGCGGTGTCGTTGGAAAAAAACCGGTTTTCAACGTTTTCTGACAACATCACGGGTAGGCTACACACACGCGTTTCTATTCGGTTCGCACGCACGTCATTGTTTCTACGCCGAGTTGCCGAAATTTCTGGTGCAGAGCCGTAGCAACGGGGGCGCTTAACTTTGAGACATTTTTTTAGTACAATAAAACTCCGAGTCGAAGTTCCGAGTACCGTTTTGTGAGGCGTTTACGATCACGTTACGGTATGCGTGCTTTTTACACGCGAAATATGTAAAAGCAAAAACGCGGTAAATTGTATATAAAAAAAAAACCACTTTTTTTCTATCTTCATACCGTCATACTTGTCATGTAAGAATTGTATACGATTTAGTTAAAAACAACACGATTCTATACAGGCACTGTGATTTTAATCGATAACAATTACTTTGAACCGTTCCACACGAATGTGTTCGTGTAACCGTTAAACCGTAAAAACCGATCGGTTTAGACGTAAGTAGTATTAAATTTGTTTAAGATAATCTAAGGACGAAGCTCGATAAGCAAATACTGTTATATTAAAATAAGTGTATGTTTTACATAATATTAGAATAACGATTAACATGCTTTGTATTGAAACGTTCCGAACGAATAAAGTTACGAGTTGCAAAAAACAAACGACATTCGTAGGACCTAAAGAAATGATCGGATTTTTTATTGTTCATGACTACACTATCAAGGCGTATACTCAAAAACGAAATCCTAAAATTGATGGAAAGGAGTAGGCTTATAATAACGAATAATAGTGAAACATACGCATTGCCATACGAACGATTCGGGTCTTGACGTAATAGGACCTGGGACATTATAATCGTAATGTACAATATCGAAATAATAAGGTGTGACTCGTTCTTCGTTCACATACAATATACAGTATATATATATATGTGTGTGTATCTATTTATGATAATACATAGTTAGTGAAAGGGTAACAAACATATTTTTTGAAGTGCGCTGGCCGAATGGTTTGAATCGAGACTAGGACATTGTATTGGGTTGGACTAGCTCTCTGTTGCGGCCCGGGGTCAAACATTTTTAGAGGCCTCTATGAGACTAATATTAACCGATAATCAATGTAGTAAAAATATTAGTTCATATAATATTTAGTTTTTTTTTTATATGTGCATATACTATTAATGCATTGGGTTTAACACATTTACATTGCCGGACCACTTCATGAAGGATTTCTTCCCTGTTTTCTCTAACGTGTTAGTTACTTTATAATTTATCACAAAAAAAAATCGATCGTTTACACAACAATGTTTTCAGATACTGACAATATATGAAACATACCTAAAATAGAATACGTTAAAATTAAAATATTAAAAAAAAACCAATTTATTCAATCGTTACGCCGACTGGGTATATGGCGTATAGAAAAAATAAAAATGTGCGGACGACGCCGAAAGTACAATACACAATACAAGTCTACGGTTCACTTATGTCAATTTATCGTGATATAAACAATAATCGTTAGACATGTGAACGTCATTTTGACGATCTTAACGATTCCTCCGTCTACGTGGGGAGTTTGTTTTTTTTACCGATAAGAATCGCAACGGTTCATTCCGTTTTTAAAATGCACCGGCGGCAGACTACCTCCCATCTATCACAACCAAATAAACGGTCCGGATTAAATTCTGAAGCCACCTACGATTGTGTTTACGGTGGGCTTTTACTTTACAGTACCCCGGTGTCCCAGTCCGACCCCGGATAGTCGGCACTCGGCATTCGATTGTTTCCTTAGAGCGAAGAAAAAATCAATAACAACAAACAACGGAACAGACGGTGTGACGTACCCACGAACATTATTCCGACCGATCGAGTCGGATGAGTGAAACGCGTTACGCGCGAATGTTATCGTTTCCCATGCACATCCCCGTCCATCCATCAATCCATCAACCACCCGGAAGTATACGGAAGTACACACTGGACGGGAGCGTACGGGTAAGGGAAAATCCGAGTCGTTCGTCCTTTCGGAACACGCGCGGGGTTGGCAACGAAGAATGTATGCGATAAGAATGCGATAAACGTTTTAATGGAAATTGAAACAATCGTACGAGTCGGCGGCGGCGGCGCCGCGTAATTGTCGCGTGCGTTCTCCCGGCAGATACATGAAATGTTGAGCTTCTTGCCGGTCCGATGGACAACAGTGCGGTATCGTCGAATTTCCCGTCAACAACGAGTCCCGTACCGATTGCATCTTCTGTAATCAAATCGGACCCGCCGTACAAATGACGGAACGACGTACGACCAATAAATACCAGCGGTCCGGTAAGCCAACGGTTTTTGGTTTACCTTCCGGTTTTCGCGCGCAGCCGTTGCGTGGTCGACAATACGTTCCGGATAGTCCTTGCCGATGATGCATCCCGATTGTCTCTGGATCGTTTCCGGGCACGTCCACGGTTCGTACAAATACCGGTCGGGCACGTTTTGCAGTTCGGGAACGTAACGTCTGCGGCGCGAAACGAAAACGATTTGATTATCGAGAACGTCGTGCAAAACGATAATTATAATGATGATGATGATGATGATGATAAAACAAAACCGGAATTCACGCACCTTATGTACTCGCCGGTAGGATCGAGTCGTATGCCGCAATTGACCGGGCACACGCACAGCGGACAATCCAACAGCCGTTCGAACGTGGAGCTCGACACCCAGATCCAGTTGCCGGGGCACACGGAAGAGTCGGCGTCGATCAGATACTTGAAAAAATGGTTCATCCCTTCGGTCCAGCTGATCCATAGATCGCCTCTGGTCAGGAAACACGCCACCGAGTTGCGCACCGCGTGATGAATCCAACCTTCCTGGAAAACGCGCGCGCGTTAATATCACGGAGTCGTCCGCGCGAATCCGTCTCACCTGCATCAGCTGTCTCATCCCGGCGTCGATGAACGGGTATCCGGTCTTGCCGCGTTTCCAGCACTCCAACATCGTCCGGTTGGTTTCGGTCTCGACGTTCGCCCAAGGTATTTGCAAGCACGCCGGGTTGTGCTCCGTCCGGCCGAAGTTGTCGATGTCGACGGACATGGTGTAAAAGTAATCCCTCCAGATGAGCTGGCTGGTGGCGCTGTACTGCGGCGGCGGGTCCCCCTCGAGGTTCCGCGCGAACAGCTCCGACAGCTCCCAGTAAAACCTGCGGGATCCGGCGGGGGGAACGTTATTCCGACCGCGCGGCCGTCGAACGGTTCGGCCGCGTTACTTTCGTATGGACAGGCATCCGTATCGCAGCGCCGCGCTCAGGCTGGTCGACGGGCCCAACAGGTCCGGGTGCGCTCTGCTGGGCAAGTAAAACCCGCTGACGAACGAGTCCCTCTCGTGGTCGAGCCGCTCGTCCAACTGTGCCAGAGCCCGGGTCTCGCCGCCGTACCAGCGGCACGCGGGCGCCCCGGCTTCGGGGACCTCTGGACGGACGTCGAAGGTCTCCGGCGACGGGTTTTCCAACGCCTGAAAACCGACGGCGTGACGTTGTGACCGACGGCACCCGGCGTTATTAGCGCGCGTCGAGCGGATATGGTCGTCAACAATACTTTGAATTCGTCCAGCACGGCTGGCGGCAGTCGTCCGAAACGTACGCTCGACCAGTTTATGTCGGACACGGGCCTGTCGGGATGACCAATGCCGTTGGCCACGGTCTGCGAAAATAACACGCGATCGTCAGCGTCCGCGATCGCGTTCGAACGTTCGCCGGACAATACACACTTGGAACTTTTTGAACGTCATCGGAGGCGTACCGCCGTTCTCGTCGATTATTCGCTTCGGGTTCCACAGCGTGTGCGAGATTTTTTCAATATGCTTGACTCCGCTTTCGTCGCAAAACCGCATCACGGATTGATCGCGAACTCTACCGGCGTGTTCACAGTCCTACGCGGTTAGGTCCGAGGACTGCTTATGAACACGCACGCGCGCATGTTGACAACAACAGAAAAAACAAAAAGCTACCTGTTCGAAAGTAATCAAATCCAAGCCGGTCTTTTCCTTGATCCTTTGGAATATGTCGACGGGAATTCCTTGCAGCACGTACAAACGTCCTCCGTGTAAAGCCAAACGGTCGTTTAGGTCTTTTAGGCTCTCCAGAAGAAAACGCATTGGATTGAACCCGACTGATCTCGGGTCTGCATGTGGTATACGAACAACGCGATCGTAAAAATCCGATTGAACGGAAATATTCATATATACAGGTATATATGCATACGAGGGACGTTCGGAGCGTAAAGATGCAAGTACCCTCATGACTATGTGGACATTTTTTTTCAAAAGCTGACACCACTGCCGTCTAGAGCGTGATCTCACGGACGGAATGAGACGTTTCCGGGATCTGTAGCTCGACAACCGTGGACGTGTGAGAGTGTTATAATGGCACTGCCGCCACCTCGACGGACAATTTTTCGAAACGTCAGGTGAGTAGTGTTATTAAATTTCATTTTTCGCTCATGAAGGTGCTGCGGCATGTGACGTTCACCGAAGACTTGTGTCTGCACATGGACCAGCCGTTACGAATCGCCGAAACGTCGCGAAATCGGTCAGAGAGTTTCGAGAAGTAAGGACCAATGTGCACGACGGTGTCCGACGGTTTTGTCCAAAAATTCGAACAAGTCGTCCGTGAGGACTTTGGACGAAATTCACGAGAAGCGTGCCGGTGTTTCTCGAATTGTTCGTCATCACGTGATTACCAAATCAGTCGAATTGCCGAAAACTGTGTGCGGTCCCAAAAATGCTTACGGAAGAACGAAAACAGACAGAATTGCGCCAGGAAAATGTTTTGACTCGCCCTCCTCAAAGTCCCGACTATCACCTGTCTACCAGGTTGAAAGTAGCTTTTAGGGGGAAGAGATTTGAAAATGACGAGGAGCTCAACAGTTCACCAAGACTTGGTTGCGGGAGATGTCCATGAGGTTGGTGCAGAAAAACTCATCACACGGTACCGTAAGTGCACATAACTCGACGGCGATTATGTGACGATATATGTACCTACACGAACATGTCATTTTTTTTTTCAAATAAAAATGTGTTTTTACTTTCCGAACGTCTATTTACAGGCACATACATACACTATAAATACGTATAAATGCGAACGAGACATGGTGGACGGAGAACGTACGTAAAAAACCGCGTACATTTATACGTATTATTTTCAATAATAATCATATTACATATATACATATATTTGTTTATTGAATTAATAAAGCACACGTAATTAATAATGACCTTGTTTAAGTGTGATTATTGAAAAAAAAAAAAAAAATTACACTCGTAACTCGTTCGGTTTTTTGTTACCTTGTTTACGCTGATATAAATGAATCGATTATGCGTATATTTCAACTGGTTGGTAAAAATAAAACGGTGGAAAAGCGTTTGGGATTGAAAATAATCGGCGTTCGGCACGTGCGGCGCAATTAAACGCGACGATAAATTATTATTATTAATTTACCGTATAATTACGATACGCGCGTGCGTCGCGCCAAAAAGGGACCGGTCGGATTTCATTCGTGAACGACAACACGAGCTCATATCTGAAACGTTTTACAAGGCGACATGCGAACGCGTTCGGTTTTTATTGAAATACGTGCTCGCGTCGTTCACGTATTGACGATCGGTACAAGACCGTTGTCGAAATGTGTGGATATCGTGCTCACCGAACGTCTGGCCGTCGAAAATGTAGACCGCGACGAGCTTCTCGGCCGTGTTGACGGCTTCGATCAACGCCGGGTTGTCGTGAAGTCTCAGATCGTTCCTGAACCAGTGCACGGCGATCGTCATGATCAGTGTTCCCAGTACTTCGTCGACCTTCAAACACGGAAACAACACTGTATCGGCGTTTCGGATTTCACGCACTGTTTTATGACATTTCGAATTGTTCGACCGTAGCGTGTTTTTTTCTCTCTCGTTCTAAAACCGAACAACTGAAACAATATTCAAACAAACAAACGACCTCGTTCGGGATCGGCGATAACGCTATTATTATTATTATTATTGTTGTTGTTGTTGTTATCGTCGATTTACTGGGCAAACCAGACAATCGCGAATGACGACGACGATAATATAATCACGCGCGGCGCGTGCGGCGATCGGCAGGAACGACGACTGACGACTGACGATTACGCGCACGTGCGCCACGGACTCGTGCAAAGGACAACCACGGTCGTGGTCGTTCGGTCACGGACGGAAATTCGGTCCGATCGTGTCCGCACGAAACGCGTGTTTACGGATTGACGTTTCCATATCGTTTGGCGGCGGGACACGCGAATTCTCGTTTGACCAGTGTTTCAATTACCGGCAATTGTGATACCGACCCAGCACCGCGTGTTTCAAGGCCGGCTTACAAACCGACACTCGTCCGCGTTGAGAGTTTCCAACGCGTTCGTCAAAATAACACCGGCACCGGGAGTTTCCGTCGTGCTCGCGCCGACCACGCGCGTGAAAATGGAATTTCGGCAAGTCCCGGCAACGTGGTCGAAGGGTTTTACCTCGTTCGTTTCCGAATGCGAACGTAACAAAACCGGAACTCGCCTTGGCCCCGGGGGTACAACGAAAACGTTGGGTCCGAGAGTTTCATCGCGAAGCGATTTTTAATTTTTTTAACCATGCACACAAGTTAAATTCAATTATAATAGTGTATTATTATTTTTTTTTTAAAAATATTTATTCAAATTATTTCAATATCTCCTACTACAATAATTAGTTACATTATTAACAGATTATTATTATAAACAGATTGGTAGCCGAGACCGTAAAACGTGTAGGCAAAACACGTCCAACACGGTGATCAACCAGTACCACGGGCCAGGGGTAAGCCCCGGCCGACCCGTCGGGCAGCTTAGGCTGTCGGGATCGGTTACGCGGTGGCAGATTAGCTGGAGCAATCTACGTGGTAAACGGCCTCGCGAGCTAGACACCGGGCACGCACAAGACGGCCGAGGGACAGCTCTGAGAGTGCGGAACGGCGGGGCATGGTTCTGTGATTGATTTGTGATTTGGTGATTCTTCGTTAGAAAAAATTGTGGACAGCGTGTGTACGTGTGTCGCGATTGCTGTCGCAGATTCCGAATATATTGCGTTATTCGATATTCGAAACTATGGCGGCGGTCGGTCGGGTTCCGTTATAAAAAATATATTATATCGGTGGAACGTCAACATTAACAGCACCGAGTCAAAGTTCGAAGGTCTGGTTTGATTACACGCTGTATAGGGGAATATACGAGTAATAATAATAATAATAATAATTATAATAATAATAATAACAATACGGTATAGTACTAGATGTTGTGTTATTGTTTCGAAATTAGAAAAAAAAGGCGATATCGAGTAGTGTCGAATAAAATACTTTGGTCTATGGCCCGGGGTCTCAATCAAATCTATAACACGAACTATTCGCCAGATAAGAGAAAAAAAACAGACGATTATCGGTTTTTCAATGTCGGTGGTATACGGTCACAAATTATTTGTTACTTTTTTCTACGGAACGACTCGCATTCGACAGATGGGTTGGGTTAGATCATATCATATGACCCACTGCTCCAAGCATTGCTTAACAGGCTTTCAGGGCAGTGAGTGATTTAAAAAAAAATAAAAAGGTTAGATTATATGAACGTTCGTTGTAATATACGTCATCCGCTATCAAATCGATTTTCGTCTTTTTTGTTTTGAATTGAAAAACATTTAACACCGTTCGTACAATTTTAAATACGTCCGACAAACAATACGGACATCGGGAAACGGCCACGAATTTTACATTCGCATTGGAAAACCGTCAAGTACCGTAGGGAACGGAGAGACTACTCGAATGGCGGTATCCTGCAGGAACGATAGACGTGTTTGCCGGTAGAAAATTCGCCGACAAACATGCCATGTAAAAATCTGCTACGGCTGCGCGAGAAAACGTGTTGTTTTTGATTTTTTTTTCTGCATTTCTTTCGTCGCGCAACAAGAGATGTTACGAGCTCGCATACCGAACGTATTCAAAACCCGTCATCGAGATATGTTCAAAACGGGCGGAGGGATTTCGATTTCGAGTGAACCGGAAAAAAACTTCGTACGATAAACCACACGAATTTCGAATACGGTTCCAGCGCCCGTACTAAGTTTTTAAAAATTGTATTTTTTTTTTTTTTTTTAGACGTAACGTCACCTATAATTCGCGAATATAATTTTATACCGATCGGCGAGTAGATCTGCAACGTGCGGTGTTGAAGGTTTAAAGACGTGGTCACAGAGTTACACGTTAGACTCGCTTTTTTCTAAAATAAAAAAAAAAAAAATGCAAAGTTATAGATAAATTCGGTGACATTGTACTTGCCACCTTGCACGAGAAACGGCTAGGCAAAACGGAATCAAACAGATATATTTGTTAGTTACGAGTTTATCGTACACGCGCGAATAACTCGCAATAGAAACGTAATATGAATATCTATTTACATTTGTTGATGTACAGTAATTAAAACGTTTAAAAAACGTGTATGAAAACCGATATGCGCGTAGAATTCAATTAATTTAAAGTTGTCGAAAAACGTGTTTTCTTTTTTTTTTAGTACACTAATATTAAATTAGTGATAATGTTGAATATTTAATACGAAACTGTTTTTAGATAAAAAAAAAAAAAATTGAAAATCGATAAACATTTCGGGTGCTCAGAAAACGGATCGCCCAGAGTTGGGTCCGCGGATGAATAGATGTTTGAGCAGCTGTTGTTATGCAGAACTCCTCAGTAATCCAAAACGACGATCGAAAATTAAAAGTTTTTACGAGGACAGATGATTTTGTGTTAGGTATGATATGTAAAACGAGTGTTTTTAAAATTCCTACCCACCACCTGAGTTTTTTTAACGACGATGCACCAATCGAATCGAAACAAAATCATGTTTTCAGTTTATTGACCAACTATGGACACTGTGTTGATTCGCAAGAACACATGATTTTGTATACCAGTGGAGATTTGAACCCGATTTGAATATGTAATATTTAAATATGGTTTAACTTTATCCAGCCCAGTAACAGTGGGGACCCACCAACTAATGATCTCCAAAGTCGATCTGTGCCGTTAAAAAATGAAAAAAAACGCACAAATTTTAATTCTTCGAGATTTTTATTCAAAATCGATATCTTAACAAGATTTGTAATTCGTATTGAAGAGCTAATTACATAAATTATAGTTTAACGAACAAAATCGAAAAATTCGATTTTACTTTTTTATAAATAATACATAATTAAAAAAAAAAATACTACGTATACAACATTTAATAAATATATATTAATAGTAAAATTATATAAACTAAATTGTATAATTATATGAAATAATGACGACGCCTCCCCCCCCACCCATTCACCGATATATTATGCCCGAAGAGTGGTGGACGAGCTGTACGTAATCGTTCAAACAAACCCGACTTGTCGATAACAGGCTTATCTCATTGTCGCGCATCATAAATAATAGAAACCCTCCAGAAAAGATAAACGAGTCGTTATACGCCCATACATTATCAGACTTCGATGGCACCAGAAAAGACCAACACAACAACATACCGGCCGGAGCGGTCGAACCTTGCGTATCCCGACCTCCGCGTAAATGATCTTCTAAACGATAGATTTCATCTGCGAGTCGTTAAATCGCACGATCGATCGTAAATACGCTAGGGCGCGTGAACGATTGTGAGATACGGTAACGATACCAACGATATCCGGTGCTAAAAACGCTCCGACGAAACGGCAGGACCGCGCGTGACTTGAAAACATTCCCGCGCATCGATCGGAAAACGCCTTCGTCCGCCGCGAAACGTGTATCGTACGTACGTGTCCGTCTCTGGGTACGACGGTCGAATAACGAACGCGCCGAATGAGGTCGAACTGACCATCGAATCAAACGCGCGGGGACGTCCGTGAAACGGCGTCGGCCTTGCCGACAAAACAAACGGAAAACGACGGTTCGTGACGGAGGGATAGGAACGGCTATCAGATCCGTTACCGTTGATGTAACACGCACGCACACATACGCGAAACGCTTCGACGGATATCGGATGTATTCGACGTCATTCGACGTGAAAAATATAAAAACAAACCTCGAAACGAAACGAAACCGCCGCGCGTCCGGGACGTTTTCGCGCGGAGATTTCCGCTGTATGGATGCGAATGAAGCGCGATGGATTCGCGGAGAAACAATGGTCGCCGGACAGATGTTTCCCGGTCGAAAACGAATCCGAGGGCCGTCGAATAATTATTATTATAAATAAATAAATAATGACTAGAAGAGAAGAAAATTACGCGTTTCGCAATACAATCTAATCCCCGATAACTATATTTTAAAACGAAAACGGAACGTGCCAATACAATACTACGGTCGATGATCGTCGAGAACACGGAACAACGACGTCGTTTGCGATTTTCGACGCCCGTCCGAACTCAACAAACCGTAATATTAGGAAACTTTTTTTTCTTTTTCGAGACGCGAGTGACACGCAGCCCTGCGGCGTATACTGTGCCGTCCATTTCACTACGTGTACGACAGTATACGCTCCGTGCCGCGAGAGAACGACGCGACCGGGCGACATGCAAGCATCCAGACTCGTTTCGTTGGCCGTCCGGTTGCGTTCTCTCGTGGTACGGAGTACATACCGCGTACAGTAATGTTATCGTGTCGAAAACGTCTGCGAAATCATATACGGACGAGATGAGATCAAACACGCTCGAGGACACGATATTATACATACATACGTTAAGAACAAGTAACGCGAAAAAGGCCTATTTCTTCGCCGTGAATAAGATGCTCAGCTCTATTAGACTACTGTGTTCAGGGCTACAAAAGAGAAACTGTATACCTCCTATCCGAGACTGATGGTAATTTACGCATACGAAACATGGTCCACGACACAGAGGGACGAAGAAAAACCATTCACGTTTGAAAGGAAAGTGTTACGGAAAATTCACCGACCTGTTGCAGACCAAAATGGGGAACCTGTGAGAGACGAGAGAACGATGAACTAGAAAGGTTATATAACAAACAAAATATCAGATTGTTCCTGAAAGCGAGACGGCTGGAGTGGGCTGGTGAAAGTTACATACGAAATGTCCGGATCAGGGTCTCAGCAAAAAGGCGACCGAGGGAAAGACTTTGCCAGCGGTGGTCGGACAGAGTGAAGAGGAATATTTCGCGGATACCGATGAGTCGAAGTGATTGGAGTATGCAATGGACTGGAATGCGTAAAGAAGTTTGGTTGAAGCGCGCAAAAGGCTTTAATGGCCTGAATAGCACTAAAAAATAATAATAAATAAAACTATATATACGTACGTATAACGTGACGAATAAAGTACTTGTCTATATTTTACACTCGATAATATACTTTATTCTTCACGATATATATAAACGATCGGACAAAACGCACATCACACGCGGACGTCTGAATCGAAAACTTCATACGGTAATACAGATTTCATCAGATAATTAATTACTAATAATAATCATCACCCTAACGTATTACAAAAAAAAAAAAAAAAAAAAAAGGGTATATGCACGCGCGTTCTATCTAGTTTTAAGAATACATTTTTAATACTTGTAATTCGTAACGTACCAGACTAAAATATATTGTAATACGTAACAACGTTGTCGAGCCCGAAGTCTACATTAAATGGAAAAACGAAAATAATAAAAATATATACGTAATATATATTCATGTATCACGTCCTGCGTTCACAGATATTTGTTATTTGCAACTCATTTAATGTCATCGACTCGATTCCGTTGTGATCGGGTTGAGCTGTAACGTAGAAAAACAAAAGACGTTTTTACATCAGTTATACGACTATCGTTTGCGTGTAAAGTTATTATCGTAAACATTATTGTTCACGTGACTTTTTAATCCGCGGATTTCTAGATATTTGTATAGCAACGTTTCAACCAAAATTTTTTCGATAACGTTTCAAATATCGCAATAAAAATTTAAAAAAAAAACACACGTGTATATATAGTACTTCAAAAAAATATTTGTATACGGATATTGAATTGTAACTTAACGGATTTGGTCGATCCAAACTATTTTACGCGTCTATCCGGATAAATAAACTAATACCAGTCGGATCGATATTTTTTACGCATTGCGTATTATCGTTTCTATTTTTTTTTTTTTTTTACACAAGTACGCGAAACCCGTTGTAATAGATTACTATTTCGAGAGAGAGAGAGAGTGCATAATTTTATGGTTTGAGAAGTCTCGTTTAATATGTGGTCGGACGTCGTTCACACGAATATTTACATTTTCAAAAATAATGAGCCGCGAGATCGATCGATAATTCGTAATACGGAAGTTATCTGCGGCGATAGGCGGCCAAAAGGCCTAACTATATTACGTTCGAAACGTGTAAAACACGAAGAAAACAACGAGCAGACGCAACCGGTCTGTTCGTCGGCCGTCATTTACACGGTTCCCGGGCGATCTATCGACGCGTACGTACACAGACTGGGTTTCTTGACGGGATCGTGGGCCGCGGACACGGGCGCGGGCGCGATTTTCACTTGCATGGTGGCCTCCAGTATGGCCGCGACCGCCTCCGTGGCGTTGATCAGTTCGAGCTGACACGACTCGGCCTTCAACTCGCCGATTAACGATTTGATGCCCTGCGGATTCAATCGCGCGAGAGGTTACGATCATTTAAAAATAACACGTCGTCCAGCGTGTATGTACCTGGGCGGCGGTGAAGTCGGTCTTGTCGAAGTGCGTACAGTCGACGACGATCAGATTCGGCCTGTCCGCGTGACGGTCCAACGTCGACAGCTCGGCGACGATCCTCTGTCGCATGTAGTCCACGGCGGGAAACAGCAGTCCGCTGCTGGGCCGCACGGTCCATCTCACGCGACCCGACGAGTTCTGAAATCCGAATCGTCCGCGTTATTTCACCCCGAGAAGGAGTGGTGTCAACGGTTTCCGCGAGCAGAAAATCCGCCGGTAATCTAGTGGGTAATTTATTCGACACCGTTTTGTCGCGATGGCGAAACATAATATACCAGACACGATTCGACATCCGGAAAACGCGGTAAGGCGGCGTTCCCGACGAACACGAGCTCGTTTGAATTCAACGTAACTCGATCGGATGGCGGCGAGCGAACGCTATCTACGAAAAAACGATGCGACCAGCGGCGTATCCGTGGGGGGGGGGGGTTGATAATTACTGAATTCCTTTGTACGAAAGAACGGCGGTTTTGTCGAGGATGTGAAACGTAGGATTAAGCGTGGATGGATCATGCGGAGAGAAACGTCTGGTGTTTTGTGCGATAAGAGGACTCCAAATGAGGCTGAAAGGTAGGTTCTGTAAGGGTGTAGCGAGACCGACTTATGTTGTACGGCTCAGAGTGTTGGGCGGTTGACAAGAAAATAGAGCGGAGAATGAGTGGAGTGACAAGAGAAGATACGATAAGGAATGAACATGTAAGAGGAAGCATGGGAGTAGCGTCGATCGCGGATAAGTTGAGAAAATTCGGAAGCTGTAAGGACGGCTATGGAAATGAACACCGAAAGGAGAAGTGGTTGGATGTGATACGAGGACTGCGTGTGTGCGCGTAGAGGATGTAGGAGATCGTGTCGAGTGGAGGTTTAGTACACGGGTGGCCGACCCCAAATAGCTGGGATAAAGGCGAGGGAGAAGCGGGAGACAAGTAATAACTGAATCGGGTATGTACTATCGAACAAAATCTCGTTAATATTCGTGTGCACGGCGTGGCGTGATATCAATATATACTCACGGTGTCCTTTTCGATGGCGATCGACGGTCTCGCGCTGCGATAGAGCACGCACAGCAGGTCCACGCAGATGCCGAAAACGAGTCCCATTTCCACGTCGAAAATCAAACACGCGACGAACGCGGTAGAAAACGGTATCAGATCGCGTCCTGTAAACGGTTAGAATCGAATTATTTTCTTGTAGTAAACGAACGGGCCACGTGTTAATAATAATACACGTACCGAACGTATCTATATTCGTTTTGTTTTTAAATTTCCAACGTTTTCGTCGGTTTCCAAAACGTATTAAATTGTCGACGAGACTTTACCCAGTTGTTATATAGTACGAGACCGCGATAGAAATTAATTAAAAAAAAAAAATCATATCATGCTCGCGTGTCTCGCGACAGCGAATCAACAATAATTCGCTCAAAGTTTTCGTAATATTTTACAAGCTGAATAAAAATGTCCGCGCGAGTTTAGCGTAATTGGAAAAATACGACACACACGCGGTCAAACGTTCGAAATAACATACGAATCGGATGTTTTATGTTGAAAAACTGTATGTCGCTATAAACGAGGTTTTTACATGCTCTAACATATTTACATGTTACAATACGTTACGGATTAAAAAAGTACTTGTTCAAAAGTATTTCCTATTATCATCCGTTTTCTCGAACTCTTTTTAAAACTAAATAATACAAATACATTCTGTCGTTACAGGTTATTTGTTTAACCGTGTGCAATTATTTTGGGGTTTCGCGTTTTTTTAATGAATTCCGTCGAGTTTATGTGCATATTCCGTATATCATTAAACCTGTCCGAGAGCGACTTGGCTTTATGTATTGTTTGACTTGTGAACAGACATTTACAATACGTTTGCATTTTCTATTATTAAAAGTCGAATTTACAAAATTGATATATTAAGACATCAATACATATTCAGCACGGTTATCGTATTTATATTTTTCAAACATTTTAATTAGGTTCGTTAACTGTTTTAAGAAAGACCGAATTAATTTTAGACGGGGAAAATCCACGGAACAAGGTTTCTAAAATATCAACGAAGTGCGCCATTGATAACCTAAGCATTGTCAATAACAAACAAAATCAATTCGATTATGTTGAGAACTGGTATAGTTAAATTTAAGTATACAATATTACGCTAAACGCAATTATTGTTAAAAACGGGTTCGCCTTATTATATAAATAAGATACAAATATGTAAATTACAGAAATTACTTCATTCATTCATCGATCGAACTTAAAAATCGATATTTTCTATAGAAAATTAATGACATTATATATGTATGTCCATAGACATCTAATCAACATATTTATTTTCATTAGTTTATTCTTTTATTAAAATGCAAATGCAATATGAAACGTTTGATGTATTGTTCGGTTTTTCGATAATGTCCGTTCGAGTTCATTTTCTTTTTTTTTTTTTTTTTTAACTTAAAACGGGTGCTTGTGCTAACTGAAAAAATATCTGTACGATATACTTCGTGGTCGATGATTTTGATTGGGTTTGAGTCGAGTTAAGGTTTGTTAGATATAATTGTTTCGCTAATACAATAAACCAGATACAATAGGAAAATTACGAAAATCGACTTCATTCATTGGCGATTTCACATTTTCACCCGAAGATAGATTTCTACAGAAAATCAACGATGTCGCAAAACAATACCGTCTTGTGTTTTATATAATACGGCGTGCACTGTGTTCAATCTGTCGCGCGGAATGATATTATTTAGTTTTTGGCCTGCGTTTTCAAATACATTATATATATATATATATTTTTTTTTTTTTAATTTTTCTTTTGTCCGACAGAGACGTAGAACAACAACGAGACAACTCACTGTTGGTCCGCCACAACGAGATCGCCATATCGTATCGTAACATCGACGTCACCGCGCATATGAGCACGGCCGACAAACTGGACTTGGGTATGTAGTAGAGAACGGGCGTGAGGAACAACAGCGACAGCATGCCCAGTATGGCTGTGAATCGATCGTTTGGAAAAAATAAAAATCGAATAAAAAATAAAATAAAAATCGAACGATCCGATGTTCCGCCGGTGCGCACTCACTCGTAAATATCGAGCTGAACGTCGTCCGGACGCCGGTGGAATGGTTCAGGGCGGATCTGCTCATGCTTCCCGCCACGGGCATGGATCCCATGAACGAGGCGAAAATGTTGCACATTCCCAAAGCGATCATTTCCTGAGACGCGTCGACGACTTTTCCACCGCCTGCGCACACACACACACACACACAAACGGATCGTACATGAACACAGTGGCGTGGCGAACGTTTTAGAGACGAGCGGACTGTTTTTTCCTAACACCCATCCCTTCTATAAAAACGACAAATAATTACAAAACAATATGTATCGTTTTTTTAAATACTTATCTCCTAAATTCTAACCAGGGCCGGATTGGCAGGGCGGGTAGGAGGGTGCTTGGGCCTCGAGCCAGATTTTTTTAGTATGGCCTATTGGTCTGCACAAAATAATATAATACCTGATAGAAATGTTATTTACGATGTTCTAAACGATTTTTAATATTTGTTATCTTCCACACGTCACACCGTTGCCAAACGCCGATAGCCGAAATCGAAAAATCAAGATTTTTGTGAATTATTTCACACTTTATAGTGCATTTTTTTCAAAAGTAGGTTTTATTTTTTTCCAACAATTTTTCTTATGTTATACGTTATCAAGTTATTATTAGTATTTTGTTTAAAATTGAAAACCGTAACATCAAGTCGCTTGTTCGTGTTGATTACGTTAATTTAAAGCCTCCCAAAAACTCACTCACCTGGGCCTTCATCAGGGTCTCGGTCCACCCCCGCCGATTCTAACCAACATTTTTCGCTAATAAGTCGAGTAATTAAAATTTGTTCATAATCATTTTCTACACGTCATCCGCCTGTCCACCACCCACCCACCCGATTTCGACTAGGAGCGGCCACTCCAAAATTACTCTTTCGCCACGCCACCGGTACATAAACAGGACGGACTATTATATTTTTCTCGTCGTGTCGACGGACCGCGTTCACCGCACGCCGTCTGAGCGAGTTCGGCTCAGTCGTACTAGGTCCTCGCGACTTTTTGTCTTTTCGAACTCAGAACGGAGTTATATTAATCGCGATGCCGTTCGATCTGGTTCGTCGAACTCTTTCGCCTCGTCATTCCAAACGTGATAAAAACCGCGCGATCGTCGTCGTAACCGGAACCACGTTGCTGTTTTCGTTATTAACGACGACGGCCGAGATAACGAACGCGTCGCGCATTTTGGACTTACTGAACGCTTTTGCGACGGACACCGTGCTCAAGATCGACACCAACGGCACGACTATCAGCCCGGGCCACAGTTCTAGCACGCCTTCGAAGAACGTGAACTTTTCGTCTTCGTTTTCAAAGTCGTAAAACGGGAGCCGGAACCGAGGTATGCCGCTAGCTATACTGCCTGTTTGACGGACACAACAACACACACGCGCGCGTTACGACGGACACGATTTGTTTGAGACCGTTCTACGATATGTATATATGTATATATATACCTGTCAGTCTCAACGGCGATTCGCCGTCTTTGATCGAATAATACGCTATTGCCGAGGACACGATAACGACGAGGACGTTGCTTCCGGCGGACAACACGAACACCGCGGCCGAACACAGTTTGTATCTGGTCGTCCCTTTGGCGCCGACCCTCACGGATTGCAAACTCTGGAAAACGATCCCCACGCCGAACAGACACTAGGTTTATTGTCCGCGCGTACGCGACGGCGATAACGGCGGCGTACGGACATTTGCGACACTCACTTTCAGCCCTATCAATACTAAGATGCACACCAGTCCCATGCAGGTGTCCGCCAGTCGGATGTACTGAATGTTCTCGACGAACTTTATCCACATGTCTATGCAGTTTTTCGCTTTGTAGGAAATCCCGAACAGACCTTTCATCTGAGACGAAGCCATGATAATAGTCGCGGCCGACGTGAACCCGCCCGTCACCGGCATCGACACGAATTCGACGACGAAACCTAAAAAAAGGAAGAAAAAATATTGATGAACAACCAACGCATTCGGTGAAAACCCTAACACAGGTGTATATGAAACGAGTTTCACTCGTTAGGTGGTTATATTCGTATACTTGTTAAACAATATTCAAAACTAAAAATAACCCATACCACGAAATTCCTTGCAACATTTTATCCAGAAATGATTTTAGAATAGAATTTTGCAACGAATCACGTAATATGGATTATTTTTAGCTTTACAACCTAATAATATTATTTTCCATTTTTTTACACGTTTTATTCGAGTGATTACGACAAAAAAAAAACCGGGTTTTTTTTTTTATTATTAGTTATGGAAATCAACTAGTAACCTAAACATAACCGACATTAAATGATTCCTTGCGAAATCTACCCTAAAATGATTTTAGAAGAGAATTTTGCAACGAATCACGTGGCGCGGATTGTTTTTAGTTTAGAATATTATTTAACGAGTAAGTGATGGGTGTCACGTCTAAAATACCGGAGACAAAGAATTTCCCCGTTTTTTCGCCTTACAGAATATAACCAGCTGACGAGTGAAACCTATTTCAGATACGCCCTGTTCAAATCGGACGTGGCGAAGACCACGACCGGTAGGTGTGCAGTAAGTAACAGTTCGCGCGCGTACCTAAGCGGAAAAGTCCGCAGATGAGCTCCACTATGCCGGACACGAAACACAGGACGACGGCCGTGGTCGGTAACGCCTGGTTGATGTAGTTGAACGTGAGTAGCGCGATGACGGACGTCGGACCGATGGTGATCTGCCGCACCGATCCGAATAAGATGTACATTATGCTGCCGAAACACGCTCCGTACAGTCCAAACTGAATATGAAAACAGACGAGATATATGTATATATATATACGAATTATCTTACAAGTCGTGTCTCCAATTCGTTTTTTTTCTTAAATAACCCAATCGTTTTTAACGGTAATCATGGTAATTCAGGACCAATTCCTGGCCGGTGGCGAAACGGGATTGGGAATCGTATGTTCTGCGGGCACAAAGTAGAAAGCAAAATCCGTCGGTTCCATTTTCGGCCGAATACAAAATGAGAAACGACTCAAGTCGACTTTGATTACCGTTTGAATTATTTTTCTAACCGTCTTCTCGACAATAACACACGTGCAGCACGTGTAATTATGTGAATTAAAAGCGTGTAAACATCGAGAAAGGTTTTAATTCCGAAATAATAACAATGTCAATACGAGTGCAGCAAACTTCGTTTCATATAACAAAATCAAAAGATATTCTTTTCGAATGTCTAATATTGAAATAGATATTATGTGTACACGACATTGTCTTGCCGCGACCGAATACACATTTTCTTGAAAAACAAGTATATCAGTTCCTACGATTTATCAACAACCGCATATCGCATGGTACAATAATATAGTGTTACCATATTTCGTGTAACTTCTGCAAAACTAAATTATTATAAAATTAATTTAAACACTTTAAGCATAGAAACGGTACACTTTTTGATCTGGCGGAAGAGGATAACGCTCGTTTTTTTTCATTTACACACACAGACATATATATATATTCGGGTAAATTGTTGTAGCAATCGCAGTTTTAAATAAATACATAATATTTAGACGCGAGAAGATTCGGATTTGTATATAAAATCGTACGTTTTATACATAGTAAACACATTGTGAATCGAAATACGAAAACCATCGCATACCTTGTCATTTATTAACACATTTCCCATCATATAGTCGAGACAATTTTTTGGTGGGTGTAAAACTATGTATTTTTCGGTACGTATTTATTTCATTTTTCAAAATAAACCACGTTAGATATCACACTTCGTTATCTCCAAGGTCAAAAACATATTTGGTTTTTTTTTTTTTTGGAATACGTTACATTCAGTGCACGTTTACATGTTTTTTCGAACATATAATTTCTAGATCCACGTATCCACTTATCTGCGCGTCGAAAATAGAACGATAGGGATCGCGCGACATACGTTAAAATTACACGTACGACGCGTATTTTTCAGCCGGCCTATTACGTAACCTAATATGGAAAATAATATTAATTATGGGTTTTGACGAAATTTTAATTATTCGACTATGTCGAGCGATTGTCGTAATAAGACAAATAACAAAAGAGAAAAAAAACTCGCATACAATTGTTATCTATCGGTTATAATGATTATTCCCACGATAAGTACACGAGTAAATTAATTATTATTCGGTTATCGAGAAATCGTCGAATAAGAATTCTCGGTGCGTAACCAAAAAACATATTAAGACGTTTCAGTCTTCGCGAATAACTCCGGTCCGAATATATTGTGTACAGCCTTATAAAATAAAAATTTGATCGTTTCAATTGGTATTTTAAACACTTTCTACCAGCATGGAAACCAGGAAATCGAATTTTAAACATATAATTTATTGGTAAAAAAAAACGGTTCGAGCTTAATTTTTTTGCAAACTTTTTTGGCGAACAGCAGAGAATTATCGTCGGTTTCGACCTTGATCTAAACAAACGGACCTCTATTAATAGACGCGAATGTATTATTTCAGATGACGAATTCGTTTAAAATTGTCACCACAAGTCGTCTCGTCATCTCGAAAACACGGCGTACGTAACGTGTCGCCGTAAGTTGTATCGTACGTTGGAATCGACGAGAAAACGTGCCCGATAATGAAATGCCCGTTGTTAGAAACCGCGATACGTGCGACGACCGACCATTTCGTGTTCATTTCGCGTCTAACGAACGCGCGCATCGCGGATTGGAAATTATTATTTTTTCCGATTTACACGCGAATTCCGACAATAGGATCTACTTAACGCGCAAAATTAGTCGCGCGGTCCGTCTCGGGGGAATCGTGTTACGACGTCCCCCGTCACTGTGGTCCGCCACTATAGCCGGCCCGGGAGCTAGAATAGCGGCAGGCGACGTGACGACCCCCCGCCTCAACGTCGACTCAAAACCTATGAGGAGCCCACCTAGGCCGGAACGCGGGTGGCTTAGACCGACACGCAGGACCCGGCGGGAGGATACAGCAACCGACACGACGCTTGACCGAGTCGCGGCTGTCCCTGGTGGAGAGGGTTGACCCCCGGCGCTGGTGGTCCGTCGACGGTCCGATCGGAATAAGACTGATCGAGTGGCGCTCTGCCTCGTATCTAATAAAAGGTACGCAATGTTCCGTAAAATGTCTCGTGATTTAACTTTATTCGTATTTTAATCGAAAGGTGGTCGTGAGTTATTCCATCGCACGCGCGGCAATACGCGAGAAACGAAAACAACCAGTTTTTTTTTTTTTTTAGCGAACGCGCGCCATAGTTATCGCGTAACAGATAATACGGTATACGAGCAAAACCGTCGGCAACGATAAGTCATTGTCGACCGACAAAAAAAAAAAAAAAAGAATTGATATAAAATGTGTCCAACTCACCGAGCTCAGCGCCCGCAATCGCCTCCGGAATGCGATAATAATAAAACGTGTCCCGTCAACTGGATTCCGTTATTTGGTGTATAAATTACAGTCTTCGGGGCGGTGAAAATTGTTCGTTATTATTATTTTCTTCGCTTACCCCCTTTCCCGCGCGGTCACCCAGTCATTTACGTACATAAGTTATATATATATTGCGCGTTTTCGAAAATATACCCGTCACCGTTCTTTGGGCGGATGTTTTTTAACCTGTGAAAAATTCTGTCGAATGTCGTCAAACGTGATTTCGATCGGGTGTAAGTGTACACGTCGACCCAATACTGCAATGAGAACGTTCCGATCTAATCCTCAGTCCCGGCGAGACCCGGTCGGTTAGTTCGTATTTGACGAAATAACGACGTAAGTTACGTTGACGTTAAATGGTATATAAAGGGTCCTAGAAAGGTTTTATTTTACCGTATTCTTTTTTATTTTCAATTAAAATAATTTCTCTATACAATTTTTAGTAGAGTAGTATTCTACAACACTTATATAAACAAACAACTAATAAACGTATTTAAATTTAAGAATAATAAAACGTAAAAATCAATTATACGATAATATACTATCTCATATTATAAAAAAAATTATAATATATTCATCCTATACAAGGATACACGGGCACATGACGATCGATAATAAAATAGAATTATTAAAACGGTTCGCCAGTTAACGACGTGGTTTATCGACAATTTGTGCTGCCACAGATATACAGTTTTGTAGTATAACTGCGGGTAAATCTAAAAATAATTGTCAAATAATATATGAATAATATTCTGTGAAAGTGATACACAAGATAGTAAATTGCCATTATCAAACAGGTACTTGATAAAGCAATAACGTATTGATAACAAATATACAATTTTTTCATGATTACCTGGTATACCGGCTATAAACGCTCCCCCGCGCTCCTTTGAAAATCGTAATAAAGGGACCCCGATTTTTTCTAAAACGTATTAAAGGAACTCCGTCTCCTTGCCCCCCCCCCTGCAAATTTAAGTCACGGCGTCCAACGCATCCGCCGAACGCGACGTTTCGTATGCGAAGAAACGCGGTTGCGGACTCGATATTGATTATCGTATGCGCGACCGCCTGCTTACCAGCGGGTTGAGTCCAGCCAGCGACGCGTACGCTATGGCTTGGGGCATCAGCGTGAGGGCGACGGTGAAGCCGGACACGGCGTCGTACATGAAGTCGATGAGCCGGTACCGCGGCAACCACGTCAGTATGGGCAGGTAACCGACCAGCAGGTCGTGCATCGTGTTCGCGCACGATCCTTTGTGCACCATTTTTGCGCCGCGGCTCGCGACGAAGCCCACTCGCATTTGCCTCGTCGTCGACGGAAACGGGCGACGGCGTTGTTCCGTATCGCGTGCGCCGTGGCTGCCGGACGGCCAACGCCTGTAAACAAACGAAAATCAATCTGTGGACGGATGTCACCAGGTCCCACGTCCGTCACGTCCGACGATAACGAGACGACGTATGTATTTCTGACAACAGAACGTCATGACAATAATACGAGTTAATGATGGTTTTCGCGCGCGACCTGTACCGAAATCGGAATAGTCATCATGACAACATTTTTTTTTCAATACGTGTAATTCAGAACGTCCCGCGGAGATCCGACAAATGCAACGAGACTTGTTTTGTTCTGTTCGATATTGTCAAGATCGTTGTTTTTTTTTTTTAATTCTTTTTTACAGCTGATTTTTTTTTTACAAAACCCAAAAATTTTATGAATTTTTTCAAACAAAAACATCGGTGTTTTTTATTGAGGATTAGTCGTCGATTTACAAAAGAACGTAGTGCGGCTCGTTTTGACCGAAAGAAATCAACATTTTTCATAAAACTCAACAACTCCCGACTATTTTAATAGTGTTGCGTAAGTTACCTACTTGATTGTTGGGTGGATTAAATAAAAAAAGGAAAGAGAATTATAATTTGGTCCGTACACCCTATTTCAGGTGACTGTATACCCCAAACCATTTCTCTTTTGAAATCTCAACAAAAATCGTGTTTTAAAAATAAAAAAGTACTACTAGCTACTTGGCAACGACCGATGAGTTTAATCGCAATCTCGTATAGCGCCGTATAATTTAACAATTCATACAAACGAGACTCCTATTACCGTTTGTTTACCATTGTCCATTAAGAGGTATTTACACAAGGTCCAAAGAGCGATATTTATCGATAACAATATTAATAATTTAACAACAGAATGATTAATCAATTCGCGAGTTTATCAATATATACCATGTTGTAATTGTCAGTATTTAGATAAAAACGAAATGTCATGAACTATCGTATTGCTTTCAATACACGCAGTTATAACGGTTAAGAACAAAATTGAAATAATCGATCGTTTTGGTAGTAAAACGTTTACCGTTTGTTATCGAGTCAAACGAAAATCAATACTGGAACAATTTTAAATTTGAATAATAGTATACACATAACACATTAGTACGTATTTACTTCAGTTCTGGTGAACTGGCTGAACTACTGATGACCCGCTCGTTTTCTGTTTATGATTACGAGCTGTTATAAATGTATTTCATTAGTTTACTGTTATTTTTAATTTGGAGGATATTTCATAAATTGTGTTTTAAAGTTTAAACGCACGGTTAACATTTGAGCTGGGTTTAATGGTTACATACATTTGTGAAATATTAATAATATGTTATTTTAAATGCATAAATAAGTATTTTTTATTCATAGTATTTCAAACCAGTAGATTAATGTAAATTGAGCGCAGTAATTATTAAACCATTAATAAAAACAAATCTCGTATCTTTTTATTTGAAATACCTACTGACAATGCAGTATTAATAATGGTTATTATTATTTCTAAATTCTAATTTAATTGATAATATTATATCAACAAAAATTGAATTGTCTATTTACTATTGGTAGGTGTACATATTCCGAGTCACTCGATCAGTAAAAATAGTCGATTATTTTTATCGAAACGAATAAACGATTTAAACGTCGAGTAATTTTTCGAGAGATTCGATCATGAAAATAATGTCCAGATTATCGAAATCATTCGATTACGCCCGTCGCCAGCCGAGGCCGTCGTAGAGCAATATCATTATTACCGAACGGTTGGAAATATTGTGCGGAAAGGTAGGCAGAGTCGTCTTCGTCAATCGCTATTCAAACCGTCTGCGAGATTACGACCTCAGACGTACGTACACACACACAAAAGACGACGTCGCTCGTCAAACGTTTTATGATTTACGAGTCGTGATAAAACGACATAATTAAATAAGTTCGATTACAATGTAATGTTTATGACGCAAAAACTAAAAATATAACGCTCTCGACGCGATAAACTGTCGAGCGATCCCGTAAACCACCGAGTTTCGATTCGGATTATCCATCGTTGTTGTGTCGGATTTACGACTCACGAAGTTCGCCAGTACACGCGTGTCTACCCTACGACACGTCAACTCCGATGTTGTTATAAAGGAAACGAACACAACGTTCACAACGATACACACCGATCGTAATAATAATAGCGATATCTCGATAATCGTCGACGAGATCTTCTTGCGCTTACGATTTAACACTTATCATCCCACGAATGTTTCTCGTTAATTCCAAGGACCTCCCGAGTGGATTCGCGGTTTGTCGGTGACGTTTGTTTAACGTGTACATACATTTTTTTCTTCTCGAATCCGTACCGACGACGGGATGCGTCTTTGTTATGAAACATACGTATTAACGACCTTATTATTATTATTATTATTATTTTCATTTTTTTTTACTTCGACAATCCAATAACCGCACCGTAGTGTTATTACGTAGCGATTTGGTGCTTTACACATCGTACATAACGTTTCAAGGATCGACGTGCAATCGTCAAAAGCGTTTTTTCAAATACAATCTAATATTAACGTTAACGAGACGAAAGAAACAAAGCGAATATCTTTTTATGCCACACGTTCACACGCACTTGTCTTTTATATTGTCGACACCTGGATCCGTCGGACGGAGTGGAAATCTACTGTCCGACGCGACCCCATAACTGACGATTGGACTTTTCGTCACGCGGGTATGATAAATACAATGCGCTACGAACGTGACCGGTTGCTATCTATTAAATCAATACACGCGTTTGTGAAATCGTTAGGACGTGTTACACCGCGTATCCCGCGCCCACCAACGTGTACGACACATTCAATTATGTCGTATTGTGTGCGATTTAAGCGTGTCGATTGGAAAATAATCGACGGAAAACGTCCGCCGGTCAATTACATTTTAACGAGCGGTTTAATTCAAAATTAAAATATTGATGATAACATCAGCAAAAAAAATTTAATTAAACGGCTGTATTCTCGTAAAGCTAATCGGCAGATGACCGAGAACATGATAAATAAAATTTAACAGTAACGCGACGTAGACGTTGTCAAAGCTATGATATTGTTTAAACGCCGTTTACAGCACGATTTTTACATTTTTAATGTTAAGCCAACATATTGAACGTTGACAAATGCATATCTATTTGCGAAGATACGAGAGAAAAACGCGACCCGCTTTCGACGTTCACGACGTATATGCGAGTCGTTATTTCGGTAAGTATTTCATTCGCAATCTCCAAAACCGCTATGCGATCAAAAACTGTATAAATCACTGTCGGTGCTTTTTTCACGATAAACGCACACGTGTTGTATTGAAATAAAAACTGAAGTGCACAAAAGTGGGTGGGGGGGTAGGGGCGTTTTCAAATGTATTTCAAGTCGTATTGTTATTTGAGCACTATTCAAAGTTAAGCGTATAATACGCAACACGCGGTATCGAAACAATAATGATTATGTTTCAGTAATTTTGACACTGTTCAGAGTTGCCGTCCGAACCGATAGTATTTTTTTTTTCTTTAACGACAAAAGATTAATTTTACTGCTATATAACCACCGAACAGTTATCACGTATTCGTCGGTTACGACATGAAGCAATAAATCCGTCGACGTACAACGATCGGATTTCGGTTCGAATGTAAAAAAAAAAAATCGTATGATTATTATAAATCAATGCATATAAAAAAAACAATATGTTTGGTACTAAAAAAAAAACGTATTATACTATTTCGATTCCGAATTTATATAACGAATTGAAAGGATACCGAACGTTATATCGCACATTTTCCAACCAACGCCTTGACACCGTTGAACAGATTTTAGGCCTAAGCACACAATACCAACGTTTTTTTGTCCGTCTTTGCCTATTGATAAACGCCGTCGGGATTACAATTTTTTCTATTAAAACGTGATTTTTTTCTTTTTTTTTACTCTTCTTCCGAGTTTGTATCGTATAACACCTCATCGAGTTTCGCGTTAACCGCGGTCACGTCCGCGTGCATATCGATTTCACCGCAGGTATCCACCTCAAGTGTACGTTATTATTATTACTCGGCGAATCGCATCGCCGTCGTGCGATAACGGTTGTAAGGTTGAATGAAAATGTCATTCGAACGAGAATGTCTACACTTACACCCGTGCCGGTCTGGCTTATCGCCATCATACGCGTGTGTTAAACGGCGTGCGCCAGTGTTGGACAAATCGTAATCTGATTAATGATTATAGATAACGATTAACATTTGTAGTTGTCAATCATAATAAAAATTGATGCGAGCGTTTCCCGAGTGCGTCCCGTTTAAAATTTTTACCTTTTTCGTGGCCCGAGTGGGTCCGCAATATTTTATCAAGGTATTATTAAATAGTCCGAGTGCGTCCGTTATATTTTCAGGTACGACTTAAAATAATCCGCCGAGGGAAATCGCATTGTGCTTCAATCACAGCTGACTGAGTTTCAGTCGCACAACACCGTTGATATTGAAAACTGTTTAATTGTAATAATGGCATTGCCCGAACATATGATGAACCAGCATGGTAAGAAAATAATCATAATTGATGGTTATAAATTAAGATTTCACAAATCATTAAAAAATGATATACAAAGATGAAATCGTTCTTTAGAGAGTTGTAAAGCGTATATAAAAACTGATATGAGCAGTAATACTATCATAGAGAGTCATTTGGATCATACGCACGAAAAAAACGACGATATAGAGGTTCGACAAACTATTCGGAATTTGTTGAAAAGAAAAGCGCAAGACGAAATTTGAGAACGGCCTATTAAGTCGATTCACAATGAAATGAAATCAGTCAACACAGATACCTTAAATAAAACAGATATGAATTGCTTTCGAAAAAGTATATATTTAGCTAGACGATCAAAACTACCAACAAGACCACTTAATACTCAAAATGTACGCGAATTATTAGATTCATTGGAAATAAAAACTTATGACGACGAACAATTTCTTTTGGTAAATGATCATAATCGCAATATTATGTTTTCATGCGAAAAAAATTTAAGTACGTTATGCACTTTTAAAACGATATATATATATAGATGGTACTATTAAGTATTTCACTACATTTTTTTTATAATTGTTTACCATACATGGTCTAAATAATGTTCATTATATATCGTTGGTGTATTTTTTACTGAATAGTAAAGAATGCGAGTTATATGCTAATTGTTTTTATAAATTACAGACCGAATGTTTTTAATTAAATTTATGTTGTTTCTCCGATACTATGTTTGCAGATTTTGAATTATCTATCCATCTAGGCGCGCTAAAAGTTTGGCCTAATGTAACTGTAAAAGAATGTCGTTGGACAAGCATGATGGCGTCATATACAAAATCTGGGCCTGAGTAAAGACTATTGCGATCAAACAGAAATCGGTATCCTTTTAAAAAACATTTTTGGACTACCATTATTGAACGAAGAAGACGTAGAGAAATGTTTTGTCGAAGATTTAATGGTTACAATGCCGGAACATGAAAAACTCAAGTTATTTATGGACTATTTAACCGAAAATTATATAGACGCTGAAGCAAAATTTCCCATTCCTGTGTGGGCAGATATGACGAGTAGTCCAGAAAGAACAACTAATGCATATGAAAATTTTCATTCCAAATTTAATTCATTTTTTTATACACCACATCCTGATATTTATGTATTTTTAGGAATCCTTAAAAAATTCAAATAGACACGAAAATAGCAATAAGAACGGCCGCGCAGATAACAAAAAAGCTTAAGATAACCACAAATAAAAAATTTGCTTTTATAGAAGAAAACATAGTCAAATTTAAGGCTGGACAATTATCTAGATTTGACTTTGTTAAACACGAATGGCATTTAAACATCAGCCAATTGGGAAATAAGAAAATAGACTTGTAAAATATAATCAAATATTAATACAATATAACTTATGATAACACTCATCTAAAAACTTTGGGTGCAAGAAAAAAACATTTTTGGGGTGTAAGCCAGTTCGTGTCCTCGTGGTGACCCCTGGGTAACTCTAAATGAATTAGGACGCATTCGGACTGCATAAGAAAAACTACCTTTTTTTCTTGGGACGCATTCGGGACATCAAAAAAAGGCCATTTTGGGACGCACTCGGAGTATCCCCATTAATGTAATTAATAATCACAATAAAAAAAATTATTTAAATCGATTAAAGTAACAATGTAATTTTAGTATTGATTACGATTACAACGATTAATTTTTAATCATGACTTATTATTAATTATACTTATTGTTGTAAATTCATAACTTTAACTCTTCGTTAGACGCGTGGTCTACAGTTGTTGACTAACTATACATTATGACAATTTTAGTATTTATAAATAACATGTATGGTCGTATATTTTATAATAGTTATTGTTATCTATCATTTTGCGTAATCAGTACCACCATGATAGTCGACCAGTGTTGTGTGGATTGTCAAATCGATAATCGATGTCAAATGTAATACATTTTCATAATTTTACGGAATCGTTGATTTTTTATTTTTTATTTTTTAATTGCATTTTTTATTTTTATTTTAAATTTAAACCAAACATAAACAGTAAATAAAAATTAAAATGTATGAAACATTTAAACGAGTATACAGATTTCCTATTAAGTTTTTTATGTATATATTTTAGGTAAATAATGTCTGTACGAAAAAAAAGGACGCATGGAGTCTACGCTTGTATAATTTATTAACTTTTATGTATATTTTGTAATGTACTACTTGTAATGTAATATTTCGCAAATGAAAGTAAATGTATAATTAATTTATAGTAATTGTTTTGTTCACTTCTGTTTAGACAATAGTATTAATATATTATGTTATATTGTTATGATCATTAATTTATCGATAATTATATTTTGTTTCTAAATTAAAAAACCAAAAAATCCATTCAAAACACTTTAAATCAATATGATGGCATTTACTTTTCAACGGGAAATTATTACGAAGAAAAATACTGGCGGAAACACTTCATAATTTTTCTTATTGAAATAATACCTATTTTTGTCTGACGATAACTTCCAAGGAAATATAAATATACATTTTACTTTTGTTTCCTATCGTTCGTAAACACGTCAATTGATAATATTTATCTTTTCAGACCAAACGGAGTCAAATTGAGTAAGTAGTTCTAAAAATACAAATTTTGTGAAAGAAACAATCAAATTTTCACTACTGACGAGCAATTGGGGTTTTTTTTTAAAAAAATATGTAAAGATATTTTTGAATATTTCACTACTTATACGATTCCTTATGTTTATACTAAAATACTAGATTCTTAATTCGAATAAAAATATTAAAAATTAATTGAATCAATCAAGAATTTAAATGGTCCACAATCGCAGATCACGCGCCGAACGAAGGGTTAAAAATAAATAGTATATTACCTAATACAGAAATTTTATTCCGTCATATTTGTTTATCATTATATACTTCGCGATAAATTTGGCGAAAATGATTAACGATTACAAACACGTAATCGTGAGTATTGATTACTTTGAAAAATGATTAAACGATTAACGTACAATAAATAAATAAATCGTAATCGATTACGTAATTCTAGCGTTAATTAATCGATCACGCCAAACAGAGAGTCCACACGCGAACTCTTATCGTCCCGTGCGTTTCGCGTAAATCGTTGCTGTTGTTATCGTCGACATCGTCATCGTGGGTCGTTGTGAACGGTTTTTCACGCGCACGGCCATTTTTTGTTTTCCCGCCAAAATACACATACACGTACGCACGCGGCTTTTATTTTCGCCAACACGGTTCGTACCGTACCGACTTCATCGTCCGATCACGTTGTTTACGGGCGACGGGCGGATTCGATTTACGACGTAAAAATTAACCGTAATTGAACGCCAAACGGCGTTTTAAACGCGTGCGATTACAACGCGGGCGCGCGGAACGAGTTGGAGAGTAACGAGAGTAGTCAACGACGGTAACGACGACCACGTTGTTAACAACCGTCCGTGTGCGACGGTTTGAGATAATATAACGCGTTTGGAAATGTCGTGTTCTTCGCTCTGGCCACGTGTACGCGTTAGAAAACGACACACGAGTCGCAATGCGCTCGGTCGCGTGCACGCACATTGACGTAAGCAAAACGTATTTGTTATCGCGTATAATCGATTGCCGCGCGTTTCGGACAGAACGACGACGACAATGGTCGGGGTTCAATGTCGACGGCGATTAGAGCGGGTTAGGCGGACGAAAACACGAACGAAAACTTACGCCCCCCCGGGGGAAACGCGCACGTCGAAACGTTCTTAACGCGAACCGTACGCCGGTCCCGTCCGTCCCATACTCACGGTTTATCGTCGTGCCCCGTCCAACGGTCGCGCGGCGTGTCCCTCGTTCGGGGCGCCTACGACTCCGTCTCGAGGATGCACACGGTCGTCATCCGGACGCGGGCGCGCGTCTCACGACCATGCCACGTAAACGAGCCGAAGTCAACGGAAATCCGTCGTGCTCGCGACAAAACCGCGGCCGACGCCGAAACTCACGAAGGGGAGAACGGTCGGAAACGTGACTAGGTGTACGCGCGCGGAAACCACTAGTCGTAATGGGGGAAACCGTCCGGTCGCGACACGATATATAAACGGACCGGGCGCAACGGTGAAGCGGACGCGCGGGAGACGATCGTAAACGCGTTCGTGACGAGCGGCGGTGGGAGGTGACCGGCGGTAACCGTCTGTGAACGCGTTGTGCGCGCGCGCGTGTTTTGACTGCGGAGCGGGCCTTGAAATCGCGGCAATCGTCGTCGTGCGCGGTTATTAATTATTATTATTATTATTGTTCTTGTTGTTGTTATTCGAACGGGCGGCTGGACGAATTATCTGTCGGATTGATGACGGTGTTCGTCGACGATTTTGAAGAATTGTCCCCCCGAGTCCGTCGGGGACGCCGGTTTACGTATAAAAAGGAAAAAAAAGCTCGTATTATTATTATTGTTATTTATTCTGAAACTGAACGGCAATGAAACGGCACGGAGAAACGATCGGCCGACACGCGTTTTCCCGGCGACGAGCATACGCGAACGGATCGAACCGTTTTCACTGTGTCTACTCGTGTAATACGAGCAATTTCCGACGATTCCGGTTTTTAATTTTTCTCCTTACTGTTCGTAACGTACAGACTATTACCGTTCGGTCCGATTAAACGTACGTCCTTTGATGGTTTTGAATTGTCGAAAAAGTCATTTCCGCGCGGAGACGGATGATTCATCGTCTTCTCCACCACCATAAGTTGTAAGGTAGTGTACACACTTACCCCAAAACAACATATGGCCGTGTGGTAGTTTTGAATTGATTTTTCCACAAATAGCGAATAATTCATACGAAAAACGCGCGTTAATCGTCCGTCTCCGGCTGCGAAGCGTTCAAAAGGCGCGGTTGCGTGGTAACCAACACAAGGGAAATAAAATTCCCGAAATATTATGTTTGTTAAACTGTAACTACTCTATGGTAGTATTATTATCTCTTGCGGTCGTTCGGAATTTCCACGTGCGTTCTCGCGGATCTCGGTTCAGCGCGTTGAGTATACTTACTCCCGTGACGATAATTCCGATAATTTTTTATCACGCCGGAACCACACGTTTTGTTCCTGTCTCGTCCGGCGCACAGGACATAATCAGACGTCGGTCGGGTGGAACGCGTTTCCGCGTGTTTTGTTCGTTTCGAAATTGCGTTATCACCCGATCGTTCCGGAGCACGCGGAAACAAAACCGATGACGATCGGCTGTTGCTGCACGCGGCACGAAGGTAAACGTACGTGACGCCAGTCAATGTCAAAAACACGACGACGTCGTTTTGGCACCGCATACGCGGTGTCCCCGTACACGCCGACCGACGATTTCGAGTCCTGAACGCAAACGGTTTTTTACTCGTTTGTCGTCCGTACTCTGGCACGTCGCCAAGCGGTTCGACAGATCATCTATAAAAACGATCGATGATATTGTCGTAAGACTGTAGACGGTGACGAGCGGAAACCGCGGAAATGGCTTTCGGGGCGCGCGTCGAGATCGAACGGGTTCCTCCGAGCGTTGAAAAGAAAAAAATTCGTATGTTTCGACACGGACGTCCAGCGTTTTTAAAGGTGGGTGGGTAACGTTGACGTTTTGAAACGCACATCACACAGCACGACGCTGTCTATTATTCCGTACCGTTTCGAGGTCGCTGTGTGAAGCACGCGAGAATTCGGATTCTAAACACGGTCCGATCCATCGATCGATAATGTTTATCCGTACGGACGTGAACGCGCGCAACGAAAACGAATCTCGCCGTGAACGACATTTTCAACAGACGCTTTCAATTCCGAAATTCGCACGGAAAACTGTTATGTCGAACTGTATGTCAATCAATTTGTTTTGCGCACGAAATGTCCAAAATCCGGCTTTTTAGGTTTTGGATTTCTAGGCCGTCGATCCTGGTAAACGTTAAGGTCGTGTTGATTTCCAACGCCTAAACAAAAATACGGGAAATCGTCTACGCACGTATATCGTTGAGATGTGTGGATCGTGTGGCCGGTGAAAACGTCGTTTCATCGGGACATACGTATTTTGACGTGACGTGTGCGGCGTGGCAACGTGTGTGGCGAACTGTGCCCACCCCGTGCCTGGGGCGCAAAATTGTGCCTTCAAGAGAGCGGTATTTTCATTCTGCCTTCAAAACGAAATGTTTCGTAATTGTACGTTTTGAAATGATTTCGTCTGATCGTGCACACTACGTGTGAATTTAACGTCGAAACAGCACGGGGGAATTCCAAATTGTTCCGTTAATCGTTGTTATCAACGTGTTATCTTATGGTCTAACCGAATCCGCGCGTTGCGTTTCATTATTTTTTTGTTTTTTGCGGGCGATGCGTGCACGCAAATAAAACAAACCGCGACAACGTTCGGACGTGTTCCAAGGGATAGGGTCAGTTCTCCATACTTTTGATAAGAGAAAAATTTGATAACCCATTTTTACGGATGTAGAAACACCAACATAGATAATTAAAATCCCACGTTCCAAATGTTCGTTAATAAATTTACTAACCTTTAATTAGTCGAAAATAACAATAAATGTTTAACTTTTTCTACAATTAGAACTATAAAATAATGATTATTATAAATGGTAATGTTACATAGACAATACAATATTAACCAAATAGAAATTCACTTTAAACAAAATTTTAAATCAAAAAATATTTAAAAACTTATATTACATGAACGTATGAAATATTATAGGTATAATAAAACATTTTATTACTGTATCACTGTAATGACCGTTAAAAACCGTTACACATCAAATACTCAAATACATTAATAACATACATTATTTCACATATTTAATGCAGTGTTGTACATTTATCAGCACTAAATTTATATTTGTATAATTTTATAATTTTGTGTGGTGGTATGTAACCTCAAAAAAAAAATTGAAATTATTTCTCCTATCGAAAGTATGGAGAACTGACCCTATCCCGTGTTCCAACTGGTCTGGTAAACGCGTGACCCGATAAAACGCACCGTTTTAAAGCACGTTTCATTTACGAACTCGGTACGTGTTCGCGGGCGAGACTGGACTGTGATTCGTATTGTGTTTGAAAAATGGATGATCGTAGTTTCTAAGGTTCAATAAAGAATAGTACTTTGGAATGAATGGGATGCAAACATTTAATGATCGCGTAGCGGTAGACAGGGAATGGGAATCTGTGTTCCAAAGAAGTTGGAACGTCAGTAAAGTTCGGTTCAGTCACATACTGTAATACATTATTGTACTAGCTAGTACAACACACATTATATTAGTCAATAATAATAAAATCAATAACACTGTGATATTTTCGCATAGTTTTAATATAATTAAAACTACCGGACAATACGAATCGCATAAATAATGACAGTTTTGTATAACCGTAATTTACTTTAATTGAAATATTAAACGATTAATATCTAAGTAAAAAAAAGACAAATATAACACGTTATTTAAACCTTACAATTTATTAGTGGGTGAATTTTACAGTTATTTCTTGTGTTTTCCGCCGCTCCAGACGTTGTTCCTTGCAGAACATAAATTCTTCAATTGATAAAAAGGCGCGTGTTTTTTTTTTTTTTTTGAAGTTTGCCAAGTTTCTACGCCACCGCACGGATCGTAACACCGGACTTCCGCAATAAACTCGCTGGCAAAAACGGTTTCGATAGAATCAGTTATCGATCCAACCTATTCCAATTATTCGATCGGAATACAAATGATCGTATGGTATCACGCACCCGGGTGCGTGGTAATCAACGTAATACAACGATTTACGGCGCGACTCCACCGCGATACGAATTATATCCGATAACGTGTTATTCCGTTGGCGAAAATAATATTCCCGTTATTTTTCCATTACTGATAATACGCGTTTTTTTTATTATCCGAACAGTTTTACTTTATTCTGTAAACCACACTGTAGCCAATTAATCGTAAACGTTCGCAACTTTAATCTCGACGCTTTAACGTAATTTCTCTGTGTGCCTCATAAAAAAGTTATTTAAAATATTTTTTTTATTTTTTTTTTTACAATCTTAAACGCGTACACAAGTCATCGATACACACGTACGATTGCGGCTTACATATGTATAAATACTTATCAGCAAGCTTAAACGTAAGTAGTGTATTTTCTAGTGTTTTCGCGTAATACGATCCGACGCGTATTATTAACGTCGTGCAAAATGTACACTCGTGTTTGTTTCGTTTAGTCTTGCCGCCGTATACAGATGGGACGTTATCAAACGATTATCGAATCGATCTTCGTTTTGTTTTTTCTTGTCGCACACGTCGCTCCGACCGCAGTAACAGCGTCCACAAACACGAAAACTCCCCGAGTTTTCCATCAAAATACACGACACTACGGATCGGAAACAAATGCGTGCGCACGAGCGTTACACACGTTTTTGTCTTATCGTTTTGTCGCGGCACGCGCTCGAGACGAACACGAACCGTACGCAGTCGCGTATTTAGGATTTCGTCTAGGGGGGGGGGATATATATTAAAAAATATTTTATTGACCTAAAGAGCTCTTCGTAAAATCATACCTGTTGGCTATTGTAAATAAGAATATAAAAAACTAAAAAAGTCAATGGAGGGGATCTATCCCCCATATCCCCCCCTCCCCCGTAAATACGCCACTGACCGTACGTACGTACGGATTATAAGTATAAGCGATAGCGTCGGAACAGAAGAAGAATAAAAACCAACCGGCTGTCGTAAACGGTGGAAATCGTATTTCGTAAAATCGCGCTCAGCATCTACTTGCTCGGTCGGTCGGTGTTCGTCACGACCGTCATTCAAAACCGTACGCAGGCCAACCGAGTAATCGCCGTCGAGTACGTGCCGCCGGGTCAGTGAGACGGTTTAACAACGCATCGAGACGTACTCGCGGGATTACGCGTAAATAACATGAAGCCACATGCCCGCGTACGTTGCGTCATTATTTCCAGATTAGATAATATAACCGGGATGGGCATTGTAAACGTGAACACGGTATCGCCGCGGTTCGTTATGATTCGAAAACCGTTATGTCGCGGTCATCTCGAGCGCGACGCGTAAAATATCTATTAATAGTGTAATTCGTACGCGTCGAATCGTACTCGACGCGCGTGAGCTCAAGTCCATTTTTCGTTTTCGTTTTTTTGGTCCGCGTCGTGAGTTCTCGAGTTTCGGATCTGTTCGCGCGAATCCGATTCCGTTACGTGTCCGACATTTGCATATCGATCGGCGTAATCAATCTTTTTCCGACGCGACTTCGTGTCGAAGTGGACGGGGGAGTCGTTTTGTGCACTGGGTGCATTATTGTACGTATCTCTGCTCGCCGAACATTGCCAGGGTTTTCACTTGATAATAAACCAGTCACGCCGTGTGGGGTTCGTGTTGAATAATTTTGCACTCGGAACGCGGTTTTCAAGTCGACGAGTTCCTTTATTTATTTTTTTCCCCGATTCGAGCACCGCGTTCACACACCCGATCCAACCGACAACGACGGTCATCGATAAATCGTCGCTCGTCGTCGTTCACAAAGATTTTCTTTTTGTCGAAACGTCAAAACGTTCATGAACATCTCGGAAACGTCGGATCTCCTGTCTTTCGGTCGACACCGGCAACCGAACCGTCGACTCGCACGCTTCGGATATCAAGTCCGTCGAAATCATCCTCTCTTTTGACATTGAACGAATAATGATCGACTGTGTCGCGTCGTATTGTACACGGGTTTCTAAATAAAAAAAATCGCTAAAAATAATACTGGATATAATGTTATAAACTTTTTTTTTTTTTTAGCATTGCCGTACACGGACTTGAGCATAACGAGTCCTACTCACACCTTAACGATCGGTATTCATATATATATATACATATATACAGTGTGATCATTGTTTCAGGTATCGCTAAATATTTCGGCTGGATGACATTTTATTGAAATTAATTTTTGGGAGTGCCTAGAGGATACACATTTTGTGAAATTTTCAAATTTTTAACTCTTTAGGCGCGTGCATGCGCCGTACAACTTACATCTTTTTAAATGGCAACACCTATTTTTAGCAACAGATTCGGAGTAACTGATTTTTCGAAAGTCATTTTGACCCTTAACATTAGGTTCTAACCTCAAAATTGACCGAATAACAATCATTTACAATTAACAATCATAACAATAAATATCAAAAAACAATTTTTTTTATGTATGATAGAATTTGTTTGTGTTTTTGAGTAGTTTTATTTTTTCTGTATAAATTTAAAACAACTTGACGCAGAAGCCTTGACTTTTTTCGTAGTTTAGGACAACTAGGTTTTTAATTTTTCAATTCATTTACGGATATCGAATTACGTGCGGCATTGATTTATTTTCATATGTACAAGTACAAATAATAATGACAATAATAATTTTAACAAAAACTAATAACAATAATAATAATAATAATAACAATGACAACAAAAATAAAAATAGTAATAGCTAATAATAATAATAATATAATAAAACTACTTAAAAACACAAACAAATGATATCATACATACATTTTTTTTTTGTTGTATGATTGTTATTCAGTCAATTTTGAGGTTAGAACCTGTATCGATGAGTTACGAGACATCATGTACTACTACTTTGGTGGGGCGAGAGAAGTGCTGATTAAGGGTTTTTGGGGCGTGACCTACATAACCAGATGACGTCGAGTAAGGAGTCGAACGGCAGACAACGTCGAGTAAGGAGTCGAACGGCAGACAACGAGAAAAAGGTCGAACGGCAGACGACGTCCAGTGAAGAGTCCTCGAGTCGGGTCGAACATCAGATATCGTCCAGTGAAGAGACCACCAGAGGACCTAATCTATCACCTCGCTTAAAGACCCTCAGCGTTTGGTAGTACTAAAAATACAATCGTATTAATTTACTTGTTTCTTGAATTATTTACATAAGGTAATTCTAATCCATAATAATAAGTATCACACACCGAGGTCGAGTCCTCGGGACCTCGATAAAATAAACAAAACTCCCAGTATGGAGATAGGGAGAGAGGACGTTACAAACCTAATAGTCAAAATGACTTTAAAAAAAATCAGTTAATCCGAATCTGGTGCTAAAAATAGGTGTTGCCGTTTAAAAGAAATGCAAGTTGTATTGCGTATGCGCGCGCCTAAAGAGTTTAAAAATTTGAAAATTTCACAAAATGTGTATTTGAGTACCCCATAAAGGCACCCCGAAAAACTCATTTCGATAAAATGTCATCCAGCCGAAATATTCAGCGATACCTGAAAAAATGATCACACTGTATATGTTTTCGTTTTCTTTGTCTATCTCGTTCCGGTCTCTGGACGCGCGAATATTCAAATTCGCTCCGGCGTACCAGGAAAATGTTTTCGGATTCTCGGCACACGGCAATATAATAATAATAATCATAATAATCATAGTCATAATAATCATAATAATAATCATAATTATAAACGTTGTAGTTTTTTACGACGCGTCATTCGTTCGCGGCGTCCGCAAAACCAACGCGAGAACGGTCGGGGTGACCAAGTGGTCGGCAAACGAGTTTTTTGTCAATTTTTTTTTTTTATACAGTCGAATTCCGACCGTAAGCCGGTGGCGGATTTCGCGGGGTCGTTTAACCGCGTTGAATTCCGTTTTGTGGACCCGGACCGCGGCTGCACGTAGGAAATACGTTTTAAACTCGCATGTGCCAAGGTGATTTCCCTTGTCGAACGCTCGTTTTTTCGGAAAACGTGTTTTGGAATGTCGTCTACTAATTTGGGGGAAAAAATGGTCGGCAACCAAAAACGGTCAAACAATAAAACATTAACTTGAAACGCGTGACGAGAGTTCTGTTATTAACACGCAACTCCGGATCTCGGATATACATATATGACGAACCGGAACTTTCAATTTAAATGTCGAAATAAAAAGTTCGAATGAGTTAAATCGATTTAAAGTGTCTCGTTTGATTGAAGAAACATGTATTTTTATAGATTATACATCGGAACATTTATCTCCTTCAAAATACTCGCCTCCCGCAGAGATACACCGGTGCATACGTTTTTTCCAGCTTGCAAAGCACTTTTGGAATTCGCTATTCGGAATCGCCTTTAGAACGCGCGTCGGCATTTACGTTTTCCACCATGGCCAAATTGTTACCCCCGGAACGCATTTTTGATTTTATTGAACAGGAAGAAGTCACAGGGTGACAGATCAGGCGAGTACGGCGGTTATTTAATGGTTGTCATAGAATTTTTGGCCAGAAAACCGCGCACGACGAACGCCCGATGTGGACCTGCAATGTCGAAGTGCGTGATCCAACTGTTCGCCGTCCACAAATCCGGTCTTTTGCGACGCAAACATTTTGTAATTTAAAGAATCGGCAATGTTGTGGTGATAATATTATAATGATGGTGATAAATATGAACGGTTCAACAACGTTACAACGGTCGATTTGTTGAAATGTGTTTTTCAGAAATATTAAATCGATAAACAACCTGTTTACACATGAAAATACCGACTGTTGGTGGTAGCGCAGGTCACAGCCGGTAGGTACTACTTGCGTCTCAAATAACAATAATAATCGTTTTCGTCAAGTGAAGTGCGGGGCCGGGTATACGTTTTTGTATATGTACGTACTTTAGAAAGTTTAAAATCGAACGATAAATTAAGTCAATATTTATATATCGAGACTCGAAGTGTCGAATTACGTTTTAATTAAATATTACATGTCACGCACAATTATTGTGTATATTTCTTATCTTATTATTGTATATTTATTTTGATTATACGTTTGACGAGTTGAAGGAACGATAATATAGTTTTCGTTTCACAAATCACAACCATACAATACTCATCGCTTTATAAATATATAAATATTACTGACTTTTATTTGATTTTTTACTATTTTGTGGTTACAATAAAAAAAAATCGTCTATAATCGACAAATCGTATATTGGTTAATCGCCCGTAAAAAAAAAAAATTATTACGTTTTAGTCATAAATTTGTTTTCGTGAAAATTTTGAAAAATATATTAATAATAACGATTCTTTTATATTTAACGAAATTTTAATTTTAAAATATACAGTATTCGATTTAATAACACTTTTGAAATCGTCGATTTTATGAGTTTGTGTATAAACACATTTCACGCGTTTCACGAAATGTTTATATATGTATATATATATACGTATTTAGGTGTTGAGTGTCGTAATAATTACGCGTGACTTGTATAGCAGAATTTCAATTGAATCAAAACGACATTAACGCTGTAATAGTTGACAAATTGAAACGAATGAGATGGTACATGCGGCCATTGTAAGGGTATTTGATCCAATTGAACACGCCGGTTTACATTTTCGTCCATCTACCCTAGTCTCATGTAGTTTATCGTCATTCGAGTATTGAATTACCTAAATATTTTCATTAGATACTTGAAAAAAAAAATATACATATACTGTCGGTAATTATTTAAACAAAAACGAGTAGTTCGTTTCAATACACGAAATTATATAATTTTTTTTGATTATTATTATAAATTATCATACCTAGTACAGTACCTATACATATATTTTAAAAACGTGCCATTAGGATGTAAGCTTTTGTGATTGATTTTCAACGTCAACAAGTAACGAACTCGAGCGTTAGACATTCACGAGCGAAACCAGCAAAATATTTCGCATACTTTCCAAGCACAAAATCCAATTACTACGAAAAAAAATGAAATCCAATAACGTGGATCGGTTGTTTCACGTTATGATGACAATGTGTTCGATTCTGCAATGACTCACGGCGAATCGACGGCAGCTCATTTATAATCAGAATGTATCGTTTTCTCCTGTGTCAAATACCTCGGAATTTGATCCTAGATCAAAGATTAACATGGGCTCATCATCACATCAGATCTAAACGACTTCATTTAAATTCCCGCCTACGCTCTTTAAAAACAATTATGGATAACGATAAATTCTCACACGTCAACACCAAACTTCTAATTTACAAATCTCTAACCAAGCTAATCCGGACTTATGGCCTTCGTTTGTGGGGAAACGCAAAAAATCTAAGTACTAATCAATGCTCCTCCGGGCATGCATCGAACCACATCATTCACAACGATCTCGAAATAAAATATGTTCAAGACGAAGCAAAAACGTTTTACTAAAAATTCCACAGACGTCTGGCGTCTCGTCCCAACCGTCCAGTTAATCTTGCGTGTCCCACAATCCTCGGCAACCCCCCTAAACGTCTTAAACGTAATTGGTGTCGCAACCTGCTCGCTTACTAATCAAATAGATAAATAATAAATATACATATCAATATAAATATGTCCATACGACAATAATAATAAATATAAATCAATAATGTTTAAAAAATGAAAATTGTAAAAATCTCAGTGCGAGTGTCATTAGTGGGTGGTTGCTCATTTTTACATTCCATGTACTAATTGTGCGCCCTCAGGTACAGATTGTATATTTCTTATAAGTAAAAATAATGTATAACAACGTGCGAGCGACGAGATCGATTTGTAATGTTTCCGCCGTCGTACACATTTGTAAGCGGCGTGTGTGTATACACGCATTGGCACGGCGAAGGAGTAATTTTGGAGCGGCCGCTTCTAGTTCAAATTGGGTGAGTGAATAGTGGTCAGTGGATGACGTGTAGTAAATGTAAATACATTATCCTATAGTTAGTCTTGGCCGGGAAGTTTTGAGTTGAGGCAAAAAACTAAAAAAATAGATAGGAAAAAATTTACAATTTAAGTTACGAAAATGGTTTATTTCATTTTTTATTCATTTATTGTCGTATAATAAAAAAATATAATGTTTTTACAATAACTTATAGATGATTTTTAAAGTTTAAGCCAAAACACACATATTCGAATGTAGTTGTATATTTACGCAAGTGTATCGCTGTGTCGAAAAACATTTACGATTTAGGTATTTGCCAATTTAAACAAAAACAAAGGTACGTATAATTCTTTTTTTGTTAAATTAAAAAATTAATTACATTTCTAATGAGGTTTATAAAATATTAGCAATCTCCAAAAGAAAAAAGGAAATAAGTTTCATATACGCCAATTTATAACCGATAATCTGTATAGGTATCTTCGAACTACTATAATGTAGAACAACTAATCCAATTTTTACTAAAAAAATTATTTAACCATTGTTATTCCTGTTATAATGAAAACAATAATATAATTTAATTAATTATTACATTTGTTTTGTTATCATTAACTGTGATATCTCGTAATGTCACTGCTGACGCTACAAGTGAGGAAGCATAAAAGAACTCATCTGATGTAATTTTGTACACTTTAACTTTATTTATTATTTTAAAGGAAAATAATATTTACAAAAAACGAGCACACGATGGCCTCGAGCATGCAGAACAGCACATAATATTAAAAAAAACAGCATATATGTCCGAGTAACATACAGTGTTATCATATATTACATTAACTATTAGGCATCAATAGATAAACGTTGGTTTAAAAATCCTAGATAATATTTTGTTGAAATATTATTTCAGAAAATGTAATTTATAAGTCTTATTAATTTTGCGACAACGAATACAAAAAGAATAATTGTAAACAAGTAACAGAAAAACGTTACTACAGCTTTAACCAGTGTTGTTTATTCAGCTTTTTGCATGTAAACAATTTTTCGCTACAGTTATATTGATTTTTATCAAAACAATATCGTCGCAGACAGTGTAGAACTACAATCTGTATCGCGGTATACTGATAATTTTATAGACGAGGAATTGCAAGAAAAACTTTAATCGAAAATGTTTCATTTTAAATTACAATTAGTCATCTCATCATTGGTATTGTTTTCCATTTGTAGCGGCAATAATGAAGAATACTGTACGTAATTATATTATATCCGCCTGTTTACGCCCGTAATAAAGGTTAATTAAAACCGAACCTAATTAAGCTATCGATGTTCTGTAAATAGTTTTGTTATTATATATTTATTTTTGTATTTGTCCCCATATATGGGCATATACTTATTTTACTATGTAAAAATAGCTGGTCTCGATCATATATAAAGGGAGTCAAAACACAAACAATTTGACAGTTCTCAACCTTCTCTCGTTGTGCTTCGACGCTGTTCCAAGACCCACCCAGGGCAGACTTGGTCAGTTTTCAGCACATTGAGGAACAATTTTATAACCGTTTCACTAATAATAAATGTCATATAATTTTCGCGTACACAGTGTTTATTTCTTTCTCTTTGATATTTCGTGTAAATCTCGTTTCTCAGTAATCGTTGATATTACGTCTTTCCACACAAGGACTTGATCGTTCTCATCAGGCAGAATTATCTTGGAATACCTGTTAGTACTTACGTCCATTGCGCACGTAGGGAAAGCAAATAGTCGGATATTCTTCTGGTGAATGTCGTCAGTGGGGAGTGTGATATCAACATAGCTGGAAAACAAGAAATTTGTTTAACTTCCCACGTCTTAATAGTAAATGTTCATTTTGTCCGGGTAGTAAATCCAAGTTTCTATCAGTCATTTATGGTCCTTCGGTCGTCTGGTAGTAATTTACTTGTTACCAGACACCGTCTTTTGTAGCAACACCATCACAATATTGTAAAACTCTATATATACTATTAAATAATAACGCAATCAATATATATAAGCTAACGAATTACATTTAAATACTTAACATTATTCGTAACACTATATAGAGACTGTTTTACGTGCACTTGGAAACCTATGTTTGTATTATACACAATTAATAATAAAGAAGACGAATCGTCGCACAAATCGCATCGAACGGATTACGACGGGCTGCGAGGTGATCCGCTAACGGTAGTAGATTCTATACTACTCAGTGCCGTCGCAGTGTTGCTCACATAACAAATTAAACACTTATAACAATACTATACAGTATTATGTTGTTTTTTTTTTCAAAGTTTTAATAACCACTAGAATATTCTTTTCTTACATTATTCTAAAATTGTTGACATATTAAGTTATGATTAAGTATATGATGTTATGTATCATCGTGATCAGTGACGTAGTCAGGATTTTGAAATGGGGGAGCTAAAGCCATAACATTAAAAATATATATATATATATTCAACAATTAACAGGTAATAATTTATTTTTATTTTTATAACAATTGTTTAGACTTAAATATTTTAATTTGATAACATACGTTTTGATAAGTTAGTCATCAAACAAATGAATAAGATTTAAGAACACTAATCCGTAGCAAATGTTTCAAACGTATAAAATAAACTATATACTCGTAAATACGTAAATGCGTTGATATGACCAAAGGGAGGGGGCATGTCCTACTGCCCCCCCAACCCCAAGGCTACGCCACTGATCGTGATTATACCCTATGTCATCAGGTAATATTCAATGTCTGTACTGCATATTTCAATACTGTATATAATATATTATGAATATTATAAATAAATAAATAAACATACATA